>OY365807.1:17984065-18699065 GCA_959347315.1 Bimastos eiseni
AAGCAGTGGACGAGGCGGTCACATATAGTGTTGCCCGACACCCTAGACAGAATGGTGGCAGGTTGCTGAGTCATGTCCCGAAAGGAGCCCGTTTCGCCTGCTCCCGGCCCTCACTGATATCCTGCACTCCATAAATAACAACCCAGCTGGAGTTGAGGCTTGGCGTCAGTTGATGTGGTTTGCCTCCAACATACTGGCACAACCACCAAGAGCGGGTCGCAGGCGAAATATGGCCAATGTAATCAAGAAACGCATTGACAGCCAAGCAGTCCTGCGTACGAGGGATGAGACGGAACAGGAGGATGATGGCATTGCAAGATGCCCCAGTGCTAAGGATCTACGCCTGGCTGCGGTTGGTGCCAAACTCGAAGAGGGCAACATTCGTGCCGCCACTCGCATCCTCTGCAGTCAAGACTGTCCGGTCCAGGCGACACACGATTCTTTTGCAGCTATGCAGGAAAGGCATCCGACAGACAACTGGGCTGCCAACCTGGCTGACTTGCCGGAAGTGACGCAAGCCGTCCCTTTCCAGGTCACGGAAAGAGAGGTCGAGTACGCGATACGGTCATTCTCGGCTGGTTCATCTGGGGACCGGATGGTTTGCGACTCCAGCACCTACTCGACCTGCTCAACAACCAAGAATCAGCTGTGACTATCTTACAAGCGTTGACCGTCTTCATCAATGTGTTGCTGAGGGGTGAGTGCCCACTGGAAATACGCGAACTTCTTTTCGGAGGCAACCTCATCGCCCTTTC
This sequence comes from Bimastos eiseni, assembly GCA_959347315.1. Classification (NCBI taxonomy): domain Eukaryota; kingdom Metazoa; phylum Annelida; class Clitellata; order Crassiclitellata; family Lumbricidae; genus Bimastos; species Bimastos eiseni. The sequence continues at coordinate 17,984,821 of OY365807.1, forward strand.
AGAAAAATCAGGAGGTTTCAGAACAATCGTGATTGGCTACGTCTGGCGACGGCTGTCTGCAAAATGCGTAAACAAATACGCCTTGACCAGACTAGGATCCTTCTTCTGCCCACTCCCGGTGGGCATTGCAACACCGGGCGGCAGTGAAGCAGCGGTTCACTCTGCAAAAAGCTTCGTCACGGATATGCCGCACGATCACGTTTTTGTGAAGCTGTACTTTGCCAATGCATTCAATACCTTACGAAGAGATGTCATGCTGCGGGCAGTTTATGACACAATACCTGAGCTATACGCGTTCATCCATCAAGCTTACTCGGCGGAGTCCATACTACAATATGGTTCCTTTATGGTGCAGGCTCAGATGGGACCTCAACAGGGGGATCCGTTGGGCCCGCTGCTATTTTGTCTGCCGCGACAGTCGACTCTCCTATCGCTCCGCTCCGGGTACAGACTTGGCTACCTTGACGACATTTCGCTTGGGGGCAGGAAGGAGGAGGTGCAGCAGGACCTAACCGCAATCAATGAACTTGAGTAATCGCACGGCATTCGGTTGAACAGTAAAAAATGTGAATACTGTTCTGAAATCGAAGTAACAGACTTGGAATTTGAAGACTTCCGGAGGATGAAGCGTGATTCATTGATTCTTCTTGGTGCTCCGCTGTTCAAGGGACAAGCGCTTGATGAAGTTCTTCTCAAACATAGCGATTCTCTGGAATTGGCATTGAAGGACTTGACCTGCCTCCAGGCTCAGGCCGCGCTTATGCTGCTACGCTCATGCTTCGGGGCAGCGAAACTGATCTACCTCCTACGTGCAGCGCCCTGCTGAGGACACCCCCTTCTAGAGAAGATGGACGACCAAATGCGAGTTGGATTAGAAAACATCCTTAACATCAAGCTCAGCGATTTACTATGGAAACAGGCCACACTTCCCATAAGAGACGGCGGATTAGGAATTAGACTGGTGTCGATGCTGGCATCTTCAGCTTATATAGCCTCAGCTGCATCGACCAGGTCGCTCGTTGCCGCTGTTCTCGACTCGGAGGATTGGAACGACGATCATGAGGAAGAAATCCTTGAGGCCCGCACACCAACACTCCCGGATGGTGAGGTATCGGCCTTGACCAGTCAGAAGGTCTGGGACAGACCCTTGATTGACATCGACAAAGCTGCAGTGTTGTCTTCCAGTAATGACCCACTCAGCCGGGCAAGGCTGGGCGCGATGTCATCACCCCACTCTGGAGATTGGCTCTCGACTGTTCCCGTCATCTCTTGCGGGTTAGGTCTGAGCAATGAGGCAGTGAGGGTGGCGGTGGGCTTTCGCCTGGGACTCAACATCTGTGCGCCGCATCAATGTCAGTGTGGAGAAACCGTTGACCTGGGAGGACATCAAGGTCTTGTTTGCAGACATTCGACAGGAAAAGCGGCCCGACACTTCGCCTTGAATGATATCGTCTGGAGAGCCCTTGTAAAGGCAGACATTCCATCCTCGAAGGAGCCACGAGGTTTGATCCGGAGCGACGGAAAGAGACCGGATGGAGCGACACTCATCCCGTGGGCGAGAGGCAAATACATCGTTTGGGATGCAACAACTATCCACACGCGCCGCCTCATACATCCACCTGTCTTCGGCAGTGCCTGGCGGTGCGTCTGAACATGCCGCGGACCGAAAGTGTTCCAAGTATTCTACTCTTCCCACCACACATGACTTCGTTCCCTTGGCATTCGAATCACTGGGACCCATCAATCGCGCTGGGTGCGAGTTCTCGACGGAGTTGGGTAGCCGCATGACCACCGTATCAGGAGATCCTATGGAGACCGTGCACTTGTTTCAACGTCTCTCCATTTTCACTTAAAGATTCAACGCCGTAGCGTTCAGAGGCACGTTCAAACAGCCCACCGGGATCGTCAATTAAAGAACTGACAATTATAATAATAATAACAATAATAATAATAATTATTATTATTGTTATTATTATTATTATTGTTATTATTATTATCGCTATTATTTTATTTTTGTATTAATCTTTTATCTTTTGTTTGAAAACTCCATTTCTGCTTTGGACACCCCAGATTAATAATAATAATAATAATAATAAGTTCATCTCAGAGTTGGGTAGTCGAACGAGTGCTGCAACCCACGATCCAATGGAGACGTCATTTCTGTTCCAACGTATCTCAGTTGTTCTTCAGCGTGGGAACGCAGTCTGCCTCTTCGGGACATTGCCAACACTCCATTAGCTCATCATGGGCGATAACAGCATAATGTGAAACATATATGTGTAATAATAATAATGATAATAATAATAATAATAATAATAATATTATTATTATTATTATTATTAACAATAATGATAAAAATAATAATAATAACAATAATTATCTCTCTAAAGCAATAACAGTCTCGCAGGAGGACACAACCTTAACATCTATATGAAATAATATAATATTCTGAATATCTTGAATGAATTAAATGACTTAGTGAATAACATTAAGAAGATTCTCGAACATCAGTCACAAGGATATTAGAAACAAGTTATAGATATACTTCAGTCACTAACAATCAGATGACTATGAAGCTTACGATGTCCAATGAAATACATATCATGATGTTGTCTACTGATCAATCAATACTAGAAAGACTGCCTCTCAGATTAGTGTTGCTTTTGGTAGAATAGATACTTCTGGCTCATCAAAGCCTTCGGTATCTGTATTGAATGCCTTAAACTGGCCCAGCTTCTTGCCTCCTATTCAATCGTTACCAGCCACTGCTAGAATTCTGTGCACTGCTGGTACACCAAAAGAGCTATCGACTGTTTCTCTCTTAACCAATTCCTCACAGTCTTCACTTCATCCATCAATCGCGTCCAATCACTGTGGGAACTAGGTTACAGCAACACTCAGCTTCTCTCACCCACACATATTGCTCTCTCACCCACAGATCCAATCCGGCAAGGTGTAATTTAAATATTACCGCTCACGGGTGCATGCATGATTCGGCTTCATCGATTCTGTGTTCTTTCCTTTGTCACCCCAGTAGACACTTAGAGTAACTCTGGAGAGTTGCTCACATATTTTATCCCACAGAATATATAAACCCGTGAAAATCGTTTAGAAGTCTGGTTAATTTCGTGCTTCCTTCGTAGTTGGTTAAAGGTGAGCGACATGTTATAGCCCGCCGCCTGTTCTCCTGTCGACTGCTGCCAACAGAGTATACCGACAGAGTATACGATAGAGTATAAATACATGCATAAATATATACATATATACATATATGTATATATATATATACTGACAGCAGGACATTACCCCCGGTTATTACCCCCTGCCATTACCACCCTGCCATTACTCCTCTGCCTCTTTTCCACAATTAAACTTTGAGCACGAATTTTATTGGATGCATTCTTTTAAGTAAGTAGCATTTTATAAGAACAATGTCAACAATTAAACTATGAACACGAATTTGATTAGATCATTATTAGTCATCATGTCATAAAGCGAAATCAGTAACTAGAACAATACAAACCGTTACAAAAAGTTTCTTTTGTTGACTTGTTGTATGCAGCATGGTAGGTTATATAGGCACACAAGAAACATCAAACAAATCGATAACGCATACTATTCAGAGGTGAATGGAAGAGGTTAAATACAGAGGAATAATTCCTGTGGTTAATGGCAGAGGGTAATGTCCGGGAGGTAATGTCCTAGACCCAAATATACTAACCCTTGTATGTAAGTTCTGCTATCATTGGTCTTTCACATCTAGAAGTCAACATCTAAAATACCCTTTGCAGCGTGGTATAAAACGCGTCTTCTCGTTCAAGCAGTTGCGATAACCTGGATTTGCGTCAAGAGGAATCAAGAAAAAGATTTAAACTTATCTGTTTGATCCATAGAATCCTTACAACGAGCTCGACTGTATATCTGCATTCAACATCTAAGCTCTCCTTACGTATAGGCCTACCCCACATCCGTGATCTCGGTTGCGGGCGATTTAGCCGAGCCACGATATATAACTGTCATGGGCTTCTTATCACCACCGGAAAACGGATCAACATGTACTATCATTGTTTATCCGGTACTTAAACGCTTTTCTTCCTCCAAGGAAAACCTCAGAGCTTACTCTTTTTCACTGGTTTTGATAAAATTATGCACTTAAGTTTAACTTCATTCATTAGTTTTGTTCTTTTATTTTCGCATTCGTTAGTGTCACTCAAATTCGACTTATGGAAAGATGCCCTGCATCAATCACTTTCACATTGCTCATAATTATGGTGCCTCACAAAAATCGCATTGTTTCACATAACATAAGAATTACATCTCGTTCAATTACTTTACATTAACCTCTTTGTACGTGCGTCACGCTCTGCACGACAAATCACCCAACCGTATCGGTCCATCGTCCATCTATTACTGAATACACACACACGCCAATGAAATGTCATCATTTGCTTTCCATCACTGTGTATTTATTGCGATATCTTACGACGTCTCGACCAGAAGACTACCACAAAGCGGCTCAATGCTCCACAAGAATATGCACGGACGGAATCGAAACGAAGATATTGCCTCGGATTCCGATCACATAAATACTGCTAAGCACCCATTCCGGTTCAGGAAAACAGATGAGACGGTAGATATTGAGAAGAACGGACGACGCAACGAGACGCACACTGAGGCAGGCGGACAGACAGAGGGACGAAGAGACGGACGATAGAGAAGGCTGCGTGTCTCCTTTGTCGGCCCGATATATCGTCAATATCTGACTGGCATTCGATGGCTGCGTTGAATAATTGTTCCAAACAGCATTAACCGATCTCAGCGTCCTATCACACGACTCATGTTGACGATGCTAGTGTTGGTCCTGCTGCTGGTGATGGTGATGAACCTTATGGTGCTGGATATGGTGCTAGAACTGGTGCTGATGCTGGATATGGTGCTGATGCTTGCGATGGTTATGGTGGTTGTTATGATGCTGATGCTAGTGCTGGTGCTGGTTCTGGATATGGTGTTGGTGCTGGTACAGCTACTGGTGCTGGATATGGTGCTGATGCTTGCGCCGTCTATGGTGGTGGTTATGGTGCTGATGATGGTGATAGTGTTGGTGATGGTATTGGTGATGATGTGTCAGTTGCTGCTGCTGCTGTGTGTGTATTGCAAGGAATGACGTACCGAGATGGGTACGGAGTCTACGGACATAATATAGAAATTACAAGAGCAAGCAGAGAAAGCGACACAGATGGACCCACCGAGAAAAACGAAGGATGGCAAGAGAAACACAGACGCAGATAGATGGAGAGACAACAATAAAGAGAGATGCAATACGAGAAACACAGAGAAAATACAGTCATACAAAGAAAGAGATGGACTGGGAAAGCAAGACACAGACAGAGAGCATGCTGTAGACAGAGAGAAAGAGAGAGAGAGAGAGCGAAAGCAACAGAGAGAGACGGAGAGATGGAAGGAATGAAGGAAGGCTTAGGCGCAATAAAACTAGGAAGAATACCGGAATTTTGTTTATCATCCACGAATGCGTGAAACAGAATGATCTCCTGGGATAGACAAGGATGCGCTGGAAATGGAGAAAGAGGAAGAGGACGAAGAAGGGGCGAAGGCGGAGGAAGAGGAAGCGAGGAAAAGGAAACGAGGAAGGAGAGGCTGGAGGAAATGGAGGCGGAGGAAGAGGAAGAGTAGGCGGATGAAGAGGAAGAGGAGGTAGAGGAGGCGGAGGCGGAGGTGGAGGCGGAAGAAGAGGAAGCGAGGAAGAGGAAGCGAGGAAAAGGAAACGAGGAAGTAGAGGCTGGAGAAAATGGAGGCGGAGAATGCGGAGGAAGAGGAGGTGATGGAAGAGGAGGCGGAGGAAGATGAAGTGGATGAAGAGGAGGCGGATGAAGAGGTGGCGGATGAAGAGGAGGCGAACGAAGAGGGGTGGTGGTACAAGGGGATATATACGAGGAGAAAAGACGAGGAGGAATTCATTCTGATGGATGAGGAGGCAGAGGAATAAATTGCGCAGATGGAGGCATGGTATTGGATCAGAAGTTAAATTGACGCGTTGATTCTTAGGAGTTCGTTCACAAAGGCATTGAGAAGACGATAAAGCATTAATTCTGCGCTGACCATGCAATACATCGCATTAGCAGCGGAAGGATCTGTTTTTCCAAATATAAATTTGGTTGAATCGTCTAAAAAGAAATTAATGTTTTGATAAATCAATAGAAAGTTCCTCACTGTCAGATTGGTTTTTCCTTTACTGTAGACTTTATTAGAACGTTTCCTATTCTATGAATTGACTCAAAGAAGCAGGAGCAGGAGCAGAGGAATTCCGGAATGTGTTGCAATAATGGTTCGAAATACATTTCCCTCTAATTCTAGTAGTGCTCCCCTCCTCCTTCGATTCCTGTTGCTTCTTCTTCCCCGCTTCTCGTTAGCGCTGTTTCCCAAATTCAGACTTTCAAATGGTTTCTTTCTTTTTCAGTGTCTTCTTCTTCCTCCTCCTACTTCTCCCCCTTATTTCCTTCTCTTAAATCTATGCTGATTATCTCTTCTCTCCGCTTTATTATTCCCAAATTTCTCAACCTCCTTCTCTGTGTAGTTTCTTCTTATTTATACATGTATCTCCGAAGTTCTTACTTCTGCAATGTTATCCTTATTTGAATTACGTTTTTGTTTCTTCTTTCTGCTCTGGCTTCCTTCCTGTCAATGTTCCTTTTTTGAAGAGCACGGCCTGGAGCTGACTTTGTTCTCTTCCGCTCAGCCCTGTTGAATCTATGTCACGTCCTTCATGACCTGCTCCCTCCCCATAAGATCACCCCTTAGAACATGTGACCCAGGCCACATGACCTCATCCTATCTAGAGTTGATACCTTTGAAAAGAGATCTTTCATCATGCGAATGTTATTTGACTTTGTTTAAAATTGTAAGCTATTATGTATTTGCTGGAAGTCTAATATAGAATATTCTTACATAATTACTTACTTAAATTACACCACACACGTGAAACTTAGGCCTATATTGTTTAGGCACACATTGAACTGTGTTATCCAGATTTCTTTGTCTATGAGACTAAAAGACTGGTTCGTTAGAATCCTGTTGCCGACACATTTTGCCTATTTGCAATTTCTGTTAACGTTGGTATATTTGTCAAGAGTACTTTCAATACGAGAATGTTCTTTGAAGAATGTTCTTTGACCTTGTTTAAATTTGATACTATTGTTTATACATTATGTAAGCTACTCTGCGTTTGCTGGTAGTCTAATAAAAAATATTCTTGCTTACTTACTTACTTTTCTGTTTCTAATGTATCGCATTTCCCCTCGAACTGCTGTTCCTTCGTTCTCGGCATTTTCATACCTATGTAACGCCTATTGTTGCACATTCACCTCCTTTACTTATTGCCTCTCCTCTTCTATATCTTCTAGTCTTTCTCCTCTTGGTTCTCCCTCTCGCTTTCCTCCCATACCACGTTTTCCTCCCATACCACTTCGACAGTTGCACATTCTCAGCTCAGCACTGTATACTAAACTAGATGAGGCGAAGGATTCCACCAAACGCAAATCGTTGTAAAGCGTCAATCAAGTGCAGCGCTGCGCAACTCAGGCGTTTTTCACTTAGATCCAAATCGACGCTGGACCACGTGGTACGTTCTCATGGCAACAGCATCGTAAGTCTTAATAACCATTTTCTGATTTTCGTCTCCAATGCTCGATCTTTTTTCCTCTGCCTCTGATTTCATTTCCGGTCCAATTTGTCTTGTTCTGTATCTTCGTTCCGGTATTTTCCGATCCATTTCTCGACGCATTATTTCATTCCATGGTTCTTCTGCCTGCTGGAGAGTATAGCTTCCAGGGCTCGCGTGTCCCGACTCTTGCCAGGTTTTTTAGTCCGTTGAAGCGCATTGTTTAGCTGCCTGGTTCCAATTGGATTTCTCCGGATATTCTCTCCATTCCATCCTCTCATTTTCCCTCCTTCCCGCCTCACCGTTCCTCCTCGGTCCATGGTTTTCCTTTCTCATCCTGTCTGTTGATCGAACGCATTGCATCGCTATCACATTTCAGGAAAAGTTTGTCTTGTACAAGCTCTATAGAGATTCGCGAGTGAGTTTACTGGTTGTATTCCTATACGCTATATCCGCTGTCACTACTTCCGTTTGACCTTCCTGATTCAATCGGATTATAAAGTGCCACTGATTCATCTTGAATCATTTTAATCACTTCATAGAAAATCTTAAAACACAAATGTATATGCACTACCATACATACACAGGGACATTAAAATGCAGAGTACGCAATGCACTCCAAATTAATGTACGTTCAATTCAATTGTGGATAACAGGCCACAACCGTTTATGAAGAATTAATTAATTTTTTTGCCCAAGGTAGAAATGATTCCTCAGGCTCGACAAAACTAAAACTAAACACTGTGTTATAGGTTCTCGTCCCCAACGGGCTGCTCAAAGGACCCCCTAAATGCCACGGCGTTAGAGTGTTGTGTGCAGATCCACAAGAGCTATTATTATTATTATTATTATTATTATTATTATTATTATTATTATTTGATTTAATAATGATCTTTAAATATCATGGATTCATGTTTTTGTTTTAAACCTGAGTTTTGTTCAGTTGGCTAAAGTTGTTGTTAAAATTGCAATTTTTTATTTTCTTAAATATAATATTTAATTATAACATCTTTTCAATTCTCTACCCACTCTCCGATCTTATTCAATGCGATCAACGAGACGATGCCTTTCGTTCTCCTACGTCAATATCCTTAATGCGTTTACGGTGTCTTTACAATGCCTTGAAACTTGCGTGAATAGTCTCTTTGCGTAAGAATGTTTTTTTTGCACCGTATACAGTTGAGGAATGTAAAATACCACAGGCGTCGACGCACTATAAAATGTAACATTACAAAGGAGTTGGCTAAACGCCATCATGCGCTGTGTAAAGACTTCGATGCATACGACGAAACGTGCTTTCTGCGTAAAAACGGGTTGATGAATCTTGGTATCGAAAGTGATAAATACGGGACATTCTTTCGCTGGGCGAATGCTGCGTAGACTATACAAATCAAATCCAAGATCGAGAGAGTTACGATATATATATTTACGGACGAGAAGACGACCGGAAACGCGGATCATTGGTCTCCTGAGTCCCAACCGAAGCAATCACTGTCTAGCCCGGGGCTGGCTGCGCTGAACCGACGCGGTTCCAACCGACCATGGTTAGATTCAGATGCTGTCTTAAGTGTCGATAGGTCTACTGGTAAGAAAAGTGTCTGAAGGTAGACCCTCTTCAGCGTCACAAACAGGCAGCGATTTAAATTCACGTACAAAGAGGACGGAAAGAAGAAAGAAAATAATTTAACCCTCTCTTTATTCTCAGTGACGTAACTCAACTTTCATCCTCCAATTCTACATATTATAAAAACTCTGATAATACGTTGCATCAAGACTTAGATGTAGAACGGCGAAACGTGCCGCCCTAAGCCGGGTAGCTATACAGAGTTCACGGTGCAATAAGAAATAATTCACAGAGGTTTTTACTTTTTACCTGAATTCTAGGCATAGTATACACACACACACACACGTGTAGCGTATATATTTATTCGAAGGAATGTTTTTGTAGACTTCCTTTTAAACTGCCTCCTGCTAGTTTCCCTATGTCTCTTCCTCTCTTTGTACCTTCCAATCGCCGTCTCTGCGTGGGGGCGCTGAAGCGTATCTAACTTCGACTTTTATGATGACTGTTGTACACGGTTCGCTCGCCAATCGGTTTCATAGTCCGTTAGCTCCAAACACTAATTTGTTTCACGAACTTATCTCCTGCCACCGCTTTCGGAAAACCCGCTTCCACGGACACAAATGGCACTTTGCTTCTTTTAAGGCCTCTTCTGTTCGCTTCTCTCATCCTTTATTGTGTCCGGTTCTCTTCTGCCGGGTTTGTTTGTGTGTTTTTTGCTTTAATACTTGTATATTTTGTATGTATGTATTTCGTATGTATGTATATTTGCATACGTGTATATTTATTTTTGTTCAATACCAGCCAAACGTTAGATTATTTAAAAACAAACTTCGCCTCTATTTGTTTGAAGATGCTTCCAAGAATTGAATGTTTGTGGTCGGTTTCTTGGATGTTGCAATAAGCCCTTAGTTAAAACACTAGTTAAGAGTTCCTTCTATCAATTTGTATTTACCTAGTTTGTGAATGTTATTAAAATCGGTAGCCCGTCGTCAGGTTATACATTCTACATAGGAACCCCAGGTTAGAGGGGGTCTATGTCATTCTGTGACCCCTTCAGATTTTCTGTGTAATCAGATTGTTCATTTTAGAAAATCGTAATAGAGTTGCTTTCTTGTATTTGTAGTTACTAAATGAATTGAATTGTAAAGATATATCTGTAGGTTTTTTACGCGCCTTTTGAGGTCCTCACAAGGGTACGTTTAACAACCTGGCTCATTCTGTCCTCACCTTTCGTATTGTACGGTATCCCACTCAGTCCTGTTCTTTATTTTCTCTGTCTGTCTGTCTGTCTCCCTCTCTCTCTCTCTCTCTATATATATATATATATATATAGAGAGAGAGAGAGAAAGAGTCTTTTATATAGCGCATATGCTAAAACCCCTAAATATCCTATCTATTCCTTTTTAATCCCACACAAATACACGCACACACATTACACGCCTTGTGTGGCACAGTGGCCGATCGGTTAGAGCGGCGATCAGCCCGTAACGTTCAGTGTGTGCTGGGCGAACGGGTTCGACCCTCTTCCGAGGCGTCAGTCACTGTGTAGGGACCTTGAGCAAGTCCCTTGCGCACAATTTCTCTGCAGAACAACTGCAGTTGCGCCGTCGAGACGTGTGCACTTCTTCTGAGCAAAAGATGTTGGAAGAAGGGCGGTATCAAATTTCATGAGTTTCAATTTTACCACACACACGCGCGCGCACACACTTAAATTATTATCTATAGACCTATATTGTCTATTAAACGAAGATATATATAATATATATTTCATACACATATATATTCAGATTATATATAGCATCTCTTATTCTATATTAAAGGACAAATTTCTCCTTCTCAAAGCACAGAAATTCTTTTATAATCGCACTTTTTGAGCGCTTGTGAAAATGCAATTTGATTTATACATCAAGCGAATTCGGTAATTAGGACATTAGATATTTTAAGACTCGAGTTTATGTCAGACATAAACCAGATTTATGTCGCTCTATCTGATCTGTCTGCTCGAAGCGACTAAACCGTTATCTGAAGCATTAAAAATAGCTTCACAATCACATTAAAGTCTTTAAAAATTCGATTAAAGTATTTCTAGATGACGTTGAGTCAGATTAGCAACGTTGGAGAGGCAGAACGAAAGACAAAGTCCAGATGTAGAAAGACACATGGAATGACAGACGAACGGACATGCAGGAAGAAATGGCATGCGTTAGACTAACATATTTTTCAATTTGTTTGATTTTCGTTGGGGCACGGTGGCCGATTGGTTAGAGCGGTCGGCCAGTAACGCACAGTGTCCGCTGAATGTGCGGGTTCGACCCTCGTCTGAGAAGTCTCTGTGTAGGGACCTTGAGCAAGTTCTTCGAGCACAATTTCCCTGCATTACAACTGCAGTAGCGCCGCCAAGAAGTGTGTGCACTTCTGAGCTGATTGCAAGAAGGGCGATATCATAGTCATTCATAAGTGGAAGCAGCGAAAATCATTTAGGAGTTTCAGCCCATTCAGAGTTGTCCATGAGCCAGAACAGACCGTTGGGGTTGGGTCACGAATATCTGTAGGCCTATATTCGGCGGGTTGGATCCGGATTCCAGTGGGTTGGATTGGACTGAATTCCCAGCCCGGACCCATTTCGAGCCACCATTTTTTCACTGAGTTTAACTTTCAACTCTGTGCTTTTCATAACGATACGTTACGGTTTACCTCTTCTGTGCATGTGTTCATAGGCAAGAACGTATGCACAGAAGATAGAAGGAAGAATGACAGAAGAGGTTCCAAGGCTATCGCATAGCCGATTGAACAGCCGACCCATAATTGAACCCGGCTAATACGCGCGATTGACTTCTAAGACAAGATATTGGGCACCATTATAAGGCCAACCATCGAGTGGCATCAAGTTGTAACAAGCTCAGTCCAATTAACCAGGCGACTCTGAAAAAGCTGTCGAAGGGCAGACTATTGATACGAGACGAGATATACATGAATTCAATAAATATATCTATTATATGGATTTATATACATATTGAGAGTTTAAGAGTTATATATAGATATACAGAGGGAGGGAGATTGAGAAAAAGAAGAGAAAGAGATGGAGTGAGAGAGAGAAAAGAGAGAGAGAGGGTGTGAGAGAGACAGAGAGATAGCGACTGAGACAGATACGTTCTGGTTATGGGAGAGAGAGAGAGAGAGATTGAGACTGAGACAGATCATTGCAGATACATTCTGGTTATTTGTGTGAGTTCAATGTCTCACGCTTTCTATAATGACCATAATAATATGGTCACTTAGGTGGATCTATGACTGATATTATTATATTATTATGGTGGCAGACCAAAAACAGCGCTTACTATTATGAACTACGGAAACGTTGATTCTGTTAGAACACTTGTATTGAGCCAAGAAAATCGACCGGCACCCACAGAAAAATATTTATTCGTCATGTATATATCATGAGGAAATGCTTTTTGTGAACTTCAGTGCATCTGATAATCGACAAAGATCTGCAACTGATATGATTAACAGGTAGCAAGCATGCATGGGACTAACTAAAGCGAAAAATGACCTGGTATAATTATATAGTAGGTCTAAACAACTTACTAAACCCGTGCAAACGCGACGCTGACCAAACAGCAAGTTGTGTAGAAATGGCATTGTCGATCGCGCAGTCAACGAATGGCGAGATCGCCGTTGAGCATTTATTAGAGCTAAAGTTAAGTAAGAGTACCCGTCATTAAAATCAGCTTTGAAGAACACCAATTGGCTCAAAATGAATTTTAATTCTTTATTTCTTCGTGCATATGCCGAATTGTACAGTTTTAAAAGATGAAAAATGAATTTTACATGCTGAAAAGTTCGAATATTTAGTTCAATTTTGAATGTGCATAGTTTTTGACTATGTTTGTATAATTTGACACAATTATCGGAAAATTATAATAATTCACCCCTCTTTCCATTTATAAAATTATATTGAAGTATACTTAGGATGACAGATTTATTGTCCAAGCAAAAAGGGTATCAGTTCAATTGGAACAGCGTGTGTATATCTATATATTTATAGAATGTGAAGAAGCTCATTATATACACATATCGCATTATTAGAATAGATTTATGAACGAAGTATAGCTTTATGCATTGGCGAAGATGGTCGTCAGTCTACTAACGAACCCGTTCTGAAACAACACCCGTCGAACGCCCACTTAACCACTTGGCACTTGACCACATGGCACTTGACCACATGGTACTTGACCACAAGGCACTTGACCACAAGGCACTAAACCCCATGGCACTTAACCGCATGTCTGTCCTTGCACTGTCGTCAATATTACTAACCTCTATAAAACTCCCTATTAGCGCAGTCATGTTCCACCAACATCAACATCCTCCAAGCACTCGTGTACATATATACATGTACATGTATATATATATATATATATTCATTACGAAGATTTATATAGCACCCATTTGAGGTAACTGCTCAGGAGCTCTCCCAACCCAACCACGAATGAAAAGAACGGTCTTAGGGCTGCTATAAAGCTCTATATATACTGTGTGTTTATATATATATATATATATAATGGCAGAAAATCTATGCGACATAAATATTTTATATACATATAAAATGGCCGTTGTTAATCTTGGGTCGTCGAACGAGTTAGCCATCTGTATGCCGATATGCAAACATCTGCCTGTCTGTCCGTCTGTCTGTCCGTCTGTCTATCCGCCTATCTATCCGCCTGTCTGTCTGTCTGTCTGTCTGTCTGTCTGTCTGTCTGTCTGTCTGTCTGTCTGTCTGTCTGTCTGTCTGTCTGTAGACTTACCTACCTACATGTGCGTTTGACTTTCTGCCTCTCTGGAATGCATGTAGCGATTCAGAGTAGGTGATTATTCGTGTATGCGATTACTGGAACCAGCGTAATTTGTTCCCGAATTATGGAGGACCGCTTCGTCTATAGCCTGTTTATCTAGTGCAATTGTCTCCTCATCCAATGCAGTTTATTGACGCATTAGACTGTTATGGGAGTTGCATTGGGATATCATCTACATGCGCACGTGTATCGGTCAGTACCTACACAATATAAATACAAGCTTTCAGAGGTGTAACAAGCGGGAGGGCAGAGGGGCACCGGCCCCCTGCTTCAAAACTGGGGGCAAAGTCCCCCAGTTTTAATGCTCAGTGCCCCATGTGCCGCCCCAAATCGGTTCTTTTTTATGTTTCTCCGATGGCCTTCCCATTTTTATAATTTATGGGGGACAAAATTAAAAAAGTTGAGACCAAAAAATTTTATTCGCGCGAAATTTTGTAAATTATGCCCCCTCCCCACTATTCAAAACCTTGTTACACCTCTGCTCAGTGTAAGTTTTAGTGGCAGATATCAATCAATGCAATATGAATATTTTCTTTGCATATAATTATGCTCGTTGTACGACATGGTACGTAAACAATATACTTGAACTATGTACAATAATTATAGACATTCATATATATACGTATATATACGTATATATACATACGTATATATATAAATATATATATATATATACGTACATTGTTTGCGCATACATTTCTGCACTGCATACCTCGACAGTATCCACGCATTCCTCTCTTTTCATTTTGCAAACGATTGAGGACTAATTTTCAGCTCTCCTCGCTTTAAGGTGAATTTTGGAAAATTTGAAAGTGAAATTGAAGTAAATGTCATATTTCATTAGATTATTTTCAGGTCGACAGATGGAAAAGTTCATCAACGGAAGAGTTCTATGTTTCGTTGTGAATGACATCAGAGAACTAACATAGAACACCCAGCTACATGTATGCGGTGAGTTCCGGAGCCTCGGTGCAACGACCGAGAATACACCCGAGAAGAACCCTTGCAGGACCTATTGGATCGAGTGCAGTATTCTCCTCCTCTTAGTTCTCTTCCCTTCTCTTCCCTTCTCTTTCCGTCCTTGCTCTACTGTCGCTTTCCTTCTGTGTGTGCAATTATCTTTTGCAGAAGGAGCATATTTTGTAAATGGATACACATGGATAGTGGGTTAGATACAGGATGGCTGAATGGGTGGCTATAGATGAGTGGATTAAGGATGGTCAGATGGATGGATGGATGGATGGATGGATGGATGGATGGATGGATGGATGGATGGATGGATGGATGGATGGATGGATGGATGGATGGATGGATGGATGGATGGATGGATGGATGGATGGATGGATGGATGGATGGATGGATGGATGGATGGATGGATGGATGGATGGATGGATGGATGGATGGATGGATGGATGGATGGATGGATGGATGGATGGATGGATGGATGGATGGATGGATGGATGGATGGATGGATGGATGGATGGATGGATGGATGGATGGATGGATGGATGGATGGATGGATGGATGGATGGATGGATGGATGGATGGATGGATGGATGGATGGATGGATGGATGGATGGATGGATGGATGGATGGATGGATGGATGGATGGATGGATGGATGGATGGATGGATGGATGGATGGATGGATGGATGGATGGATGGATGGATGGATGGATGGATGGATGGATGGATGGATGGATGGATGGATGGATGGATGGATGGATGGATGGATGGATGGATGGATGGATGGATGGATGGATGGATGGATGGATGGATGGATGGATGGATGGATGGATGGATGGATGGATGGATGGATGGATGGATGGATGGATGGATGGATGGATGGATGGATGGATGGATGGATGGATGGATGGATGGATGGATGGATGGATGGATGGATGGATGGATGGATGGATGGATGGATGGATGGATGGATGGATGGATGGATGGATGGATGGATGGATGGATGGATGGATGGATGGATGGATGGATGGATGGATGGATGGATGGATGGATGGATGGATGGATGGATGGATGGATGGATGGATGGATGGACGGATTCACGAAATGATGGATCGTTTATGGAAAATTGTTGCTGAAGATAAATCACCGATGATTGGAATGGAATGGATCGTCCAAGCGTAACCTCTGAAACACAGCTGATCTACATGTGTCAGGTCAAATAAGTCAATTGTCTGAGTGGCAAAAAGAACCATCGCATTCTCCATAGTACAGTGTTCGAAGCCTATGATGGTGAGGAAAACAAACCCTTAACGAGATTGATTTTAAATACGAAAGACTGTTTATTTGGTTCCTTCATAGTCTGGTCAATGGTCACTTCTTATATTTTATTTGTCCACAATGTGCTGCGCCAAAAATAAATAATGTACGCAAATAACATACCTGAACTATGTACAATAATTATAGACATTCATACAAACGTACATTGCTTGCGCATACATTTCTGCACTGCGTACGTCGACAATATCTGCGCATTCCTCTCTTTTCATTTTGCAAACGATTGAGGACTAATTTTCAGCTCTACTAATTTTCAGCTCTACTAATTTTCAGCTCTCCTCACTTTGAGGTGAAATTTTGGCAAATTTGAAAGTGAAATTGAAGTAAATGTCATATTTCATTAGATTATTTTCAGGTCGACAGTTGATTAGTCAGAGATAGAAAGGTCAATCAACGGTAGATTTCTAGGTTTCGTTCTGAATAACATCAGAGAACTAACATAGAACACACAACTATATTTGTGCGGTGAGTTCCGCATTCCTTAACAAGGAATACTTAAGGCCACGAGATTTGCTCGCAGTTTTTACTTACCCACTATTATCATACAATCGCTAGTTTGGAATGACGTACAAATATGTGTTTGCAATATTTAGGGTAGAATAACAATGACATCCGGGTACTGTGTCTTCCATGTGTAGGCCTACTAAGCAACATTGAAAAATACGCTTATACTTACAATTAGGGCTTTACCGAATATTCGCCTCGGAGCCGAATATTGAGCCAAATAGCCATTCGGTATTTGGCGGAATAGTAGCGGTGGTCGGACCGATTACGAATAGTGGTAATGTGACATCTGTTTCTGCAAATGCGGCTGCTATATCGAGTGGACTGAAGTGACCTTCTCATTATC
Organism: Bimastos eiseni; assembly: GCA_959347315.1. Taxonomy (NCBI): domain Eukaryota; kingdom Metazoa; phylum Annelida; class Clitellata; order Crassiclitellata; family Lumbricidae; genus Bimastos; species Bimastos eiseni. Next base: position 18,002,066 of record OY365807.1, read on the forward strand.
ATAATACCATGGCTGCAGCCAGGCGTTGCCTACTGCCTGGACCACGGTTTCGCAACTTAATCAATGTATTAAATTTACTTAACGGAATCTTTTGCTTGCATTTGAAATGTTGACATTTATCGGTCGACCTATTTTGCACACCATTCGAAGTATTCGTATTCGGCCGAAAAGTTTGTCAAATGATTCGTCTTCGACCAAATAGTGATAATCATACTCACAACCAGTCAACAGCAACAATAATTAAGCTTGTATATACTTCAATGGCAATGCCAGTTTACCATCGCAACCATGAATGTCATAGTAAGCATTATTCAAATACAATTGCAGAGACTTGAGCCTGGACACCTTGAACACACAGATATATGGATGTCACGTAAATCGCTCGATTCTGGATTAGCCCCGCCTTCGTTTAGTTTCCGTTCGTTTGGGCGACTGAATGGATTGGAATCTGTCAGAATGGATTGGACCAATTATGATATCATATGATCTTCTTCGTTGTGTGCCTTCTATCCAGTCTTTTTAAGCCGCTAACGAATAACAAAAATCAGACCGGTTGCTATGACGACTGTCCTTGCATGCGGTTGCCATGGTGAGCACGTGACAGCGGGATGCAGCGTCGAGATTCACCTCGCAACGACCCCTAGTGTCTACCGCTCCAACCATCATCGTCCAATCGATATTACCGGATCCGGAAATAGCGAATTACGACTGCGCGTCAAGCGGATCAGATTAAGCAGTGGCTGCAGGAGACACAAGGGACGCAGAGACGCAGGGGCGGAGAGAGAGACTCCTAGAGTGACAGAAAGAGAGACGATGATGGATTAGTAGACACTGATATACAATCAAATAGAGAGAGGCCATATACAGTGACAAAGGCAGTCAAACAACACAGGGAGATAGGCATATATACAGAGATAGACACACATGGAGGCACATGCACACATCACAGACAGAGTGACATACACAGACAAAGACTGAAATAAAGACACAGATAACGCGGTATATTTACATATGGAGACATGTATAAGCAGACAGACGATGTGAGTGAGAGAGAGAAAGAGACAGAGAGACAGAGACAGACACAGAGACACAGAGACAGACACAGAGACACAGAGACAGACAACGAGACAGACACAGACACAGTGTCAGTTTATATATATACATATATATGTTTGTATATATACAATATATATACAATATATATTATATATATATATAAACGACGTAAAATTACAAGTACAGAGAACCACGCACAAAGACAGACATAAACTGTGCTGAACAAAGAATGATGGCGCACTATCATTCGCACTTATTCTATAAACATATAATATCGGGGTAGATCCAGGAAAAATGAATACGAATAAGTGTTTGGAAGAGAGGCCAAGGGGAGAGAGACCAAGGGAGAGAGGCCAGAGAGAGAGAGGCCAAAGAGAGAGAGGCCAAGGGAGAGAGGCCAAAGGGAGAGAGGCCAAAGAGAGAGAGGCCAAGGGAGAGAGGCCAAAGGGAGAGAGGCCAAAGAGAGAGAGGCCAAGGGAGAGAGGCCAAAGAGAGAGAGGCCAAGGGAGAGAGGCCAAAGGGAGAGAGGCCAAAGAGAGAGAGGCCAAGGGAGAGAGGCCAAAGAGAGAGAGGCCAAAGAGAGAGAGGCCAAGGGAGAGAGGCCAAAGGGAGATAGTCCAAGGGGAGATAGTCCAAGGGGAGAGAGGCCAAAGGGAGATAGTCCAAGGGGAGAGGAGAGATGACGTTGCTTTATTCGTTGTTGATGACTGCGACCGATCGAAGAAAAGTCGAATTCGATGCATTCAACTAAATGTTACTCCGGAAACAGTTACCACGAATCCAGACCAGCTTCTTAATTATCTCTCTGTTTCTTTATCAGTATGTATCTGTGTCTGTTTGCCTCTCTGTGCCTGTGTCTGTGTCTGCATCTGTGTCTGTATCTGTCTCTGTAGCTGTTTCCGTCTGTGTGTCTGTCTGTGTGTCTGTCTGTGTGTCTGTCTGCATATCTGCCTCTGTGTCTGTCTCTATGTCTGTCTCTGTCATTGTGGCTGACTCCGTCTACAACCAACGGTGCCTTTGTTTGGTTCTAGTCGAAGGATAAAGTGCCCCTCGCCCATCGACTAACCTCTGCGTTGGCTTCTTCTGCTCAGCAACGTTGTTGCTGTTCTTGTTACTCTTGTTTCCATTCTTCTGATTCTTATTCATTGTGACATTTATTAACCATTATCACCATGTTCATCGCCATCTTCTATGCTTATTTCTCCTCCCCTTCTTCTTCTTCTTCTTCTTCTTCATCTTCTTCTTCTTCTTCTTCATCTTCTTCTTCTTCTTCTTCTTCTTCATCATCTTCTTCTTCTTCTTCTTTTTAATGGTCATTATAAGCTTCCTCTGAATCCTCTTCTTCTGCATCATCTTCTTCCTCCTCTTTGCTTTCTATTTCTTCACATTCTTCTTCTCCCAACTGCAATCCTTCTTCGCATTCTTGCTCCTTTACTACTCCAGGAGACTGACACTGATCCACCTAACTTATTCTCAAGCATGCTGAGGCTCATAAAGTAAGGCAGACGTGAATAGCAAGCACGCGTCCATCCACAGGCAGAAGACTGGCCTACAGGCAAACAGTCAAAGACATGCACGTAGACATACAGAGCCAGAAACATACACAGACGAAGAGAAAGTCAGTTAGACAGGAACATAGACAGACGAGTCCCTATGACCATATGCAAATAACCAGTAATATTTACAGATACAAAGAAACATAGAAACAGACGAAGCAGAAGCGTCTCAAGCTACACGTAGGAGGCATCAGTATTTGACATAAACTGCTGACGACTTCTGTTTCCTTAGCCTTGGCATAAGAGAACAGGTGGCTGGTCTTCTCCCACTCCTCCTCGATGTACTCATTTCATAGCTGAGTGCGTTAGAGGGCGCAGGTATGGAGCATAATGTTCGACCTAAGACTCCAGCATTCAGGTTGACAGTCCATGCAGTCCAACGACCACTCTGCCATCGCGCATTCGAGCAAAGTGTAGCATGAAATAACATCATTTGTAAAAGATTGAGAAGGTGTAATGCTGGCAGATATCTCAAGCCACACAGTATGCTTAGAGAAGCACGTAGCCAGAGTGCCATAGTACCAGACAGACAGACGTCTTGACTGTCTGTCTGTCTGTCTGGCATTCTGGCAATCTGGCTACAGACAAACAGACAGACAGACTGTGACAATTTTATTTTACTATGACAATTAGAAGAACAGAAAGAAATAGTGAGGCCCTCTCATACATGTATGACACACTCTGACCTCTAGTGTTATTCAGCACATGGTCTCTGGTCCCCTAATCTAATCTAACGCGACTGTTGTTCGTTGCCACTTCCTAACGTAATCCCGTCGTGTATCACCTTCGGGGCTCCGCACAAGTGTAAGCATCAGGCGCTACAGAAATCAATTATTAAATTGCGTCGAAATCTAATCTCACGAAGCGCGAGTATAATGAGAATTGACCTCACCTTCAAAGCCAGATGAAAATGTCCGGCTTAGGTGACGAACGAATATAAGGCAGACAGAGAGAGAGACACAGAGAGAGACAGAGACAGAGAAAACTAGATTCTAAAGAGACACGGCGGCAGTCTGAAACAGTCGACGATACAATAGCCGCAAACAGGGAAGCAGCGTTTTCGGACAAGGCCCCAGAGTATAGCAAAACAGAGAAGCAGTATGTATATAAAATGACGGAGGAGACTTGAGAATAGAAACAGGGAGACAGCGTACAGCGGGCTTACTGAACAGAAATACAGCGGCTATGCTCTAGAGAGACTATCAGGGCGTCTAGTGACACGATTACAGCGCTTAAATACATGAAAACAGCGTCAAAAGCACGAATACAGAGTTTGAGGATAGGACCACAACGTCCAAAGTCACGAATAAAGAGTTCAACGACTTGAATACATGGTTTAAAAACACGAATCCAGCTGCTTTTGAAGAAATGAATAGGCTCCGGTGTCCAGAGGCATGAATACCGGATATTGAGACGACTGCTTGTTTGCTGGAGATATCTGATCTGTAGAAAATTGCATCCATTGTAGCGATTAGAATAGAAACCTAAAGGACACAACGGCGAATTTACGTAGGGTGCGTGCGTAATTGTTTCCTTGGCGTACGATATGCCGAACGTGTATAGCCTACTTGTTTGTTAATTCACCTCCATAATTGAACATTTATATATTTCTAGACTTTCTAGTTTTTGTTTAGTTTATGTTATTAGGTGTTACTCTATGTCCGTTTCATGTTTTAAACAAACACACACATTGGCCCACATATTTTTTAGAAAGCGGCAATTTGCAGGAATATCTTCACAGGCAGAATATTTTGCATGGGAACGTGATGTGCCTTGCATGCCAAGTTGTAAAAGTTCTGTTATTATTATTATAAACAAATTAATTATTATAATTATTTGTTTCATTTTTTACTATTAAATGACCCCTTTCTGGGCGACCAAAACCAAAAAATACATAGACCTACAAAGGAATACGAAATAGGTCCCTTTGTGACAGAATCACGTGCGAATAAACTATTGGCAATATCCAAAACGAAACTCAAATCAAATCATCTTTTTTGCATGCTTACCAAGGAGAATACGACTAAACTGACCTTTGCCATATATCTATCGTTAGGCTAATATATTGCCCCATGATATATCTATAAACTATCAGGTACACTAGCTCTAACCCTAACAGACCCTCACGATGCTTCATGTTCTGACATAGTAATTAAATAAAGGAGAGAACAAAGTCAAATAAAAATACCATTTTGGGGGTGGTGAATTAACGACAAATACCCGCTGAACGCTGGCACACCTCGAGCGTTGATGAGCCTATATCAGTGACCTACTGACCTTACATTACGAAAATAATAAAAGTCTAAAAAATCGAGCGACACTAACTTACTATTACATAGCTTTGATTCTATAGGCAACTATTGCTGTATCCTGTAATTGCCATCCATCCATCACATAGTCAGATAATAATGAATTAATCACTGATCTTCACTAACTCATCGGTTCACAATTACGCTTCATTTCTAACGTAGGCCTACGCGCACGTACTCATGTAAGGTTCCCGTATGTTAAGCCGGAAAGTAGGCCTAATATACAGTCGCGCTATGTACGAATGATAGATGAAGATGGATATGTAATGAATACATTTTGTACAGAAGATGTAATGTAATCGAGCATTTATATAGCGCCCCTTCAAGACACACACACACACATATATATATATATACATATATACATACTCAGAGGCGCTCTCTGCGCTGGCGTAGATGATGTTAAATGTCACAATGATCGAGTGAGACAATCTTTTAGCAAAACTATACAGAGTAAACTGAAAAGAGTCACCAGTGGTGGGCCCACGCTGAAGCGTGCAACCAACCAACGGATTCCCGTTGACAGCTGACAGATGGCATGATCGTGAATCATGCATATATACTCTATAAGTAGATTTTCCAGTTCCAAGGTTAAATCCAATGAGCAAGGTTTAAAGGCTGAAGGAAGATCAGTTGGTGATCCATAGATAGCCGAAAGATCAGCAAAGAATCGCTGAAGGATCGGCGTCACGCATACTAACGAATTAGCGGTAGGTTCTATAGACGATCAGGTGATCAAACGATCGTCCATTATAAGATGGTCGATGGATGATCACTAATAGATAAATTGGAACTATTCTCCTAACAAACAAAAAGGCGGATTCACGTTCTATGGGATTGATAAGCAAAGGATGGAAGTCGTTCACCAGCCGCGTGAGACTTATTCAATCTGGTCTTGTGCAACAGGTAAACGGTACAGAATACCTGGAAGGAAATATGAGGTAAAAGTAGGAGCATATGTATGGATTGACAGACAGACGAAAAAGCATAGGGACGGCGAGAGTTGAGGAGGAGAAGAAGATATGTATGTGACCCACAAAGAGACAAGGTTGCAAACAGACAGTGATACAGCCAGAAACAGATAGACTGATACAGATAGATTTACAGCAGAAGCATATAGTTACGAGATATGAGCAGCAGAAGCCTGTGGTTACAGAATACAGACAGAGGCAGTCTGAGACAGTCTAATACATTCTTGTCTGTCTGTCTCTATCCGTTTGTCGCTAGCCATGCTTATCTCAGTTTAGTTCTATTTAATTCCTACCATGGTTAGCGACAAATCGATAGAATTAGGCAGACAGAAATAGAATTATAATGACCCAATCAGGGAAGCAGTCATGCGGAGAAAATAGAAGATGGAAGCAATGTGGGAAGAGAAATAGCGGACAAAGTGCGAAACGGTCTCATCAGCAGCAGCAGCAAAATCTGAGAGAGTAGACAGCAAAGGCAGACAAAGAAGGCCAGATGACAGGAAGGAAGCAAATTGGAATAGAGAGAAAGAGAGATAGATAGATAGACAGACAGAGACAGAAATACAGAAAGAGAAAGAGAGAGAGAAAGAAAGAGAGAGTAAGAGAGAGAGGGAGAGAAAGAAAGAGAAGGAGAGAGAAAGTGATTGCAAGGGAGCAGGCAGCATCAGGGGTCGGCGTTGAATGCCTTCCATCGGGAGGGGGGCGAGCGAGGGAGAGCGCGCTGATAGAACGACCTTACCAACAAATTCGTTGAATTAAACGCGTTGGAACAGGTGGAATTAAAGCGTATTTTCGAATTCCCATTCCGGAACATGGGACCATAAAGGTCTCTTTATGGTCCCGAGGCGGCGGATTGGACGAATAATTCGACGGACGCAAATCCTGTTGACGCGTTTTTCAACGCAAATGGCCTTAGACACAGAGCCTTAAATTTTATGACTTACATAGACATTGACCGAGCAGGAGTTGGCCTCACTACCCCATCGATGGACCAAACTGTCCGATTATTGAGGTTTTCGTTCTTGAAGAATTTGCCTTATAGATTAAACGGAGGAGTCTAATGCTCAAGGACAGATATATATGCTACTGAAGAACTTGGCGCTTTGAATACGGTGAGGACTTAATGTCCGAGAAAATGGCAACAATCTTCCTAAGCTCACGCGATCAACATTTGAGTAGAATAAGCACAACCATTATCTAGCAGCAACGCAATATTTTTATGCGCGTTCATATTGTTTTAAGGTTCAAAGGTAGAGAATTTATAAGGAACAAAGCGCGAAATGATCTCAAAAATCTGAGAAAACAGTCAGCAAGACGCGTAAATGACACACAGAGCAATTAGGCTAAAGTAAGTACGACATGTGTCATCGGCTTAGTTTATTTTACAGATCCTGGCGTCCTTGACCTATTTGCTGCAATGGTCAAAGCAAGTCCTGCCAAGTCATATCTCATGTTGTCACTGAGATTCCGCACATAGTAGCCTATAGTTGATTCAATAACTGTCATTGTTTTGATTGGTTACAGCGCGCGCTCTTGTGAGTCTTTCAAACGCGGCGTTCTGTAGTCTGAACTCTAGCCTCTCTGTATGATGGATGATCCGGTGTACCTGGATCTAAGTCTGACTGAAATCTCCACTGGCAGGTCGCGAGGAAATCAGTTTATTCGGTTTACAGTCTAACAAGTGCTTCGTGGTCACAATTTGGTATTGTAAGCGAATAATGTCTATAAGTCTACTAAACGCATGACCTATGGAGTAATCAACTGAATGGGGGCTCAACAAGTTATCACACTAAGTTTTCAGCCATTTGCAAATTAAGGGAAATGCAAAAATGGAAATTATTCAATGGAAAATGTAGATGGTCGAATCGGTCCACATCGTGCTTGAGTTGCTGTCATTAGGTACAGAGGAGTCCGTCATATCAAAGTCATCAGCTATCGTGGCAGTCCCCACAATGTTTTCAAAACACGAAATCCAGCCAGAGCATAGTAGCATCAGCGTAAGCTGGGTTGTTAATAACGACATCAGATCTGACACCAAACTTGGTAATGTAACCCAATCAAGGCTTAGTGTTCCTCTTTTGAATGCGAACGACCGAAAATCTGGATGAACCATGCATTGTATGCGGTCCTGGTTCGATTTCCGGTGTATACGAACAACAGCCCTTGCGCCATCGACTGATGCCAGGAGAATCAGATTCCGGCGCAATAGAAGTTTAGAATTACAATCTCAGGGATAAATGATGGAATACGGGTGAAGGGTTAATCGTTGGTCCTTTTATGAACGTCAATATTCAATGACAACAAACGTCTGAAAAGAAAGTTCAATGTTACATTAGTTTGATCTTTGTGCCTGTCTTGTTTTATCCTATAGCAGAGTAGATCTACTGTAGGCCGAATGAACATTTAGGCCGAAAAGATGCTCAGACCGAATGATGTTAAAGTCATAATTATTTTCCAGCTAAGTTAAAAACGTCTCATTTTATCTTAACCTACATGCATATGTACAAACTGACGAGCACACACACACACATATGTACAAAGGCGCACACGCATGCACACGCACGCACACACACACACACACACACACCAACACGGCCACATTGGGCAACAGACACACACACATAGAAGCCCATAGCTGCAATATTTCCATGCATTGACGCTAGATAATTGGCGACATCCGTAATTAAGCGCTGTGCTGAAGGCATCAATGTTGACAGTCTCCATTTCGTCCATTGTCACTGGCTCGAAATCAGAAGCTATGTTGACCGCATCTCTCCATCACCACCACGTCCTCCTCCTCCTCTCCTGCTGCTGCTGCTACTCTTCCTCATCCTTTATCTAAGGATCCTTCATTCCACTGCATCTTTCCTTCCATCTCCACGGCTACGGGTCTTGCCTGCTTGGCCCGGTCCAATGTCAGATTAGTCGAGCCAGGCGCCACAGCGATGATTAATAAGGTCCGTCTCCTAACCCAATCAGCGCTGCTCGGCTCCGTCCGACCCCGCGGGAACGCTGTTAATTCATCAAACCCGCGATACCTTTCAGAGGAAAATTTCGCGCTCAACCACGTGACCTTTGCAGGCAAACGATCTTTGGATGACAGAACGAGAAATATTCGAAGAAAGAAGCAGAACAAGAAGAGGGTAGAGGAAGAAGGAGAAATAGAGGAGATCCGTTTAGATTTAAAGTCGAACGAGATGACGGGAAATGGGAATATATGGGACGCCAGCGTCTGAACCATTCGCCGACACCATATATAATTTATATACCATGAATCTTACTTAGATAAATTGTTGATGGGACGAAATGACAAAGTCTACACATTGCACATGAAACCAGAAACCTTGATGTCTATAAATATAATTACTTGAGTATGATTTTGAAGGATTTGGCTTTCCATGGTGGCTACTTTGGTAGCCATTGGCAAAGCGATTCTTGTAGAATCGTAATCTAAAGTTGCTCTGCTTTCTGCTATTATAAAATTTTCGATTATTGTGATTCCTCTTAATTACTTGTCAGCTCATATCGTTTTATTCAGTTTTACCTGATTTACCTCATCAAGGTCAGATAAGGTAATGCCTGGTAAGCCTTATCGTGATAACACCCATCTTAGTTTAATAACTTAAATTAACTACCCTTAGATTCCACTCACTGTCTTGCTTAATTTGCCCTACCCTACATTACCATACATTATATGACATTAGATTAGTTCGCCCTAAAAGCGTATCTGTAAATAAGCGTTGAGAACGGAATCAGCATCTTTTCATTTACACTCTCTCGCTCTCTCTCTCTCTCTCTCTCTTTCTGTGTCTCTCGCTCTCTCTGTCTTTCTCTGTCTCTCTGACTCTATTCTATTCTATTTACGGATTTATAAAGCGCCTCTCACAGTACAACCTATTCAGAACAACCTATTCAGAGGCGAATATGTCTCTGTCTCTCTCGCTCACTGTCTGTCTCTCTCTAAGACGCCGCTGCAGCGCTGCAATAAAATTTCCGCTTTGCGAGAGGGAGTTCGAGGTCAGGTCCGTGTAGGCCCTAATTCATACCGGGGTTGAGATGACCGATCCGATTAAAACCGATTATAAACCGTTGTATTTTGTTTATATAATACTCCGTCAATCGTACTCAATTCGTTGGCACTTGCAATGGTAATGACATTACTGCAATTCGCCAGAATATTCCTAATTTTATTTTCAGTGTCGTTGGCGTCGCTTTGTGTGACGCTGTGCAAGATGGAAGGATGAATGGATGGATGAAGTAGGAATCTGTTGTTGCGGATAGTGTCCGCGAGAAGGAGGCTTTCGCTGCTGCTGCTGCTTCTGCTGAAGAAGAAGGTGAGTGGAACTAGGTGGGGAGAGGGAGAGAATCTGATGCGTAGACCAAATAACTGTCAGAGATGCTCCTTAATATTTCATGACTCGATTGCCTGTCGCCCGTCTCACAGACAGATGACATACACAGATAGATTTAATGAGACACGCACAGGAACAGAATCATGGAACGATGTAAACAACAGCAGATGAAAGAAGGCACGGATCATAACTCTTGTTCTATATCTGGCTATATATATCCGTCGGTAGCTCCCGTGCTTCTGTGGATGTTTCTCTAGACATTTCTCTAGATATTTCTCTCGAATTATTTGCTCCACGATCAGTGTCTACCATTTATATCATGCTGCTTGTCTGTTTGTCTATGTTTAGTTGGTTGGGTGGCTGTCTCTTTCGTCTGTCTTCCTGGAGCAGGCTGTGTCCGTTGATTGAGTCCTCTGGACCAGTGTACTTGCTGGGTAATCTAATAAGTGCAAAGGTCCTAATCTGGTGCTACATGCTTAGCGCCTCGGGAGCTTTCGTCCGTATACGTCCGTCCATCCGTATATTAGTCCATCGGAGAGGATGGATTCGCTTGGATTGCACTCAGTGCATTCGGATCCAAATTGCGATATTAGACTGACACACGAAACGACACGAAGTGACGCAAAAAACACACGAGGATTCTCTATTAAATAAACCTTCTCGAGTCAACTATTCGTCGGTTTACGCCTGTTTGTCGGAAATTTAACTCTTCTCCCAGAAAGAGGCACATGCTTTGGTCCAACATACTTCACCATAACGGGATTACCGGATTATGGTTAAACATAGAAATCAAACGTGGATATAATTATAATGACAGTCAATGATCCAATTCCGGATTCGCCATCTATTTGGTAAAGTCATAGAATAGTAGCCTACGTGAAGTCAGCGTATCAATGTGATTTCTATTATAAAACCATTAACAAAATAGAAGCTAATTGCGATCAGTGCAGGAAGGGGAAGATGGCTCCCTGCACCTCAACGCATGCGTTTTAAGACTCTTGTGCTGGTTTCCGGACAAATCGGCGCCGGGACAATTCGGCGACGGACAATTCGGTGCCGCATGAGTTTGTAAGTGTATTTAGACCAGGTATCGGTATGTAGTAACAGTCATTTTTAAATATTCAGAATGGGAGCGAAATATTATTCTCCATATTATCCAGCATATGTCTGGTTGTTATAGAGACTGCCGTCAGTAAATACTACGTGAGTCAGAAACAGAAATCGATGTAACTTGTAAAATTCTTTAGTTTTCTCTACAGTGGAGAACTACTCTAGTTAGAAGGTGACACGGCCCCTATGTGTTGAATATGACTCTATAACCAAACATGTGCTGGATAATATGAAAGTTGTAAAAATAAAGTTTGTAAACGCGCGAAGCGCGAAATTGTTTCCTCCTCTTTTTCCTGTTGATAATAACGTACACATATAGAGGAATTGCACTGTTGCATGGACACTCATGGACGGCGTCCAGGCTCTGCTGGCCAAATAAGTGGCAGGTCGGCGTCCAGCCTCGAAAATAAGTGCCTGGACGCCGTCCATGACCGTCCAGGCACACTTTAAGCCCTGCTCTCTCTCTCTCTCTCGACGAGAAAAGCGAAAAAGCAGATCGTAAGCAAAATTAATAATGAAGACGAAAAGGAAGAGGAAACGTGAAAGAGAAGGAAATATAGGAGAATCAACAGTTGATACAAAGCAAAGAAAGGAAGGGCAGAAGAGGTGAAGGAAGCAAAACAAAATGAAGAGAATAAAGAAAATTTGTGTGCCAGTGTTTGCTGACGTCATCTGATAAGCATTATTAAATTCATCGCACGCGGCATCAATCGATGGCAAAAGCTGTTTCCTTGACATAATTTCGACATCTTTCTGAAATAGTGATTTGAGACATTTAGATGATCAGTCTGTTTAGACAGATGGAAAGCCTATAGCGAATAAGTAACTTTAAAAAGATCAAGGCTTATCTTGAAGAAGAGACGACTTAAGGACATTGAATGAATGAATGAATGAATGAATGAATGAATGAATGAAGGAATTGCAGGTAGTTGCAGAGAGTTGCAAAATCAAGGCCAAGCAGCCGAAACAAGTGTCTCAACAAGCTCTTCCCGTTCCCTGTAGGTAGTAGTAATTCGGAGGAAGTCGAGATGGGCGTCGACTACCCTTCAACTAAACTCCTCCGTCATTGCTCAAAAATAGCAGGGATAATATCCAAGCCAATTCTGTGCATCATGATAATATTACAGTGAACTCTCAATTCTACGACTACGAGGTACATGTCTTCTGTCCACTCAAGACGATACACCATAACCATTGTCAGCAGGATTATCACAACATCCATCTGACAAATGAGACCTCTGCCATATACTCCCGTTAACAGCCTCATCGCCTCCTCCATCACTTTCTTCCAAAGCACCAGCAAGAACACACAAGTAATTATTAATGACAGAGATATAAAATATTTTATTGAAAATTTCTAAGTTTGCAGATGTTTATGAGCTACGTAGAGCAGTGGACGATGAAGAGGAAGTGGAGATAGTGCAGGACGATCGGATGAGAATGTTCAGATGGTCAAAGGCTTGGGAGATGTTCTTCAATTTTTTAAATTGCTCACTCCTCGATGATGCATTTGGGAAGAGAAACAACGAGCTGTCTAATGAATTCTGGCGGGGGTTAGGTATTGAGAGCGAGTGAGGAAGAAAGGAACTTGGGAGTGATTATAAACAAGAGTGAAAAACTTTCAACGCAATGGACATGTTAAGGTTTAGAATGACGATAAAACCAGCGATAAGATAGACTGATAGGCATAAATTACCTAAGAAACGGACAGGAACAGCAGGGCAGAGATTTCTCAGTGCAAGACCTGTAGACTTGTGGAAGGGTTTGGATGATTGTGCTATCGTAGTATATAGTAGGAAACTAGCTTCCTACTATATGGTTTATGTTCCAGGTCAATTTGGAGTGGTTGAAACACAGACTAAACGTCCTTAAAACCAGTTTTCATGCTATGCTAAGTAACCAATTCCAAAGGAAGACAAACGAAAACAGCTTTTGTCTAAATTCCCCTTTCTAATCTTTCTCTTCGCTGGCTTTTCTTATATCCTTCTCCACTTTACCTTTCGGCTTCTACTTCTGTCTCAACATCTTCTTCTTCATCTTCGGCCTCCTCGTTCTCCTCTTTTCCTTTTCCCGACTATTTCCACTTCCTTTCCTCGTTTTTCTTCCAATAGTTTTAACCTGATGCCTGCACAAGGTTGGATTTGCCATGTATTGCAACGAGCGAATATTCTGTTCTCTTCCCCTTCTTCCCCATCCAGTCTTTTTCCCTCTGGCCATTTTCCTCCTTTTCTTTCTCTTCGTGGTCTATATCTTCAAATGTCTTCTTTTTCTATCTCCCATCTTGATTTTCCTTCTCTTCTTCGCATATTCTAAAACCAAAGCACTTGTTTTCATCCTTCTTTCTTCAATTAACTTCTCAACTGCATCCAACTTTCTGTCACTCTTTCTTCATCAATTAGTCTGACTCTATGATGATACTCCCTACTCCTTTTCAACTTATTCTTTATTTGTCCTCGTCTATCTTTTCAAGAATCGCTTTCCTGACGCTTTTGATCTTCTTGTTTTCTTTATTTCTTGTGCTTAGTTCGCCTACTTCATCGTCAGAGGTCGCGTGCCGGTCAAGTGACTTGAATCGAATCGCCTTTTCCTGCGGCTCTAATTTGCGTTGAGTTTAGTCGCACTTTGATTAAACTGTTTATTAGCAGCTACAGTAAAAGCAATCATTCTCGTCAGTTTTGATTCCATTTCGTGCTGTGGGCAAAGTACGATTAGATAAGCCAATGGCTCTTGAAATGGTCGCGAGGTGTCCGGAGATCACGTGACGGGGCCAAGGTCGTGAAGAAGCTGCGGTCACGTGATCAGCTGGCGTTTTCGTCCTGTTTTTTAAATCCTCTTCCGGGTTTCCTAGTGGCAATTGTCAGTTCCGGGGCTGAGCAAAATAATCCGCATCGTGAGCCTCGTTTCTCTGGCGGTGCTTTGTTTTCGGCTTTCCCACGCCACGCCCAATGGCGCGAGGGAAGTGGTCGTCTGCGGTGAAGCGTTGGGCGGCAGGTGGCGTCGGGAAATAATGCGCAGACGAAATTAGATTATCGCCGACAACCGGTTTCCGTTTCTTGAAAAATTTAATGAGTCGATTTCAACGACAAACGCAATGGGATGACTCGAACAACGAGGTTTGGGTAGAATGGATTGAAGTGGGGTGGGGAAAGGAGGGAGCGCTGAAAGGGAAGCATATGAGAAGTAGGGCCGAGAACAGTGGAGAGAAGAGCTGGAATTCGCAAGGGTGAAAGTATGCAAGACGAAACGTGTCTGAAGCACGCATTTAGAAAGGAAATTAAGATAAAACTGAACTTGTCCCATCTGACATTGAGATACTACTTCTATGAGATCTAGTATGTAATGTAACAGTAGGCATTATTTACTTGCATCAAGCTATGTATCTGTCGTTCCAGCTATACACGTGAACATATATTCTTATACTCATATATTACATAATTTAAATATATATAGCATACATAAATGTATGCACACATACAGTAGGCCTACATATATACAAAGCATTTATGTATGCATATGTGTGCATATGTGGTGTGTAACATACAAGCACACACACATACGTTTATACGTACATTCATACACAAATGCATATATACATACCCATGTGTATGTATGCTGGAGATGTATCGAATACCAATACATACATGCATACGTACATACATACATACATACATACATACATACATACATATGTACATGCATACATACATACATACATACATACATACATACATACATACATACATACATACATACATACATACATACATACATACATACATACATACATACATACATACATATATACATACATACATACACAGTCCATGCAGTTGACTCTATCGAACACTCGTCCGCTGTTTGTTGTGTGAGGAATGATATCCTCTCGTCGTCATTTTCATTACACCTGAGTCCTGTCGTCGTCCTCTGCCCTCGTCATCATCCTGCAGAGGCTTGTAGCTGACTTGGTGGCCGGTCGGGGCCTATAACTCTGTAGATGCTACTTCAATTAATATTTAATCACTGATTACATAGCCTCGTCAACAGGCATTCACTTACTCATTCCCTGCGTAGACCCACCCTCTCAACGCGATGAAGCCAGAGGGTCGTTAAGGGATAACCATAGGGAAATAATAACAGTAGGACTAAGAGCATCAATAATGGAAACAAACACAGAGTACAGCTGACTATAAATGCAGAGACCACATGCAGAGAAACCTCTGACTCTGTTGTTACTCAGCAGTTACAGACAGTCGCCTCATTTCTACAGTCAATGGCTGCGACCTCATTTCTCTTAATCATAGCGAATCTCCTTCGTTTGGTCACAGATTGTGACCTTTTCCAAGAATCAAGCCAAATACCATTGATTCTAAGGGCAACTACAGCAACTAACCGCTTCTCTGCGAGCAAAGAACGTATCGAAAAGGAAGCGGAAACAATGAAAACAGCATTGGCCACGTCTGTCAATAAATGAACAACAACTGAACCCTAGTCTTGTAAGTAAGTCCAGTTGGCTTTGAGTGAACGTCGCAAACTGGAATTAGATAATTCTGTTTATATATATATATATAAACATATATATATAAACACATACATTGGGTATATATAATGCCGTGGGCAACAGAGACAGAGACACGCGCTAACAGACGGACCAACAGATGCATGGTGGATTAATTGGGTTAAAAGGTGGAGACCTGGCATGACTTTAATAAATTTGGGCGACAGACAGACACACAGACAGACAGACAGACAGACAGAGATACACAGACGCATAAGATCGCACCTTCATAAGTGATATTTTCACAGTAGTGCATATATCCTTATAGTAGTCACATAGCCATGTCGGCCTACACTTACTTCCTAGGCTTAGCGATGCCGTGGAAAGTAGCTGAACATGTGTCCAAAATACATGAGACAAATTATTAGTGTAGATGTTCATCTACATTCTACATAATAACTGATCCAGCGATTAAGTGATTTGCTGGAAAGATCACTCACTGGCGGCTCTACACTGGGGCCCGGAGCCAAGGGTGCCCCAACAACTGAGCCTGTGGCCCTGATGGTCCCTCCAAATTCCAGTCCATTTTCAGCTTTGACGAAATCAGGCATCCAACTGACCCCTCTGCCAGGTTCCCCGGCCCCTACGAGGCTACGTGGCCCCTCTGTTGAAAAAGTCAGGATACGCCACTAGACTGAATGACAGACTGAGCTAATAATCAATGGATGACTGAACGAAAGAACGCATGAGCTGTCAGTCAATCGATCAATTGTTCCGTCTGTGTCTACTTACGGATTCCAAATCGTCATCCTATCCTTACTTTCCGAGGCTTTCCTTCTCCGAAGAGGATCATCGACGACGTCCAGTCTACTAGACTTACCATCCTTAAACGAAATCTCGACAGCCACCCCCTTCTCTCCCTCCACAATGATAATCCGACGTGCGAGGAGTTTTTCTGAAACGGCGCCATATAAATGTCGGATTACTTCCTAGGTAAATATGCACGGACCGGGGTAAGACATCTGTAAATGGACCGCTATATAAATTGCAGCGAAAAAAACGATCCATTATAATATTGCGTAGAGAGAGCGTTTTTCCTTTTGAACAGTTTTTCCCCCATCTGTCAACAGATGGCGACTAAGCCTACGGGAAAACGGCCTGTAGATAATATACACTAGCCTAATGTAGTCAAGCACACAGACATGGAAACAGAATACAATGAGACTGACGCTCAAACATATAGACAGACAGACATATCAAAGAAGCTGCATAGACAGATAGACAGACAACCTGACAAACAGATACACACACACACACACACACACAAACACAATATATTGCGGCCAGGCAGGCAGGCTAAAAAAACTATATGCCATTTAGAATAAAAACTTCTGCAGACGGACAGACAGTAATACAAGATAAACCAATGTTTGCCAAGAGACACTAATAGCCAGCAGTAGTATTGTTGATCCCGTCTGCGTACATCCATTGCCCTTTGCACTAATTAAGTTAATTAGGTCGTTCATAATTATCTTCACCGCAACAATAATATTTATGGCACAGCTCTTTTTATCTATAGCACGGCACGCTCTGTCTCATGCGGCAATGTCAGTCTGTTTGGTCAGGCGCTGGTTCTGTCATCTGACGATTGCAGGTTCGAGCCTAATGAGTGGATTTCGTGCAACGACTTTATTGTTATCAGCTGTTCGCGGTCTGTCCCGCTCCTCAGGTCAGACGCACTGACCTCGAGGTCAGACGCACTCACCTCGAGAATCTCCTGGTACAGACTGTAAATGATTGAATAAACAAGTTAACAATTACATCACGTTATATTAAACAGTTTTATAACCTTTTTCTTTCGTCTTCGACTTCGAGATGGTCCATCAACCTATCATTAATTTTGTTTTCCTCGCAATTTATCATGACCATTTTCTTTATAGTTCACATTTATGCGTTCTTCGCGATCTCCTACGAACTGCTGCCGGACAAATATTTTGCTGAACTCATTTCAGGGCGTAACTGTTTTAACAAATTTCAGTCATTTTTCATCATTGGGACACCCTGACTATTTGCTTGGATAGTGTCCATTTTTTACACGATTTTCACCTGCGATAGTCCCAGGAGACTGAGTGTCATAAGTCACAGGACATCTGGAAAATAATAATTCAGATGGTGATGTAGAAATTATTCTGATTTTTGGAATGCGATAATATTATTGCTTAGAAATGACCATAACTATGCTTTGTGCATTACGACAATGCAGATATAGGAGCTTTGAGCATAACTTTTGTGAGTGTGAATGTGTGTGTGTGTGTGTGCGCGCGTGTATGTGTGTGCGTGTATGTATGTGTGTGTGTGTGTGTGTGTGTGCGCTTGTGCGGCGTCGGTTTGTAGGCCAACACTGAGCGGAAGAGGTGAGGGGTTGACCAGATAGGAAGGCGTGTAGGCCTACAGTAACTGAGATATGTACAATGTATGCGTAGAGCACGTTCGGCGCGAAAAATGTGAAACATGATGTAGTTGCATTTTTAATAGGATTCTGAATGTAAAAACATGATATTGTCGACTGTGAACTGTATATTGAGATTGTTGATCGTGGACAATCAAAGTGAAAATAATTATGGCTAAGTTTAATAAATAATTAAGTTTGATGTTATGTTGGTTTCTCGCATGTCGTAAAACGATGAAACAAATGAAACTTTTGAACGGTGTTAAAATCAATTTAATAGTCACGCATCACTAGATTGAGACATTTACAGTGGCGCGTTTTCCTATAGGCGCACTAGGCGCGCGCCTAGGGCTCCCAAATCTCAGGGGCCCTCAAATGATGAAAACATTAAATAAAAAATGTGAATTAATGTGAATAACGTCTCGGGGCCCTCAAATGAATCAAAACATTTCATACAAAATAACATCTTAGAGGTCCCAGGTCAATGGAAATATTAGCCACAGAATAACATCTCAGGGAGCCCCCAAACGAATAAAAACATGAAATGCAACATGACATCTCAGAGGGGCCTCAAATTAATGGAAACATTTGATACAAAATAACAACTCAGAGGGCCCCCAAGTGATGAAAACACAAATATAAAATAACGTCTCAGGAGCCCCAATTGAATGAACAAATTTCACGCAAAATAACATCTCAGGGACGTGAGGGATCTCCGAATAAATGATAACTTTCATGCAAAATAACATGTCTCACGCTTGAAATATTTTAGATATAATAATTTATATTCTCTGCTTTTGCAGCTAGGCATTCACATGACAAGTGTAGTGTGATAATTCATAAATTGCTTTGTTAATGTGAATAGCAATCCGCTCGATTAACTGAGTTGGTAAGAGCGAAGGCGGCGTGTTTTGAGCCTCTCCGCCACCAGAAGCTGGCTTACTGTCTAATTAAGTGAAATTTTTAAAATAAATTAAGTTGCGTATTTCGATAGTTGATGTGATGACGTTACGCCACATATCTCAGACTCCCTCCCCTTCGTCACAAATCGTCACAGATGTATGACCCCTCCAATGGGTGCGTGACGTCATTTATAGACGGCCCTTTAGACTCAGTGTATAAATTCAGAGGGTCCCCAAAATGTTTGCGCCTAGGGCCCCGTTTTCTGTAAACGCGACGCTGTCCTTTCAGCTTCCATTTATGCGCGATTTCATCTTCTCATCTTCCATTTGAACGGCATTCTTTTCATAGGCCTATTTGTTTCTCTGTAGACATATTGACGGCAACGGGTTCTGTTAATTGTCAAGAGCTGTCGTTAAAACGCTGGTCGTTAAAAGGTTAAACCCTGGATCCAATCCAAGCTGTAGGCCTACAACACATTGACATCTGCCGTCAGCTATCATCAGCAGTTAAGTCTCCAGCCTCTGTCTCCTTTGCATATCCGCCTCATTATGCACCATTGATCACAGCTCATTCTTCATCGACTATCGTTTTGGTTTGACGTCTCCGACACCGCCATACTGTAGGCCCACGTGGTTCCAGTCCTACTTGTCTTCCAGATCGTCGTTCTCTCTGTTAAGGCCTGCAGTCACTGTTCCAACCCCTCTCACTCTCTTGTCCTGGGTTCATTCATTTTCATCCTGCATATATCACACCATTAAGCTATTCTACAGAATGCTCCTCTGCTGCTGCTGCTGACCACCATCTGTATGTAGATGACACACATTTCTACCTGTAGACTTATATATGTATACCCTTCACCCAGAGCTCTTTTTCAACATCGCACAGTTACTTCATTTTTTTAGACCTGCAGGTCGTTCGGACAACGAAATTAAAGCATTGACAATTTGATTAAATGTATTGTCACTTGCATCAAAGCATCCGTTTAAAACTTACGGTTAGATTATTGTTTGTTTCGCACAAATTTATATAAGATGCTATTAAGGACAAATGGTGCTAACTTATCGTTGCTTGTGGGTACATAAAGGAAAATTTGTCCGAGGGAACTATGAACTGCTCATTGTTCGGCCCCCGAGTCATGTCTGCAGAATATAATTAGTCTTTTTTCTTATTTTTTTGCCTCGATGTAGAATTGTAGATGTTGGTCTCTATACCTCATCGACACAGACATTAATTGGGAACAGTAAAAATACATCTGGAAGTGCATCAATTCGTCGTTATTATAATAATCTCTATAATTATTATTATTATTATTATTATTATTATTATTATTATTATTATTATTATTATTATTATTATTATTATTATTATTACTTGTTACCTGTTACTTATTACTTAGCATTTCTTATTATTATTAATATTATTATTATTATTATCATTATCATCGTCATCATCATCATCATCGTCGTCGTCGTCGTCGTCATTATTTATATTATTATAATTATTAATATTTGTGTTAATATTATTATTATTATTATTATTAAAATCCATCAGGATGCAAATATTGTGAATAGCATTATTCTGACATTACAAATCTTCGCCGATATCGTGCCGAATGTCGATAGTTTTTTTTAATGATCATGCCATGATAGCGCATAGGCCTACTATTTGTCGTTTCTTGTGTTGTCGTCGTGTTGTTGTTGTTGTCTTGTTGTTGTTGTTGTCGTCGTTATTGTTAACTTCTGCAAACCTGTTTTCAGAGGCCGCGACTCGTGTGCAAATAAGATATATATATGGGCTACAATGGCAGTGCGCATTCACACGAGTTAATTCAACTGCGCGCATGTGCACTGTAAACAAATTTTCCCTATGACCTGTACCTTAGTACGGTGGAGAACCGACGGGGTGTTCGTGTCTCCTGGACGGAACAGGTCTCGGCCAGCGACGGCGGCTCAACCGACATCGTATACTCAACATAAATCACAACCACCAGGAACAACAACATAAAAGCAATAAGACCAGCAGTAGCCTAGAAGCAACCATTATTGAGTACTTCGTGCCGGATCTGCTACGAGGGTTTCCTTTCAGGATATGCGTGAATATCATGCGAGCAGGTCTATGTAATGTAGGCGCGAAATCATATGATGTCGAATGACTGTCGTCAGTGTCGTGCCGTGTAGTCTGTGTAGCCTACTATAAAAGGAAAGGACGTTCTTATCGGTGAGAGAGACAAACCACTAAATCTGTCGAATACGACGCTCGAGCGGTTAAACGGATTTATTGAAGAATCACATCCAGACGAATCTCATCCTATAGGCCTAGTCATGTTATATCTCTATTTACAGAGGCGCGTTTACAGAAAACGGGGCCCTAGGCGCAAACATTCTGGGGCCCTCCGAATTCATAAACGGAGTCTGAGGGGCCCGCCTATAAATGACGTCACGCACCCATTGGAACGGTCATACATCTGTGACGATTTGTGACGAAGGGGAGGGAATTTTAGATATGTAAATCACATGAAATATCGAAATACGCAACTTTATTAAAACATGTCACTTAATTAAAGTGAGCCAACTTCTGGTGGCGAATAAGCTCATGACACACAGCCGTCGCTCTTACCAACACAGCCAATCAAACCTAATGATATTCACATTAACAAAGTGATTATGAATTACCACGATACACTTGTCATGTGAATGCTTAGGTGCAAAAATAGAGAATATAATTTATTATATTTATAATAATTCAGGCGTGAGACATGTTATTTTGCATGAACAGTTTTAATTTATTTGGGGGCCTCTGAGATGTGTTTTTGCATGAAACATTTTCATTCATCTGGGGGGACTCTGAGATGTTATTTTGTAATTAATGTTTCCATTCATTTGGGAGCCCATGAGGAGTCATGTTGTATTTAATGTTTTCATCATTTTCATGAGATTTGGGGGCCCTAGGTGCGCGCCTATACGTAAACGCGCCACTGTGAAATAATGAAAAGAATCACGCTTAAATGGAAGCAGAATTGATGAAAAATAATTGTATACAACCAGAGATGTGGTCTCGAGACCGCGGTCTTGGTCTCGAGACCGGAAAACTGCGGTCTTGGTCTCGAATGCATCGGCCTTGGTCTTGATCTCAGACCATCAGTCTTGGGATTGGCCTCCGTCTTAGGTTAGCGTTCTTGGTCATTTGCCGTATCAGAGCAATTTCTTTGATATTTGTCGGTTATTTTCGATTAGAGACACCGGTGTTTATAGGCCGCACGCGATTGTTATCGATTTATGACGTGTTGATCATCTATATATATATACATGTTACTGTGGGCAAAAATGCATTTGCAACGGAACCAGCAAATTTCAAGGTTTTGGAACAATCTAATAATTATTTTGTCAGCCACGTGTAGTCCTTAATTAACCTACAATTCCGAGTACAGGTAGCCCTACATTATTCAAAAGGAACGTTTATCTACTTATTCAGAAGTCTGAAAGTAGATACCTATCGTATACTGTAAGTAATTTATAGTGTGATATTCTCAGGCCGAATCCAAGAGCTGAACAAATCAAAGAAATCTGCAAATGGAGCAACATCTGACAAAAATTCTGCATGAAGGCTCATATTTTCATTATGTGACAAGGGCGGCCTTGTAGGGCCATGCATTTCCAACTTTCTTTGAGGTCCCTAATATACATGAAAGTTAAGCACACAACGAATCACAGCATACAACGAATCACATGTTGTCATTTGAAACAATCTAGAAATCCACTGCCAACAAAATAATAACAGGTCAAGAGTTAATCATTTTAATCAACGATCTCACAAGAAAAATAATAATAATTTACTCATCTGCTGTTAATAAAGTCAATCACTACACTGAGTACGCCCCTATACCCCCAAGCATTCAATTATAATGATTGCTGGTTGTACAGTATAGTAAAAGTTAGAACTCTTTACAAGAATACATTCATAGTTTATACACCCAGGAGGTACAAATATAAAAAATTGCATTCTCAATTCTAAGCATGTTATGTAGTCTGTTTCAGTATGCTTGAAGCATGGAGCAATATACACTGCAATTTCAAAGAAACTTCAATAGATCACTCGGTTGACTCCTGCTAGGAAAGAGCAGATTCTGACAGAATTTGGCAAAGTTTTCTGTTTATGTTCAAATTGAGCCACTCTCTAACACACACATAAATCCTGCAATAAATGTAATTCTATAGACATTGGACAAGCATCAGAACTGTGACCTAAAGGTCAAAGGATCTCTTGGATGAGGTGCCATTATGACCACAGCACATCTTGTGTAGCGCCAACAGAGCAGCTATCAACATGGCTATAGGAAGCACAAAATTATCCAATAGCAGAGCACTAAAAGACGGGTTTGAAGGTGGCTGAAACCGACAGCTGTCAAAGTGTTCAACCAACATAAAACATCTGTCTATGCTGAAAAACATGGCATATGACGCCAACTAGAGAAAGAGAAGACGATGTTACAGTCTGTTAATTCTGTTGATGTCAGAGCACTGACATGGAACCACCAGGCGGTGTCCCAGACTTGGTGAACTTGGTCATAACGTTGCGACAATCTTGCAGAGCCTTGCGATCTCCCAATCGCTCAAAAGTCTTAGCTGCCTCATCCAGCATGGCCACCACCTGCGCCTGAGACGATGGATGATTCGGCAGCTGGCGACAGGCCGACACCAGAGAATCCGCTCTCTCCTTTTCTGCTACATCATCACCATCATCTTCTGCATCAGAAACAATCCCAGTTATTTATGTATAGCCCTTTCAATCAGAAATTTATCATCCTAAGGTGAAATTTGACAACATGATAATAAAGTTGTCAACCAACATCACACAGCTTAGAATGTGTATATGTACATAGCACCTTTTAAGGACATTTCCACTTGGAACCGAACGCAACAAGATCTACAGAGCATAATATTATATATTATCATGAATATTTATAGAGTAGAACAAGTTACTAAAGAACAAGTCATGTACAAGGCTCAATATGTCAGTATGGGTGTCAATTGCATGATAAATGGCAGGCAATCAATAAAAAGCTAAGAAACCCTAGAAACGAGAGACACTGGCAATCTGGTAGGAAGCACAACGTTAATAATGTCCAATGGTTTCTTTCAATATTTTTTGGTTCAAGAGATCAGCATGCAATGAGTCTTTTGGCTGATTAACCCTTTAATGACAAGCTGCATAGGTTTCCCATACATTTTAGTACATGCCAGTCATTAAAGGATTAAAAGGTAGTACTACGTCAAGTCTAAAACACTTCTCGATGGGCAACCAGTGTAACGAGTGTAAAATTGGTGCAATATATATTCTTGATCCTTACGAGTATTTGCTATGATTCTGGTCAGAGAATATAACATTGTAAAAATACACACCTGTTTTCAATGTGTTTCGTTGTGATCCTGTGTTATTCCTTTTACGTAAATTACGACCAAAAAATTGAAGAGTTCGTGCAGGGCTAGCACCTGCCATCATTCGTCCCGTCGTCTCATGCAAGAATACCTGAAAATACCCAATAAATGTTTACAAAGCAACACAGCTTAAAGAAATAAATTTGATAACAATTAAAAGAGAATCCACTGTAGGTATAGTAAAAGCACTGACTGCTTGTAGTCTTCAGTAAGCAAACGCTGCTCATATAAGGCCAGTTGATACTTCCAAGATGAAGAAATAGAATATGCACACACATCGCACTCTCCACATTTACCCTAATTGACCACTTATATAGCCCCAGTTTCACATTATGCTGAGACTACCCGTTAAAGTCAGAAACATTTACATGCAAAACAATCGACATCAAATATGTCCACTATAGTTCTGTGCATAAATTTCCAGAGTATAATATATATATAATATATAAAATATATATAATATATAAAACATATAAAATATATATAATATATATATAATATATATATAATATATATAATATATTGTGGTAATGAAGACTAATGCAAGACATTTAAAGTAATATTGTTACTTTAAATGTCTTGCATATGTAAACATCTATTAAATTTAGTCGATCAAACTAAATTTAAAAAATACTGAGCTCCTGATTTGTTTAAATTTTTTGCCTTGAGATGAGCAAGTTAAAGTGTTAAATTTTACCATTTGCAATAAAAGCATGCAACTTTCAACAAAATTTTATCACTTTCAGTCCATTCCAAAGCTATAAACGAATAATAGACTAATTATGAATGTTTTTGACTTCTGTCTAATCACTGAAACATGGTAACATTAAACCTAGCAAGGAGTTTCTTCGAGAGAGATCCTTAGAAAGTGTTATACAGCTGTCCAGACACGGACACACATTCAACCGCCACAAACACACTAACATAAAACAAGTATATGGAATTGATGAACCCACTCTTGGCATCGCAGCTTTAAGACAGTTGGCGAGTTTACGGAGACTGCACAGATCACCCTGGAAAGCGACGACATCGGCCGACATGGCCGTCGTGGACGTTACGTCCTCCTCGTCGCTTGAACGCTCTCCTCGTTCTCTCTGCCACATCTCGGTCCGAGTTATCAGCAGCCAATCACAAACAAGCAGCTGCATAGCCTAACAAGAAACACAAAACACTAGCATATTAGTCTATTAGTAAGTACTTGTAAGTATTGGCATATACTAAACTAGTATTCACAAGGAGATTGTTAACTGCTGGGGCTATAATTTAAAGATCTAATCAACTTAATTTCAGGTGAAATTAACTTAACAGCTCGTGATACTTCATTGATTTGATGCAATTAAGTCATTACAAGTTTACCATTGAATCACAACATAATCTATTTTTGCCAAGAATTTCTTACCTTCGTAATACGGTAGCCCTGGGTAACGGTTGCCACGGCAAGACTCTCTCGTAGCAGTTCTCCAGCTTTGTTGCAGATCTGGACACAGCTGTAGGGAGTGCAGTTGGGATCTGTGAGGCTGGCCTTCCGAGCCTTGTACGCCAAGTGCACACTCCTTGGTAGAGGATCACTATTCAGAAAATCATACAGAACAGTTTGAATACATTCAGCAATGCACAAATATAAAAACCATCAAAGTTTGCATAAAAAACTCAAATTGTGCATCAACATAAATAACAGTTTCAAGTGTTTGAATTTATAACATCCAACTAGTTCAAGCAGTTTAATATTTAGATAAGCCAATAGCAGGCCTTTCTCAAAGTTTTTTCTTTCTTACTAGAATTTCATTTATCGAAATCTAATACTGTTCTTGTAAAATTTAGTTAATAAATGGCTTAGTAAATTTCACAAATGACTCATAAAGAATCAAACTGCAAATTCTGATCTTGGTGCCAATTACTTCATGGACTGAAGACACTTTGGAAGTGAGTCGAGGAGTGGATAGAGTCTCTCAGCCGCAGCCATATCGTTAGTCAACCAGTAAGCAGCAACAGCAACCATTCCACCCCACCATCGAGACAACTCGTCAACACCTTCAAACATCAGCCAG
The DNA here is from genome assembly GCA_959347315.1 of Bimastos eiseni. Taxonomy (NCBI): domain Eukaryota; kingdom Metazoa; phylum Annelida; class Clitellata; order Crassiclitellata; family Lumbricidae; genus Bimastos; species Bimastos eiseni. Next base: position 18,028,750 of record OY365807.1, read on the forward strand.
TTATTACCCAACACTTGATTGTAAGTTGTAAGTGAATGAGTGCAAAGGATCAATGATTAATTGAGTGAACAGGTGAGTAAATAAATAAAAGCAAATGATCAAGTCAAAATAAATTTTATAAATACATAACCCAAACTGTAGGTTTTTAATTCATCAGTACAGGCTAAATACCAAGTAAAAGTCTTTCTAAAATGATACAAGCAAATTTAAAAAATCAATGACATATTCAAATAAAATTACCGATTTTGTCAGCAGCATGGCAATACCCAATTGCACGAGATGTTTCGTAGCCGGCTGAAGATTCATTCAGTAGATTAATATAGCCAAGGGCTTCAGCCGAATGGTGGGCAATCCTGTCAACATCAGACATACATTCACGTTTATATAAATAAAAATTATGTGCAGTAACTCTTCGTCTTGAGGTTTGTCTGAGGGAATGCCCTCTATCTTCGAAACTAGTATTATGTGAGATAAAGCATTCAAACCACAACACAACGTGACTGACAACATAGAAATATTATAGAATGAGACACAGGGAACACGTGATAGATCATTACCACCACTGTGAAGAACTTAAAGGTGTTATCCCAAATGCCTAGATAGATACAAACATACAATAACAGATTATTACAGTTCAAAATTATATAAATCATATGACACATTAAGAATAAATCCCAGGAGCAGATACGCTCGTACCAGTCGCTTCCATTTTCCGTTCTAAGCTTTGTGTGGTTCTTGTAGCCGGGCGTCAACAGAGCAAAGATTCCTTTCTCCAGAAGACATTCTCTGAATCCTCTCATCACATGAGCCAAAGGATCAACTAAAAAACATCAATAAATCAATGGGTCAATCGATCACCAAATAAATCAGCTGATATGTAGATTCTGAAAATGACAAATTAAGAGCCACAACAAATAAATTTGCTATTCAATCAGATAAATGCCTTCAATCAAGTAATGCAATCATTTATCTCACACACCTTCGTTGATGCAGCAGCTGTAGTTGCTCTTTGTGTTCTGGCAGTTCCAAGAAGCATCAACAAAGTATCGATGACCGAGCGGATGATTGAGCCAGCTCAGAGACATAGGAATCATTGATCCAGACGCAAGGCAAATTCCTCTTGCCTGACTTAGGAAATAACGCTGAAAGAGAAATACGATGTCACTTATCCTGTTTCATAAAAGTATTGCGTATTATGGGGCTAATTGCTCCTTATACCCAAGGAGCAATTAGCCCCACAATACGCAATATTGCTACCAACCCCTATGATTTTGAATTACATGAAGGTACTTGTTATTACTTTGTGGTTGGTTGGCAACAATAAATTGATTGAGTGATTGATTAATTGATTGATTGATTACATCTAATGATTCCCATAGACACTGTTATCAGAATGCTCAATGCATCAGTCGATGATTGCTTCAGATGAAACAGTAGTCAAGCCATTCATGATCCGCTGGAGAAGCCTTGTCAAGATCTGATAGGTCAGGTAACCAGAAATCAGGCTATGGTGGCTAAAGTAATCATTCTTTTCTACTTAACCTGCTTAATGGTCAAGTAAAGTAATTGCCCTAATGTATATTCTTTCATCGAATTAAAGTAATTGTAATAAAGTAGTCATTTCTTTCTCCACACTCTTCTATCAATATTGGTCATCACAGACTTGATTGTAACAGCTGAGTGAGTAAAAGAAAGCATGGACATCCACTCTTACCCTATCTTAGAACCTGCTTCTTCTGATAGGGCTTTGTGCACTGAGAGCACTTTTGAATGGTTCACCCTACTAGACATACTTGCATTGCATTACGGATGGTAAAGATGATACATACCATGCAAAAACCATAATGCCACAAGCAAATACCTTAAAACAGAACAAATTCCTCGATCAGACATTGTAACATACAGTAATTTGAAAGAGTGGCAGTGGAAGACCGCATTTATAGATCATTTCCATTTCCTCGCTACATTATAATTTTGCATTAACATTACATAAGAACAGTTTTCAATAGCATCTACAAGTCCATTAATGACTAAAGGGCCTCAATAATCTGTTAAATATGGTAGACTCTCATAGACCAGTAACAGCACAGACAAAATAAAAAGCAATTCAAAAGCAGTGAAGATTGATTGCGCGTTCAACATTCAAAAACTTGTTACTTACAGCAAGAAACTGGAACCGTGTAGGGAAGAAGAGTCGAATGGTCATAGCAGAGAGGGCGTAGATCTCGGCCAGGGTGTCACGAGGGAGAGTCTCTCTGGCCGCCTCTCCAAGATTAACTGTACACAGACCAAGGTTCAGTCCAGACCAGGTACCATGACTCACATGATCTGTCAAATCAAAAGGTTTTCAAGTCAGTCACATCACTAGCCTAAACAATGTTGAATGGCATCACAAGCAGAAACGTGGCAAGTTAAAAACCAATGCTCAGATAACTAGAAGTCAATAGTGATAGGTTCCCAAAACATGAGGAGCCCAGGAAACTTATTCGATGCAGTGTCTTGATACCTCTGCAAACCGTGCATTTCACATCAAGAGGCAAGGAACCAACCAGAAATTCTGCATCATGTGACATGTCAAATTAATCTTCACCTGTCAAGTGTAGCTGCAGCAGCTTATGGTAGACAACTGCTGCATCTCGTGCGGACACCTTTATGTCGTGTGAGCTGATTCCCCTCCAGATTCCCCCAGCTCGCATCTCCAGCCATTGTCCGATGTAGAAGCGGTGAAGCAGCTGGCGTAGAAGGTTCCAGAAGAAGCTGGCAAACAAATCAAACTTGGTGGTAGGAAGCGGGCGCCCAAGAGCCTGCAGACATCCCCTCAACTGCGATGCTGCCTCGACATAACTACCCTGCAAATATCAACAGCCAAAAGCTTTATGTCTGAGGAGGCATTGTAACCCAGTGTACATAATGGTCAAACAAGGTGAGCCAGCTTATAGTAACACAACATAAGTCACTGTATTGCAAGACACCATTATTGACCATGTGTGCCAGTGTACTCATTGGTTGGGGGTGAACCCAAGGCTGTTGGTGGTGGGTGAACCCACAACCTCTTGTTTGACAGTTCAGCACATTAAACACCTGAACTATTGAGCATCTCCCGGCGCATCAACTTACTTACAAAATTCTGACAGAACAACAATAGTCTGGCAAGTAGCTGCAGCCTCAGTGCTCGGTCTCTATGCCACCAAACAGACAATCATATTTTAATATCTATAAAGTATAAAGACAATCCTTATTCTGAAGGTTTGATGATATTGCTCACCCGTCTCAGATAAACATCAGCTTGATTGCGCTTCCTCCAATATGATACAGAAGACGGAGAGAGTGGTTTTGTAACTGGTTCTCCAAACACAAAGATTTTGGCCATCACAAGCGCCGCAATCACGATGTTCACAAACCACGTCAACAGAGTTGGAAACATCCAGTTTAACCAACCTGTCTCCTCTGAAAGCAAATAATTTTTATATAAATTAAGAACAACCATATAATTGTCTTTATTCTCACTCACTATTAACCCTTACCCCTCCTGAGCGGCCAATTTTAAAGCGTATGATATAATAATTGGAGGGGTAAAGGTCAAGATATGAAATTTTCAAAAATCGGAAAATACAATTTATGAATTTATCAGTCCTTCCTAGCTTACACATCATTTAGGATTGTGGAGAGAACATCTCTTGCTATGGTGCAACATAAATTCATGATTACAATTAATAAGAGTCCTACAAAAACAAATTCAGAAAATGCTCTCACTAAACGTTTCTCACAGTAATACACTGGCGACCCAACTATTAAACAACACCACAATAGCACATATCCAAGTAAAACATAGGCAGAAATATGCATCCCAAATTCAATTCAGCTACACAAACGAATCTCATTCGAACACAACCTTATCATAATACGCTGCTGGATGGGGCTCCCAAGAAAACAGTATACGGTTTTCGGCACATTTACTGTTCCACTGCACTAAAAAGCTATCTGTGGAAGTAACTACCTGTTGAGGACTGGAGTGTCCGACTAGTGCCATGCGCCAAAGCGTAGTCAGCACCGCTCAGTGAGCCCTGATTGGCAAAGAAGAAGTTGAGAGGATTGATGATGAACACAGTGAACATAAAGACACACAGTGCCATTCTTGATCGATCCAACATCCCTGTGAAGCCACGTAACGTATCCACTGTTATCCCAGACTTTCGATCTGCACAAGAAAATTGAAACAAACATTACACAAAAATTCAAAATTAATCCACTCTTGCTTCTTAAAGCTGAATGGAATGATTAATCTTCTCGGCAAAACTAAAAAAGACATTAGCTTCCTGAAACCGTTTCACAAAAGTGATGTGACCAACTTTTAAAACAGCATCACAACTTTTAAAACAGCATCAAACAACTTTTAAACCAGCATCACAATTAGTCTTAAAAAGGTTTCATAAAAATAACTTTCCAGTAAGCTGCCACTCAATTGAAGAAAAATCCTGAATGAGCCTTGTCAAAGGTAAAATTTCCATAACAGCTAACACTGTGTAGCCACAATGCTCTTAAATATCAACTATCAGCTAAAAGATTCATTATGCCTTATCTATTTGGCTATGTGTAATGCAGTCTATAATAATTCATAATCACAATTATAACATTGGCCGCGCTGGGGTTGTGAGCACCTTTGAGTATTCATAATAATTCAATAATAGTATTCAATAATAGTATTCAATAATAGTATTCAATAATTCAGTGTTCAATAATAATAATAACGCTGATTTATAAGGCGCTGTAAACGTGGCCCTAACCACTACAAGGGCGCCATACAACCTTGAAGAGGCGCTATACACAAATTCTCATAATGAATGAATAATTAGATAATGTATAGATGACATTATGCCAACAAGTGTTGACAGCAAGAAACACTTTAATAGGCAATTACTCAACTTTACCTTACAAGTCTCTCATACCAAGAACAGTCTAATTATTATTAAGGACTTTAAAGATTACAATAACTTTTAAACGATTTGATCAGATGATTGGTCATAAGTCTGGCACTTCCAAGAGTTCCCTCAGAGCTACTGACAGGCAACAGACTCTCCCCACCACTTAAATTAAAAAGCATTGCTATTATTAATAAATAATGTGATTTTCAGACAGTGATAAAACTGCCTGGAAATCACATGATTTATTAGCAATAGCAATGACTTGGGTAGGGAATGCCTCTTAATTGCCGAGTGGTGCTTTACTAATGCTCTATTACAATGGAGCATCGGTGCATACACAACATGTATACCATGCAGACATCTAGAATAAGAAAACTTTTAAACATCAAGTTTCAACCCAACCATATCCATTAATAATCTAATCTGGCCTACCTGCTACAGCAACCACTTCATCAAAAACAGGGCTCGGTGGGTTGGACGCATCTAAGCTGGCAGAGCTACTGACAGGCGACAGACTCTCCCCACCACTGTTATATGCTGATGACATGTCTGGTAATTTAGTTTCACGCAGCACAGCCAGAAGGCTCTGTATATCTACTGAACAAAATAAAATATAAAAAAATAATCACTATTATTTTAAAATAGAGCATAATAATATTACCTAGGCAGTAGGCACTTACACTGCACCTGATGCACATGCCTTGAATAACAGGTGGCTGGAAAACATACCTGGAAGAGCTATGCTGTGTTTCTCAAGTCTTGCTCTGGCTTGGGTGCCATATGACCAAAAGGAGCATTAAAGAATGTAAAATGTTAAAAAGGAATCTAACGATGGGTCTCAGATGCCTATGCCATGCTTACTATAGTACCTATTAATTGTCCTTCAGCGATATTTCATTTTAGAAAAAACAAAACCAATTGCATGACAACTGGATTTGGTTTTACATCTCAACTACAACAGACTTACACACAAGTCAAAGTAAGAATTGTTACTTTTCATAACTTCTACACCCAAAATGAAAAATTATTACCAACATATACTTGTTCATTACCAACATAAGAGTTTAACCATACAGTTGGCAGTAGAGCTGTACCGATTAATCGGCCGATTATAGAGATATCGGCAATATCGGATATCGGCAAGATGATCAACGCAGATATTAAAAATAATTTTTTTATTTAATAACATTATTTTCAGTCTATAAAAGCAAAATGACGACAGCAACATCACTGGGTCTGTGAAGGACGGCATTTCGTTACGTTCCCATAGCGTGCCGTCGAGCCAATGGCTTCTTCACACTATTGGTGAGATCACTCAATGTGCTAGTATAGACCGTGAGAACGTGTCAACATAGGTCAGTGCAGAGTGAGTCAGAGTACCTGCTTATGGGCCAAGGAATGGCTGCCCAATTCAAGCAAAGGAACGGCAGGCCAATTCAACAGAGAAACCCATGAATGTACATCGTGGAGGCATGCCTAATGAATACATGCTAGCGCTAGCTGCCAATCAGATCTTCCCAATACTTGTCAGTGGCCTGAGAGGCTGAGACTAGATAGGACAGCCTTGCCTTTAATAACCCTGGGTACAGTTCAACGGTGGGCGGAGTGTGTAATCTGTATTGCCCGCCTAGGATTAGTCACCAACTAAAATACATACGTCTCTTACGGAGGGGGGGAAGTGTTTGCTTGTATCACAACAATAGGCAATAGCAGTAGGTCTATCTTTTGGAACCGAACATCTTGGAAAACACAAAGAAATAATCGGCAAAATAATCGGTTAAGTTATCGGCTAAATAATCTGGTATTGGCAAATGAATAATCGGCAATAATCGGTATCGTCATAATGAGCAAAAAGTGATATCGGTACAGCTCTAGTTGGCAGACATCGTCACAGTGTCAGTTTAATCAGCATTTAGTAGATGTTATTGCAAGCAATTGCTCTAAAATCCATTTGTAGGCTAATAAGCACTAAATTCTGAGACGGCTTCCCTAATTGCTATTGAATATAGATGTCTAGTAAGTTAGTAACCTTTGTTGCCAGTAGATGTCAGTCTAAGAGCGAGATTCTCTTGCTTCAGACGGCTGTTTGTCGCCTGTAGATATTTGATGTACTCAATTGCCTTTCGCAAAACGGCCGACTTGTTCAGCTGTCATTAGACACAGTTGACATCTTGTTAGCATCTTAAACTTTGAATGTCAAGTGGCAGACTATGTGTCAATCAATTACAAGCTAACCTTCCTTCTTCCTTCAAGTCATCTATAGGATCACTCGACCACATATAGCAACTACTATGACGCTAAAGCAAATACGATGGATGAATGAAAAAATGGATACGGCCAGGTTAAACAAGAAGCTCAGCACCAATAGAGGTTGCATCATTGGATGTTTGAGCCAGGCTCAGGGCAGAGTACATGAAGATGATCGATGATATCAACTATGCATTCATCAACATGCCTGTTCTTTAATGCCCAATTTGGTGTTACAGTAACTATTTCAACAGAGGGATAGCAACTTATTTGACAAACCGTTCCATCACAGCAGAACCATATTTGAGTCCCCAGACCTCAACTCCAGGTCCGCATTAAACCAATTTCAGATGACATCGGGTTGATGTGCATATGACTGCGTAAAAGTGAGACAATGTAACGATACAAGTGCTTATCAAATGAGTTTTTAATTATTCCCAGCAGCCATGTGTAACGAGATAAATATACGCTTCCAATGAAGCCCCACAAACATGTGTCACTGATCGTTCATGCAGTTGCAGCACACACTACATGGTAAATATTACTCATCATCTCATGTTGAAAACAATTGCAACTGGATGTGCATGAACAGCATGTGGTAGAAGAATAAAAGACAGATAAGAAGAATACACATCCTTAAAAATAAACCATAAAAATAAGAATTCTTACAAATGGACGCTAATCCGAATACCTTTGAATCCTTTCCAGCAATCAGTTCTCGTAGTTCAATGATTCTGTCATTGATGCTCATTCTGTATCGCTTCTCAATGGCATTATGTGCCGACTTGGGTTCACCAGGTGGTGGCAATGGACTCCCCTTGGAGTATGAGGTTGGCATCTGCGACAAGTGCACCTTGTCATTATTAACTAGTCGGACAGGTATGCCAGTCGTAAGCATGTTGCTTCCAGAAGTGCCCACAGTTATTCCGGGTACGGAATTAGTGCCTGGTGAGGAGATGGTGCCACTCGTATTAGCAGCAATAGTAAGAAAGCTTGTATTGGAATCAGCTGCCACAGACTGACTCTGCAAGAGCAACTGCAAAGAACGAAAACAGTTCATATTTTACCAACAAGAAGCAAGTTAACAGCAACAAGAAGCAAGTTAACAGCAACAAGAAAATAATGAAACATAACAATTAATGGCAGCCCGTACACAATTTGTAAGTCTACTGGAATGCATCTGAAAAACTATTTTGTATCAACAGTTTGCCACATAGCAAAATGCACAAATATATTAACTTCAAGTAAACATTTCACTTACAAAATTTTACTTTAAAAAGTTATAAATTATTGAAAAAAGTTAAAATTGATTTTTTGACTAATGATTGTTAATGTCATTAACCCTGATGCATAGCCTCCCCTTTATGTATTATCAACAGGCGATTATCAACAGGTGAAACGTGCCTAAATGATACTTCAAATGGATAATCACATCACTTTCCATGGAACTCTTATGTAGAAGTGTGTTTTCACAAGGTGCTATATAAATTATCTAACACAGCATGATACAATTGCTGGCACACCTGAAGCTGTTGTAGATTAATGGCAGGTGGCTGTTGCTGAACTGGCTGCTGAGGCTGTGATGTTATGATGATCTGCTGCGGAAGGAAAACAGTTGAAGGTGATGACGACGATGACGACAACTGCGTTGGCGACTGCAGCTGCGGCTGACGATGCTGCTGGATCTGTTGGACTATGATCTTCTGGTTCTTCTGTGGTGTTGTAATGATCTGAGACATGACGGGCGCCACTGTTGGACTCGACTTGTTCGCGAGACGTATCTGAACCGGTAGCTGTACCTTGGCGTTTGACTGTACAGGCTGCGGCTGCAGGTCTTGATGAGACGCGGTTGCTCGGACGAGCTGTGATGTCAGGTGCCGAGCAAGTTCCGAGTGCAGCTGGATCTGTCGCTTTCCCGGCTGCTGGATTCCCGCCTTCGTGAGCAGCTGAAGCGTCGCCTGGGGACTCACGTCAACCTGAGGCTCTGTCCGGTCCAGCTCATGCTGCAGAATGGAGCCTGAATGCTGGACACGAGAGCTGTTTGCTTCTCGCAGCAGCTGCACCAATATGTCGTCTTGCTGCTTTGCATCTTCTTGCAGCTGCTGAAGCAGGATGGAATGCTTTGGAGACGTCTGACGGACGAGGTCAGGCGACGTACTCGTGACACTGGCACTTGCAACAATGGGCTCCGAGAGAGACGCGATCAGCTCAGAGTTGGAGCTGCTTGTGTAGTTGATAAAGTCAAAGGCATCATCCACAAATGGCAAATCACTTTCGTGTTTGACAGAATCGAAGCCCAACTGACTGTCAAACAAATCTACATTCATATCACTGCCATCGAAGTCCAAAGTCGGCTCATGGCTCCCGTATTGCATAAAATCTTTAAAAACACAATACAACTCTGTGTCAGGCTAATGTCAGTAGTTAACATGTTATTACTGTCAATAACTACAATAGAAACTAGATATAATACTGTCTTTGGCAGCGATAAGAAGAACTGCCCTAGAACGATGTGAACTTTTGTAAGGTGAAAATCACTTTGGATCTATTCACAACCATTTCATAACAGAATTTGTGTAATATTAATGCACTTTATACCAATGATCACACATCGTTACAGGAGTCGAATTTAACTGTATGGCAGTGGAGAACGTTCTCAGTTCCAACAGCTCATCTATCCATTACTGAAGATCACCCATTTCCACCATGTTTTAGAGCTTATACTTACCAACTTACTTTAGCAGGAGGCTGTTGGGAGGCCATAGCTCTCCATTCCATCCCATATGTTAGTCACTGGTTCATCTGTAGTTGCTACCATTATTTTCATTTTAATAAGTAACAGTTTTGGATAGCACGATGCTTCTGCCTTGGAAGGTTCAATTACACATCGTATGAAGATGACAACACTAACCCTATTTTTGACCCTAACCAACCCTCATGACATCAACTAATAAAAGTTAGGTATGTTAAACAGTGAGCAACTACTAAGTGCACTGAAGGTCGTGCAATCACAAAAGTCTTCCTCCTCGGAATTGATGCGAAAAAATTACTTCTACCGGGAATCTTCTGATGCAGAAAATAAACAATATGGGTCAATAGCTCTGTTGATCATCTTGATCGTTTTGTCCCTAGGACTAAGACAGCCTTGGCCCAACATTGGGCATTGCTGCTGTGGGTCTATCCACCTGGAATGACCTTCCTCAATAACCCAGCACTAAACTTATGACTAGAGCTGTACCGATTAATCGGGCCGATTCTAGAGATATCAGCAATATCGGTAAGATTATCGGCGCCGATATTAAACATTTTACTCTTCATTTTATAATATTATTTTCAGTCTTCAAGAGCAAAACGATGACAGCAACATCATAGGGTCTGTGAAGGACAGCATTCCGTTCCCTTCCCATAGAGTGGGGAACTCGGGCTTCTACATCAGATCACCCAGGAAGCATTATGCTAGACTGCTAGTACCAGAGGAAAGTGTTTACAGCTATTGTGCAGAGTGAGTCATAGTGCCTGCCTAATTACCCAGGGCACAATCATGTCATTTCAGGCCAAATTGGCATTTCATAAAAGTGGCCTGTCTGGGGAGGGAATGGCATCATTGGCATGTTAGAAGAAGGCGGCCAGTTACAGAGCTATATCTTTCCTCTCCTCCATCATACAAGGTCGACAGCTGGCGGTGTGCCTAATCTGTATTGACTGCCTAGGATTAGTCCCCAACTACTTGTATACGTCTCCTATGGAGCAAGTGTTTTGTTTGTATCACAACAATAGACAGTAGCAGTAGGTCTCTGTTTTAGAATCGGACATCTTGGGAAACACAATGAAATAATCGGTAAAATAATCGGCTAAATAATCTGGTATTGACAAATGAATAATCGGCAATAATCAGTATTGGCATAATCGGCAAAAAGCGATATCATTACAGCTCTACTTATGACTAGTTTCTCTCCATCAGCTTCTCACTTTTAAAGGTGTTTCCTTCCCCCTGGGTTTTCATGCTGAGAGCGCCTCTGAATAGCTATTCTGTGAAAGACGTAATATAAATCTAAAGATACCATACTAATCTGGTCAATCATACTTAGCAAAAATCATGAGCCATTGTAAACTGGGAACTGGCAAACCAATGTGTATCCTTTTAACTGGTACTGAAATCCCAAACTTTCATAACCCTGTTTAGACTTTACACTTACATAATTACTAGTGACTAAGGCTGTCAAGAAATGTTGAAATTACGGCCTAGGTTCCCATCGGACCCACGGAGCGGGTACCCAGATACTCGACTGCATGGACATTTTTAAAGAAATGTAGGGAAGTGCGCACTTTTATGATATGTCGGGCACCAGCGAACCGATATTATTGCCCTAGCAGTCAGCTAATACGATCAACAGACCATTTTCTGGTATTTGTTCAGGTGAAATCGCGCATTTTTCCAGAATGTTGGGCACCAGAGAACTGATTTCATTGGGGTCTAAGAAATTAGATATCACATCAAACTACATAACTTTACTTTAAAATTTCACTCAATTAAACAAGTCAAAAACCGTCCTAAATTGCCTGACGTCATTTATGGACGGCCCTAGTGACAGAATCTATGACTTTATTGTTCAGATGCTTTTGAACCATTCAGCATCCTTCATCCACTCATTTATATGTATATTAAGACTAGTTAAGTACTGCATCATAGAGTGATTACGATGTCAAGTTGGTATGTAGGACAGTTCTCGTTTACTCTTTGGACTTCGGGCATCAGTTCTAACGATGTTTGACTACTTCGAAAATGGTACCTTAAGTGATCAGCAAAAAAGTCGAATCGAATCTGTTATCAAAACTTCAGAAAAAAGACGTTAGTGAAGCAAATTAACCGGACATATCTTCATGACTTGTTGTATACATACGGCCACCGTGGGTACGCAAGAACTGGGCGATGTTAAAGCCAAAAACCCACACTATAACATTTATTTTTCAAAGCTGTGACAACAAAAACAGCCCACAAGCTTACCGTCCAAGTCAGCAAAAACGACATTATCAACGTCTATCGACGGTAGAATATCTGATTCCATTTCATTTAACGAATCTGAAAAACGCCAACCACCTCCGCGGTCGGCCATTTTTACTAAGTAGGTCAGAAGAGTGACGTCATGTGGCCTTATATTTCATAAGCAATCAGAGAGATGCGTTTCAAACGCGTCTAGCCAATCACATTAAAGAATAATAGTAACGTGCCCAATAACAATCTGTGACTCATATAGTTTGGCCAATCAGAATGCATAATTTCTCGAAAGATATGACGTTGTCTGATCTTTGGTCGCGTGTGACAGATTTCTACACATTAGCACGTGCTCAGAACATAACCGCATGGATAAATCCAGGGTAGAGTCATAAGAAAGGTAAAGGTGCGCAGAGATAACAATCCTCGGCAAGCATGCGTGGTGTAGCTAACATATCACTGAAGTTCTGAACACGTATACAGACGCGTTTCCACAAACACGTCATCTTTTGCCATACTCCTCTTTATAGCGATTATGATGCAATCTTCTTCATTGATTTTTTAACGTAAGCATGTAAGCTGGTTCCCTAGCAGAAAATATGTACGCTGATGACTTTCAGACCTACCTACGTAACGTAACCTACGCTAAAATAAATTTTCGTTTATTGATAAACATGGAATGTCACACCGCAAACAATTACAATAATATTAGTTATTTGGCTTCTAATGCCCTCTGCGGCTTGACCCGTCAGAACCTCAGTTTATGTGGCTGGGCAATCGGCAGCAGCTTAAGAAGCTGGACTTAACTTAGAAGACCCTTTATATGAATTCGGAGTCCGGCGTGCATGAAACATTCAGTGTGTTCAACTTTGTTGATCCTTCTTTCAGGCTATTTATGGCCTCCTTGGGCTATTCATGTATCGGAAAACCCTAGACCTAGCCGCCATTGCTGCTGACTCCCCATAATTCCATATTAGTCCCAGGTTATTCTCAGTCGGTGTAGATCTACAGACGCCAAGACTACACTCGTCCACTCCTTCATCGCAGCCCAACTATAGGCCCTATAGATTACAACTACCACCAACACGTGATCTTTTGCCTTTTCCTCTTTGTGCAGAATTAAACTACTTAATTAAGCTCACCGGTCTCTTTCAACTTCCATACATAGGCCTATGCTAATTGAGCTGGCTTCTTGTTTCCTCCGATTTATCTATTGCATGGTTTGACCTGGGACTAGGTCTAATATGGATTCGAAGGGATGAAGCCGACGCAAATTTTGCATTGCCGAATTGACCTATAGATTAAACTTTTACATGTCCAACTACATCCTGGACTTTTCAAGCTTAAACTATATATCGCTTTGTTTTTGTTAACTAAATAAAGCGAGTCAGCGACGTAATTATAAAATTTGCAATATAAATAAAATGTGCTCAGATGAATTTTTGGACTAATGTAGCATAAATTTAGATGAACATTTTGGCGACGCAGGCCTATATATATGCTTTCAACGTTATCATCTCGAATACCCGGATGTCACTTAATCGTTTGGCCCAATTGAATAGTCGACCACAGATCGACTTCATGACTGATATAAATTTATTTAACGACGCATCTATAACAAGGAAATCGCCTACAATTAATGTGTCAGAAAAGACGATCGCTTGATTGGCTGACACTGACATGTAGGCCTAGGCCTACGTCGCGGCGTCATGTGTCTTACATATTAGTCCAAAAAGACTTCAAATAGCTACAATGATTTGCATTTAATTTTAAACTGACAAATGAGAATGATTACAAATATTGTATGAACGGCTGATAACAAGCTTTTACAGAATATAGATCTGATATCGAATTTCACTGTCGATAGCCATTGCAAGGGCTCCATAAGTCTACAACTGATATGACCAACGACGCCGTCTAGCGAATGATGGACTTGGGGCAACGGGAATCGAACTCGCTTCCTCTGGTATCAGCGCCATTGTTTTATCCAATACACTACGGCCCTTTGATGTAGGATCTTAGAATCACTGGACCCTACTAACAGTCACTGAGAGGAGTACTATATTGACGTCAAGTGACCGAGGACAGTAGAGGTTTATCACTGCAGATTATCAGTCGAACACATTGCCACCAGAAGAGTGAGAAGCCTGGGATCAGTAGGCCTAGGCCAATCTGTTGATGATAACAGCTAATAATGTCAATCTCTAAGCAATCACAGCATACCAGTAGCACAAAACAAGAAAATTAAAAAACTTAAAATAAAATTCGAGCACGATATAGGCCTACTTACGGTTTTTAGGATTAGGAAAATACTTATGCGTGTTTGAAAAAATGTCTTGTGGCATGCACTTGGCTCTGTTTGCAATTTCTTATCATTGTCACAAAATTTGACAGTTTTTGAAAATAAGGCTGCCCACGAGTCCATGACTAGGCTTTCATGCGCGCCGAAACCTAAATTAATAGCGATGTTACAAATTACAATCCGTGCAATCTAAAAATAGACTAAACCACGTGAGATATATTGACCAATGGTGTGCGAGTCACGGAAGTGTCTTCGGATATGGAAAACAATGAGGAAAACTAGATGGTGGTGGCAGAGGAAATGGCTGTTTGTGAGGAGATGCCGTTTCTGGTGAAGAAGAGGGCTCAAAAGTCTGATCGCTTAGACGTTGATTAAAGCCTCGTTGAGGTATAGAAACCGCTCGATCGCCCCGAATACAGCGATGATGAATGCCGGGTGCATCGTGCCAGGAATTCTGTTGGCTACGTATGGTTACGCTATTCCTACGCACGCTCTATGTGACGAACCGAGGCATCCAATTACACCCTTGGTTAGCGAGTCTTTAAGATCTTCCAATTTCGGATCGGTTTGCTGAACATCACGAAAAGGATTTAAAATTGTGACAGCGGGAAATGAATATCAACTCTATTGAAAGATGCATTAGTTCTGGGGTGATTTAGGCCATTCCAGATGTTTTCTACTAACCGATGGAACTAAAATCTGTTACTGGGGCATCGTCGTCAGCACCAGACAGACGATCCCTGAGTGGTGTGTCAACTGTATCCAACCAGAGCGCCGTGTCCGGATACTCCGGTAGGTCTGGCGTAAGTGGTATATCTGCCGAGAGCTGCCCAGGAACATGGACTGCTATTTTCGACTACAACGCATCATGTGACGATGAGCTTACCTTGAGACGGGGCACACAGGTCCGGGTTTTGTCAAAAGATGCGCGGATATCGGGTGATGATGGTTGGTGGACTGGTGAGGTCAATAATCAGGTTGGAATTTTCCCGAGCATGTACGTTGCAAACCAGGATGTGGTAAACAAGGTCTCTCCGACTGGCGACGTCAACCGGCCATTTGAGATCGATTTTGCGATTCTGCAGTTGGAGGAAGTCATTGGAGTTGGCGGCTTTGGAAAGGTGTATCGAGGGATATGGGGGGAAGAGGAAGTGGCCGTCAAAGCGGCACGATTGGAGCCAGATCAACCCATGAGTGTTATGGTCGAGAACGTGCGGCAGGAGGCAAAGCTGTTCTGGCTGCTCGACCATCCGAACATCATCTCACTGAAGGGCGTCTGCCTTCAAGAACCCAACCTCTGTCTCGTGATGGAGTATGCCAGTGGTGGACCTCTCAACAGGGCACTCATAGGACGAAGACTGCACCCAGATGTGGTGGTGGACTGGGCGATACAGATTGCTCACGGCATGCACTACCTCCATGACTGTGCTCCCATGTCCTTGATTCACAGAGACCTCAAGTCCAGCAACAGTAAGTCACCCAATATTTCGTCATTTGTTTTGAATGTTAACTTTAGAATTGTTGGTTTAAAATCGTTTAGAAGACTTCATCAGTAGGATCATACAATTTATGTTTTTTGGTATTTAATGAGTTTCTTATCATATGTGACATAACATGTCTCACACACACCATGATAGCATAACACAACAACTGCCTGGCATAACAGCATAACACCAACATAACATGCCAACATAACACCAGAATAATAATACAGCATGATACCAGCATAACATGACAACATAGCACCTGCATATCTTGACAGTCATCAGCATGACATCAGCATGATATAGCATGAGTTTTAAGTTATTGTAATTGTTTACTTCACACTTTTGAAGCATCAATCAATAGCTAAAGCGTAGGGCACGAGTTCAGAAAGCATTTAACGGCATTTCATGATAGGATTCTCAAAAGCCAGTTATATTCTCTGCCTCTTAAAAGCTAATGTGATGGGCACTAAGGCAGTACCATTATCTAACTCCAAAAAAAATTATATTGTTACAGTTCTAAAAGTCTACTACTGTTGCCAATATCAAATGAGAAGATACATTCTGAATGCAGAGCATAGGTGCTTTCATTATTTGAAACCAGATTGGCTCAATTGCACACTTAAAACATTATTAAATTGCAACTACTTTTATATTTAGCCATTTACAATTAAATTTTGTTCAGTTAGGCCAGTTACATTACAAAAATGTACATTACTGTCATATGCAATTGCTACTTACCAACAGGTGTGCGTTTATTCCATCAAACAACTAGAGACAGGCAGTGCTCAGTGTAACAAGTGTATACTGTAGGTGTTTGTTACATTTGTCGAAGATTAGGCTTTCAAATTGATCTGTCATTAACCTTGTTCTTTTTGGCTGAAAATGTTGCCTGCTATTCTGAGAATTCTCATCCAAATGTGAAGATGGTGGAAGCAGATGGATAGTTTCTGCTAATCTAACTCCATATGGGAAGTCAGCTGCTTAAGACTTCCTGCAAGCCAACAGATCACTCTGAAGCAGCGTTTCCCAATCTATTTTGGCCGTGGAACACTTTTGATTTTACATTTATTTTGCGGAACCCCGTCTGAAACTAAATTTTCTGCTGTAGATAAAAATGCTTTAGAATGCTGACAATATAGGTTTAGGCTTAGATTAGATTAATTATAACACAAATATTGATGAAAATGACATGAATTCTCTTTCATGATGAAATACACAGATGTTAAACAAAAAGCCTCCTAACAAATACTCATATAATTTATTTTAAAGGGCTCTGCGGAACATATTTTGTGAACAACTGCTCTAAAGTGTCCATAAAAATGTATAGTGAATCAGTTCTTGGCTCAAAGCCATTGACTCAAAGCCATTGACTCAAAGCCATTGACTCAAAGCCATTGACTCAAAGCCATTGACTCAAAGCCATTGACTCAAAGCCATTGACTCAAAGCCATTGACTCAAAGCCATTGACTCAAAGCCAATGACTCAAAGCCAATGACTCAAAGCCAATGACTCAAAGCCAATGACTCAAAGCCAATGACTCAAAGCCAATGACTCAAAGCCAATGACTCAAAGCCAATGACTCAAAGCCAATGACTCAAAGCCAATGACTCAAAGTCATTGACATGACATCTTGCTCAAGATGCATGGCAACGTCTGAGGTATTCATGAGTTGTTAGAGTTTTGCTAGATTCTGCTTTGCAATGTTGTTTTATAAACATCACCCGCCTCCTTTATTGACATTAATTTTAAACTAAGGTTATCTAAATCACGTGACATTATTCTACAGTTAATG
This sequence comes from Bimastos eiseni, assembly GCA_959347315.1. Taxonomy (NCBI): domain Eukaryota; kingdom Metazoa; phylum Annelida; class Clitellata; order Crassiclitellata; family Lumbricidae; genus Bimastos; species Bimastos eiseni. Next base: position 18,046,494 of record OY365807.1, read on the forward strand.
TTATGGGACTGTGGTGTGTCAGCTGTACTATCTGTAATAAATGAACATTATTTAAAAAATTTATACATTATAAATAAAATGAAATGCAAAATACAATTGTATTTGATTTTGCACTTGTTCTAAAATTCAGGAGTGTCCACATGACTATGTGACAGAACACTGATGATGTTGAGCAATTCCATGGGAATTACTTGTTCAAGGCCCATACACTATGTATTAACCATCTCAGTGATGGCTCTAACCCTTTACTCTCTGTATTACAGTCCAAGAGCTCTAACCATTCAGCTATCTTGTCACAGCAAAAACAGCAAACAAGTTTTGTAATGTAATGTAAATCCTCGAAAATTTCGAGGATTTTGAAGTTTTGGGACTGGCACCAACTTGAGCATGGCAATGTTGAAGTAGAATGCACCAGTAGAGCTGTACCGATTAATCGGCCGACCGATTATAGAGATATCGGCAATATCGGCAAGATAATCGGCGCCGATATTAAAAATTATTTTTTTAATTTAATAATATTATTTTCAGTATATCAAAGCAAAATGACGACAGCAACATCACTGGGTCTGTGAAGGACGGCATTTCGTTCCGTTCCCATATCGTGTCGTCGAGCCAATGGCTTATTCAGACCAGTGGTGAGACAACCCACTGTGCTAGTATAGACCATGGGAATGTGTCAACATAGGTCAGTGCAGAGTGAGTCCTAGTGCCTGCTTATGGGCCAATGAATGGCTGCCCAATTCAAGCAAAGGAACGGCAGGCCATTTCAACAGAGAAACTGATGAATGTACATCCTGGAGGCATGCCTAATGAATACATGCTAGCTGCCAATGAGATCTTCCCAACACTTGTCAGTGGCCTGAGAGGCTGAGACTAGATGGGTGGCTGTGAATAGGACAGCCATGCCTTTAATTAACCTGGGCACAGTTGACGGCGGGCGGAGTGTGTAATCTGTATTGCCTGCCTAGGATTAGTCACCAACTAAAATACATACGTCTCTTACGGAGGGGGGGAGTGTTTGCTTGTATCACAACAATAGGCAATAGCAGTAGGTCTATCTTTTGGAACCGGACATCTTGGAAAACACAAAGAAATAATCGGCTAAATAATCGGGTATCGGCAAATGAATAATCGGCAATAATCGGAATCGGCATAATCGGCAAAAAGTGATATCGGTACAGCTCTATGCACCAGAGTAACTTTTCTTTATCACCATATTACCAGTAATGTTACATAATTATAATCAGCCACCATAAACAGCATTTTGGGGTAAATAGGGGAGCTTCAAAGGACAAAATTGTTCACCTGACCGGTCTGTCCAGCTGCCATGATTATTTTGTTTTAAGTTGGAGCAATATTCCTGAGTTGACAAGTATGAGATTTTTACAGACTGTGCGGCTTTGTACAGCAGTGGATTTGCAGTATCTTAATGACTTCCTTGAGTAATATTCTAGCAAATAACATCTCATTCATGTTTTGAACTGGTTGTACATGATTCACTGAATTTAATTTACATTGTCTTATCTTATTGTTTATGACAATGAACTATCTGCCCACATAATTTAAAAAAAAAAAATTTCATTTATGTAATTGCAGTGTCTACTGCAGAGCATGAGTTGATTACTGATAACACAAAACAGCACTAGCAGCAGCTCGCTTAAGTGCAGCACTACCAGTAGAGAACCATTTCCACGTGAGACTAAAACCCATGAGCTTCATGGAATAAAGAATATATTTGCTTACTTACTTGCTTCATGTTACAAGGTGGCCACTGTGTTACACACACACTTCTACACTCTCTTGCCTTAGTAATCACCTCAATCTGTGTTGACTTTCTTTGCATACGATTATGTGGCTCCACAAGGAATTGCCAATATTCCGTTATGTCTTCCCAAGACATAACGGCACGGGCACGACACAGCAACAGGGCATAATAGTACACTTGAGCCTTCTTATAATGCGTTGCGGTAAATAAAAAATTCTGACAATATCATAATAATATTATTCAGAACATTAAACCTGAATTTGATTATGCCTACAAGCTTCAGAGGTATTCATTACAGACATTAGAAACCATGTTCAGACTGGAAGAGATGTTTAACTTAGATAGAAAGATTGCTTTTGGTAAGGCAGTTGCAAACATGAGTTGATAAGTCAGCAGAGAGGTCAGAAAGTTAGTACATAAGTACGTATGTCAGCAGTTAAATTGCTCATCCAGCGCTCGAGATCTCCAGATCTACAAAACTGTTAAACTTAACTGATAACCATTATATTAGCTATTGTCTATTCTGATATGCATAAAATGCTTGAAACAAGGTACACGTGGTAGATTATTGTAACTAGGATACATTTAAGTGAAGGGTGTATTCTTTAAAGTGATGAATCTCATAGCTGATGTGTGGTGGATCTCAAACTCGGAGTGCCGGATCTCCAATCCGACGGTATCCTGCTGAATTTGACCATTGATGGATGTATTTACTTAGAGGCTAGAACCAGACCGATGAAGGTCCTTCCAGAGTTGACGGTTGACATCATGTTCATAGTCCAGGTCAGTAGTCTTAGCAGGTACATAAATAAACCGGTTGATATAATTTTCCTCAGTGCAGCCTGTAGCACAGGGGTCAAACCTTTTGTGAAGGCGGCCAATCGCAATATTTTCTAGCAAGTGCATGGTGGGCCAGAGTGCCGAAGGCCCACAAAGAAAATGGGGTAGGAATCTCAAAGGGCCATGCAAACAGTTGAATTAGGGTTTGATTAACGTGATTCTGATATGCATTATCAATTACAAACATCAGCGAAAACCCATTAAGCCTCAAAAATGACAAATTAAACCTTTTATTCTCAATCGTGTTGTCTTTAGAGAAGACTCCACGGGCCAGAAATATCTCGTGGGCAGGCCAGAAATGGCTTGTGGGCTGGCTGTTTGACACCTCTGCTGTAGCAGCATGGTTCTCCTACATTCTGTGACTCTGAAGAGTAAGACTATGAGGAAGTTCCTGTGTATTCATCGCTTTGCCATTACTTAGCTGGGTGATTTAGAACTGCTCTATGTCTACTGTATAAATTGTAAAGTGTGGCTTACTGTGGCTGGCACACTGAGCCATAAGCTGCTCCTATTTTGCATGGGCTTTCCTAGGGATGACGTAGTCATCCCCAACAAGCTTAAAAACTGGCCATTTACTTGGATTCATGTGATGTATTTGCATATACAGTGGTTCCAGAATCCAGACTCATTGTTCCTTGTTGGTTATCTGCATTTAGTATTGGTTATTGTTGTAAAGGGTTATTGGTCATTTTGGTTTTTCAACATTGTTCATTCCTCATTGTTTTGCTATATTCACTATTGTTCATTGTTATTTTTTTTATTGTTGTTCATTATCATTGTTAGGTATCTTTTTTAGGAATTGTTTTTATATAATATGTTGTACTTGCTGTTGTTCACAGTTTTTGTATGTTAATGTTATTGTCTTGTTTTTTTCTTGTTATTGTGGGTCGTTGTCATCATTTGTTGGTTTTATTTATATTTATTGTTGTTGTGCCATATTGTTTTCTAATGTTATTCTGCTAAATATTTGTTCTTAGTTTTATTGTTGGCTGAACACTTGTTCCTGTATTTTATTTTAGCATTAAAAAGAGGCATGGTAGTGTGTTCTGGGCCTTGTAATCGGAGGGTCGCAGGTTCGAATCAACTAGCGACTAGGACCGGCTGCGACCCTGGACAAGTTGCTCATCCATTATTGTCTGTGAGGAAGGCAATGGGAGACCACCTCACTCATCTCATCCCCGGGTGGAATACAAGCCAATGAACCTGCCTTTGGGCAGAGCACTCGTCATCATCATCATTTGATTTACTGTCATTTTGCATGCTATCATCTCTGACTCTCAGTTTGACAGCAATGACTGTCATTTATTGCCAGACACTTTATGTCAAGATTTAGTTTAGTGCTGCAGAGCATTATTAGGGTCTTGTAAGAACCTGTCACACTGGTTTTCATTTGGCAGTGCTGGGAGTGTCCTGAGGTGCTGCATAAACAGGACTCTCTGATTAATATCTGTCCGAATAGCCACAGACATTTCATCTATCAGCTGAGCATATCAGTTGTGCAGTGTGGATTCAGTGTAGATTAGATAAGAGTGGGATGAGACTGTTGTTCGCATTCAATCATTTGACTCTAATTGGTAAAGCGCATGGATTGTGGGCTGTTTGACAATGCAGTTCATTTTCATAAGTTGGATATGAACGAGGCCAGCACTCATTTTGTCTGGCAGTAGAAGCAAACTCGTCATGTAATGTACTTCCAGACAAATAGTATGACCTCATGGTGTTGTACAAACATGAATGTCTGTTGGCATAGTAGCTATGTCATGCGTGGGAAGGGAGGGCATAGAGTAATGATAGCACTCTAGCGTGAAGAGCAGTAGGAAGCGAGATTGAGTATACAATATCACTGCATTCATTGCTACTTGGTGTGCGGTACCCCAATGCTGTTTGAAACATGTTGGTGTTTGTTGAGTGCCAGACATTAATGTGGCCCAAGCTGTGTGCTTATAGTTGTGCCTGCTGGTAGTCTGATTTCCTGCTACAGTGGCCCACAAGGCTTCTAAATTACCACTCCCGTTGCAGATGGGAGCTGTCCAATTTTTAGTGTCCTCAAGGGCACTTATGACTGAGGTCCTTATCATAAGGTGAACTTGTGATACGTGGGAAGGAAATATGACATGTTTGCTATGGCCCTCGACACTCGAGACATCTATCGTGGCCGATCTGCTGTGTTTGCTATGGACAAGGCAGTGGAAACAGGTCGTCCAAGTCAACTCTTGCTGTGAAGGGCGTCACTATTTCGCCACGTCTGACAACACAAAGAAACCTAATCTTATCTAATTTAAACACAAATCTGAATCTGAATGTAATCTAGACTGTGGCCTAATCAAATCAGTGGCTTCTATGACTGTTATCATGATACAGAAGGCAGCAGCTGAGCTTTGAACTGAAGGCAGGTTGATTGGCTTGTGCTGTTATTGAATATCATGGAGTTTAGTCGTATTCAAGACCACCATCACTCAAGCAAGACCTTCTGGCTGTTTCTTATCACTAATGTCTGAGTATCATAGTTTGATGGTGGTTGGTCAATACATTAAACCACTGTAATAATGGCAATGCAACCTACCCCTTGGACGGGGTTCAACGGGCCGCAGCTCACTTGATTGGTGGTGTTCCTACATTTGGCCACATCTCTACATACATACGGCTTCCGGTTCAGCAGCGCATTCAATATAAGATCTCTTCTATTGCCTGGCAATGCCTGAGAGTCTTGGGTAATGCGCCTGTCGATCTTCAGGATCTGTTCACCTTAACGTCGGCTTCTTCTGGTCGCCGATCTCTTCGCTAGGCCTCTAGAGGCGAATTTGTGGTTTCACATGCTCATACCGCCACCAGGCAACTTAGAGCTTTCGCAAGTGTGGGTCTCAGTGTCTGGAACAACCTCCCATCTGACCTGCGCTCTCTCCCGCGCAACCTATCTGGCTATTTCTATAAACTTCTGAAGACTTTCCTTTTTGACTGGGCCTGGTCGGGAGCGCCTCTGAATAGTTATCTTGAAGAGGCACTATACAAATTGCCTTGATTGATTGATAGAAACTTTACAAAATGGACCCAGTGTTCCTAAATACGGAATGACTAATCCCGACTGGGACTGCATACATTTCCACAGAAGGCCTATACTGCGGAAAATCTGTTTTTTCGTATGCAACTTTTTTTCTTAATAAATTTTCATCTGATCTTTTCTGATTATCTTGGGTTTCAAAAGGCTTTTATTCTTCCGATGCGTGCACCGTGCGCACACCTTGTGGGAAATTTCTGGCCCCTGTTTTGTTGTGTTTTGTTTTTGTATGGACCAGCACTACCCACAGTGGTGGAGAAAAGTTAGTCCCAAAATGTAGAAGCTGACGTATCAGTGGCTAATATGCTCTTATTCCCTCTGTTGGATTGTACACATGTGTTTTTTTGCCTTTGGTGATGTGAATGAATCATTAGCATTCCACTTTTAGTATACATATTTTAGGGTAAGTCATTAATTATTGTGATATGATGGCTGATTAGCAGTAATTAGCAACAGACGTTTTGTTTCAAAGCGGTTGTGAGTTAAATGAGTGTTTATCAAACTATTCTTACCGAAAACTTACCTATAGCTTTTTTAAATACGATGCTAAGTATGTCCACAATTTGTCCACACTTTGTCACAGAATGATCCGCAGTAGTGGAGAAATGGCAGTTCAACTGTCTTAGTAGTCGATAGTTGGTTTCCTGTATAGTTATCAATTTCTGGAAAGGCCTTCCAGTGACAAACCTTGTAGAGAAAAACCTAGGAACAAGAAATTTTTTTTATGTTTTACATATCTTTTACGGTCTTCTTAGTTTACCAGTTTTATGGCCATTTTTAGTTTCCTAGTTTAATGACCAAATCCGACCTGTTTTGGGGACTAAACCACTAGCTAGGACCCACCATTAACTCAGCTGGAGCCCTTGGCAGATTGGATTCTTTGGTCTGCCCTCAAGGCCCTCATGTGTTATGGGGTAGGTAAATGTATGTACACGGTTTCTCACTTTGCATTCACTGACTACTGAGCCTGTTCATTTTTCATTGATCTTATCAGGAGAGGTTCTTTACAGCCTGTGTCCATTTCAATGGGCATTTTGTATATCGTGTACATTGCACAGATCACGATTGCTTGAGATATAAATCTCTGAAACATGGTTACAACTGGTATGCAGTCAGAGTTCCTCTCACACAGAGTGCTTTTACCATGTGGCAATTTTGATGTACAGAATTGCATAGTTCCATTATTAGTAGACTCTCAGAGCTCTGTGCTGCATGGCGGCTATCCATGTATACCTTATCTCTTATGTTGAAACTTAATACATCAGGTCTCTGAATGCAATCATTGCTCAGCAGAGCATTTCCATGATCAGAATACAGTCAATGCACCGCAACTGAAACGTGACTCTTGCCGAAACCTCAATTCAATTTTGCATTTTTCGACTGTCTCGCCGGTCTGCATGATTTCTTCAGTCACAAATTTTTTTTTGTCTCCTTTGATGCGGATCCCAAAGTACATCCAACGCTGTCCCATTTACTTTCAGCGTAACTCGCTTAGTTGAACTTCTGAGTAAGTATGTCCATATTTTGCATCAGTTGATTCACGAGTGGCAGGCTTTTAATTCAGAGAACTGACAACATGTCATGGCATGTTTCGACTTCTTTCTAGACTCTGGCCAGGCTTTTGGTCAGTATCGGAGGTAAAGGATTGCTAGGTTTGCTTCCATGTCCCAGTGATCAATCTGTGCCAAGGCTTTGCACATTGAGCGCCTGTGTTCGTCAGTGGAATATGATTCAAAGCGAAATGCCTTGGATGATGTGTGGGTTTTGCTTGGTCATCATTGTTACACCTGGAATGTTATCAAGGGTCATTTGGTGCTGATGGAGGTTTGACAGCAATGGGTTGTTGTTAATAATGGTGTTGTCAGTGATTTTTATTATTATTGTTATTATGATTATTAATAACTTATTATATGAACATCGAACATTCAAAGAGCTTTGCCTGTGTTGGCCCTTCAGCTTGGAACTGTCTTCCACAGTCCCTGCGCCTGAAATTACCTGTTTCGGTGACGTCTTAAAACTTTCCTGTTTCCTTGCCCAAGCACAGACAGCCATTGAGAACGCTGCAGATTCGAGCAGCAGTATAAATGGTTGATTACATTACATCTGTAAAGGACATTTTGATCAGACAGGTCGATGATAATGTAGGTCTTCAATAAAGAAAGTGATGCAGGTGAGATACCCATAAGAATGCTACTCCAGACGGCTGAGGAAAAGCCTTCCTATAGTTGGTGATGGGCTGAAGATGGTTCTATGTGTGTCTGTGTCGATCTGAGCCATTGTCTGGTCGTGTGGCTGTGGTATGGTTTTACCGGAAGTGCATTGAGATGAAATGTCTGAGTTAAATATAGTCACTGGTGATTGGTATGCTGGTGACACCCCAGAGAAGGGGCTAGTGATGATGTAGCTAAGGTAATGATGGTGTAGCTTAATTTCAATTAATGTTTTATAGGTTTTATTTCCACTCTGTATAGAACTGTTGGGATTGTTGGTTACAGTATAGTAATGTTATTACTAATTATGGTCATGTAAGGTAATTGATAATTATTTAGGTTTGCCTTTTGTCGATGTTTGGAGGCTAACCGATGTTTAGAGTAAAACAGAGAGGTGACAGTGCTCAGTCTCGGACAACTTGGCTTTGAACCTAAAATACAGAACTTAAACTAATCACGTTAAAGCAACAGCTAAATTCCATCTGGTATATATTTGTATATTTATTCATATATTTTTTTTATTCTGGGGATGCGGAAATTATTGATTAATTAATCGATTAATTGTTAATTTATTTTAACGATAAAAAATTTTTTGCGATTAATTTCTTCCATTTTTCTACCCATCACTAACATGTACTAGAAGCAACAACAACAAAATGTAAACATTGCTATCAAATAAAAACATATAAGGTTGATAAAACATGAACATTTTGGATTTAAATTATTGGCTAATAGAAATATCGAAAATGCTAATAATATTTATTACATTCATTGTGACAAATCTTTTGCATACCATGGATCTAACACTTCAATATGAGCAAGAAATCTGCCTGTGTTATTTCCTGTTTGTGACTAAATTCAGAAACAGAATTTTTATTGAAGTGTCATTAATTTGTCTGAGAAATGTAACTATAAAAGTTTTTTGTGATTTAATCGAAATTAAGTATTAAATAATAGTTAATTTTTCAGAAGTTAACTACTTAAATTAAATGAATCGGTACCAGCCCTAATTTATTCATATATATATATATATATATGCATATTTATTATTTATTAACAGCCATTTTCAGATGCAAGACATTGATCAGTTATGGGCTTGTGATTTAAACCTTGTAAAATGGAACATAGGTTGTTTAGTGTTTACGGCCTAGTCGCCCCTCTTTTCCTCTTCTTTTATGCAGTTCTTATTTCAGCAAAAGCAAATCTCAACTTCGGTTCAAAGGTGCACAAAATCATATTTGGCAAATGCCTTTAAACTTATTACTGCATCCATGTCTTTGTCGACGCTTATGCGTTTGCTGAACAGCAGCAATTGGTATGTCCAGTTCGCCCCCACGGTCCACGCCCCTCCCCCGGGTTCCCCCCCACGCGGTCGGTCGCAGGCCGCCCAGCAGCTGCACTCGACTGGAGCCGGTGCTCCATCACCGGTAATGAACTCGAGAGATATTGCGCGGATGATTATAAAACACTTTCTGCTACGGATTCTGCAGCAGATTCCACAAAATGTGTTCATAAATTCCCGGCTGTGGAGGATCCGGAGGCAATTGTGCCGCGAAGGGCGTCTTTATCGTAAGCAGCATTTTTATCGAGGACATCTTCGGCTGCAAGCTATAGCTAGCACATATCAGAGTTCTGATGGGTTTTTTATGTGGCTTTCCGTCTCAAGAATTCAGTAGATTTGGAGTGTTCAAATCGTGTGACCTGGTTGGATGAAGGGTTCTCGTGTCACTGAGGTCGTGCGGCGTCATGCACTGTCGGCTTGCCACGGTTTCAGTCACACAAAATGAGCATCATTTGTTTTATTTGATGTCACACTTTGTTTGACCTCTCTGAACGAATGTTCTGATAAATGTAATTTTATGATAAACTAGAAACACATACCACCAGATCGATTAATTTAGCTTTATGAATCTGTGTGATAACAAAGACGATTCTCATTGCCGTCCACCTTTTCTGGGCTTGGGACTGGCATGACCCGAGTATGGCAAAGGCAAGATTTAGATTCAATGTCTCTTGGATAAATAAGTACTGTGCTTTGCAGTTTTGTTGACAAAGCTTGCTGCAAACAAGGTTCTTTGTATGACACCTTGGAGAAGTGAACATTATCAGCATCAGTTGCTTATTTTATATATATAAGGGTGGGCCAAAAAATAACCCCCTACGTATTTTTGATAATATTTAGACCAATAGTAGGAAATATTAAATGAAATTTTATTTGCCTGGCTGAAAGCTAATTCATATTTGCATATAACTGCCAAAATTGACAAAAATATTTCTAACAGAACAAGAGTTACATCATGTTTTATGAATGCAACCTCTTGTTTTTGATGGTAAAAAATTATAAAAAGCGAATTTATGAAGTCACATTTAAAGTAGTAGTAATAAACACACTTCATAATTATTATTATTGAGAAAAGAAACTGGAAATTATCGCACATGGAAGTCACTTTGACATTATCAAGCAAGCAGTCGATTAAATTGATGAATAAAAATTTCTTGCGATTTATCATTGTATGATAGCATTTGTAACAAAATAAACAAGGGCAAGGTGTCCATGACAGATAAAATGCATATGCAGACACTTCATGAATAAATGAACATGATCTTGGTACCAAAGCTATAATCAAAGCTCACTACGAAATTATTGGAACTGAGCACTTATAAAAATATGCGGACGCATCGATGATAGGGATGGGCGGTGGAACGTCAAAAAGGAAGCGGAAGGCAGAAATCTATCGGCACCCGAACAGATTGTCGAGCATGTTGACGAACTTATTTGCTCACATAATAGCAACATCAGAAATCATCTCAGTACTCGGCGAATTTCAGCAGAAGATTTGCCAAAGAAGATCTTAACCTCGCTGCTTTTCGTCGTGCCGCTGGGCAAATTATCACTGATGCAATGGCCTCCGACCAGGTCATAAAAACTTGCCAAATAGACTCAGAATATGTGTGGCTACTGGGGGTAGACACAGGTTGTGAACCAATATGATGTTTGTTTTATAACAATTACTTGAGATGTGACCTCATAAAATCATTTTTGTAACTTTTTTGCTGCATAAAATGTTTTTGGACTATCAATAATCAGTGGTTGCACTCACTAAAAGCGATATAACTTTTGTTTTGTGTGAAATATTTTAGTCAAATTTGGTGGTTTTATGTAGATGTGAACTATCTTAGCGCCTGTTAAATTTCATTTACTAATCTCTACTTTTGGCCAACATATTAGCAAAAAACCTGAGAGGTTACTTTTTAGTGGCCCTCACTGTATATATGTATATTTATGTGTGTATATATGTTTGATTGAGTAGAAATAGGCTTTCATAGAGACGTTTTCAATTTTATATATATATACGATCATGCACTTATTGGGTAGTGAGTACAGACAAATTAAGCCTTATTGCCTAAGGGGCCTAATGAGATATAGAACAGAGAGGCAATTTGTAGGGCTGTGGTGCAATCAATAAAAAAAATTTTATTCCAAAAATAGTCAAAGCTGGCCCAGCCACAACTAGAATTACAACAAATTCATTCTGATTAGTCTGGAACATTACAGGACTGAGAATTCCCTTTTCTTCTGTGACTATGGATATCCGGGTACCCGCCTGAGGCTTACTGCCCAGGCAATGAAATCGGTTCCTGGGTATCCAACATTCCGTAAATATGCGCGCTTTTACCTGAACATATGTCAGAAATGTTCCACTAATCGTATTGGCTGACTACCCGGGCAATGAAATCGGTTCTCTGGTGCCCGACATTCAATAACAATTCGCAGTTCCCTACGTTTCCTATCAAAATGTCCGCGTGGTTGGGTACCCGAGTACCCGCTCTTTGGGTCGACGGGTACCCGGGCCATGATTTCAACATTTTTTTGACAGCCTTATCTGTGACAGGCTTCTGCAGCAGTTCCAGAATTTCTTTGATTGATAATTTGCTATTGAAAGTTTCCTGCAGACCATGATAACCAGACTATAGGTGATGATAATTTGTTCACTGTTTTCTGTCTACTGTACTGAATTCAAACTTTTGTGATAAAGTTCAGAATGAATGCAATAATGATGTGATGAGTAAGAGTGGAGAAGACATTTTTGTATCTTCACATAAGGCATTCAGTGCCAGAGAACCCGATTCTAGCCATTCAGTTTGAGCAGTGTTGTATGCAAGACTTGAAACTTCAAGACCGAGACCGAGACACTAGGTTCAAGACAGTACGAGACAGTAAAAAACAAGTGATTCCATGTAAAAGGGTGTAAAATACTAATGTATCAGTTTTCGGGAATAAGGTTCATTTGTAATTTCAATTTGAAACATATAATGTATATAGTACCAATTCCTAAGAATAGTTTTTACATTGCCGCGTTTTATCTATATCGATATCTCTTCGTTGGCCTATCTTCTGAATAGTATAAGGAAAGCCTTAAGACAGTTGACGCAAAACTTATCGAGACCGCTTGTTCGAGACAGAACAAGACTTTCACTTCAAGACAGTTTCTAAAACTTCGAGACACTACCTCAAGACCGAGACCGAGACAGCAGGCTTCCGAGACCGAGACACTAAAAAGACGGTCGAGACGTCTTGAGACCGAGACACTGTCTCGAGACCATGCAACTCTGAGTTTGAGTCAATGTTCAATTAAACCTCTTGCATGTATTGTATATGCTGTTCACCCATAAGATAAGCCAACCCCAGAAATGCTGAGATGGAACTGGTAAATTAGAAATTGACGTCAAGTGCTGAAGGATACAGATTGTTGTGCAATAGAGGTACATGGATGAAAGGTAATCGCTCAATGATTATGTGCAGCTATCAATAATAGTCTCCAGAGACAGGGTCTTGTGTTTGAAGTAAAGCGCAATGACTGTTCAACAAAAAGACAGTCTATCGTTATAGTTGAATGACTCTTGAAATATTCCTCATCTCCACATAATCCACCACGATTTGACCACAGGAGGCAGAAGAGTAAGACGAACGTTTTACCACCCGGTCACCATTTAATTTATGTTGGCGTTGATTGCGTCACACTTTTCAGCGTCTGTCCATGGAAGAATTCATCTTTTGAGAGACGGTCAGGAGGAATTCGAGGCGGTCTTGCCATTTCCTGTGCAAAACCGTTCAGGGCATTGATTGCAATGAATTCCTTCCATGAGCGCCTCTGTTATGGTAATAAGGCTCTGTGTGGCGGGTGTGGCCTCTGTGGTTCTTTTGTTGACACAGCAGCCGTCTGCATTATTTATGACTTGGTCGGTGCCATGTAGGGACCGACTGGAAGACTCTATCCTATTAACACTCTGGTGGCTGCAGACATTAGTGAATTGCATTTAACTTCTAGAAGAAGAGCAGTCCCTGAAGCATGTTTTCTCAGCCTCATTCTCTAGTCCTCTGCCTCGCCATCTCACACTTCCATCGACCGTGTATGTTGGTGCACTCATCATAACCGAGAGCTGACTAATGAGTGCAGATGGAGCAGAAATCTTGAAACATATTTCTGCCGCTGTAACGGTTTTAATCCCCAACATACTTACCACTACACTATCGCACACCCCTGTGTTTTACTTCTAAACCAGGAGTCCAGATCGTGGTGTATCGAGTGAAGTCGTTGTCATTGAAGTGAAGTCACTGAGTGAAGTCATTGAAGTGAAGTCATTGAGTGAAGTCATCGAGTAAAGTGATCAAGTGAAGTCATCGAGTGAAGTCATTGCTGTTATAAAAGGAAAGCCTCTAACGAAAGGTGGTTTTTACATCTTATATGGCTGCTGCTTGATTGCTGTTTTCTTGCTTGTGCTTCAGCTGTAGAATCCTTTGTTATCCAGAAGTGCTTCTCTGAGGATTAATTTTGACAGATGCCTGTAATGAATGAGCTTACCACGCTTGTTGCCATGTCGCTACAGAAACTTTCCAAAAGCATCACCAAGCAATCCTTTGTGTCCATAAATGCATTTTCTGTCGTGGTGACAGTTTGATCTAGCTTCATGGTGCTATTAGTACAACCGCAACATTTAGCACTTATGGGGAAGTGAACATTTCCGATAGTCTTCCGCCCTACTTCCTCCTCTCCCTCCAACTCATTGTCCTCCTCCTGGGGCATGTGAAAACTGTCTGTGGCAGAATCTCATACCTTGAAGCCCATTTGCTGGCCTCGGCATGTATTAATATCTAATTCACACTGCGATCTTCCACCCCACTTGTCAACAACCCAATATCAGTTACCTGAAGTCCTACTATAGGTCAAAAAATTTATTCCTCCTTCTCAAGAAATGTTGACTTGATTTTTCTCCAATTCACTGCTTTCCAAATTCATCCAACCTAAGCAATTTTTTTTTTTACTCTTCTTAACAGTTTCCAAGCAGCCAGATCAACACCCATCAGCTATGCCAAATGTATTTCATATGGAAACCATGCAACACTACTTCCAATACGGGTTTCATATGGACTCATATGGACCTAAATGTAGAACTTATGAGACCCATATAGGCCTGGTAATGCTGTTAGTTGGACTTCATGTGTCCAGAAAATGACATTACTGTCTGTTGGGGTACACTTCCTAAGGTATTCTTGACAACGCTGCTCTGAGTAATCTGACCAGTGTCTTGCTTTGACACATTAATGATGACCGTGTACTAAGAGTGGCTGGGGGCTGTAGAAATCTGGTTGTTACATAAGTTGTTTGAATACTACTCATGACCTAGCAAGTGACAGCTTGCTTCTTGTGAGTTCATAAGGCATAAATTACTGAGGAAAAAACTTAGACTATTTATTTAGATCTCTGTATATTAAAACACAATATAATTTGATCACTGTGTAATAATATTTAATTTATGGATATCAAATTGACACACTGCAGTATGAATACAAGTACGTTGTGAATGAATGATCAATAGTTATTACAGGAGGTAAATTTGACTGCATAGCAGTCATACAAGAAACCCATTAGGTCTTACACGTAAATTAACCAAGGCCGCCTAGCGAATGGAAGGACTAGTCTCAACCTTTTATTGGGTGGGGGTTGTGGAATCAATCTCGCTTCCTACTGCTATTCACATCACTGTGTTATCCATTACTCTATGACCTGCGTGTAGTAAGATGTAAACATTTTGTTTAGTTCATTTCGTTGTGTATTGTATTCTCATACAGTGCAATTTATGTTTTTGCACTGTTACTACTGCCAACTATTTATCTAGAAAAGGCCAATTCAGCCTCAGTGGGTCCATTTGACCCTTTTGGATTGAACTTTTGACTTTTGAATCATTTACTTGAAGTTGCTGAGTTTTTACTGACTGCTATTATTGTGATCTTATGGTTATTGATGCTATGTAAATAATTGACTTTCTCACATAAGGTCAGCAGGTATTTCAGCATCTTATGCAGTTGTTTTTGTCTCTCTATGGAATGGCAGATATGCCGAGATGCATCTGCTGGTTTACAAATGACAACATCTCTTACATGTGTGTTTGTCTGAGTAGACAGATGATTTGACGGCTTAGTATTAATACCGGTATGTTATAATTTGTCATTTGCTAATCAGTGGCCACTTGATTGCCATAGAATACAGGCATCAGCTGAGCCAGGGTTAATTAGTGCCCCGATTCATATAGTGTAAAGTAATCTGACCTTTACTAGACTCAGAAAATTAGGTCAGGGTTTATTTCACCAGTGGGTCTTGGTTCTAGAGAATTGGATTTCTAGGCATTGCTTTGAAGCGAGGAGAAGACGGCAGAGACTCCGTCCCAAGGTAATTTCATTAGTTTTGTTCGACCTGAGAAAGGATGTCTTGCGAATGGCGGCTGTACTCGTCGTAATTGCCAACTGCTTCCGACGATGATTCAGCCGCGCGTATGACCATAAATTGCACAGACAGACTCTGACGGCACATCTGTAAAATACGGACCACTCTGTCTTTAGTGAAGGACAGGAGGAGGGAGGGAGTCAGGGACAGTCGACGGGCAAGACAGAGTAGCACAGGAGGAGGGACATTTGAAGGGATGGATGGATCATGGAGAAATAGGAGGATAGACAGTCTGATGTACAAACAGAGAGACAGAAGAGGGGATAGTCGCAAGGACAGATGGAGAAACAGGAAGAGGGAGAGACAGTCAAATGGACAAACAGAGAGACAGAAGAGGGGATAGTCGCAAGGACAGATGGAGAAACAGGAAGAGGGAGAGACAGTCAAATGGACAAACAGAGAGACAGAAGAGGGGATAGTCGCAAGGACAGATGGAGAAACAGGAAGAGGGAGAGACAGTCAAATGGACAAACAGAGAGACAGAAGAGGGGATAGTCGCAGGGACAGATGGAGAAACAGGAGGAGGGACAATTGAAGGGACAGACGTGGAGACCTAGGTAGATGGGTTAATCCTAAGGGAATGATGAGAGGATAATGATGGATGATAGAATACAGATCGGTGCACCAGGTAGGCATTGCGTTTGTCACCCTGCAAGGAGCCAGAATGTCACGTCCATACTCTGCAGGGGGCACAGTTTTCCGTCTTTGAACCAGGATCTACAAGGTCTCTAAGGAAAAGGAGTTGACTCGAGAACGGATGCTCAGTGTAACTGTTGTCTCATGAAGATTCCTGGTCTGAATGCAGATGAATCCATGTATAATCAATGTCGCTTATGAATTATTAATGTTCTGCATGCTAATCCATGCACACTTGCTGGCCATGGACAGTTGAACATTGACTGTAAAGCTTTGTTTTGTTGAGTGGGTGTCACATTTTATCTATCTTGAATTTAACGGAAAAGACGTGTTGCCCCAAAAAATTTGCTCCCCATATTTCACCCCTGGGATATTTAGAAGAAATAACACAAAACGTTGAATTTCAATGACCTCAAACACTGCAAATGTCTAGAACTCAAAGTGGTATGAAATCCTTCAGAAAGATTCCTGGTTGTAACCAAATATTTGTATCGATCTCATAAGTAGTAAACAAAGACATCACATGTATAAGAAAACTACAAAGAATCAATAGAAGAAAATTATTGCATAATTGGCGGATTTCAATGAGAGTCTTATTCCATTCATTGGGTTCCATATATTTGATAGAAAATTTAAAATTTTTAGTTACAAAGACAGTTAGACTATATAGTCAAACGAAAATTGAACGTTGTACGAGCTATAGTGGCCAAAATTTGGATACATGTTTAGAAACGATTGGAAATGCACACAATAAGCATGTAATATATGAATCCGTTCGTTTGAAGCATTTTTAGTTGGGGCAGACTTAGAATACGATTAGTTTTAAATTCTTTTAATTTTTTAAATAAATCATATGTGAATCATATATCTTTGAAGAGTAGTTTAATATCAACGTCTGAGTGAGTAAGTAGAAGCCCAGAATAAGTTTTTGTATGAATGGTTTTGGTGCATCAAGGTACAATATATGTGATATAAGTAAGGATGAGCCGAAACTCTGCTCAGAACTTGGCTCAGCCCGAGTTTCGTAGTACTCGGAATAAATTCGGACTCAGACAAACACTGAATTTGAGTTTTAATCTTGCCGATTTTCTGTTTTGAATGCAAAAATCGGATTTTTTTATTCACATAATGAGAATCAACCTAACTAAAAACACAAATACTGCTACTATTAGTACTTGCAAGTTACTACTTCCTAGTGCAGACTAAGGCAAAATTTAAAAAATCCTGAAAGTTGTGCAATCCACCAAACTAAAAATCAAGCGATTGGGACTTTCTTGAAATATTTTAAACTCGGCTCGGACTCAGCAAATTGAACTTGTAAAACTCGTTATATGAACTCGGCAAGAAATTCAAACTCGGTTCATCTCTAAATATAAGTTTAATAAACTTATTAGTTGGTAGAAGGTAAGCAATTCTAGCCTACATTTTTTGCAATTGTTGATGAAATATTGGCAATATGAGCCTTCCAAGAAAGAAATTCATCAATTTGGATGCTAATAAATTTAGTGGTGTTGACTTTAAGTATTAGAATGTTATTAATAACAAATTATACCTTCACAAGACACATATACATATATCATACATATATATGCATGTGTATATGTATCTATGCAAGCGTTTTGTATGTTTATCAAACTTTCATTTATAATGCACCTAAATAAAATTAATCTTGTACAAAAGTGCGAATGAGCACGAAGTTTATCTAGTCTTAATAAATCTTGAACAAATAAGCCTGAAGGTTGTACGTTACGGTGGTTAAGCGTGCATTTATATATCCTGTATGCACGTGTTTTGGCTCTTTATCTGGTCATTTATGTAGCTCTCTTGTTTGCATAGGTAGATAATATTTCTTGACTGAAATTCTCATACATTCTATCTTCAACTTCACTCAATTCTATGTTTAAAACAGTCTAATGTGGCATGGAAGGTAACAAGATATTCTGAATATCAGGTGTGCTTACTGTCTGACCCAGACATCTTATTTTTTCATGAATGACTATCTAAATTTCCAAGAGACGAAATCCGGGAAGGCGAATTTTCCGGAACGAATTGTTGGGGAAAAACTCGCACACCATTTGTACATGTGGTCGTGATTATTTTTAGTAGTGGCTTCTGTTATGTTCTCATCTAAAAGACGTCTATCGGAGGACCTGCTATTCAATAAAAGTCACTGCACAGTGTAATGAGGGGTTAAACTGATTGTTAATGAGTCAAGTGGCAGGTATCAAAAATAAGGCTGTACTAAAACGGTTTCCATCATAATTGTAATCCTAAACTCAAATAAAGCGCTACATAAAAGCTATGTGTAGAACACTAAATCATTTACAAGTGTGGCGTCAAAGTCATCTGAATTGTCCAGAGGTGCCGTTCAAATAAAACTTTGATTCATGTTAGATTCTGGTACGTTAATCGTTTACTAGCGTTATCCGATTATCACAGAAGAAAAGAAGCAGATGAGCTGGTCCCCTGGGCATTGTTTTTGGGTGGCGAGAAATGGGTAATGTAATGATTAATAATGTAATAATGTTATCATTATGTTGTATTACTATTTATATGTACTGTGCGTAAACCAGACCTTTTGGCGACATCGCAAGGCGGTCAGTTTGACAAGAGTTTCCAGCGGTTTTTTCAAAACTTGATTAGAGATTTGCATCTTTTTCTTTGGCCACAGTTAATATTCCCCCAAGTCATTTATAAAGGATTCTTGCAGTCGATATTTCAGCCCGCCTCCTCCTCCTCTTCCTCCGTTTCCCTGCAGACCGTTGCTGTCCTCTGCTTAGACTGAAAGAAATCTGGGATTTTTGATGCTTGGCTGTCTGCGGTTTTGGGGACGGATTAACTTAAGGTGACTCTTTGATGATTAGGCGCTCGAGTCAGATAGCAGATCAGCAGTCGTTGCTTTCCAGAAGGTTCATCAATGGCCCTATAGAGAAATATCCACATGCAGATATGTACCTACATGCATGCATAACACAGATGCATATAGGTGCACTTATGATAGGCATATATACAAGTGCACATATTGCATACTTATATACAGTTAAATGTACATACATGCTTCCTATGTTGTGAGCACCTGATTCAAGTGGCACTATATAAGTGCTCCATTGCATTACATTACATCCATGGCTTCCATACATGCCTACATTGAACATCCATATATATGTGGTGTGTGTGTTTGTGTGTGTGTGTGTGATTATATAGGTTATAACCATTATAAGGTGCATAGACTATAGAGCTATAGTAATTATCATTACCACGGATTTATCATCTGCTCATTTGCCATTAATGCAGTATCACAGCGACAGTAGCCCCATCAACACGTAAGCCGCAATTGTTGTCCCCATTACTGAGAGGAAATTTATCGCTTCACTGGCTACTTGTGAGTTGCAAATGTAGAGTGATTGAGTTGGTGGCTGGCAGACTAAGTGAAGGGTGAAGGAATAATCATGGTTAGTTGGCACTGATCTGATTTAATTAACTAACTATAGCCCACAGCACTACTTCAAATGGCATCGTTTCATTGTTGATTAAATGAGTTTTTGGGTGAGCAAATGGCTGTGACTTGAGTGAGCAAGTGAGAGGAATTGAGAAGTGGGTTTTGGTGGAGTAATAGATTGATCCTTGAGTGGATCGGAGGACGATTGGATAGAGTTCGTGGGTGGATGGATTGTTGGATGGATTGTTGGATGAGTGATACGACTGAAGGCTGACTTTTGTTATTGTAGCACAACTTTTTGTATAAAACCATTGAATAGTATCTCAATGGTGTTGTATTCGTGGCCACCAATAGTCAGATGGAATTACAGCTGTTGAGAAATTAACAGCTAATCTGCATTACTCAAAATCGAGTTCTTGGTTGTTTGAGGAGAATGGCATTTTTAGTTTTTCGAATCAATTGTTATACTCCGTTGGAGTTCGTTCAAATCTATTTAAATCCATTGAGGCATGAAGCCCAAGGGGGATTCGTACCCCAGCCACAGGTTTTACCCCTCAGCACTGTTAAGAACATATACTTATGTGTCTAGGGTAGACATGCTGGTCTCAAGGAGCATATATTTTTGATGAAAGTACAAAGTTTTATCTGAATGGTTGTTTTTTTAAATGACTGGCTATTGGTCTCAGTGACCATATTGGTATTCCCCTATTAATATATCTCACATCTTTTGGAACAAAGCTGCAGAGATTTAGCACTATGGTGGCGTTGCTGTCTCCCTTTTCAAGACAATGCTTGTAGTCTGGAGTGTTTCGATGCATACACAAATATATTCTGAAGCGAAGATGAGCTTCGTGCCAGAGCTTGAGAGTGCAGCACTTGACGGAGCTCTGGCTTTCCATGTCACGGCGGCTATCGAGCATCCTTTTGCAATTGTTCACTTTTCCACATCATCTGGTTACCTGTAGTATAGGCCTACTATCGGTTTCACATGCAGAGGCATTAACAGCAACTGCAGCCTCCACCACCACCACTAACACCACCACCACTAACACCACCACCACTAACACCACCACCATCAATCATCATTACCACCACATGAGTGCTTGTTGCTTAATGGCTTTGACAATGGATTTAGTGGATGCTTGTTTATTTTGCTTTCGTCAGCTACAAGTACTGAAAGCACTGTTTAATAATACTTTCGGTTATGGCCCTTACAGGAGATTATGTGGGCAGTGTATTTTTTGAGTATCGTAGGTAATTACACTGGCAAAGGCTAACATCCGTAGCCAGTCTATTACGACTGCACTTGAGAGGTTCAGTTCATGTTAAGTGTCGTCATCATACACAAGAAACCAGCTCAAAAGCTTTGGCCAGTCTAGACGAACCTATAAACGCTGCCATCGTGATGCTTATTGTTGTTATTGTTTTTTTACGTATGTATATAAAAAATTATATACACGACAATAATGTATGTATGTATGTATGTATGTATGTATGTATCAGAGCATTTGCATAGTTTGTATTTGTGTTTTTATAATTTTTATTATTATTTTTGAATCAGTATTAATGTTAAGTGTAATCCCTCTAGAATGAAAATTATGCTAGGAGCTGTTAATGGATATACAGACAATCAGGTCCCATTCTCAAAACCGTGTTTATTATTATTATTTTATTATTATTACTTTATTATTATTATTATGAAAATAGTCCCTCAGGTTCAATGAGAATACAGAAGCTCGTTAAAGGTTTTCCTTCCCATCGGGCTGAACGAAAGAGCCCCTGAATGCCACTGCATTAAAAATGTTGTTATTATTAATTATTATTATTGTTATTGTTATTTTTATTGTTATTATTATTATTATTTACCATAGGTATATCGATCAGATCCATCAACATTAATAGACTTGAAAAGATATTTCCTTCTGGAATTCTGGAATGTTACTGTCCGCCATTCCACTGCTTCGGACTGTTTCATGCATTGACCATTTCTATTGAGTCTA
The DNA here is from genome assembly GCA_959347315.1 of Bimastos eiseni. NCBI lineage: Eukaryota > Metazoa > Annelida > Clitellata > Crassiclitellata > Lumbricidae > Bimastos > Bimastos eiseni. The sequence continues at coordinate 18,068,223 of OY365807.1, forward strand.
TAGCGCATGCATGTAGGGTTGCATGACTTGCTTGACTTTGAAAGTGTGTTTATAATATTTCATGAAATTAGATGTTTTAGCATTTGTTCCGAAAATGGAGATGGTTGCGATAAGGCTCAATACAGCAGCTATATTGTTGATACAAAAGCATATCGGCACAGGCACATGTATCTATTAAAAAAATAATTGAGATAAATAAGAATTTCAGCTGTGACTGACAGTTAAATGGTTTGGTTTATTTGTCTTTAATTTAGTTTACTAATTGCTATATATGTTTACTCAAGAATTGTATGCCAACATTAAAAAATTCTGTGTATTATTACTATGTAATGCAGACAAACACACACACATGCCTGTACTGTTTTCTATGACTGAGCTCCACAGTCTACATGCATTCTCTTTATCTTTGGTCACACATGACCAGGTCAGCTACATGTAGATAGCAATATAACGCCGTTGAACAGGTTCTGTTAAGAAGGCAATTCGTAAATAGTTAGACACAAATGCATACATATGGACTAATATAGTGACTGTTGACCGATTCCCTCTGCAGCTGGCGATCGTCGTCCAGATATAAACAAGGCGTTCATCACTCACTCCGCCTTTTGTATTAAAGCTCGTGTGCTACTCAGCTCACAGTGCAAACAGACTTAATGTTTTCAGCAACCATTTAACCGTCTCTTGGTTCTTGTTGTCCACGCTCCGACGCTCAACGTAGAACGAGATCCGTCATTCAATTCGCTGCAACATCGGTTCGGTCTTTGATCGACCTCCCCATCCCTCTCTTTCCCCTCGCCCTCCCACCACCCCGCCAACAGCATCAATCCGGTTGACCAAGGCCGTTCGCCGGACGGCGGCGGCGGCCTGAAGACACGGATCGAGTCCGAAATACGATTCCACGCGCACTGGAGCGAAATGGGGCCCGGCCCCTACATCAAACACCAATTTACTCTCGCAGGTCATCTGCTGGCGTTTGCTGCTGCTGCCGCCGCCGCACGGCAACGGCCGACAACGCGTTGCACCGTCGCCGCCGCAGCCGTTGTATCGGTTGCCAAAGCATGATTAGGTATCGATCGACGGAGAGGCGCGTGACACGTCGACCGTCCATCGGATAGCCCCACCACCACCACCACCACCACCACCAACGGACCACCACCACCACCACCACCACCACCACCACCACCACTCGCTTGGCGATTTCGTCGTCGTTCACGCATGCATCTCCTTTATTATATGACTACTCTATTCTCATCTATCGCACTTTACAACCGCAGGATGAAGAGGCGTGTACGTATCGCACCCATGCCCACGCAGGCCCCTATACACACACACACACACACACACACGGCGAAATGTAATGCAATGTAATCTGCCAGATAGCATTTGCATTCCGCGCGTATTCGATACAATTTGTGTGACGATGTGGTTGATTGGACGAAGGTGTGGCATGCGGCGCGGGTTAAATCTTCCTCCCTCCCCCCCCGCGGGAGAAACCGTGAACGTGCCTATAATTCAAAAGGGCTTAAGGAGGATCAATGGATGCTTAGTAATTGTTTATTAGTAATACATTGCAATTAACGGTTATTAGTTAGTGCCACTGTATTATAATGATGGATTGATGATAGGCCTGAGACCTAAGCATGTGTTGAAGGTGCCGCAGTTAGCCAGAGTGAAGTGCATCTTGTTAATGAGCAATTGCATCTATTTTGAAATTAATTATATGCTTCACTTGGAGCAGAGTATGACAAATTGCCTGATGCAGTGCAATTGCCTGATGCAGTTAGTTAGGCTGGGTATCTAATCTAATCTATTTTAATAACTCCTGATATATCACCCTTTTCACACCAATTAACGTTTAATCTCATTGTGCACAAGTTAATTTATGATGGTGAATTCAACGGATCCCCATTCAAAAACCGTTCTGAAGAACGGATGCATTTCGCACTACAGTAGGAACCGCCTTGCTTATACAATTCACACGTACTACACATGGCTCTTTTGTGTTGGTGCCGGGCATCTGCAGTGCGTGCCATGTGCCAAAGGAATGCGCGTGCTTTCAATTTGAATATGCTTTCCGGTCATGGCTAATTCCGATTCCTCACCAGAGACCAGCGTTGGCTTCGGGATCGCTTCACGCACTTCTAAATGCTGACGGGCGATAATGGTGATTGTATGACGTCAATGGCATGGTCTATTGGCTGGCATGGAGATTGGAGAGTGTACAGAAATTAGTGCAATTTTTAAACCTTTAGCCTTGAAACTTCAGATGTTGTGCACAAGATCTTGAAACCAAGAAAAGAGAATTGAATAAGTTTATTATATATAATCATATAATTATATAATTATATAATCATATAATCATATAATTATAACAACATTTGACATCTGTAGGTCTAGAATAAGACTTGTCACATATATGGTGACCGTATAGGGCCCACTGTTGAGAATTTACGAGTGCTTTTGCTTTTCTTAATAGAAGTGATTGGCATCATTCAAAAGTTTGCAATAGGGCTTAAGCAAGATATTAGACATTTTGATATCAATGACACTAATTAACTGAATCTAAAAGTTTTTGGGCACAGTCACATACACTATATATAAATGAATACTTAATTATGATATGTATAACATGATCTTGTATATCATATCATGTTGGATCCAAGTAAATATGTTGTTATTGTACATACAAAAAATCAAAGCTATGTTTTATTTGAAAGTTAGAAGACATGGACATTGAATTCTTTTGATCCTATCTTAACTATTGATAACATCCAGTTGTGCATGGTCCTTAAAGTTACATTTCTGGGGATTATTATCGATGAAAATCTTACTCTCTTAACTTACTGTATACCTCTTTCCTATTGCCTTATTTAAGTTATTGTACAGTAGTTTGGGCATGTGGTATTAGTAGTTTCAGTTGAAGGATACTGTGTGATAACATTAGCATTGCCCTCCTCCTTTATCCAGTTTTGGGACTGGCACTGCAAGAGTGTTTGAGCATGTTGGTATGAGAGATTGTGCTTAAACCTATATATATATATATATATCCTTCAAAAACAGAGTGATAAGAATCATCACTACATGGAAGAGTAGGTTGCCATCTATTTCAGTCACTAATACGCTTCTCTGCCAGAATAAAATGCAGCAATTGTGGAATTCTATTTATGTTTTCACACGTAACGTGCACCTGCATGTTTAAATGCACTCAAGTGTACTATAAAAATATCCTTGATTGACCAGTAGCATGATATTGATGATTTCCTTGGACTGTAGTTTTCATTGCTATATTGGATGGTTGTTTTAGTTCTGTTATATTAGTAACCCTTGTTGATGAAGCCATTATATGTGATTGCTTGTTTGAATACTAGCTACTGTTCATTCGATTCAAAATAAACTTCAAATGCAAAAATAAAACTGTTCTTAGATCCAGACATCATAATAATATTTTGTATAATGTATATGAAATGCTATTTGTGGCTGGAGCAAACAACTACATGGCAGCATCAAAAATCATGTTGCCAGTTGCCCTGTCCTATAGGAACCAACCAATCTCAGCACCTGTGCAGATATACATGACTTTCAGATATGGTGCTGTTGATTTCTTAAGAGACACCAAGGAAGATATTATATTATGTATTTGTGACAATATGGGGCACACCATAAAGGATTCAAAGTGTTTGACTGAGTCATGTTGCAGTCTGCTGCAAAGTCTTTGACTGTTCAGTCTTGTATGAAACCCTTGGTTCAGCATAAATCCCAAAAACAGCATTGTCGCTTGGTGATAATGATCACGAAAATGAAGCAAATTAGCTCTTTTCTTAGATAGGCTGTCTAGGAACACTAGATTCTACAGCAAACCACAATGAATGTGGATAAACAAGATGAGACAATTTCAGTGATCTGTCTTGTAGGAAACCATGAGGATGACAGCAGAACTATTTTAAATGCCCACTGAAAGTAGTTACCACAGTACTTCTGTTTATCACCACAGTAAATTGTCCAGCTGCTAAATAGCATGTTTAGGCAATGGAACGCATTTAACTTTAGTTATCTCAGCTTACTAACTAACATTATCATCAGCATTATGATCTTCATTACCATCACCGTCATGCCCAGGACCTCTTATACTGACAATGTGAACATTCTGGTTCAAACACATCGTGCAGTAGAGTAGACCATTTGTATATAAATCTTTGAAGCCAACATAGGCCTATCTACTTTCCCAAGCCTTAAATTGACTCAATGTCTGTAAATTTTGAATTAGAGGCAAGTTTTCCATTACTGCCAATCACCCACACTTTCTTTCTGCCTTCATCCATATATCCCGTCGCAAACAGGAACAAACGTAGATGGCATCAGTACAAACTACCGGCACTTACTCTAATTCAAGCCACATGAGATGACAAGAACACAGTGCAACAGGCCACTCTCTATAAGCGTCGTAGTGAAGAGTGTGGAACGTGCTTACGAAAATTCTGAACCACAGTGAAATCCTGTCATGATCAAAGCAGTGCTGTAGTGTAGTGACAGATTGTCTTCATCTAAGACTATCTGTCTTCAAGTGTCTGGCTTCATGGGAGACTGATGACAAATATGATGGACAGTTTGTAATAATAAACCGCAGCAGTTTTGCATCTCTTGCTAGTTTCAGCACACTCTGCGGCACGCTTCACAGTCCACACAGCTCCGTCAGATCCTCTGGCCGTGTCAACCCTAACGATAAATTGTTCTGCAAAATCTTTAATTCTGATTTCCAGTGGTATCTGTGGAAAAAATGGTCTTGATTGATGAATATCTCTTAATTACACTGAGCTCTGTAGCTTTTCATCGTTTTAATTACTTTCACTTATATTTATTTACATTTAAAGTTATATGTCGATGTAATGTTAAATGTAAATCTTTGAACTTTCGCAGTGTCCCACACATTTAAGCCAAGTCAACTGTGCACGGGCACTATATCAAATCATTCAAATCAAGTCAGTAATACCCTGGTTATTTTACCCATTTTGGTGCCAGGATAGGTTATAGCATACACAGTATGTGGCATGTTTTATATGGTAGAAAAAAAGTGATACTGTGAAGAGGTAAAAAACAAAAAATAATGAAGAGACGTTAAATGGCCAAAAAAATGTACAGTTCTTTAGCCTTACACAAGAAATTGGAGTATGCTTAGTTGATATAAGAAAAGAAAGAGGTCAAGCAAACATTGGGGAAAAGAGCAAGTAAAATTGAAGAAAACGACTGACAAAGATGGATGACAAAATTAATTTTACGAAATTCGTTTGCCTTGAAACTAGTCTTGTAGTAGTGTTCTTTATCTGACCTTGATCATGCTAAAATTAAACTCCAATTTGTCAACCTCGAACATTTCATCGGTGCGGTCGTCCTTTTTTCGACAGTGTGGTTCACTTCATTTTGTCAGCTACGCTGTTCGCTCGTCTTCGTCGCTCTGATAAAATATCGTTTGGGGATATTCTGGACCGTGCCGAGATGATTACACCGATGGGAAGGCGGAGCGCCGAAATGTTCGCCCGCGGGATTCTGCCGACCCGTTGTTCCCCTTCGGTTCCGTGTTCTTCCCCTATTATCGTTACTCTCGTTTGGTTGGTCTCCAAATAATACTCTAGCGTTTTGCGCGGCATGGGCATGGACCGTGTTCGTGTTTTAGGGCGCGTCTTCATCGATCTGGGGGGGGGGGGGGGAAGGGCAGGAAACGCGGAAAGTGAGCTGTTCGCAGCGGACCAACGGTCAAATGAAGTTCCTGTCAATGCAATGATTCGCAGGGTGCCGTATATATTGTTCGAATAAATTAATCGCTGTGTGGCATCCTGTGATTGTCATACAAAGTCATACTCGTTAGTTCATCCGCAATCAGGGTGGGACACAGGAGTTCCAATTTCCCGGCCTACAGAATTTTGCCCTTTGAGCTTCTGACAGTGCTTTTGTTAGAGTCTTGAGCAGCAATGGAACTTGGAGAAAGTAGTACTCCAGTGGTGGAATATAACCAGAGAAGGCTCATTCTATGCATTAATTTACCTAGACACTTTTATATGATGCCAGTTTAATTACCTCATGAATGTGCTGTATGTATGTGCTTCTTATTGAAGATTGAACGAGGCGCTATTAAGTTCATTAGTGAGTGACGATGCTGAGGAAACTGGGAAATTCAGTGCATTGTGTTGGTTTCCTGTCATTTAAATTTATTGAAGTTTAGAGAAAATCCTCTTCTATAGTTTTATTTTCTGCTAAGAGATGATGTTTGTTTGTGAAGTTTTGCTTCAGGACACTTGTGAAGACGACGATTTGAAGCATAAAGTCTTGAAGATCACCGACTTTGGACTTGCCCGCGAGGCCCACCACACGACATGCATGAGTGCTGCTGGTACTTATGCTTGGATGGCTCCAGAGGTCATCAAGAACTCCATGTTCTCCAAAGCGAGTGATGTCTGGAGGTAAGTGAAGACCCGTAGGTGATAGGTTCAGTGCATGTGACTGTTATTATTACTCTCTGCCTTACCCTTGTGGATTTTTTCGAAAGACCAATTTTGACCCTACCTGTCTGTTGGTTCTGTTTTTTGACTGTGAACCTGTGAGTACTGGTGAGTTGGTCCCATAATTTGACTTGTTTGGATACTCTAAAAATCTCAAGATTATTATTACTAAATTATTTGTATTAATCAGCGCAACCTCTAGTATAACAGATTCCTTTAGTCTCTATGACTCAGGATAAACTAGTAGGAGGCTAGTGCACTAAAAATTGGCTGAAATATATCGCTCTTGTTCTCATTGGCTGGGTGACTGCTCAACTGGCGTTCTTCTTTTGTTATATATGTACTGTAGACCGTAGGTGTTATGTCAGGGTTGGTTTGCTGTTAAGTGTCAGATAGCTTTTTGCATCTTATTAATAAAACATTGGTGTTTAGATGACAATTTGAAGTGGTGTTAGTAGCTGAAGTGTAGGTAGTACATTTGAAACGTGGTGTAATATTGATGGGGCATCTGTTGTAACTGTGCTGTAGCTGCAGAACCAATAAGCATCGTCTTGGATTTGACTCTGAAAGCGGTGATAGGGTGAAGGCGCTGAAGCGATGGTGCCTGCCAGCATTGACTGGCAGAGCCGCTGTTACTTGTTACATTAACCACTTGTCAAAGGAGAAGAACAGAGTGCGGTTCCTTCTTGGCCAGACATGAGCGATTGCTTGGCGAATGGATTTCTGCTCGAACTGGAGCGGGCTAGCAATAGATGTGAAAGTGTTTCAACGCAAAATGATGCCAGAGTTAGAGTGGATGATGGATTGTGAAACTGCCTGAAAATTCTGTTTCTGTTTATTAGATACATATCCAGGTAGAATAGAATAGTTGAGCCACTTACATCTGTTGTGACCTATCAGAATTTGGTATTATTATATGGGGGAGTCAATCTGTATACCTAAAGAAAACAGGTATAATTACATTTATGGAATTGCCACTGTCCTATTTCCTCGGATCCGAATCTATTATGCTTTGGAATGTACTAGTGAAACAATCTCCAGATGAATATGTAGTAATGTTCAGTGTCAAACACATTTGCAACATTCCTTAAGGCGTATCACTTGTTCAGTCTCTGAAAGAGAGATGTGGTTTGGAGAGGTTTGTAAAGGAAGCTATGGATGTTGACATCTAGATACATCGAATGGTAGTTTCAGTTTAACCACATTGTGTTTAAACAATCATTAGTGTCTCCCTTATCCAGACTTTAGACTGGCACTTTCTGAGTAGTAACAGTGGCAGATTTATGGGTAAACACTACCTTTTATGTATATTTTTATTTATTTATTAATTAAATTTTTATGCACGCATTGTCACACTAACGTTTGAATCTGAGGCACGGATAGTCGGTCGCCAGGAGAAGATGCACTTGGATTTCCAAGTCCTTAAGTGCCAACAAGAAATAGTGAGTTAATGTGGAAATAACCACTGTGTATATCATAAGAATCTAATGTTGAGATGCACCTTTCAGATTTGCTCTAAAAGTCATCATGCTCCAAGTGCCTTTCAGAGATTCTTTAAAGGTGCTATCAACTCACTGCATGGAACATTCTTCTCAACTGTATGAAGAATGCACCATCTCTGGAGATATTCAAATCACAGCTCAAGACCTTGCTTTTTAACTAGCTTTTTAAACTAATATACGACTGTCACTAATTTTTTGCCTCGAGTACAGCAAAGTTTTCTTTGGTGTCAGCTGGGTACAGATATTTATAAAATTCATTATTATTATAGTTTTCAGTTGCATGCATGTTTACATAGATGAATGAATACCGACACACTCACATACACACACACACACACACACACACACACACACATTTATGCATTGATTCATGCATTAAACTTGCAGGCGACCCCTAGAAAGGCCTAAAATTAGGTGCTTCCACAATTTATTCTACAATTACATTGTATATCTTTGATGTTTCTTTGTGTTCTAGCTATGGAGTTGTGGTTTGGGAACTGTTGACGGGAGAGATGCCTTACAAGGGTATTGACACGCTTGCTGTTGCCTATGGAGTCGCTGTCAACAAGCTTACTCTTCCAATTCCGTCAACTTGTCCAGTCGCCTTCAGAAGTCTTTTAGAAAGTAGGCTTACTGGCTAGATCTTAACACATTCTGGGGCAATACAGAGTTTTTATCTTGTATTTGCATATACTGTTTATAAGTTAGTTTTTTATGGCTGCTTTAGTATATATATATTTATAATATATATATATATATACTGAAGCTCTCCCTCTCTCTCACTCTCTCTATCTCTGTATATATATATATATATATATATATATATATATATATATATAGAGGGAGAGAGAGAGAGAGGAAAAGGGAGATATGGAGTGTCCTGCTGCATGTCATGAAGTTGTGGTATTGTATGAATGCAAGAAAATAAAAACACTAAGAACTAGAATTCTTTGTTGATTATATTGAAAAATTCTACAGAAGATTTGCTGATGGGGCTGAATGTTCCCTTCTAAAATTGACCTTTGTTGATTTTACCGGGGAAGGGCCTTTATCTTTGGCACGGCGACTGTGGTTCGGTCAACATTTTCTTCGGATTGCAGAGACATTTGAGTAACACAAGAGACTGCTGGATTCTTGAACAAACAGCTCGAAAGAAACTATTGACATTTCTTTTAAGCTGATTCATCGGTTGCATTGAATAATGTCTTTGTTGATGCATGCACTGCTTCATTTGGGAACATTACTTATCCGGATGATGGTATACATGCCATGCATCGTTGGACAGGAACTCATTCAGGATAAGTGGCAACCGATTTAAGTCGCCAGATGAATATAAATTATACGACTTTAAAGGCAGAAGAAGTTTAGAATTGGAAAATATGTGCTGCACGTCTTCCTCAGACGCCTGTGTATTGCACATTCAATGGGCCGTGATGTAATGGGTCAGTCATTTGCCTCCGTTTGTTCCAGTTCCAGGATTCGAGTCCTGGTTTGTTAAATAAAGTTAACCCATTCATACATATTTATTTATTTATTCTAATGTGTGCAAAGTGATGTCTTGCATTGTTTATATATGATTCGTACATTCGTAGTCGATCAGAATTTACATGGAACTCTTCATGGTTCTTACATGGAGGTGCTGACGACTCAGGCAAAGGGGGAAGGCATTCTTCAGCGGCTGGTAAACTGAGAATAGACACCATTTGGAAAATGGTGTATGGTCAAGGGATGCAGATTCCACATTGTCAGACTAACCACAGTGAAAACGACACTATTGTTGCACAAAGAGCAGTAATCACTGATATGCACAGTGTTGTACACATTAGGAAAGGTAGTCCAGTAGTTGGATTGCTTTGCTTTGTTGCATTTAACCACTTAAAGACAAGCATGTACTTAAAATGACTGGAAGACCAATGCATCTTGTCATTAAAGTGTTACGCCAAAAGGCATGATGACCTTGTCTTGAAGGACTGTTGTTGACCTAGGCATAAATTTTATCTACTTCATCTATATCGACATAGTATGATATGGGAAATTCTAATCTTGAGACGTATAGCAGCACATGGAATTCAATGTGTAGGTTATGTCACATAGCATAAGTGGATGTTCCGCAACTGCTTTGTCGGCAGGGAAACTCCACATATTTCACCGCTGAACTGCTTATGGAAACAACTTCTTTCCGCTGTCCGCCACTTGTGGACTACGTATGCTACATCTTGGCTATGCCAACTTCCCAACCATGCTTTTAATGTTGCATAAATCACTAACCCATCGCTGAATCTAAATGTCTAGGAGATCTAGATAATCACATCTGCAGAAAGATTCAGTGATAGGGGACAATCTTGAAAATCCAATGCGACTTTGGTGCATCAATTGGCGCTATGAATCAAAAGAGACCTTTCGGTGTTTACGATGCTAATAATAAATAATAATAAATATTCGTTTATTGATATACATGGAATGTCACACCGCAGACCATTGCAACGTGTTGAGAATTCATTTCTGACATTGATTCATCTTGTAAAATGTTACCATGAACCAAGGCGACAGTTTAAAACACAGTTTGTATTGTCTCTGTAAATTTATATAGTGCCACTTACAGTGGCGATCAGAGGCGTCTCCAGGGCGATAGAACCCATAGAAAGTGATCAGCAGAAGGATGTAGGAAGGCCATAAGCATGAAGTAGTGTGTGAGTCATGGGAGAAGTTGGCTACACAAAAGCAGCAGCATAAGTAGGTTTTGGTCATGGCAGTTCTGGCCTGCGGGACAAAGTGTTTTTGTTGGTCAAGCGGGGGCAGATCACAGAGTTATTTTAGGGACTAGGCCAAAAGAGGATAAGTAGATAAGTGTAAGGGCTTTATGATTAGGAGTGAACCGAGTTTGAATTTCTTGCCGAGTTTGAGTACCGAATATTGCGAGTTCAATTTTGCCTCGTCCGAGTCCCAGTTTCGAATATTTAAAAAGTCCTATTCTCTTGATTTTTAGTTTGTCAGCTTGCACAACTTTTATGATTTTTTTTGTTTTGCCTTAGTTTACACTGGAAGTTGTAATTAGTAAGCACTAATAATAACAGTATTTGAATTTTTATTAGATCGATTTTCGTTTTGTAAATAAAAAATAACAGTATTTGTGTTTTTAGTTGGGTTTATTGTTGTTTTATAAATTAATAAATCAGATTTTCATTTCAAAACAGAAATCTGAAAGATTAATACTCGGACCCACTGTTGTCCAAGCCCGAGTAATGCTGAGTACTACGACACTCGGGCCGAGTCGAGTTCTGAACCGAGTTCGGTTCATCCTTACAGATGATGCAGATAAACTGCATGCAGCTATTTGCTGATCATGCTGCAGTGGGTTTAACGAGCAGTGTACTAGGTGTAGGTTTCACTAGTAGATGCAGAATCAAGGGTCCGTAGACTTAGTCCATCCGTTGGGCAACATAGTGCTTCCACACTTCTCTGTCTTGGGCAGCCTATCTGGCCTCTTCCCAAGTCACTCCTTCATTACTGAGGTCCTTTGAGACCATGTCCTTCCAGTTATTTCTTGGTTTTCCTCATTTGCTGCTCCATCCATCTGTTACACAGTTCATTGTCTGTTTCGGGATTCTATCCTCATCCATGCGATGTACATGTCCTAACCATTGTTGTCGTGTCCTTCTTATCATTGCATCCATTTCCTCTATACCTAAGCAGTATTGACAACGAAAATTGCATGTCAATCTAGTATTGGTGACAGCAGACAATAAGTTTGACAATAGCCACCAACTGGCAATGGTTAAATAGTTGTTCACAATTGATTTTATACTGGACAATTACTGCTAACTAGCAATTTGATGGTCATTGGTTGTTGAAATTAAATATTGTATTGAACCTCTGCCAGCTAACAATGTAATGCAGATTCAAAGTAGCTTGCTACTCATGGTGTCGTTTTTGCAAATTACTATGATGAATGTTATGATATGTGCTGTAGAATGCTGGAATCCAGAACCGCATGAGAGGCCATTGTTCGCAGAGATCCTGGAGATGCTGGATGAGATTGGTTTGTCTTCATTCGTCCAGACGCCACATGAGTCTTTCCACATGATGCAGGACGACTGGAGACACGAGATCGAGTCCATGTTCGAAGAACTTCGATCTCGAGAGCAGGTCAGATGTGGATCAAAGGTTTTACTTCCAATATTTGTACTGGATCATTTTTATGTTCTTTCAAAGTTATCGCATGAATGCACAGATATATGTTGTTGGAACACATGTGTGTGAACAGTTTCTCTGCATCTTGTTCCTGTTGCTTGATTTTTAACATAACCAATTTTAGGGATTAGAACTATGAAAATTTCTGAATGAATGAACAGAATATGCATGAATATGAATGTGTAAGTGGGTTCATGTTTGTAACTGAAGTCTTTGGCATACCGAAATGCGTGGATGACATTTGCCTCCCTATGAAGCGTTATTGCACTTTGTGACTATGAAATCTGGATTTTCTAAAATTACCTTCCATTATGTCCTGTATAATTACCTAGCATCTTGACATTTTTTGTTTGTCAAGGAGCTGAGATCACGTGAAGATGAGCTCAACCGCGCCGCTGTCCAACAGAAGATGCAGGAGGATTTCCTTCGCCAGCGTGAGCAGGAACTCGCTGAGCGTGAGGTGGAGCTTGTTGAGCGCGAGCTCAACATCATGATTCTCCAGCAGATGCTGAACAAACCGATGTTGGAGAAGCGTAAAGGAAAGTTTAGGAAAAGTCGACTGAAACTACTCAAGTCTTCCACGCCATTCCGGACAGTGGCTGAACCGACAGGTATGATGGCCAGAGATTAATCAGATCTGATGTTGTTGTATAGACACCATCATCATATCATAATGCATAAGACAATCGTTGCATCAATCAAAACCATAGCCAACTAATTGTAATCGATTGAAGAAATCTGAACCTGGGATCTCATGGAGTTCAATTGGACCTGTCTAATGCACTATGGTTTGGCTGGCCTGTGGTCTGCCTGTATTGTATTATATCATGTCAATCAATCAATCAATATATTTTTTATTGGCACCAACCAGATTAACAACAGTAAGATAATTTGTTCAAGTTTCCTGTGATGTTGGTAACAATTATCAATTTAAACTTTGGAACACGGTGCTAACCATTCAGAGGCACACCAAGTGTGAGGACCCGTAGGAAATAAGGCCATCTTTAAATAGCAAAAGGATGCAGGGAGGCCCCCAACTCAAAGCAATGAGCTATTCATGTTAGAGTACAGAACGTAGAAAGATTTACTCCGCTCGATTCCTTTTTGCAGCACCAAACTGATTGAGAGGCACTTTAGAACAGCATACATGTTCAGAATCCTTTTTAGGGTGCTCTGAGGTTTTGCAGTGTATCTAAACCAATCTGCAAATTAACAGTGCATATGTAAGCGAGTAACTTATATCTAGAGCACAAGATTTGGTCATGGCAGTCCTGGCCGGTAGGATAAAGGAGTTCGAGTTGGTCAAGTGAGTGCAGGGGTCAAATTGAGGTGGCCGAGGTCGGCAGTTGGCTAAATCAGAGGCATCTAGGGGTTATGCCAGAAGATGATCGGTAGATGAGTACAGGTAACTTAGTTGAATGTGAGCCAATGTAGGAGGTCAAACATCGAAGAAGATTATAGTGAGGACCGCAGAAGGCAAGCTATCAGTTGAACAGCAGCATTCAACACAGATTTAAGAGGAAATAGATGGATACTGGAAAACCGATGAAAGCAGAATCAGAGTAGTCTATTCGGGGAAATGAAGGCATGAACGATAGAAGTAAAGGTGGACAAGGTGACAGAGTGTTGTATCACTCTAAGACATGTCGGCTGGAAGTAGCAGGAACGAATAAGGATGGGCACGTGAACAGAAAGGTAAGTAGACAAAAAAATGACGGGAGGAATACTCACTCCAACATAGGCAAAGTCAAACTTATTGCCATCTATGTATATTAGATTCTGACAGTATATTAAAGAACCTGACAGTATATAAACGAACACTTTAGAGTGGAATAGACTGGAATTAAATAGATTAAACGAAGGTAGATTGAAGCTGTTTATTGTCCTAACAATATGTGATAATTTTTCACAAAACCAGTCGGAAGTCACATTTTACAAAATGCCTCATTTTGGCCTTTTAGTGGGAAAATTCATTTTTCTTAACTTTTCACATTTATGCACTAATGATTAAACAAATTATTAATAAGCACTATTGCCAATTGCTTTTGCTATAAAATAATGCTAAACATGTTTAATGAATATTTATTGGAACCTACGCTAATTTCAAATTAGAATTTTTGCATTTTTATGAAATTTATGATGATTTCCTGGGTCTGTTGCATCATTTTCCCATGCTTGCACCACTACCATAATGGTATCAAGCTTAACATCTCCTCTAGCCGTCTTGTGTATTCGAAATGGAATAGCATTTAATTGAAGCCAATCATAGCTTGAATAAAAGGTCATATGCAAAGAAATACCATGCTATGGAAAAATGATCAAATAATTCCACAAACTTTGGGAGCAATTTTCTCAGATGAGAAGGCAAACATAGTTCGATTTTAAATTGACATAACTTTTCTCAGGTATAAGATATAAAAGAAACAGAAGCAGTTCTGGAAAGCAAATAAGAAGGTCTATAATGTTGCATCAGAAGCCCATTTTTCAAATTTGGAAATATGTGACTGCTTTCGTACTGAGCCGTCACATATAAAGGATTGGATTAGACGATTAGGTTAATTAATTAATTAATTTACATGTATTAGTTTTTTATGGCTTAGAGAGAAAGACACATTTTTTTGTTGAACTGCTGAAGTTCCAGTATACAAACATCTTACAGAGTTTCATAAAAAAATAATGTACCAAGTATACATCGTTTCATTTCATTCAATTGCTAAAGTCAAAAGGCAGACCCAAAAGAACCAATGGTTCCGCTTACGGATCATCCTACAACAAAACTTAGATATCTTAGACTTAGATACAAAACTTAGCGATTAGATTAGGTTTGATTAACAGTATCAGTCTTAGCATATTTAAGTTATTGATTGCTATGATCAGATAGCATAGTGTTTATGAAAGCAATATGTAACTGATTTTTGTCTAGAGCTCCTTCACGCAGGGACACTGAGACCTGATGCCATGTGTGGACGACAGGTACTGCCAGAATCTATAATTGAGGTCAATGCGAATCCTGCAGTTTCAATGGAGACGCCACCAGCATCACCTCGTTACCTTCTGAATCTTCAACCTCTTGCTTGTAAGTCTTATACTGTTTATCTTAACGCGTTGATCGCTGGGCATGGTATCGTGTCAATTGATCCCCGTCAGTTGATCCCCCGTCAATTGATCCCCTCAAATCTCTTGTATCTGATTCTGTTGATAAACAAAAGATTGATTTTACAGATTTGCAAAATAATATTACAAAATAAAAGATTAATGCCCAGGCTTCATGTCACTCCTCGCTGTAACAGATTATGGCTTTTGGGCGTTCTTTTATATCTTAGAGCAATGGCTCATTTATCCCACGCATAGATGCTTATGCTTAGGACTTTATGCTGATAAACTAATCATATCATGACTCTCAATTACGCCTTTTTTTTCATTTTAACATTTCGTGCTCTTTTACATTGTTCTTTTAATAAATGGAGAAGGTCGCAAGTGGAACATGAACATTGTATCAATTGGGCTGGGTTCAATTAATGAAGGGATCAACTGACGGGGGATCAAAAGACGTAGAACCCTGGGGCACGTATACACGTCCCGTATTGCATATATTTAGTATTTACATACAAATCTCCGCAGTAAACGTGTTAAACACTCTCCTATCTAGTCTAATCCTATTGTACAGCATCTTGTCTTATTTCCTTATCCATGTAGCTGTTTCTAAACAGTACTCTTCTAATGATGATGATGCTGCCAAAAGTCAGATCCTTTTACGCCACCGAGGAATGAGTGAGGTGGTTTCCAATTGCGGGTGAGCAACTTGTCCAATGTCGCTACACGTTGACTTGAGGTAGATTCGAAGCTACGACCCTCTGGTTTAAGGGCACAGAACATACTGCTATGCCACTGCATCCCTGTGTATATGTGCCACTTTAATGGGCACATAAGTGCTTACTCTAGGATGAAAGCTGCTGTTCCTTTTTCAAGTTGTGTGATAGCCTTGAAAGGACGCTATACAAATCTTCATAATGAATGAATGAATAGAAAATTTTTTGCTCTTCAGCTTAAAGACCTTTAAAATAACATGACCTTGGGGACCGTTCAGCGCCACCCCAAGGTCTGAATGCAGCAAAATGTCGAAAATGAGTTTATCTCCAGTCTACTAGAGACACTGTTGTTTTACTCTTTTGCTAATAGTTTGTTAAATGACCTGTTGTAGACCTTGCAGATGGCCTCAAGGGCAAAACTTGGAGTCCGAGCACCCTTCAAAAAGAGCGTCATCAACGACCCGCCCTGGTAGTAGCAGAGGGAAGGTGCTGCAAGAGTGCCTCCAATCTCGACAAACCAATGCGCAACCGACCAGGAAGCACGGGATCAGGAGGTGGGCACTCAAATATTGGTGCCCTGCAGGAAATGGGTATGACATATTTCAATTATCATCTTGAGTCAAGTTGTGTAGCACCTTTATAGAGCAAACTGTTAGGGGTTCATCTGACATGAGAGTCTCAAAGAAATAGACAAGTCTTGAGGAAATGAGTTTGGAAAGAGTTGCTCATCTAAAAACCTTACAAGCTTGAACAGTAAGTGGAAAGACTGTTCCAGAAAGTGACTGACCCCCCGGTTCAGAAGCCCTGTGCTGCTCCTTTGAAGAAGTAAGTCTTTAGCATAGGAGACAAGTTGATTTGTTCAATCAGGGGAGTGAAGAGAACTGTGAATGACAGGTGAAGCAAGCAAGCAAAGACATGGTTAATTTCAGCCAGTGTTACGTGTCATGTGCAAAACCAATTGGTGTTATTGCAATCTCCAAACTCTTAATACACCACTTGAAAGCCAAATGTAGGGTGCCACCTCTTTAGCTTAGCTTTGGATGGGTAAGTTGCTTGCAAAAGAGGCAGTAAATAGAGTAGCAAAATGAAATTTTTATAATTTGCACCCAAAGTTTTGAAGGTGATTGATAGATTGCCTGAATTAGCAGCCATGTAAATTATCAGACAATAATGCCTCACATTGAACTCATCTAATAAAACTGGCTAGAATAAACTTACTGGATGTGGTTTATTGCTTTAGATTTGGAGGATGATGAATGGCCCGAATGTCTAAACGATTCGACCATCAGAATGGCAACAGCTGCTTTAGCCACACTAAATAGTAACTCAGGTGAAGGTGGAGGTGACACTCCTAAGCGTCGTGTCACTCGGCGACGTAGCGAAGGTCTCCTTTATAATGCAGCAGCGATGTTGGCAAGTGTTGCAGCTGGATTCGACATCCGCACTGCCAACACCACTGGCATCCATCCAAATCTGCAGACGCTTATTGCGGCCACTCCACCGCAGGGAACTCCGTACCAGCCACGCCACAGGCATCGAAATCTCATGAGAGATAGTCGACTGTTTGCTCACAACGAAAATGATGGCAGCAGCTTTCCAGAGTGCCAGCTGGCCAGTGCAGCTGGTGCCCCGCACAACACATATCATGGCTATCAGACAAGATATCGACCAAGCGTAAACTTCGATGTCCCAACACGATTCAGCGAATCTTCTTATGATGGTTTTCAGACATACAGTGACAATCGAACGACTCCTTCAAGCGATAATCGAACGACGCCATCTGCAGAAAGTCGACGGACGACGCCGTCGGCAGAAAGTCGACGGACGACGCCGTCAGCGGAAAGTCGACGGACGACGCCGTCAGTGTCAGGCATGTCATATTCGATTGGCAGTCAGTCTCCTCACAAGAGCTCTGTGGATGAGGGAAATGAAAATGACATGGCTTTGATTTCACTGTCGCCATCTACTGACAAAGCCTTCGTCGAATATCAACGACAACAGTCAGACACAAGTTCTGTCTTTGAGACCCCGTGGACGACACCAAAGTCAACTCCTCAACGTCACGGCGTCAAATTCGAAAACGACGTCAAGTTTGATGACGTGATCACACATAAAAGTCCGTCTGTCTATCTGAACCGTTGCTCACCCTCTGCCACCTCAGGCAGCTCAATTGGACTGGGTGCTCACGACAGTACTACTCGTCTGTCTAATGAAAATCACCCAGACAACATGCGCTGCCACGCTGGAATTCCGAGCCCCATCTGTCCACCTCCTCAGCGTCGTGCATCCAGCCAGGAGCGACACAACCAGCAGCACGGGTCGATTGCCGAACGCCCCGTTACGCTTGATATCATTGCCCGGCCACGACCCCATGCCGGCATTCTAAAGCGAGCTTCACCTGTGCATCTCGCAAGCCATGACTCGCCACAGCGCACAAGCAGAGTTACCCCGCTTGACACGTCAAGCGCTCGCAGCGATGACAGTGGCTTCTGTCATGTCATGCGGTCAACGACACCTTCGGTAGGAACGCCGCGACGTGCCAGTCAGTGTCGGACACTTCTCGACATCGATGTCGAGGGACAGCAATCCGACAGCACGAAACCTCTTCCTGCCAAGCCTCTTTGAAAAGCGAAAGCTTTGATTTTTTTCTACTGCATAAAATTATAGTAACAGTTTACTTGCATGTTCACAATTACGAAACAAGAAATATACGGATAGGAGCAGGCGATACCTTTTTGATCGATTTATTTATTACATTTTCCAGGTTCTTTCTTGTATAAGATATGGTGTTCCAAAGTTTAACTATATTCTGAAAAACAGCTGCATAAGCAGAGTCTTGTTTGTGAGAATCTTAGGCATGAAGAGATTAATTTTCTGAATGTGCTGGGACATTAGAATGCATAAAGCAGTTTAAAATGAAATAGTTGATGTTGACAAATTACTTCAATTTCATTAAGTATTGGAAGGATGTCTCTGTGTTAATGATATGGATGTTGAAAAATTTTTTTTAGATGTTGAATGTAATCTTTAGCTAATCTGAGGCATGAGTATTGTGAAGTATCTCAAGCATTCCTAAAAAGTCCTTTGTTAAATCAATTTAATTAACGTTGATCCACCTTACATTATGCTAACGTTTTGTAGGCTTAATAGTTTTGATTGTATTGTGGACATTTAGTCCTCCTGGATTTGAACTCTCAGACTTTGGGTTAAACTGCTGAACTATTCCATGTCTCTTTCCAAATGATGTCTGTGTTGTTAGTGGTTAACTGTGTTGTTATCTTAACATTATCTGCACAATTTTTAATGACTATGTGGTGTCTTTGTTTCGTTTGTGGTGTTTTGGTTTGGTGTGTGGAAAGGAACAATTTTGTTGTACATTCCAAATGTTTTTTGGTTATATCACTAAATGTTGACCGTTTCTTTGTGTCGGCATCATGCATTATAAAGAAGAATCGTGTTGCAGATTGCAAAATGTGTTGCATATGTTATTTTATGTTAGCAACTTTGGGGAGTAATAATATTAAATAATAGCATTTTTGCAATGACAATCTAAATCAGCAGTCTTAACCTTTTGAATCTCAAGGATCACTTATAATTTTTGTGTCTAGTTTGCAGACCACCACTGAAATTGTGCCACTGGTACATTATGGCTATTATTATTATTATTATTAATATAATAGTATAAAATGTAATTGTAATATTATAATAAATATATAGCTATACTATAGAAACTATGCAATTGTTACTTTTGTATAATAAATTTTATAACAATCAGTAGGCCCCATGAATATTTCACCTATTTATTATTATTTTTAATAAATGTCTAAATTTTAAAGTAGACCAATAGGTACATTTTTTTTTCTATTCTATTTACGGCACAACCTAATCAGAGGCGCTCCCAGTGTGAAGGACCCCTATGGAAAAGAAAAGTCTGAAGAGAACGAGCAGAAACAGTTGTGCTTCCAGATAGGATGGTAGCACGAGTCACAACAGGAAGGCTGTTCCCTAGTGAAGAACCAACAGAGCTGTGGCAATTTAGTAAAACATAAAGGTTAGGCTCCTGCTCACGGACCACCAGTCAGACTGCAGACCACAGGTGGTCTGCGGACCACGGGTTGAGAACCTCTGATCTAAACATTTTAGAATTTGTATGATTTATCAAATTAAATAACAGAATTTTAGTTATATGGACACTTGTTAAAAATGTATGCCATATTATTAAAATAAAAGTAACAGTTGCATTTATTCATAGTTAGGCTTCACTTGCTAGAAATAAGCTCAAATTTAATTTTCATCTTGTTTGGTGAAAATAAAACAACCTCTGGTAGCATGTGCTAGAACAAGAGAATTTCTGCAGTTTGCTCTTGTTAAAAATAAACTATTAGAAGTTCATTCTTGTTGATATTCACATTGTAAAATTATATGCTTAAGGCACCTCATAATGTTGTTTTTGGGCCACATCAAAGGCTGCACTTTTACTTTGATCTCAGTATCAGGACTTATTTTTAAACTTAATAGTGCATAAACAGTCGTATTGTCAAATTTTTTCCACTAGTGTGTAGTGTACCTATTGGCGGTAACGATTTGTAAAGTTGTTTAATTCATTCCAGGTCAGTTCTAAGTGTGGTGCAGTTCTGTTCAAGGTAAAATCACATATTGCAATATTATTTGTTTTGTTGTCATTTGAAATTGTTTTGTTGATTCTCACATTCAGTTTAATTACCAATTCGTGCAATTTTAAATTAATACGTGCTCAACCGCATAGGTTGATTTACTATTCTAATGAGACAATTCTTTTTATTGAATTGCGAGCTTGTATATTGGTTTATAATTCCAGTTAGGTTATTCCTGTTATTGAAGAGAGCAACCTGATATTCTAGTCAGATAATATGTGTGATTGGTTACAAGTTGGAATGCTAACACTTTCTACTCCAGTAAATTGTGTGTTTAAAATGTTAGCTGGTAAAGTAATTCACTGTTCTAGTCATTTACTCATAATTTCTGCAAGATCTCTTTTTTATAGTCACTTTGTCTTCTTGTACATATGTTTTTCTGATATTTTGTCTTTTGGTGAATTATATTTCTGGTTTTTAATGGTTGAGTAACCTAAATATGTGTTTATTTTGTTTGGTTATTTGTTGGGTTTACTGCTTTTTTTATAATCTTAACTTTTTTGTGTCCAAAATGGCACATTATTCGCAGCTTTTGATTAACTGGAGGTAAAGTTGTGAAGGTTGATTATGTACTCAGCACAAATTCTTTTTCTCAACTTGTTAGTGTTCGTGTTATTGTAGTAGCATCTTCACATGATTTATTTTTAAATTACATTACTTGTATGTAACCTATATTGGTATTTTTTAGTGTTGTTATATTTAAAAATTGACAATTGTGTGCATTGTTATGGTTTCCTGTTCTGATTATTTTGTTTAGTAATAGTTCTATTCATGATGATTTTTGTCTTTGGCATCAATTATGTTTATGATCTGTTCATCATGTTTTCTATAATACTCTTTGCAAGTGTGTATGATGTTGACTGTTTTTAAGTGTTATTACCTCAATTTTTATCAAAACTGTTTAGTTCATGTACGTTAACTGCATCGTATGTGGTGACAATGATAGCCTACTGGTTCAGTGCTTGCCTCATTACCAGAAATATGCTTGTTACAGTCCTCTGAGTTTCCCGAGTAAGGACCTTGAAGAATTCCGTAATCTGCAATTGTACAGGTTTATCAACACCTAGTCATTGTATGGTGGTACCACATAAATAAAGAAAATAATAAATATACTGACCATATTACCAGTCAGTGCAAATTTTAGTTTTGTATGTATTAGGATAGTATTCGTCACTAAATTAATTTGTGATTCTGTTATGCATGTAAACGATAAGTTGAGTTCTATTTTTATGAGTACTACAAAGCCTTTTAGATGTAGGGACAGACAACTCATAATTAACCTTGCACATAATTTGATGATGGCAGTCGGAGCTAATCTAATGACTTCTGTAGCACATTTGTCCTAATGCACAAGACATAAATCAATATGGGCACTTCACTGTAGTCAAACTTTCTTCAGTTTGTGGTGTCTGATGACATCCAATGATTCTTGGAACCAGAAACTAAACATGGTGGTTAATAGGTTTGTATAGTGCAGCCTATAGGATATAATTGTAATAATAATAATAATTCAGACAATTTATTATAGCATTGTCAGTAGTAAGCTCCTTCTAGTGTGCTTTACAACGTCAGCTGTTGGCAAAAAATTGAAGTAGGAGAATTTCAGTAATGATGGGACAAGAAGCCACAAACTTCTACTACTGCCATGTTCTCAGTAGTCGGTGCATATGATGCATGTGTGAGCCAAGTGATAGCCCACTTGGCTCACACATGCATCATATGCACTGTGGCTTCTTGTCCCGTCACCACTGAAATTCCCCTACTAAAATTTTTGGTTAAATATAGTATATAGTACTATATAAACAGACAGTAATAATATTAATTTTTGTTTAACTTCAAACTGTCAAACTGCAGTATGATCACAAATACAGCATGGGCCGATCCATATATTATATAAAAAAATATATTTTCATACCCACTTCTCTGCTGCACCTCATACATTTTGTGGACCCCTTCCCCATGTGCATTTACAGCTATAAGCTTCTCAAACTTTCTTTTTATAAAAATTAAATAGCTAAAGTCATTTATAACACTCTAAGCTCTCAAATGACTGAAAACACTTATATAATGATCCAAACAACAATTATAATTATTTTAAACTTCTACTAGACGTAAAGCTAATGTGATGTTTGCATCACTAGGCCAGCGCAGAAGTTGGATAATATTGAAATAGCCTCAAATAGGACTTGGCTTCATTTTATTAATATTCATGATTTACTTGTACGTGTAGTAGGCTAAATACACTCCCCCTTTTAAACACTCCCTGGTCACTTTATCTTAGGATATATTGACTGGTGGAGTTAATCCTTCCTAGGAAAAATCGAGTAGTGGAGTGCATTGTTCCTAGGACACACACTCCCGTTGGTGAATAGACACTCTCATGAGTTAATTCTTCCTAAGACAAATTGACTCCCAGGGAGTTAATTCTTCCTAGGATAAATTATTAACTCCCATACTTAATGCAACAGAGGAGTTATCCTTCCTAGGATAAATTGACTTCCATACCCAATGCAATAGGGGAGTTAATTCTTCCTAGAGCAAATTGACTCCTAGGGAGTTAATTCTTCCAAGGATAAATTGACTCCCATGCCTAATACAGTAGCTGGGTTAATTCTTCCTAGGATAAATTGACCCCCATGCCTAATGCTCTATGGGAGTTAATTCTTCCTAGGACAAATTGACTCCGGGGGAATTAATTCTTCTTAGGATAAATTGGCTCCCAAAGTTAATGCAATAGGGAAGTTAATACACCTTGGACAAATTGACTATCGGGGAGATAATACTCCCATGCTTAATGCAATACGGGAGTTAATTCTGCCCAGGACAAATTGACTCCCCCTATTGCATTAGGTTTGGGAGTCAATTTATCCTAGGAAGAATTTACTCCCCAGTAGTCAATTTGCCCTATATGAATTAACTTCCCTATTGTATTAGGTTTGAGACGTGTTGCACCAGTTCATTTCTGGCCTCTGCCAATTCGTATAGGCCCTACCCGCTTGTTGGTCATCATTTTCGTCCAAGAAATTCTCATCATCTTTGTAACGCACTTGTTTTCAAACGCTTGAGCCTTGAATGCGTTTCTTCTCCTGTTTCTTTAACGTTCGTAACCATACGTTGCTAGGCCTACTGACCACAGTTCCAATCAGTCCTACTTTAGTCCTATTGCCAACGGACTTGTTCTTCCATATATTCTTCAACTTGGCCATGATCGCCATTCCCATGGCCACATTGACCAGCCTTGATTTCACCTCGCTCGCGTAGTCCGAATCTTTCGTCACCCCGCAGCCCAAATACACGGGACGGGAAGTTTACTTGCTCCAGTCGGCCGGTGTAGCGATTTCAAATTACCCCATTCACCTTACCCCCCCTGAGGGGGGGGGGTAAGTCACTTAATTGGCGTTGGTTTAAATAACCCATTCAAACGGGCAGCGATGGTGAAGATTCTCACCATAGGAATTCATTGGCGTTGAACAGTTTCGATGTCTCTCGGAACTATAAAGCGTACGTATATAATAATGCATAAAATTATGTCATTGTGCATGTAATAGTCATGTGCCAAACGAACTAGGCAGTTTGCAATGTCACTCGCAGGACACAGATGCATACTTTAACGGATTTGGACTACTGTGACTTCGCAAGTCTGCCACGGATGATTCATAAGAAGGAAGCGTCAAAGCCCTTCCGCCATTGGGCAATGCATTCTACAACATACATTAGGCCAGGTGTGTAACAAGCGGGGGGGCAGAGGGCGCACCCCCAAAGCCCCTCCAGTTTGAGTGCTCAGTGTCCCCCATGTGCCCCCCAAATCCGTTCTTTTTATGTTTCTCCAATGGCACTTTAAGTTAACTATTGTTAAAATAATTCGTGCCACTTCATTTTTCAAATTTCTGGGGGGGGGGCAAAATTCAAAAAGTGGGGGGGGGGGCAAAAAACATTTTGCGCTTCGTGCAATATTTTGCAAATTATGCCCCTCCCCCACTTTTCGAAACCTTGTTACAGCTCTGTATTAGGCCTATATACCTCAAAATTGTTTCTATTCAACCACTTCGCATTATCATATTTTGCTTTTATTACCAGACACAGGCCGTATAATATAGCCTATACTGACAAATTGTGTTACCATCCGTAGGCTATATTATAATAATTGCATAGTCTATAGTATACTGGCAATACTCGACCCCAAACTGGCCATTGTAACAATGCTACAGGCCAAATAGACAGCTATAAACAGATGTCTTAAGAATGGAGATCCAATGGCGGAATGGACACACGATGCATGTAACTAGGGCTGCCGCTAACGAGTAATTTTGGAGTCGAGTACTCGGTCGAGTACTTAGCGGGTACTCGACTACCCGTTAATACCGGAAGTGCTTAATACAAGCTGCTTAATACAAGCTGCATGGCTTCTACCGTAGACCTTAGATAGACTAAGTAGACATAGCAGCCAGTAACAGTAAGTCAGGAAACTACAAGTTCTCACATTGAAGAAACATTGCTCATATTGACATAATTATTGTACTTTGTAATTGATTCACTTGAACATGCGGGTCAAAAGTCGGGTGCCTTGCGCCAACGAGTGGCGAATTGTACAATCATCAAACATCTAAAGAAGTATGCATATCACAATTGCAATTATGTCTAGGCCAGGGAAGAGCAGATCAATGGATTCGCATTTCGCCTTCATACGGGCATAGATTGGTTCCTAACTATAGGGGGCTCTATACAGGATGGACCATTAAAAAGTAACCCCCTCAGGTTTTTGGCTAATATTTCGGCCAAAAGTAGAGATTAGTAAATGACATTTTACAGGCTCTATGCTAAGTCATATAAAAAAATCTAACGGGTTACCTTTTAATGGCCCACCCTGTATATCTAAAATTTTTGACAGAACGCGTGTCAGAGAAGAATATGGCTAATTAATCAGAGATTTTCACTCCAGCCAGGGTCAATTATGTATGCTTATATACATATATATTTACATATACTTGTGTATAATATTTGTACGCGATTCAGCTTGTTATCTCGAAACAATTGGCTAAAATCAATAACGCAAGAGTCGCTGGTAAAAGAAATGAGATACCAATTACACGTATATCCGTTCCGACTGAGAGCATCTCCAGTCTAGGTGTTGACAATAATTATGAATTCCATAGTATCGTGAGGACTGTATAGGTTAAATTATAAAAAAGCCTCCAACACAAAAATACACATGTTGGTCCAACTTGTAGTCCTACAGCGTGCCGTAGGCCGATACTCTGACGGTCGTCACACCTTAGGGCATACCAATTATTAATTTTACGCTTCCATTGTTAGTTTTAAATAATTGCCTAAAGCATTTATTGATGTCCGATCATCACGATGCAAGTTGTGTTGTAATAATCATAATAACCAAATTATCAAAATTTCTCTGCAAATGCGCGCCAAATCCAGAGGGGCGCACAAGCTCCCCCTTGCACCCCCCCTGCGTACGCCCATGAATCTCAAATCTATCATTACTTTCTAAGCTCCTTGAGCGTTGTATGACCTCCCAGCTGACCAATATAATTATCTGGATTCTAATTCTCTCATGTCTACTTTGCAGTCTAGGTTCAGGAAGTTTCACTCTACGGCAAACCTACTGTCTCAGCTCCTAGCCCACATCTTTGCAGACATTCCCTCTGACAAAGTAACTCTTTTGGCGATCTTCAATATATATAAGTGCGGACTTTGACACTGTCGATCACTCTATCCTGCTCCCTAATCGTCTTTCTACTTCCTTCGGTATCTCTGAGTTGAACCAAAGATCACAGAGCGCTCTGTGGTCTTTGGTTCAACTCGCACTGGCTGGGTCCCCATTCCTTATGGCCTCCCTCAGGGATCTGTTCTTGCCCCCTTCTTTTTATTCTGTACATTTCTGCTCTAGACAGCATCCTCCCTCCTCTCGGCATTGCCTCTCACCAGTGTGCTACTGATACGCAGGCCTATCTGTATGGACTCCTTCCTCGACTTTGCAGATGATTGAGCGCATGCTGGAGTCGTCCACTGTTCTTGACTTCTGGCTCTCTTATAATCGCCTCTCCATGAATGGCTGAACCTTAGCAAAACCCAGTAGATCTGGCTTGGTGGCCGAGTCCAACTAGGCACGATCGACGTGGAGGCCCTCCGTCAGGCTTTCCCAGGTTTCCCCAACATCTCCTTTTCCCTATCTGTTTGAGATCTGGGCCTTATTTTTCGACCATATCCCAGAGTTGTCTACGGGTGGGTTGACCCGCGGGTCGGGCCAGGTCAAGAATATCTGTAGATTAGGCAGGTCGGGTCAAGATCCTGGCGGGTTGGATTGGGTCGGGTTTCAAAACCGGACCCATTTCGACCCACCAATTTTTGCAGAGCTTAATTTTCAACTCAGTGCTATTCGTAATGTTAATCAGTTAGAATCCAATAAATTGAATATGGCAAAAACGTAGGGCAACACCGAATTTGTTCCTTTTTACACCGAAATCGGCTAAAGCTGTCGTATGGAATAATCTCACACGAATTTATGAACACACGAAAGGTCAGCAGATTTATTATAAGCGTGTGAGTTAGCTGAGGAGGCAACACTGGGACATACTACTGGTACGCCTTACGTAGCCAACAAAATCCGGAATTCTGTGGCATATATTATTTATCAAGAAAGAAAGTTTAGGCTGAAATACATGGAATAATCGAAGGGTCTCCTCCCTTATAAGTCCTCTCAAATCAATATTATGATCAGATTTGGCGGTCTGACTGTACTGCGTTTTACGACATTACAATTTGGCGATAAAAAATATTAGTAAAATTAGCACAAAAGGCGGGTCGGGTCGGATTAGATCGGGTCATGCACACCATGGGACGGGTCAGATATTTGACTTTAGAAGTCGAGTTGGGTCGGGTCCATTTTCAATGAGTCGGATTGGGTCGGGTAATGAAAATTGAGCCCATGGGCAACTCTGCCCTACCCTTTCCTTCGTCACATCGAATCGTTACAGGCGGTCGAACAATAAGTACATGGATCTGGTCACATAAATGCCCTTTACCGCTCCTGAGTTTGTTCGATTAATCGATTTATCGCGATTGTTCGATTACCTCAAATTTCGATTAGTACGATAGCTCGATTGTCCGATTAGTAGGCCAACGTTTAACTCGATTGTTCTGTGGTGCAGAGCTGTACTGTTATCCCACGCGTACACAGGTGGAGGAGTGTGGAGCGAGAGTTGCGGGTAGGAGAGTACACCA
The DNA here is from genome assembly GCA_959347315.1 of Bimastos eiseni. Lineage (NCBI taxonomy): Eukaryota > Metazoa > Annelida > Clitellata > Crassiclitellata > Lumbricidae > Bimastos > Bimastos eiseni. Next base: position 18,096,125 of record OY365807.1, read on the forward strand.
AAGGGCCAGGCTAAGTTTCCCATCTAAAAGAGGGTTGACGTCAGGATCGACGGACATCCAGTTATAAAAACATTTGCTCCAAACTGTTCAAAGGATCCGAGAACCCTTTTGAATACGAGGCTGACCCCTCCCCTAAGAGGGATTAATTCAGGCCTGAAGAATTTAGCTTCCTTGTTCGATTAGATAATTAGATAATAATGATAATTAAAATAATAATGAAACGGCAAACGCCAAACGGGCACACTAACGGTCTAACACTGCATGTTTATATAGACTTTATTTGCCAAGAAACTGCATTGAAACATATTAAAAGCTGTCGACGTCTCAGACACCTGGTGCATGCCTCCATATCATTGTCAGGCATGCACGTACAGTATGCTCACACAGGAGTTGAATAAAACCGTTGGCAGTCATGTATGGCGCTATAACGTTACACATCTTATTTTCAAATAGTACTGAAACATAGACAAATCATTTATGTCATACGCGTCATAAATAAGATGCAATGCTACTTTCATGATTAGTCTATACAGGTTACCGTAACAGAGCATTCACTGAGGAACTAAGTTAATATCACGAGTTGTGATTTTACTAATCAAGCAATCGAGCTAATCGTACTAATCGATTAATCGATTAGTAGGCGATTAATCGATTAGTAGGCGATTAATCGATTAGTAGGCGACTAATTGATTAATCGATTAATCGCATGCTAATCGATTAATCGAACTAATCGATTAATTGACGCCTACTAATCGCGATTAGTATAAGATCACTAATCGCCCAAGCCCAGTCATATGCTCATAGCGTCGACAAAAATGTAGCGGTCGGTCTATACATTCATTCATTATAGAGCGCCCCCTAAAGGTTACTACTCAGGAGCGCTCCCAACTCAACCCCGGCTGAACAGGACGACAGCTGCAAGGCGCTTGCAATGCCCAACGTGGATTTTGTGGATATCCACAATTTATTAGTTTTAAATTTAAGAGTTATTTAAAGAACTCTCTATACAATTATCATCGTCTACCTTTCTTGATTCTTTGGAAATCGAGTGAAAGATGTTCCTGGATTGCCTTTCCCCAATTTTTTTTAATTAATCGCTGTGCATGACATTTATACGCCCGTCAAGTTGTTTATATCTGCTGAAGATTCTTACACCCGCGACGCCAGTTGTCGCTACGCTCACCCACCATAGCCGATAATACCACGACCGGCTATATTTAGTATTATTTATGAGAGTTGCCGTGATCATAATACAAGGTTTTGGGCGAGTTACCATCCCTCCTTTCTAGATTCCTTGGATCATTATATAAATGTTTTCAGTTATTTGAGAGCTTAAAGTAATAGACGACATATAATATGTTCAGTGCTAGGGATGACCAGGTAAAGTTTAGTGAGATTTGGAGACGACTGGGTAAATCCGGACCAGCACAGAACGATGCGTTACGTATACTTTTTGCGTTAGAAATATCCATTACTTTGAAAACTATTGAGCCCATATATTTAAATGCTTTTCGATATCGTAATCGTAATCTCAGCATTTCTACAGCGCCCACAAAAGCGAAGTCGCGGGAACCAGCGTCTTCACAGGCGCTTAATCAAAATAAAATCGATAGACAGAGGGTCAAAATCCAGAGTCATGCAGTCAGACGGCTAAGGTGTGTGGTGTTTGGAGCTGAAACGACGAGGGAGGGGTGGGGAGGAGAAGGAATCAGGATAGGAATGGTGGAAGGTTTTCAGTTGTGAGTGAAAGACCTGTGGTGAGGTAACAAGAGGTGAGGTGTTTGTGAGTTCGTAGGACAGATCGGATATTTGTCTTAATACTGGAAGGAGTTTGTTCCAAAGGCGGGGCTTACTTATAGTTTTGGGGACTCCTACTTACGCGTAATATTTTGATTGACACAAAGGAGTAAGTAAGATTCGTTTATGTCTAAAAACGACACTAACCCTAGCATTAGCCCTAAGCGACCCTCACAATGCCTAGACTGACCCTAACCGATCCTCACAACCCTCACAATGCTTAACCTGACTAAAATATGCGTAAGTTGGAGTCCCCAAAACTATAAATAAGCCAGAGGCGGAACAGCAACGGCTATGAAGCGATTTGCAAATTTGAGTGATGTAACGGGAGGGAGAAGCAGTGTGAGGGTGGAAGAGGAACGGGTTGAATGATGTGGTTGAATCATGAACAACTGACCGAGATAATGTGGGTTGTGAGGATTGCAATGTGTTGTAGATGAGTGAAATGACCTTATATTTGATCCTTTCAGGTATTTTGAGCCAGTGGAGTGATTTGAGGGCAGAAGTGATGTGGTGATGCTTTGGGGTTTTGGTGACAGCACGGGAGAGAATTCTGAATGGCTTGGAGGCGGTAATCTTATCTGGGCAGTGTTTAACGTGTATACTCCCTATTGAACCTTTCGTGTCATACCAACTTATATTTAACTTTGTTACATGTTACTGCTAAGGTCAACAAAAAAAGAATTATGTTGTTACAGTATATATGGTTTCAGTTTTGTTGAGAATGGCATCTTCAGAATCAGTACCAAGCTCAAAACGCCATGGACAAGATCATCAAAATGTGTCCGGTATATGTGGCTTGTTGCCAGTCGATGACCAAGAAGAAAATGATGGCATTAGCAGGGATCAAAGATATGGCTCAAGGCACCCAGATGATCGACCAAATAATTTAGTAATATGTTGCCTATATTCGACTAATTGTTTTGTAATTGAAATAAGGTTATTAAATCATTGTATTGTTTGTCACAGATGGTATGACATGAGGTTTTTGTTCATCTTAATGGATAATAAGATTTAAGCATTATATTAAGTATTATTTATGCAGTGGTGATCATTTGTTCTCATCGACCAACGTCAATGGTTTGTGCCAAAAACTGGTGATGTCAGTTGTGCTGAATACTGCCATATGGACCCATCCATAATATTATATTGCATATGCAAGAAATAGGATTTTCGGACCACCCTCCAACCCTCTGTTGCACCGCGTACATTTCGTAGACCCCTACCCATGCGTAGGTACATTTTAGCTCCATCCGCTGCCTCCAATGCAAAAGGTTAAATAGCTAAAGACATCTATAAGACATTGATTATTTGATTTTACCATAGGATTTTTATTTTTGTATGGCAGCTTAAATTTGTTAACCGCTATGAAGTCATAAAACACTAACAACACTTGCATTTGGAAGTGTTTTAATGCTACATAAAATTTATGAAGTGCAAACAACATTGATCATTGCATGCTACTTAGATTTTTGCGACATTACTTTGGAATCTCCAGCACTATCCTCGACTGGTTTTTCTCCTATGTGCATTGTTGATGACATGGTGCTGTGGATTCTGTGTATCTACCTCTTCCAGTCTGCCAATGGCTCTTAATGATTGCCCAGGCTTCAATGTGCACTTCTGAACTCTTTGTAGGGAGAGCATAATCAAATTGCAGCTGTATTGCATTGTATTATTGTGTTGTATATAATTGATAATGATGATGCATTTACCTGACAGGCCTTAGGCTTTCTTTTAGGATCTGAATTATTGGCGGCCATGTTTGAGCTCTCATGACCATCACCAGGTGAAGAAACGTAATCAGGAGCGGGAACTAGAAAAGCATGGCAACACAGCTTGGAGATTGGAGTCGGCTCAGCACGATCGCAATCAGATGCAGGACCGCGATTCTTCCGGAAGTAAAACGGCTGGTGCTATAGGTGGACCAATTGCTCCAAAGAAACAGGTAATCGATGCTATGAGTGAAGCTTCTGTGAACCTAGTGGAGCACAGAGAGGTGCTTATATTCAAATAGGACCACAGCGGTGAAGCAACAGTACCTTTTTTAGCCTCTGAGCTGCAGATTTGCTTATATAACTGACCTCTAAAGTAATGTTTCCTCTTATTTTTTTGGAGATTATGTGCAAAAAAAATTATTTATAGCCCTATGTGAATGGTTCACACTTTGTACACAGGTCTGAGCTGAATGCAAGGATAGTTAAATTAAGACCATAATCTAAATGTCTATGGTGATAAATGGGGCATAACCGGAAATCGCCTCGGAAATTCGCCTAGGCCGAATATTGGGCTATTCGGAAGTATTTGCCTCGGCAAATATCACACCTGCAAATAGCTAAAAATAACTTTTATGATATAATAAGGTTTTTTGATAAAATAATATTTTTTCATCAAATAAATTTAGCACTAACGGACGTACTTATAAGTTATTAATTAATTGAACAAGAACTTAACATTCAAATGAATTTTCTTTAAAATACTGATTGTAATTTATATATTTTAATTTTTTTGGTTGCATTCCCCAAGTGCAAGTGGCAACCAAATCAAATATTTTTCCCGTGTGAATTGGCTCCACCCACTTTCCAGTAAACATTAGAGAGTAAAGACATTGCTGATGACTTCTCATTTCAAATTTTATAACAAGGTTTTACATTTTTTTCACAAATAAAGTTATTATATAATAAATATATTGTTATAGCCTAGAGTGCAACAATAGGCTATGAAGGATATTGCCATAGACTCTGCATTAACTATAGATAGTTCTCCGTAGCTGTGCATGTTGCAGGTTAACTACGCTTTGCCTACAGATAGTATTCACTGAGTCGCTGGCCAGATTTACCGCTACTATTCGGTTCGTACCCGGATCCGACAAATAGTTCATCCAAATACTCGGATTCGGTACTCTGTGGAGATTGTCTACTCGGTTGTGCCCTAGTGATATATTCTGATAACCTAAGAAATGTCGTGTGTAAAGATAAATTATAAGGGACTTGTCAGCCATTGAATCAAAGTTTCAAATGACCCATCCGTGACAATTTGTGTGGCACGGTGGCTGACCGGTTGGAGCGGTCGGCCCATAACACTCAGTATGTGCTGAGTGATCGGGTTCGACCCATGTCCGATGCTTCAGTCACTGTGTAGGGACCTTGAGCAAGTCCTTCGCGCACAATTGCTCTGCAGTACAACTGCAGTTGCGCCGTCGAGGTGTGTGCACTTCTGAGCAAAAGATGTTGGAAGAAGGGCGATATCAAAATTCAAGAATTTCAACTCCAAGAATTTCAGACCCGTGTGCGCACGCACACGCGCACAGGTTAAAGGAAACTGCTCTAAAGGATGCGAGTTGGTCCAGATGGGGCTGGAATTCCATGAAAGTCCTATCCAAGCTTGATGTGGCATTTTAGCTTGTGCTTCTGCTCTGCGCTTGCCAATGTCATGTCCACTGTGCCAGGTGACCATCTGCCATACTTGTAGCTGCATCTCTTTCTCACCAGACTGACCTGGAATAGACCAGATATTAATATTGATGTTTTGTGTGCCATTGACTGACACAGTGCTGTAAAAGTTACGAGGTTAAATTGTAATCTGTTGTGTGTTTTTCCAGACTGATTGCAATTATCTTGTCACTCGACTTGTGAAACTGCGAGCTTGCCTTAGCCAGGCCTTCAAGGCTTCCGAGAAATGTAGCAAACGAGTTGATGCAGTGAGTGACAGTGAAGTTCATTCAATGAATACGAGAATGCTTGGTATTCTGTACAATTTCACTGTTATCTTTATGCATGACTATCTTAATTTGTTCTATAATTATGCCTGTTATAAGGAGTTATCTTGATTTAATAATAAAATATATTAGATGACAACAGAATGTCAATCTTAGTTTGTTTTCATTGAAGATTACCCAAAATTATGCCACTTTCGACTTTAAGATAGGTTATATAATGGTGAAGTTGAAGTCTACGAGACAAAGGAGGTTGCGTGAGGTGGTGTTTGATTTAGATTAAAACTGAATTGGTTGGATATCAGGTGTTTGTTTTGACACCTATTACTAATTTTTCAGTTTACTTCTGTGTTACTCTGTCTGTCATATTTTCTTCTATGCTTATATCTTTTCTCTCATTACTTTGTAGAAAGGCATCAAAAAGTTTGAACAACTGTCATCTGTTGTGAAACAACTTAAGGAAGAGGAGGAATTTTGTTTGAACTTGCTTCAGACACTTCTTGTTAGTCAATTCTTATTAACATTTATTGCCATATTGACATGTATGTACACCCGAATGTGGTACAATAAAGAATATGCTTGCTTAATTAGCTTAGCTTTATTATGCACCATACTTAAGCTGAAGGTTTAGACCCGAACTAGGTCAGAAAGAAGTTCCAAGTTTCTCTTCTGGTTTTAGGCTAGTGGTGAATGTTTTTGAGAGACGCTTAGAAAGTGCTAAAGATGTTGTCTAAGTAAGCTTATGTCATTGCGTATGCAAGGTATTTGTCCAATAACTGAACAGGGAATCAAGGAAACATTACATCTGATCTGCTCACAATCAATTTCATTGTATTGAAGGTTGAGACAGGTATTTACTACTGTTAGTTTAAAGAGGTTATGCGCCTTGGGTATGGCAATTCGTTTGACGGACTACTAACCCTATACAGATGTGTGGCTATTTTGGTCTCAATGTGAGTTTTGTGCTACAATTACGGTTCAGTTGTGTTGTTTCACATTACTTTTTGGCTAGGCATTTCGTAACTCGGAGAGTCAGAATCGCCCAAGCTCAGACCAGAGATTCGAAGAACCAGAAGATTCGGATGCAGAGAACAATGGACAAGAACAGGAACATGATCAGGAACCAGAAAGAGAACAGGATGTGAATTCCAGTGTTTCAGAAAATGAGCAGGTGCAATTTGTCATAATTGGTGGTTTTATGATGTATGACAGTCCTTGTGTACAATACTTTGAAACCATGATGGAAAGTGCAGCAGTTTATAACTCAGCCTGCTTAAATTCTGATCGTGGAGTTCAAGTCCACGTGGGTTTCCTTGTCTTGTCATGTACTGATGATCCATAAGTACATAAGCAAAAGCACAGGTCATAAGCTCAGGTCATAAGCAAATGCAGAGGTCATAAGCAAAAGCACAGGTCATCCTATTGTTGGAGTTTGCTGGTCTTATTTGTGCTTCAGCCAAAATGTCGGTCAAGCATCGAGACCACACACATCTAAGGACTATTGTTGATCAAAGTCTTCTAATTGCTTATATAGAACCAAGTGTAACTAATGAGCAATGATCTTGCCTATTGAATACATCAGACCCTTCGTGTAACATGCTTAAGTGTTGTCAGGCTGTTTAGATACAGAATTGAATCAATGTTCAGCATGTCTGTCATAATCTCGTTAGACAACTGTTTGCAAAAACTCTTAAAATGCTTACTATCGCTGAATCTTGACTGGGAGTGCCTCAGAGTTGAATCTAGGGTGCAATATAAATGTTGATTGACGGAATCATTGAACGAGTAAAATATGGCCGAGGAACTTGAGGGAGTTTCGTAAAGGAGACTTATCTATATGATGGAAGTAAGTAAGTATATTCTTTATTAAGTGTATTTATTAAATGTGATGGTTGTGACGATGATTCTACTAATTATTATAATTAACAGGATGTGGTTAACAATTCAGACTATCCCTGATGTGATGCATTTTTCCCATTCTTGAGGCTGTTGCCTCTAACTCTTTCCCCATCCTGCTGCTTCCTAACTGTATTGCTTCTTAGCAGTCATGGTGTTATAGTTGGTTCCTCTGTTAGTTCATTTGTAAGTCTTACCTGTAATTTAGTTATCTTTTGAACAGTCAGTTTGGAATAGGTATTTAATTTTCAGCCATTTTCAGTGAATCTCTAGAATGTAGTCTGGTTTTCAAACAGTGACTCTGTAAGGCAATGTTTCCTAACCTGTTTTCTATTGGGAACAATTAATATTTTCATTTCTGAAGTAACTCTTCTATTGAGATAGTTTTCTTCGTAAATCACGTTAACTTTTGCCAAAGTAAGTACTCCGACTCTGTCCTTAGGGTTAATACTGTCGAAGAATGTGAAGTTTACGTTGGATATGTTCATCGTCCACAGATGGATGATGCGGAGAGGACACGTAATGAAGTACTGTCTTTCATGTCTCAGAAGCATGAACTTTTCTACAGATTGCTGCAAGAGCAAGAGCCTAGTCCACTGTCTTCTCAAGTAAGCCACATTTTAAAGTGGAGCCGTCTTGAGTTATGTCAGTTTCTGTGTTTAATTACAGCTTGTAAGAAAGTGAACTTATTTGTCATTTGCTTATTCTGATTGAGAAAATGCTTACGGTACTTGAGCAAAAGGGAATAATATGTAAATTCTTTGATTAGCTTTGGGTTATAGATTACAGGATTATATATCACTGAAGATTATTGGATTATTTTTTTAATTTGTCTTTTAATTATATTGTTCTAATATCTGTATGTATCATTTGTAGTATGTAATTAATGCATGAGTAAGATCGTGCAATTGTTTGTACATCGCTCTGTGTCTGAAAATGTTTTGGTTTTAGGAAGAATTAAGTCGAGCAGAAGGTGATCTCAAAAGCTGCACATCATGGGATGAAGGACTAAAGCACTACAAGCCAAGTGAATCAGCTTTGTTATTTTTATTAAAGTATTGTTTTTTATGCTGTTATTATTATTATTTTTAGTCGTTTTATTGTTATTTTATTATTATTATTATTGTTGTTGTTTTATTTTTATAATTTTTTAATGTTATTGCTGCTTTTGGACTGTTTCTTATTTGTTGACTTTATTAATGTTGTTATTAATATTTATGCTTGCTGATGTTATTACTGTTATTATAGGTGGTATGCTTAACAAATTATTATCAATTATAATTTTACTGACATAGTTTACATGAGGAATTCTTGGAACTGTGTAGACAGATATTAACTACCACTAATAGTTATTCAATTCTGACAAGCAGTGTTTCCCGGACTCTGGTCTTAGGACCCACTTTGGAAAATCTTGGAATTCCATGAACCACCTAACAAAGACGAAAGATATATTTTGTTGTAATTTAAGTAGCATTTTAACATAAATTTACAGTGTATGCATTGATTATACTCAAATAATATTATTATAAATTGCCAAGAGTAGACTCTACTCAGGTGAGTATACTATAGTAGGTATCTATACAACAAATAAGGTCAAGTGAACAGATTAATTTTGTTTTTCTGAATTTAAAAGAATTATTTTGAAACAGACGTGAAGCATGGCGGCTCATATGACACGAGGCCTTGACCCACTTTTGGGTTGTGACCCTCTGTTTGGGAACAATGCTGTAAAGCATTATGTTGACATTCAGTATATGGCATACTGGATACCGGTTAACTTAAACAGTGAGTTGCCATTTATGTTACATTTTGCATATGCCTTGTTATATGAATTTAGTTTTTGTTTCTGTTTATTCTCAGTGTTTTGTTTTAGTTTTGACTTATTCTCGTTTGACTTTCTTACCAGCTTCTCATTCTTTGAAGCCGGGGTTTTTCACCAGACCAGCGCTCAGCTCTAGGTCCTTGGATGGAACTTGTGTTAAAGAAGAGGAAGATCTCTCTGCTGGGTCAGCCCAGATGAAAGAGAAGTCTGTTCGAAACAGATGCGAGACTAAGGAAGAGGTCAGTGCATTTGATTTAACTGTTTTGCTTTTTATACAGCTACAATCTAGACTTCTGCAGGAGAAGTTTGCTCAGTGCCCATGGCTGGAACAGTTGGAAAACAAATGGCTAGGGTTCCACAGAAAACTTTCAGTGCGAACAATAAGATTCGAACAATTTAAAATTAATTACGCGAATTTTACAGGAGGATTTTTGCTTAACATATGTGTATGACTTTATATAAGATAGAATTCATCGTGTAATATTGTCATCGAATTTTGTGTTGTTATTAATCTAATGTAGGCCTAAATTTATTATCGTCAGCATTCTCAGGCATATGTACCTATAGCAGAATATATTTAGTTTTGGACAGGGGTTCCTCCAATGCCAAAAATTTAAGGTCATAAATGTTCCACGACCTAAAAGATTGGGAAACACTGCTATAATGTATGAGTTGATGCTATGTGTATTTGTGAACAAGGCTTCCTGTGACCGAGTCAACTCTACAGACAGACGTGATCATCACTTGGTGGTGGAGCATTTGGGTCAGCAGGAACATCTTCGTCTCGAAGAAAAGCTAAGAAGGCTCGACGAAAAGAAGCGGAATATGAACGAGATGCTACAGAAGCTGCACTCGCTTCGGATGGAGAGATCGTTTCTTAATAATGGTCACTATGTTTCTATGTGACGATGACGATACTGATGATTATTGCAATGACGATGATGAAACTGAGAGGCATGATGATGTGAATAATGATGGCAGTGATGGTGATGGTGATGCTGATACTGGTGATTTTTTGGTGATATTGAAGGTGATATAGTAAATATAATAATGGTGATGGTGATGTAAAGAAATTATAAAGGGCATATGTTGTCAATGATAGCCATGATAAGGGTGGCTATAGTTGTGACTTGAGTGGTGATGGATCACGACAGCAGTAATGCTAATAATCATAATCTCCAAACTTCTAAAGCGCCACTTGGAGGCCAGGTGCAGGGCACTAGCTTATTCACAAGCGCAAATGATGGTGGTTGTGGTCATCACCATCATTGATAGGACACCGTAATCAACTGCTTGCCTTGTATCGTTGAGAGTAGAGGTTCAATCCTTCCTTGAGATAGTTACTGTGTAGGGATATAGTGAATGTTTTTTACCCACAATTCTTTAATGCCATTGATCGATGCTTGGTCGTTGAGTAGTGGTAGTGTAATGTAATCAAGCATTTATATAACTTATATAAATCTATATATTTATAGTGGTGTTTAATAAGTTCATAGTAATGATAATCTATTGATGATATTCAAATCCTGATAGCCAGTTGTGCATTGGATTTTGTTACAAGAGTTGAGGCCAATCTTTTTATTGTTTGCCATTTGTTTTCTGTCACAGAATTGGCCTCAGTTGCCGCAGTTGAGGTGAGGGAGTTGGGATGTGATAGAGGTGGAAAATTCTCCAGCAGCCAGTTTCCTTGTGGCTTTGCTGAAGAAGCTGCTTCGTCCAATGAAAGATGTCAAACTCGCCGGTCATTCACCATTATCATTTATTATTAATGAAGTACTTTGTTAGTAATATTTGTGGAATATGATTTTGGGAGTCGCTCAGAGACTTGCATAAATGTCGGCAGCACAATCGGGTTCGCGCTTTGATTACTCCATTCACTTTTCAACAGTTCTAGTAAAGCTAATTAGGAAGGCCTTTATTGTGATGAGTGGGTTGAAGTGTATTACACTAGTACATGCATTCATGCAGAGATAAACACAATACAATGAAAAGATGACATGAAATAAATGAAAACTGTGTGGGATAATTTTATCAGAATGTTTGTGCATTTCTTCTCTCGAATTGCTGATAGTGTTGTTTATTTTTGAATGTTCTTGTTATTAGGAAGTTGGAGATTTCAAATGAGCACTCTGATGTAATGCGGGGATTTTATGAGACAAGTGAAGAATTTCCTTTTGGTGGGGATGACCATGTTACAGTGGAGGCCATTGCTACAGGAGTGGAGGCAGACGTCGATTTTGAACCAGCAATTGTTGGAAATGATTGGACTGATATGCTCAACTCACAGTGCAATGTCTACAGACGTGAAAACAATGCCAGGTGTGATGAAACCCTTGTGCATTTATTCTTGTCTTCTCCTTTGTACTTTGTATTTTTAACATTGTCCTTGATTACGATTTTACTTGCATACAATTTTCCAGTTTCTTCTGTTACATTTTTCCTTGTTTGTAAATTTTATTTTATTATTATTTTTATTATTGATCTTAATATTACGTTTAATTTTTCTGTTCTGGCACTCCTATTTGGCAGTGCAACTTCAGGGCATGCTGGAAAAAGTCTGAATCGAAAAGGAGAACTGGATGCAAAGGTCAGTCCAGGTAGATCAGAAATGAAAGCAGTTAAGCGACTGGAAGACCAAAAGGCCGAAGAAGATGAAGGGTGTGCACAGCTCCAAGAGAAGATGAGGTAATCAAAGCATCCTTTGTAACTGAATCACCTGTGCAGAAATTCTCTGAAATTCTTTGTGAGGCATGTAAAATCCAAATGCATGCTTATGTATGTTCCAAACAGTTGGTTACATGGTTCTGTGTCTGTAGTCCGAAGATTCGATAGTCTGAAGATTGCATGGTGTCCAGTCGACAGGTAATAAGATTGCGGTTTTAATGGTAGCTGGATTGATGAAAAGAATTATATTTAGCTAGAAGCTGGATTGCACCATTTAGGCATGATTCTTTTCATATCAATCCAGCTCCCAGTTTTACACATTCTTTTCATCACTTAATCCAGCTTCTAGTTACATTAATGTCGGAGTATAGGATCATCGGACTATCAAACCGTCGGACTATCGAACCTTCTTTTTATCAAATGGACACCAGTTACATTAACCTTGGTAGGATCAAGCGGTTTAAATAATTACCCCAACATTGTTTAGTATGTTGATTGCAAAGTGACTGTAGATAGGTATGATTTATGCCGCATGTGTTTCAACCGTTGACATATTTTGGCAGCATAACCACTATGATTTCGTGTAGTGTGAAATAATTGTTTAAGTCCACAGTTCATGGGGTATAAATTTACCTCGTTTGGTTGGTGACAATGTTTTCTTTTTCAGTCTGGGCTCATAAGTAAGCGGCAATCATAATGAAGTGTTGAATCTGCCATGAAACTGAGTTTTTATTCTAGCACAATTGTCAAGAGTTTACCTTGAAAAAACTGGCAATCAAATGCAAAAATATGTATATCTCAGCTACAATAACAAGTATCACTGATTATTATTAACGGCTGTTGATGAACTGGAGCTGACCTAGACAGAATGTCGTGTCCTTCTCCATGTTGTTTAGGATACAGTTGATTTCATCAAGAGGACGATACAGTGAGTTCTTGAATGCTATTGTAGCTTACCTATGACCTGACATATAAATATTTATGTGTTTTGGTGGCCATCTTGGAGAATAACATATCCACAATATTGCCATTGTGAGAAATCAATTCCTTGACACTGAAAATATTAATTTAGACCTTTTTTATTGTAGCTTACCTGTTTACTTATTTCATGTTTTGTACGTCCTTTATAGTGGCCATCATGGAAAGTAGCACCCACACTGTTGCCATTAGAAGAAAACAATTCCTTGATCTGGAAATTATTAAATCTGGCACCTCATTTTTTTTATTGCAGGTCATCTGTGAGCTAAGATATAAAAAAATTTGTGGTTAAAGATTTACCCATTTTTGAGCCCATGTATTGTAAAATGTTTTGGTCCTTCAAAGGTCAATGCATATTCTGCTCAATGTAGACAACTGATTGGAACGAAGGAGACACTGAATAACCTTAAACAGCTCGTAGTTCTTGTTCGTCAGTCACCAGACTTAACCTCTTGCACGGCAGACAACATGATGGGATTTCCCAAAGACCTAGTGACGTCATGTTCATTAGAAGAAGAAAGGTAACCATTGGAAGCATATAAGGGCAAACAGTTCATGGTAACACATCTGTTGGAACTTCTCAGAAGGATTGTCCCGAATCAAAGATATGTCGGCTGTGGCCGTAGTACTAACTTACGCAATATAATATGGCATGCATTACATAATTTATTTTGGGCTATTTAATGTTTGCCATTTTAAATAAATTGAACTGTCTTGAATGAGTTTGATTATAACATGAACTACAGCTCATTTATTGTTTCATTGTCTTTAGATTCGATTAGGTAAGTGAAAATCTAGGAAATCTTCAATTGGTTACTGTATTATACTCGAATATAAAAATTACTCTTAAGCTCTACTGTATTCATGCTCAATAACAGAATGTCTAGCTATGTAGAATTTATTTCTGGAAGGTTTTATGTTGCAGAGGAGAGGATGTGGTCGGTAAATTTCAACGTCAGCAATCAGAATTGACCGAGCTGATGGAGGAACATCAACGTCTGCTTGAGCTGCAGGTAGAGCTGGAAAGAATACAGGAAACGCAACCCAAGGTAATTGTAATGTGACAGTTGTGACTTTAGTGTAATGTAATATGATTTTGCATCATTTTATGTAAAATAACACAACTTGATGAGACAAAATGTGTACTTTGATAAATAATTTCATCGATGTTATTTAGTACCTATTTTGATTTCCAATGTCCTCCTACAAATATAATGCTAAAATTTAATTTATGTTTTTTTTAGTAATTTATTACAGGTACAACATTATTGTCTGTCCAGTTGGTCCCTAGTCAGGCATCCCTAGTAATGCAGTCTGTTATGTGACATGTGAAGCTGCATAAAATAGGGAATAATATAATATAAGATCATAAGATAGGGTATAATAATTATAGGGTCATGTATTGTAAGTGGTCGTTGTAGTGACTTGCTAATGTTTTAGTATAATCTTCACTAAGAACTTAGTAATTTTGTGGAATAAGTGAGGATACAGTTGTTAAAGATCTGCTTTAAACCAGCAGATTTAAAGTTGAATTTCTTAAGCATAAGATGGATTTTTTAACAACAAGGAACCAGTGGATTCTGAAGGACCAGCTGCAGCTGCCATTTCGTCATCAGCTATAGCCTCTCAGGTTTTGAATGAATCATCAACTGGGATGCACAATTCAGTCAAGCACCTGCCTTTACCAATGGCCAGTTCAGCTGCTAAGATGTCCTCAGAATCAACACAGGTCAAGTTTCAAGATCCAATAGAGAGTAAGCCAATTTTCATTTGCCTTCTAATGAAACGAGAGCCTCACGAAATTTATTAGTTTCAACATTTCTGTGTTGCTCTAACTGCAGATGAAAAGTTTTAATCAGAGTTTCAATATACTTTCAAACAGTGAAATTGTTGTCTGGATTTGTGAATTTATTTATTGGTTTTGAAGTAAGTGCTTTACAACTCTAGTGGCACAATGGCCGATTGGTTAGAGCGATCGGCCCCATAGCGCTGAGTGTGCAGGTTTGACCCTCGTCCGAGGAGTCACTGTGTAAGGACCTTGAGCAAGTCTTTCGCATACAATGGCTCTGCATTACAATTGCAATTTCATCGTCGAGGCATGTGCACTTCTGAGCAAAAGATGTTGGAAGAAGGGCGTTATCATATTTCAGTTGTAAGTATGTGAATTTGTATCATAAAATGAAAATGTATGTGTTTGTGGTTTGACCTGTTATTTTGATTTTGATCTGTTTGTTACTTCTGACCATTTTAGCTGTGGTTTCCAATGAGGAGTTGTATGGACGGATGAGGCAGCAGAGAATGCTACGAGAGGAACTGCTTGAGAAGAAGAAGGAACTGCAGCAGATGATGCAGAAGGACAAGTCACTGAAGCAGAACATATGTAACGAAGTGACACAAAGTGACAATGTCTTCTATTACAACAGATCAGACCAGTGCAGGTAGATCAGTCACCTGTAAAATTTTGAACAGATCAATGACATACCTGCTTTGTGATTTCTTTTATGCAGTGTGTGCCCGTATTCGTGTGTTTTTCAAGAGAGTTATTATAACAAGTGGTCAGTTCTTCACAAAATCACTAGATGGACCACTAACTGCTGCTGAGAAATGTGTTTTACTGCAATCTGAAGCCATGTACCGAACAATTCTGTTATAACTACTACACAGATTATCTGTCTTTTTCTGTCTGTTTATTAGTTAATCAGTGAATCAGTTACTAATATCTTTGTTTGGTCTATTGGTACTAATTGATTATTGAGTTACTAGCTGATATTTTTTTGTAGTTATTTTATTTTTGTTATACGACTAAGTCCTAATTGATTTGTCTGTCGAGTGCCTCATTTGATTTATTGACAGATGACTGATTTTGCATTATCAATATACCAGTATGTGAATGTTCTTGAACTGACATTGTGTCAGTTATAAGTTATTGGGTTGTTTGCCACAGATTTGGAAAGTATTTATATCCTTTTTATAGATGTTGATGACATTTATCCCTGGTGTTGTATCCTTCTCCCAATGAAGGATTTTTGACATGCTTTCAGTTTTACTAAACAGTGGCCACAGACCGATTCCAAACCGTATCCCATGCACTGATGTTTCTGCACGACCCTTCAATCTGGACTTCAGAGCAGATCTGACCAACAGTGTTGGAACATGCTGTGAAGTATTTGAAGGGCACTATTTTTGGCTCATTGATACATACAAGCACGAATTCATACATGCATATATTCCAGTACATATCTACTCAAAGTGTTATTTATAGAATTCAAGTGAATAGGCTGGACATTCGATAAATGCATTGATTATAATTTGTTGACTTTCATGAAGTACCATGGACCTATGAGGTTTCTAGGTTGAATTAATTATCTATCCAACAGCCTGTGTTACTTTTGTTGTGTTGTGGAGACATTAATAGCTTGACGATTTTTTATTCAGGGCGAGTCCAAGTGAGGATATTACGACAGCGACTTGGGGTGGATCAACCGCTGGTAATCTTGAGAGCATGGGAGAGACAGAAAATAGAAGTTGCAAGGAAGACAACGACAATGATTATGACAACAAGGATGATGATGACGTTGATGAAGGCAAGACAGATGAAGGCGCAGGTGAGGAAGGGCGATGCTGTGATGACGATGACGGTGGTGGCGGCTTAGGCAGTGGCAGTGGTGTTGAACAAAAGTAGTGATGAAAACAACATCACAAACAACAAAATAAATTGTTATATGTTTATATAGCACTAGTATATAATGACAAGGGATCCATCAGCATTTGAGTAGTTAGGGCCTTGATCATCATATCGACAAGGTAAATATGTCAAAACAAAGTGCTCTGCATATCAGCATGGGCTCTCAGTCTATTATTGTCTAGTGTATTGTATAATAAGTTCTAAATAGTGCACTCAGACACAGACACAAGTTCGTGCATGCTAAGATGGACACATAGATACAGATGAGTACTAACACAGTCCAATACACAGGCAAATGGACTTAACCACAGACGGATGCAAGCAAACAGAGACAAATGCGCACAGACAGAGGCACGTGATCAAAAACACTGACAAATTAACTAAAACACAGACAAAATCAAGCAGATACAGACATATAAACAGATATAAGCACATAGACACAAAAATATTTACACACAAATGGACACTTGGCTGATGTCTGCATTTTGGTTTTGTGAAGGTTCTTATGTCATGGGATACTCTTTCTCATTAGTAGGTTTTCACAACAACAGAACGATGCAGGCAGGGGACGACGAAGAGGAGTATTCGAACGACGGCGACGACGACGCAACAGGCCAAGAGTTTGAAGACGCTCATGGTACAGATGATGCAATTGGAAGAAGCCAAGTCTCCAAGAATTCATCGCTACCAAATGCTTGCTTTCGTCGCAGGTTTTTGCCACTCAAGCGTTAGTGTCTTTTTAAAATTTAATTATTCGATTTAAAAATTGGATGGTTTTATTGTCATTTGCAGACATTGTGGATAACTTAAAACTGGTATTCTATTCTGTTAGTGTGTGTGTTGTAGTGTAATATTTATAAACAGATTGCAGATTGCTTATGCATATGTATTTGCACACCGATCGACGACGTGTTGGATGTTAAGATGGCGCCGCTATAGACGTCGTTAGGTTAGATTAGCCTTTTTCTGGTTACCTGAAGACACACTTGTTATATTAAATGACCAGCAAACGGTGCTTTGGAGAGTTATTTGATGACACAAAATACAAGTTGTATGAGTGTATCTTAGCGATTTGGATGTACAGTGTCTTTTAAGAGTAGCTCAAAGCGACACTAGAGGGAGCTTGTTGTTTAGATCCGAATATCTGCATACACATCTGCACATGTATTTGCTTAATCATTTGTTTGTATGTGTACAATTGCTCTACAATATGACAGCAATCACACCATCGAAGACTGAGCTCTGGGAACGGTCGATATCAAAGGCAATTGTATTGCATATACTTGTATGTTTCTATGTATTTATCTGAGCATTTAATAATGTCAAACACTGATCGAACAATTTCGTTTAGAAGAATGTTGCCACATTTCCAATTTAGTAGTAATTTAAATAGGTGTTGTGTAATAGTAATATAGATGCTGATGTTTCAGTGCCTACGGCCAACGTTCAGAGGGAGTCTGTTGCCAACGGTGATGATGCGAACAGGGGAGATGGTACCTACTGCATTGACAATGATTCTAACGCAAGTCGAATTGTTCGTCCCATCATAAACAGTTTGTCGGTGCCTGCAGTGCGACATGTGTCGCAGAACACGTCACAGCATGTTGCACAAGCGCACAAAACTGCATCATTTGCAGGTAATTTCAACATGTTTTCAGTCATAATATTTTAAAAATATTCTTAATAACGTTCTTAGCTGCAATTTGATTACATTACGAGACTTTCTGCTTAATTTGTTCATTGTTTCCTTCATCGTCAATACAAGACAACGCAATGAAAGACAGTACAAGACAATACAAGACAGTACAATACTAGACAATACAATACAAGTTAATAGGATGCAATGAGTAACAGATAGGCGAGTTTCTGCTTACAAAAGCCATTGTTATGTTTGATTAATTATCAATTATTTTGTAAGGATGCCAAATGAAGACATCCTTGGTTAAGTGACAGATATACTAATAAGGAAATTCTCAAGGTGTGTCACTGACTATGCATTCATTTAGCTTCCTGCTTCACATTTGGGATTTAAATCTTGATATTCACATTAAATGGACAGTTTGTTGTTTGGGCGTGTAATTTACTCTATTCTATTCTATTTATGGATTTATAAAGCGCCTCTCACTGTACAACCTAATCAAAGAGTGCGAAAAAAAACCCTGGAGAAAAGAAAAGTTTTAAGAGAACGAGCAGAAATAGTTGTGTTACTATGTATGGTCCTGTGTTGAATAACTGTTGTGTTTGTGTTTTTAATGGAATTTGATTATTTTAAGACAATTTGATGACTTGTTTGAGTTATGTTATAATTTACCTTTGATTCACTCTGCTGTGCAACCTTTTATGTTAGTATGTGTTTGTCAACACAAGTCATTTGTTTTCAGGCAACACTAAGGAGCATGGTTTATCCAGCAGGATGATGGGGAACAATCGACAGGTTATACGAAAGAATCATTTTAGTCATCAAAGGAAACATCAGAATAATGTTTACAATAGGGACGACAATGATATGACGGTTAACGTGAGTTGCTGTTACGTTACTGGATATGAGTTGGTTTTCACAACAGATGCCTGTTTATTACATAGACCCACTCTTTGTGCATCTTTTATATATATATATATATATGTCTTTCGTGTCTTTCGTGCGCTATTTCAGAATAAATCTGCTGAGATTCAGTATCGTATTTTAGAATAGAATAATTCTGCTGAATGAGACTTACGAGGAATGAACAATTTTCTTCCTTTAACGCGCTTCTGTTGGGCATTGCATTTTTATCATATAATTATCTTAACATGCATATCTTTCTAGCTTATTTCCTAGGTTCTATTTCTGGTAAGGTATGCTGTTGTTAGTGGTTATTGACTGTTGAACGATGCTCTGTCATGACAAGATGAATAGTGTTGCCTTCCTCCTTTCTCCAGACTTGGAACTGGCATTGCAAGAGTATAAGCGGTGTTCGTTGACGAAATGCATTTTAAAAGGTTCAATGTATAAGTATTTATACAATATATGTAGGTACAACTTCCACACACGTATGACATGAATCAATATAACGTGACTTCTGATATAATTCTATCATGGTCATAGATTCAGAAATCATTTTGCCTTTGACAAATGACACATCGTTATGACACAGTGCTAACTTTCCAAAATCAGTAGAAAAAAAACTGAAGTTTTAGTGTACGTGAACGGTGGCCGATTGGTTAGCGCTGTTGGCCTGTAAAGTGGAGAGTACCGGTTCAATCTTCGTCCATCCGAGGAGTTGCTGTGTAGGGATCGTGAGCAACCTTAGCACGCAATTGCACTGCAATTATGATTACAATTGCACCATCGGCATGAGTGTGCACTTCTGAACTAATTGCAAGAAGGGAAATATCAAATTACTGGTGCATTGTTTTGTATGTTGGCTCACAGACTTTGACTTTTTGTTCTAGGATGAAACTGGTTTGTCTGCTCTTTGTAATGAAATGAAGTTGCTGAAAGGCATGATTTCATCTCTCATTCGTTCTTTGAGCGGAAAGCGTTCTCCGGAAGAGGATGCCCAGATCCAGCACAACCAGCTCTTCTTTGGACTCAACAAGTGCTTCCTGCAGCTGCTTTCCAGTCAGAATGCCATGGCGGAAAGACTTAACCAACTCGAGAAGATGGTCCTCAACAATTTTGGCACCCGAGAGACCATAATTCCAATGGAGCGGTTCCACGACGGTGGCCAAGGGGATTCCCAGTCGCCTGGTGTGAAACCTCTTCCAAAGTTGATCGGTCGGGATCCTCTGTGTGGCTGGAAAGCACATTTTTCCTTAGCTGGAAGAAAGAATTCCTTATCTTCTGAGTCTTCCAAGGTGGAGAACGAGGCTGTTGTTAAGCCAGATTTTCGTGCCTTGCAGAGAAACAAGCGTCGTTCTCCTGGCCAGCAGCGCCAGCCAGTGCCACGTCTGCTCTCTTATCCCAGCATTGTGTCCTCGGTTAAAGATGGATCAGATCTTGAGGAAAGCGTTCCGATCAAGACGATCCATGCCAGTGATATGGGTATAACCAACTTCGAGACTTGCGCAGTTCCTCACATCAATCCACCCCAGTTGGGAACTTGTTTTGTGAGGAAATGGGGTGACGGGATGAACTGTGGCGATATTAGAAGAATGCCACCAAAGCAAAATAATTCTAGTCTTACTCACGCTGAGAAGCAATGCGGACAGAATCTGAGCAAGCGGAGAATTTGGGAACGAGGAAATAATGATGGTATGAACTTTTTGTTCCACGGGTCAATCTCTAGATACGTGTTTTTTGAAATGATGCAATTATTTATTCTCAGTTATTTCTCTTTAATGACCGGTTTCATTATCGACACTATGTTGGCACGTTTGCATGATGCTATGATATATTTGTATTTAAGTATTGAGTTTGTTGGTGTTTTGTGCTGTGAAATGTTGGCAGTATTGAGTTGATGACTTACTTTTGTTTTCTTGTTAATTAATTTGTTAATCTTTTAAGCTGTGTTTGTTAGTAAGTTTGTCATCTCTTGTTGTTCTTAAGGATTGTCTCTTATTCTTCCTTCTATGCGATAACTTTTAAATAGATTCCCATTGGACTTTATATAATTTCCTGTGCAACCTGTCTAAGGTTTCTGTGGCCTGGTGGCTGATTGTCAGTGGGTCCGGACTACAGAGTTTGAATTGCTGAGTTTTGTGTGAAGCTGACACATCATTCTGAAGTCTTGTAAATCACATGAATGAATTTCCAGTTGTTCAACTGCTATAGTTTACCTCTGCTAAAGAATCCTTTAGAACTTGGCTTATATGGATGATGCTAATGTGCTTGACTTTGCAGGTGACCTTTCAACCTCTGAATTCGCTGGACAGGTGAGGGCTCCTGAGTTCGTTCATGTGAAGAACAGATTTTCAGACGGTATTGTTTCATCTGGTGGGGCATCCAGTCTGGCAGCCATTCATCGTGTATCTGCTAATTACAAGAGCGGTCGGGCAGGTAGTGCCCCTGCGCAGAGGTAGGAATCACTTCAATTCATTCATTCGTTAAGTGCATTATGCAGCATTTCATAGACATCTTACGTCAGATGCTGTTTTATTGTCATAGGTCATCTTTGGGAAAATAGGTCATACTGTGTTGGAATATCTTGTTTTCTAAATTAAATATTGTCTGGCTTACAAATAGGTAGTCTTATGTTTCAGGTGGACTTGTGCTAAAGTAGATCATCTTGTGTTTGAATAGGTCATCTTGTGTCCAAGTAGGTCATCAAAAGTTAAATTAGGTCATCTTGTAGCAAAGTGGGTCATAATCACTTCTGTTGAAATTAGTCATGTATTGTTGACTTAGCTTATACTGTGTTGTAATAGTTTGTTTTTGCTAATCATGTGTGTTCAACCAGGTCACCGGGCACATCATACGAACGGGGTTCGTTCACTTTCTTGCAAGAGACGATCTATAGCGAGGTGGGAGCACTGGTTGCCCAGAATGAGCACTGCCCACATTACTTGATACGGCTCTTTCAGGAGCTGCAGCTGCTCTCCACCGACATCCTTAGACAGAGAGCGCTACTAGCGATACAGGACATCGTCGCCAGAGGAGCTGCAGTTGACCAGAAGGACGTTACGACTGATGGAGTGAGTTGTCATACATGTATCTGTGCATGTATGTCGTATTTCAACATTTATATTGCACCTTGTATGAATTTCTCTCTATATGAAACATGGCTAATGGAAGCATCTAAAATGCAAGTGTGCTTAGCTTAGTTAGTTAGTTATGCTAAATCTGGCACATCTTGTGCTCCTCAAAGTGCTGGCTGGTTATCAAATAATATGCAAACTAGACTTTTCTGCATGCTTCATCTTACTGAGCTAATTCAGCTGGGAAATGTCTCCTTTTGCACCCTTTTTCTCCCATTCCACCTTCTTCTCCTTCTATCCTTCACTTATTCTATCTTCCTTTTCACCTACCCATACCAATCCTTCCCTGTTTTACATAGACCAGTGCAAAACAGGGTTATAGCTGACAGTTTTTTTACTGTGGTCTCAGTCTCAGAGGGTGTTTTTGACATTCGTGTAACTTGGGGTCAAAACAAAATTCGTGAGTGTAATGCAGTTGTTTTATAAATAGGTCAAGAGGTATTGAGCTAAATTAATTCTGGAGCTATGTTACCATGTTTTACCAAAATTGTGCTTAAAGGGGTATGCTATGTGGAAGTTGTGGTGTATATCAAGTTTTTTATTGATTGATTGATTGATTGATTGATTACTGCTTTCTAAAATCATGATTTGATCATATGCTTAACTTACAGGTTTCCGTTGGATGTAATGCTTCTGACGAGCTGCAAAAGTCATATGTAGGTGGACTGGAGAAAACCGATCTCAAGGGTGAATTTGATTATGCGGAAGGTGTGGACTCTGGCAGCTCTCTGTCGACCCCTCACAGTACCACTGCAGTGAACAACCATCTGTCGTTGAATGATACAGTCATCCAACGGAATAATGTAAGCCTTATTTCCCAATTGTTCAGTCTCTCACATTGATCTAAGTTAGTTTTACATGAATCCTTCCAGTTTTCAGTCCTAGGGTTTTATCCCAGATATAATTTTGGCTGAATTGTGTTAATCTCGTTCTCTTTAACATGGAACCATATGGCATCTTCATATACCCTTCCCTCAGTTGCACCTCATGCAGTTCGTGAGCCCCTCTCCCACGCGTATGTACAACTAAGCTTCTCTACATCTCCTTTTTACAGCAGTTAGTTGGTTGAAGTGATTTATTTTGGCATGGGCTACTGTTTATTTCTTTGATATTATCATCTTTGCTAGTTAAACATTGTTAGCTGTTATGAAGAAATTAAATTATAACAATACTATCACTTACATTTAACAGGTTTTGATGCTACATATTATTTTTAAAGCAGAAATATGGTCTGTGAATTGGTTGTTAGTTCTGATTTTAATATTCCAAAACTATGAGTCTGAACAATCTGAGCAGAATTTAATTACACTAATTCATTAAATATCCAGATTTTGGTTGCATTTCAAAAAGAATGAATTACTTTCAATCAGTATTGAATGCTGTTTGCAAACATTCAAACAAATTGCAAATCAATGGCATCCCTTCTGAATCCTGCTTTTCGTCAACAGATTTTGTCATTAATTCGGATTACTTGGGCATATGAACGCGAAGTAAATTTCTAAATAATATTTAGAAGTTTATTTTGCGTATTTATGCCCAAGTCATTGATATAGCAAATATGCTTATGTGGACATCATATAATTTGACGCCTGATCAGTGATCATACCGAGTGTCCTTTCTTGCTGGTAAGTTTCTCTGGTACATTGGACCCTACCTATTGGGAACTTGTCCCTTTAGGGTTCCTTTTGTAGCCTGATGAAATGAAATAAAATAAGATTTAATTACTTGACACTAAGTTCTCTTTTGTAAATCATGTTAAAAAAATTGAATGCAACAAATGGATGGATTGAGGTGTTGTTCCTTAGGGTATATCTTTGGATCCCATTGAACTGTCCAGACCTTAAGTTACTCATGACCTGGCACCAGTGACGGAGTTACGATGATTGTTCAGGTGGCATTATTATTAGTAGTAGTATTATTATTATTTATCACTGTTTATTATTATGGTACTAATTTATTTTTACCTTGCAGGCATATACAATAAATATACACACTTTCAGACATACAATGGATGTTTTAGATCACATTGATACAATAAGAGCCTTTTTGAAGTGCATATGTGAATCCTTGATGTATGTGTGATGTTTTGGCAAGGCCCTGAAATGGATGAAAGCCGAAGAGGACCGAATGGAAGAACAAGATCTTATTGTCGCTTCTGACGAGCAATTTGGTCAGAGTCTGGCCATGGAGCTGCTGCACCTGGTCGATGATGATGATGACGATGATGATAATGAAAGCACTGTGGATGGGACGCATGATACAGAAATAAATGCAGATGCCGAATGCAGCAGTTGTGTTGCCACTACCAACCGATTTGTGAGTTTTTTTTACTTTTTATGCAATTTATTTATCATTTTCATAAATATTTTGCTTTCATTTGTGTGTTTAGGCATTGCTTAGTATTTTTGCAAAAGGTGCTGTAGATATAGAGATATACATAATGCATTCAGACACACACTGAATGTTTTAGATGACATCGGTACATTGTGAGCAGTGTACCCTCTAAGATGTGTGCGTACGCACACGGGCCGTGGAACCAGCGCACACAAGAATTTAATGTGTGCATGCAAATTGTTTTTGCGAAAATAATGAGTCTCGTTTTCTTTTTACGAAACTACATAAATGAAGTCTGCTAGCCTGCTGTGACATACCTAACTCCAGAAACTTTGGTTCCTTGGCTGATATGTCTCCATATTTATCTTTAGACAATGGAATTTCTTATTGTTAGGCTATCAGAACTTATCACCAGACGTATTAATAGACTTTTAGATTATGATCTTAATTTAAAGATCCTTGCATTCAGCTCGGACCTGCACAAAATGTGTGAACTATTAATAAGATGTTGCACACAAAACATTTCTTGAGCACACTAACTCTGAAAAATGAGAGGGAACATCGATTAAGAGCCTTTAGCGCATAACGCTACATTTGTGAAAGTAAAGAAGTAAATTGCAAATAACTTGCAAACTTTTCTGCAGCAGAATATAGACCAGTCAGAAAATGCTGTGCAACTACACATCCAGCATGACGTCTATTCAGCTTCAGAGGTTGAGCCACCAGAACCAACAGGTGATAAATTAGACGAGGGCACGGTTGCTGAAACAGATGACCAGCAGAATGAAACCAAAGTTGCAGATGAAACTGCTAATCTGGGCTATTGTGCCAAAGAGAAAGAATTGGGAGGTGAGCACATTATCTCTTTTATATGTTGAGGAGGTCGGTTAGTTTTCTTGATCTTGGTTTTCCCTGTTGTTATCACAGTTTTTTACTTTGATCTTGATCTTTGATTTTGGTCCTTGTGATAATTGCTGCTTAGGTGAGTTAATTCGTTAGTAAGTATGGTGCTCTGAGTTTGTTGTAAAAGTCCAGTTCTGGTTAAAAGTGGTTGAGGATATGGATCCAAAGATTTAACTCCATAAATCGCAATTGAATCAGAACTCATTTGTAATTTTATATTTTGTAATTTATCAATTCTATCTAATCTAAATCACTCGTTTATCTCTCTGTACCAGTATGTTAGTGAAGTTTTGTGAGGAATTGTTAGAGTAGTTTTTTGTTTTTTGTTTTATTTTTACAAGTTCTTCTTTTGTCTGTGCGTTAAAGGTGAACCGAGTTAACCAAGTGAACGGACAAGATAATGCTACAGTTTCGTATGTCAGATGCATCCTGTTCACCATTCGAAAATCATCTTGGACCTTCGACTTGGTGTCATAACCTTAGGACTAGTTATTTAAATTTGAATGCAAGAAAAAATATCCTACTCCTCTGTATCATTTGATTGAGCTGTCAGCTGTTTTTAGAAAGCTTTAGGACCCTTTAACTTCTGAGAAACTGTCTGTCAACCTGGTCATAGTGGTCCCAGGTATGCATTTTCCAGATGAGACACGGGCTCTGCAACGAACACCCCAAAGTTTGTGGCAACCCTAAACCTTTTTTTACACTGTTTCTGCATCTGTTGTGCTTGCTGAGAACTTTTGCCAAATTGTGTTCAAGTTATTATTGTACATTAGTATCTGCTTCTATCTGACATTGATCTATATATAGCAGAACATTTTTCAGCTTAATTTAAATCTTGCCCTGCTGTTCAAACTAAGTAAAGTCAGTGAACAATAATTGTTCTTTTGGCAAATGCTATGTTACCCATTTGTTAAGTTAGAATTTAACAATTCACTTTGCCACTGCGCTGTATTTGAAGTTGTAGATGATTTATGGATTTTACCAATGCACTATAAGCACATACAAGGTTATTGGAAGTCCAATGTTCCCTCTAATTTTTGGAAGTAGTGTGAGTGAAGCAATTTTGTGTATGCATCATGTAATAAATGGTTCAAAATTTTATGCATAAGTCTGAGTTGAATGCGATAATAGTTAAATTGAGACCATATCTAAAAGTCTATGATGATAAGTTCTGATAATATGTGGACCTTTATGTGAAAAGGGACCAGATCGTCGATATGGAGTTACTAGCACTTCTAAAATATTCAGAATGTGAGTGAAATAAAGAGTCCATCCGCATATTATTCAGCACATATCTCGTTATTGTAGAGACTGGTGGACACAACAACCCTAAAATACTCATTTTGAATAATTTGCGATTAAAGCGTACAGTAACATTAAGTCAAAGATTTATCAACCTTTACCGCGCTTAGTAAATACAACTGCTAGCACACCCGTGATTCAGAAACCGAGAGCAATGTATTAATGCGCCTCTCATGTTATCATTTCTAGTGGTTATTAGGCAATTTGAGCTGATTCCAGCCAACTGAAGGGCTTCAAAACAATACCAACCATCTGGTCCTTTTTATGTAGCCATAAAGAAACATAAATTTTGTCAATAAAATTCTTTTATTTAATTGAAATTGACCTTTATAGGCGTAGTACATTCATAGAAGAATGCAATTAGACAAAAAACACAAAATCTAAAATTTTAGCCCAAATCACTTTAGGCCCTATTTGCTCTTAAACTAGAACCGACGATCTGGTCCCTTTTCATGTAAACGTCCACATATAAGGAAATCAGTTGTGTAATGATAGATAAAGAGACGTATCAGCCAAGGAAACAAAGTTTCTGGTGTAAGGTGGACTGCAGCCAGTTAGGAGACTCGATTTATGTTGTTTCATAAAAAGAAATCGTGACTCGTCATTTTGGCTTGAAAAATATTGTGGGCTCATACTAAATTCTTGTATGCGCTAGCCCCACGGCTCATGTGCTCAGAGGGAACATTGATTGGCACCAAGGCAGAACTGTGGATAGCCAAGTTAGGATTGGTAGATAATGTTCATAGTTAATTTCTGAGAGTTGGATAATGGTTGTCATTGGTTTTCTCAGAAGACTTAAATCTTTTTATGTGATGTGAAGCATAATCTTGGTCATATTTGCTGGACATGCTGATGACCATGCCACCACTCAGTGCTTTTGTCTGTGAATTTATATGTGTGTGTATGACACATTATAAATTTGTGTATATATAGGTATGTGTGATGCCGCTTATGAAAATGGACCACAATTAACTGAGATACAAGCCTTTGAACATAGTCATTTATAAAAAGTCTGAATTTGGTTTTCACTGGCCCCGTCCGCTAGAGGACACCTCTGTCTATTAATCTAGCACAAATGTTCATGAAAATTAAAAATTGCAAGTTTTTTTCAAAGTGATCGCTTGCAAGAGTCCACTATTCTTGAGGTATCAATCTGAAAGTGAATAATTTTAAACCTATTATCAGCAGAATATTCTGAGAATAGTTCTGCCTAATGTTATACAATAGGATTATTATTGGCTCTACATTTGCAAAGTGAAAGTGTTGGTTTAAAATGTGAATGATTTGGTACTTAGCTTATACCAAAATTCTAATGTTTCAGATACAGCATGTTCTAAACTCTACAAAGAATGTCATAATATTCACATTGTATAACATTGTAAAAAATCATAATTTTTATAATTTCTTGCTGACCATGATGGTATGAATAGCCCCAAACCGCCATGTAGTCCTTTTCATATAATTATGGCATCATATATATATATATATATATATATATATATATATATATATATATATACATTTCTGAAGATCATTAGGCTTGTGCAAGTCATGACTACTACTCCTGTTTTTACGGTGCCCTTGAGAGTCCTGAAAAGACATATTTGACCTGATATATATATGCATATGATGTGTGGCGCCATTGACCGAAATCTGTCATTTGTCACAAAATGAGTTATTGAATAAATCACCAAAATGTAATTGAAAAGTAGTTTTTGTTTATTATTTTGAGATTTTTACACAAAGCCATTTGAAATTGCCTTTTGAACATTTTGTAACTGCTATGTCTAAAACTGTAAAAAATTTAATATGACTTTTGAGAGTTTTGTGTGATTTAATGGTACTAAATCAGAATAAAATTTGTATGCATAACTTTGCCTACTAACATGCTAGAGCGATAGTTTTAGTGTTATTTTGAGGGTGAAAGTATCCTCTTTCAAATTGAATATAAGACCCACATGTAAATGTGAAGTTTTCTGACTTTAAGACTGAAAGCGTTCTGTGGTACCACATTATTTTTGTGTTTATAATAAATCTGATAAGTTTTTTATGTTTAACATCATAATGTAGTTAATAAACTTGGTTTTATTGCCTAAATTTTTCCAAAGCCCTTTGCTGATATTATCAGCAAAGGGCTGATATCATAATATTTGTGCAATTCAGAATCTATTTCAGTAGTGTTTTGTTGTTGCATTAAACTTATGGGTTAATACTTTTAAAACTTTACAATATCTTTGTGTTTCATCATTGGTCGATTGGTCGTGTGTCGCCTTTTAAATCTGTGGGAAGTTAGGAATTGCAGGGCTTTGACCTCACTACTTTAGGGTTGTCCAAAGAGTGGGTGTAGTTAGAGGTTTAGAATTGCAAGGTGGATGACCAGAGGAATCAGGATAAGAGTTCTTGTAAAAGTGAGACTTTGGCTTCAAGAGGAAAGCCAGAGAGGTCATGGAGTTATTGAATAAAGCACCAAAATATAATTTGAAATTTTATTTTATATTTTGAGATTTGATGTCTGGTGCGTTTTGGAGGCATAATTTATTCCTGCTTGTGTGTTACAGAATGGCTGCCTCACTTCCAAAACCCCAAACCATGGCAATGTGTAAAAGTAAACAATCCAGAAATTAGGAATGCAATAATCATAATTAGTGTTGTTTTATTCTGGCAACAATTTTTGTTAATTAAGTGAAAATTGAGTGATATTTTAAAATAAAGTTACTCATTTTTATGTGATATCACATTCTTAGACCCTCCCCTTGTTACAAATCGTCACAATTGTGTGACAACTCTCTAGGAACGTGACGTCATTTATGGACTACCCCGCCGCATCAGAGTCCTGATCAACCAATGAACCAGAATGCCTTTTGATGTTATAATCATAATAATTTATTATTAACAGTATTTTGCACATGATGTTCATAAAAGCTTAAAATTTAAAATTTCACTTTGACTCTACAATCACTGCCAATCAGCCACTACCATCTGCCTCGTGGTAAATGGTGATAAGCGCAAACGAAGAAATGGAAAGAGTGTGGATAGAACAGACGAAGAAGAGCTGGATATGAATGAAATATCCATTATCCTCGGTGGCCTGATGCGCTTTGGCGGTATAAAAACTGAAACGGTAAGTGCAATTGCATCGTCGTAGCCTAGACTAAACTCTCAATCGGCGTAGAACCCAGAAAGCTTTTTTTTAAATTAAGGGTGATGATGATGACGACGATGTCGATAATGGCAATAATGACGATCCTTGATGTTACACATTAATTGCAATAATGACAAAAATAATTTT
This sequence comes from Bimastos eiseni, assembly GCA_959347315.1. Lineage (NCBI taxonomy): Eukaryota > Metazoa > Annelida > Clitellata > Crassiclitellata > Lumbricidae > Bimastos > Bimastos eiseni. The sequence continues at coordinate 18,126,186 of OY365807.1, forward strand.
ATTAACAAGTGTCCTTCAAAAAATAATAAAGTGTAAAAGTTGAGTTAGACACCTTTTAAAATTTTCTTGTGACGTTATATATGTTTTGTATATGGATAAAAATATAGACAATACAAGTGATATTATTTCGAGTTCTAAGAAGCTTTTGCCTGAAGAAGCTTTTTCGCCGTTCTGGGCAGTTCGAACACGTTTTTACTTTTTGTTCAGAAGTGTTGACTGTACAGTGTAGCCTACATACGAGAGATGACCACGTTAAAGTAATTATGTATTAATTATGCCTCTCTACTTTCTACAACTTTTGGGCTCGAGGGGCTCACATGTTTTCATTATTGGCGCAATTACATGGGCATTTTATGGTTTGCTAGTCAGCTGATATCAAATGGCTCAGAGACATCAGTCGTCGTTCTAGATGCACTTTTACTCTTTCATATTGACGTAAGCAAAAAAGTAATTAGGCCTACATGTATTTTAAACCGTTGTAGGCCTAGCCCAAGGCTTCTGCACTTAAGTATACAATAGTCGATAGCATGGGCCTAATCTAATCATTGTTTTCAATTTTGGCTCTAGTGTTTTTGATAGGAAAGGCCTTGCGACTTCACCAATTACTAGTAACCTACATCAAATCTTAGAGATAGAGAAGAGCTCAGCCACGCCTGGAAAACATGTTCATTGCGGCGAACAAGATATCGCCACATTGTTCAGGCCTAAGCTTTAAACAGCAGCCGATGCCGCGAATGGTAGAGTTGTAGGCTGGACTCAAGATAAGACAATTCGGAAACATGGCTTAAGATCCACGATGTGTCAGGAACGACGGAACCACATTAACTTAAGAATCGACATATAACATCTTTAGCACAAGAGTTTATTGTGCAAATGAGAGATTGTGCAAATGTTTTGAGAACTTCTAAATATTTGAAAAACTGTCTGTGCATTGCTCATACTGTATAGGTGTGCCTTGTTTGACAAACTATTTTGACATTATTCTAGACTAAATTTAAAACTTATTGGCCTACTTTACTATTATAGGGCCTAAGTGAAAGTAAAATGATAAATTAAATATATTATTTCAAATACGTACACATTACAACTTTGTAGGTTTTCGTTTCGGGTCGTTAAACATAGGCCTACATTTTACAACATGATAGCCTACATGCTAAATTAACAAACACGTACAACTTTACGAACTGAACATAATAGGCCACATTCTTAATAGGTACAGTCTATACCTTAGTTAATAGATAGGCCTAGTCCACTTGGGTTTATACGTTATAAAATACTAATCAATATTGTACTACCCTGTGAATTTCTATTGTTGATATTTCAACAATATTGAAGATATTCTATTTTAACTAAGCCTTTAAGGCAAACCCGTGCGCAGACAGTCCAGTAAACCGATGATCTGACTTACGCGCGCACCGTCAAACAAACCGATCAACAGACCCACGGGCATACTGCCGCATAGACCGATCAACAGACCCACGGGCATACTGCCGCATAGACCGATCAACAGACCCACGGGCATACTGCCGCATAGACCGATCAACAGACCCACGGGCATACTGCCGCATAGACCGATCAACAGACCCACGGGCATACTGCCGCATAGACCGATCAACAGACCCACGGGCATACTGCCGCATAGACCGATCAACAGACCCACGGGCATATTGCCTCATAGACCGATCAACAGACCCACGGGCATACTGCCGCATAGACCGATCAACAGACCCACGCGCGAATCTCTACTCATGCAAATGCCACTTGCGAATAATATCTTGAAGAAAGTGTGGGTAACAATCAACATCCGTAACATCTCCCGTCATCTGAAACCTGTCGTAATCAAATGCACAACATGACATCGAAGGGCAAATGAGACGGCATGATCGATATATGGTATTTATAAATCTGAGATGAAAAGGAGGAGATTAGTATTTGTTGATGTGGCATCCAAACGGTTAACACATCGTCTGTTCATCTATATTATGAACTTTACTCAGTCCCGCTCCTCCGACCTAGCTCCAATTGACGGCTCAAATTGCAGTTAAATCAGTGACCTTCTAACTGCTAGCTGAAACCCTGGTATCCTTCTGCGCCCGTGAAAAGTACGTCTATCCATATACGCATTGTCTCTGGACTTGGTGCGACCAAATAGAAGTTCTTGACGGTCGTCTTGAGGCAGAAAGTCAGCTTAGGACTGGGACTTCGAACTGTTCTCAGATGGTCGACGAAGACGTCCTCGATGGCCGAGAAGAGGACGCACCCTCGGACCTTCTTCGCCGACTGGTCCGCGTAGTAGATGACGCTCCGTCGAGTCCGATCGAAGACGAACCAGCGTCTGTGCCACAGCCGAAACTTCGTTCCCATCTTGACGAGGTGACCGCTGCACGTCGACGGAGTCACGTGGATGTGTGGGTTGCCGTCGACGCGATGACCAGACGACTCGATGAATTGGCGCAGGTCGAGGTCACACGAACCACGAACTGGAAGATAGCGGGTCATTGGACGTGACTGGAACCAGAAACGATTAACCCGTTGTCGTTGTTGTCATTTCATCCATTAGATCTCAGTCACCATCCATAAATCAGCGAGATAGGTATACGATCGTCGTCATCATCATCATCAAAAGGTTGACATTGTTCTAGAAGATGATTACGACGACGATGATGATTATTACGATGATTACGATGAAGAAAACGAAAGTCGAGTAGAAGACGGTTGTTGATACAATGCCATACAATATGATGCAACACAATACAACTGTAATTTGAAATCGCACTTCTTACAAACAGTTCAGAAGTGCACACACAGTTCGATGACGTAATTGAAATAGTGCTAGAGCTAGAAGGACTTGCTTAAAACGTCCCTACGCAGTAAATCCTCGGAGGATGATCGAACCGGTACTATTCGTATTACAGGCCGACCGCAACGACGACGATAATGATGCTGGCGGCGTTCAGTATGATATCAGACCTGGACTTTGGGAGTTGTTCTCATGACGACGGTCTCTACTGCTGAACCAACGTCCATCGGTTGTGATGATCGGTGGTCTGCTGAGGCACCTGCGACTGTTCGGCTCCATCTCCACACTCCGTTGATCAGACTCTATTTAATATGCGAGGTTGGGAGAAGAATACAATGACGACGGCAAACTGGTGATAAGTAAGTATCGATGATGAATTGTCTATGATAAATTTACGATTACGAATTGGTAATTAACTGATAATGCTGAATTAACGATGACGACGACGACGATGACGATGATGATGATGATGATGATGATGATGATGATGACTAAATATTGGGGGTAAATTGATGATACGTCCATCTAAATTGATGAAACTGAATAGTTGAAACTGAATTGATGAAATCGAATTGATTATGATGAATTAACGATTACTAACTGTCAGCTACCCTATCTAGTATGGTGACAAAGACAACTGAAGAAGTAGGGCCCAACAAATAGATTCTATTGAGTTGATTCTGATCACCTCAGCAGCGGTTGATCGTCGATTCTTGACGTAATGACGTCCATCGTTGGTCGATTGCTCGATGAAGTCTTTGCCATTTAGTTCTTCCTTTGAGTGGCTGCTGCTGCAACCGGTGCCAGACGAGTATCGATCGGCACTAAAAGACATCGCAACAAAAGCTCAGGCATAGTTACGTCAGCTGGTCAGATATACATCAAAATAAGACTAACAATTTGAAGCCACCTTTAGGAAATAATAAATTCCGACTGAGAAAAGCTGACAAAGAGCACATTGTAGAGCCATGGTTTTTAACTATCTGGATACACTTTTGACATTAAGTTATCGGCAGAGTTGAGAGTTCTATGGTCTCGAGATAAGGTCTCGGTCTCCAGACGTATCGAGATAGTGTTTTAGTGTCTCGGTCTCGTGAACCTGTTGTCTTGGTCTCGGTCTCGCGATAGTGTCTCGAATTTTTAGAAAGTGTCTTGAAGTGAAAATCTTGTTCTGTCTCGATAAGTCTGGCGTTAAAAGTCTTCAAATCTTGTGCTCTAAACTCAAACCGGAAGCCATGAAAAGCGACCATTCTGGTTAACGCGTGAGCCACATGATACTGAAATCATTTCGATTTCTTAAAGTGCAAAACTGTCTGAGAGAGAACCTGAAATTATGAAATTAGTGTTACGCAATTTGAAGTTATTGACAAACAATATCAATTAATAGCGTGCCGTTTGCCGTTGATGTAAAGCCACCATTAACGAAACGATCGGAACAACTTCGAGTTTCTCAGGGTGAGTAAGGATATGTCGCCAATTTATATTTTAGTTTGGTATTTGGTACTGAATTTGCCTGTTTAAAATTGTCTAGAAGATTTCAGACGTGTCTTTCTTTATAGGCCTACTATTCAGGAGATAGGCTGACGAAAAGCTATAGAAAAAGATAAAGCAGTTATAGAAAATTGGTTCTCGGGAATTGGTACTACATTATAAGTTTAAAATTGTAATTATAAATATGTGAGTATTTTAAAATCTTTTATTTAAGATCACTAGTCTTTTACTGCTTCGTACTGTCTTGGACCTAGGTTCTCGATCGGTCTCGGTCTTGGACCTCACTGTCTCGGTCTCAGTACCTTACTGTCTCGGTCTCGTCTTCGAAGTTCCAAGTCGTTCATACAAGTCTGGTTACTGGTAAGTAGAAAGACGTGTGTATGCTTGTAGAGCCCACACATCGATCTACTAATGTGTGCGTGAATGGGATTTGTCCATTATCGTAATCTCAAAAATTATAAGGTGACACTCGAAAGCCATGCTTACAGCACCAGCTTATTCACGAGCGCTGCTCAAAGGCCTAAGAGTGATGAACTAGTGAGTGAACTATTGCGAGAGTTCCCTCCGTGTTCCATATACCTGTGTTACTTGATGCAGGTCAGAATTCTAAATCAGAATAAGCATAGTAGCTTAAGCAGAGTCTGGATATGCTTCAGAGGTCCTACTTTTGCAACAATAGCCGGTCCAGATCGTCCTCCATACTTCGGACACTGGCGCCCTCGTCCGATCCGGAAAAGCATCTGACATGAGATCCGGATGACTGATCCGTTAGGAGCCAGGACTTCAGTCGGTCGACTGAAAACGACGAAGACAGGAAGCTTTGGTCGTCTGCCACTCCTATGTCGTCGTCTCCGTCGTTGACGCCAGGGTCCTCTGAAAACAAGGAGAAGACAACGATTTCTACTGCTTCATACGTCATCCACATGTGGTGTTATCAAATCAAGTCAAATACTTTTATTTGCTCCTTTCAATGTACAAAGTTAAACATCCACTTCACAAAATTAATGGCAGCAAATGGGGAGCCCAGAAGAGTCGCAAGACCCACTAAGTAGGACCACCCTTACAATAGTTCAGCTTGGCAGCATCAGCGTTATAGACTTTAAAAGAGAGTCGCAGTTTATATATATATACAATTAAATATATATTTATCTCAATATAATATAATTTTTTAAAGTTTTGAGATTATATTATAGTTATATAGTTATAGTTCATGAAATCTCTGTTGCATATAAGAAACGGTCCTGTTTAGGCCTAGATGCGTTTATCGTAAAATGAATTGTAATCATAATCTCAAGATTTCCGCGGCACCCATCTGTAGAAGCGACGTCACGGGAACCAGTAGGCCTATATTCACAGGCGCACAATCAAAATGAAGTCGATAGGCGAGAAGTAAATGTTGATTCCAGGTCAGAATCCTTAGGTGTCAGGCAGGTAGATAGTCATACGGATAAAACATATGGTGCCTAGAATTTAGATGCGAGGTGGATAAAGCGAAGCGATCTAATCACGATAGGATATGTGAAGGAGCAGTGTTGCAATATATTATTATAATATTAAAATGTGTCAGTCAATGTCGGAATTTTCTAAACGCTCTTTCGCTTTGTATAAATCGATCTTACTATTTTCTGTGAATATTTGCAATGCCGGATCTTTGTGTTCCATTTCTTGCAGCCTCTGTAGAACACTAGTGGTTGATGATGGCGTCCTTGGAAGAAAAGCATCGTCCCAATCAACAGCATCGTCATTGAATTCAGCTCCCTCGATTCTCTGTGCGGCCTGCAATTAACATTGTGGTGAAACTGAGCGATTATACGAACAAGAACATTAAAGCTCTAATAGTGAACCGTAGGAGTCGCTCATTACTTTGGTAATTGAACGAGAGGCCCTGGGTCAATAGGCCTACATCGCAAGACTTCAACGTTTACCTCCCATCAGCCTATGCCCCATGCCAAGTTCTACAACTTAGGACTTAGCCAATACCGTTACTGACAGTTCTTGATTGATACTGTACAGATAGACCCTGTAGGCTTTAATAATTATTATCAAGTCCTCCTTACCAACTGGTACTTCTATATAACCTTGCTTTTAAAATAAAATTAATAAATATTGTAAACCTATTTTAATCCTGCCATACTTCTCCAAATATTTTGAAAAATAAAGGCATAGTATGCAAATAGGCTATTTTACTAAATTTAACTTGCTAGTATTTTATTAATATATTTATCTTTTTCTCTTTCACATGACCCATTCAAGCTCCCATCCTTAGTATCTTTCATGTAGGCCTTCAAATAAACGCTACTTTCTGTCCTCACATACATAACTTTTAGTATGGTTCGGTTACTGTTAACCGTATGTAACTGTTCATTTTTCACTGCAATGCCTAAACTCTTTGCATGCGATTTTAAGTTATTGATTAAAATTTAATGATCATGAAGCTGTATACGTTTTTTGATTTCAATGCTGAACTGGTTGTATGTAACTGTTTATTTGAGAGGGTAATCCAGATGGTAGCGGACTTTTGGAAATTGCACTATTGACACCAGCTCTTGATATAGAGGGTCAATGATATCACTGGCAAAACTGGCATAATTTGATTTGACTGTTATGTGGTGATTCGATAAACCTTTTCAATCAGTCTATTAGGTTTTATATCTTGAATTATTGCAGGTAAAAAAAATGTGAAGTAAATTTTTTTAACCCTGTCTTCTAAAGAAAGGTCTTACCAACCTTGGATTTGTAGTGCGAGGCTTGAAGCGGACTGGTACTAAGAGACGGCATCTGGTGATTAGGCCTAGTCGGTGAGATGCCAAGATTAACACCACTTCCGCTCAGAAGACTAAGTAGTCTATTTCTTTCCTGAAACGTAATGTTTATTTTATAATATATAATAACATGTAATAGGCGGTAGGACAAACTGTAGGATGGTATCGACGTCGGTGAAAGTGCATTCAGACGCTTTTTAGGTTAGAATACGCGTAGTCTATGCGTTATAGGTCCTACAGTTTAATCGATTCTGGTGTGCAATGGGACCTAATTATTTGGGAGTCTTATTTTAAAGTTCGTAAAGTCTATACTCAACAGACGCTCTCAGTATTCAACAGTGCATCATAATTGAGCAATGAAATCAAAAACAATGGAACCTATATTGGCTAAAGACAATTTAGTTCACACTCGAACTACCATATATAGAAAAATAGCCCAATATCATAACATGACATCTGAGCTGGGAGAAAAGCGAAATATTTTTAACCTTTCGATAGTCCTCCATCAACAGTAAGCGCTCCTTTTCAAGATCGATTACGTCCGACTTGATTTGACTCATGAGACTAGACTTCTGCTCTGTCAACTGTAGCAGCGTCTCCTGTGAACGTTGTATAGCATACTATAAGCTAACACACATAGACCTTCAGATACAGCATAGTATACTATATGCTAACATATATGCTAACATGCATTCCGGTTTCCAAGGCTTACCCTGTCCGCTGACTTTCTCTTTAGGTTGTAGGCCTACAGCGCCCTTGTAGTGGTTAGGGCCGCGTTTACGGCACCTTATAAATCGGCGTTGTTGTTGTTATTATTATTATTATTATTATTACAGGTACGTAGGCCAAGTAACTTATAGTCAGCATTCCATAGTCCTGCAGCATGGTATTGTATGGTATCGTGAAGTAAAGTATAACAGATGAGTATAATAGTAATGTTTAACAATGTAAACTATAGCATCTATAGTTACCATAGTAGGCCTATACCGTGTAGTAGGCCTATGGCAACTAACTTACTCAATCAATCAATCTGAAATTCTTAAATTTGATATCGCCCTTCATCCAACATCTTTTGCACAGAAGTGCACGCGTCTCGACGGCGCAATTGCAGTTGTGCTGCAGAGCAATTGTGCGCAAAGGACTTGCTCAAGATCCCTACACAGTGACTGACGCCTCGGACGAGGGTAGAACTCGCTCACTCAGCGCACACTAAGTGTTACAGGCCGACCGCTCTAATCAATCAGACACCGTGCCACAATCGCTAACTACTAACAATTTAACCAACGAACTAGGTGCATGCGTATGTGCATTATAGCGGTTACCTCGACGAGAGAGCCGCTGAGCTTCAACTGGTTGAGTTCCGCTGCTAACTTCCGCTGCTGTGGTTCTCGCTCTTCCTCCGTTCTAGTCTCCATCTTCAAATCAAAGACACGCCAATGATTCCATACATCATCCATCCAAATATTCATCTGCTGATCATTTACAGTAAGACATTGCTTTATCTTGTTAGTGTTTTTTTCTTAATTGGATGCTTTCAATTCTGGTGTGTTGTCATTAATTATCTACAGCGTCGTCGTCACCAACAATCGTCATCGTCATGATCATAGCTATTAAAAAAACTTAAAAAATATGAACGCACAAACATAATGTCAGCACTAAGAGTCTGATGCGCATAATATTGATGACGGTTGCATATCATTAGGGTTTAAATAGACCAGTGTTGGTAGAATAGCATTAGCTCTGAGTCACATTTCATACATGTATAGCTTGATGAATGATGACGTCTGTTTGAATCGATTGCCTAACGTTAACAAAATTATTCTGTTACATTGAATCTGTCCTATATGTTTATATAGCACCAATAAATCATTGACTTCTATAATGCATCCGTAGCGTGGCCATAGCAACGAGACTTGTCAAGCAGAGGGAGATTATAATACAAGGCGGCGAATAATGTGTTCTTGAATGTCTTTCGGGCAGGTTTCTGCTGACTTGTCAATCGCGTTTCAAACATTATCTGGTGTTACAGGTGCTTGTCCTATATTTGTTCAGGGAGCCTGGAAGATGCTTATTACCGGATACATTGCTATACGAATATTATAGGAACCAAAATCCAAGCCTTACTTCATGAAAGTCTGCATGAGGGCATAACAGGAAGATGATGTTCACATAATTATTATGAAAATGAGACATCAAATAGAAACCCCGTGACCAACAGCCGATTGATTGGTCAATTGCCTCACAGTCTGATAGACTGAATGACCGCATATAGTTTGTTATAGTTTGATTGATTGAGTTCAAGTTTATTGCACTTCAATCAATAAAATTATGAACTCTACAACATTTGCTGACTACAGAACATAAGCAATTTGGAAAGAATAGTTTCTTTAAAATGTACTCAATGCAGTGCTGATGTGGATACTGAGAATCTTTCCAAGGACGAGAAAAGGAGCGATTGAAGTAGTCAGAAATGCGCTGTAAGTGGCATGTATTGCGGACTAGGTATGAGAGATCAGAATGAAATGGTACGATCACGTGATAGCAGTAGAGGATGAAAGAAACAGATATCATCGGACGACACAGAAGAAGAGATGGGGAGATACGATACAACAGGACTTGAGACTTCGACGCTAGTGAATAAGGTGGTGCCCTAAGCTTGGCTTTCAGGTGGCGCTTTAGAAATTTGGAGATTACGACTACGATTCTGAAATCGAAGAAAGAAGACAGAATCAAGTGAAGCAGAAAGAACGGTGGCCGACCCTTCACTTTGTGGGGAATAATTCACGTCTGAAGGAGAGAGACAGACAGACAGACAGATAGAAAGACAGAGAAATCAGTCAGATCAACTGACTGCCAGACCATCTGTCTGGCCAAATGGCTGACTGATCGTTTGATTCCGTGACCAAGACCTTTAATTGAATCTTTTACCTCGAGCAGATGAAACTCAAGGTCATCGAATAGACGGCGCTGCTGTTCCACTTCCTCCATTTCCTTGACGATGAGTTCGCCGAGAGCACATTCCTTCAGTGTGACGTCATCATCTGGATCGATGCCAAGCGACAGGCAACACTTTCTCCTCTCCTCCAGACGTCCCTCCATCTCCTCCAACCTCCGCCTCTCCGACTCCATTTGCCTCTCGGCCTAAACAGATTTCGCCATTGTTATTCTATAGCTGCTTGTGAGCGTCGAAACGAAAGATAAACAAAGGAAAAACGTGACTATAGGCTGGGGATACAATCATTATAATTCAAACGCAAACATAACATGACTTGGACTAAACATGAAGCAAGGCATTAGACTAAACAAAATTATATCTAAGTACTACCTAAACTCATTTACATAGCACCTAAAGTCGATTATTATGTAATACTGAAATAATGACGACGATGATGATGATTACGACAAGATTGCTGTTCGCTCGCTGATGTTGCAGCTGATGATTACGACGATCATACTGTACACCGTGACTACGCATTTATTTAGCATTTCTTCTAGAAGACTCAAAGGTCGAAATTCAGACAAGTATTAGCAGAACCAATTGCACAATATCACAACTCTAACTAATGCTGTGCACAACTTCTACATCAATTCATTTTCTTTCTTGTCAGACCTGAGAAACACTCCATACCTTATCTCTACACTACATTATCTTACTTAACCTCATATTTCCTTAGTCTGAATTACCTCACTTTGATTACCTTGATTTAGCCTGTATTGTCTCATTTCATGTTACCTTCCCATGACTCAATTATTTTATCTAAGTTATCATACCATTCCTCGTTTAATTGAAATTAAAACTGAAATTCTTGAAATTTGATATCGTCCTTCTTCCAACATCTTTGCTCAGAATTGCACACGCCTCGACGGCACAATTGCAGTTGTACTATAGAGCAACTGTGCGCGAAGGACTTGCTCGAGGTCCCTACACAGTGACTGACGCCTGGGACGAGGGTCGAATCCTCTCACTCAGCGCACACCGAGTGTTACGGGCTGAACGCTCTAACCGATCAGCCACCGTGCCGCACAGTATGGGCCTACTTGACCCTACCTCAATATGCCTTCCAAGACTCAATTTGTCTAAGTTATCCTGCCATGCCTCGTTTAATATACTTGACCTTACCTCAATTTTCCTTCCCTATTACTTTTCCTAGATTCACATTATCTAAGTTATCAGACCGCGTCTTGGCTACTAACACCCTGCAGCCTCTGACCTGACCTCGCCTTTCTCTTATTTATCTGACCTTACAATCACATTACAGCTCAGACGCTGATAAGGTTAAATGAGCGATCAATAGCAAACGTCCGGGGTTTCCTCTGACCTCCTCCCTTTCTTTTGCCGCCTCGAAGATTAGCTCCATCTGCTGATGATTGATGACGGCCATTCTGTCTTTCTCCCTCCGGAGTTGTTCTATCAGCGTCCTATACTCCCACTGCAACAGTTCCAGTTCCGCCTGAGTGTGGAACCAGAAACAGATCACTTGAAAATGGCTTCACTAAGTTCACTTGCCTTCAGATCGGATTGGAATCAACTGGAGACTGGAGGCAATGAACGGAAACATATATCAAGGTCCATACATATACATACGGACATGCAGAAACATAACAACACATGTATGCATAAGCCTACAGACAGACAAGTGTAGGCGAGAGAATTAACAGAAACACAAACACGCAGACAATCAAACTGCCACAGATGAACCTGATACAGATGGCATTCGCAAGTGATTCACAGACAGATATTCCAAGTTTTAGCTCGTGATCCAAAGTGACAAATATTGGTTGCTAAACAGCTGAACTTCTTCCAGCGTTGGTCTTCGTCATAAACTTGACTGAGGTGTTGACAGTTGACGGAAGTCAACCGACTGACGTCAACACGCTGAAAACCGTTGGCTGGACATTATTTTGATGTTTCGGAGGCATATGGACATTCACAGAACCCATAGAATCCACTCGACATCATATCCAAACGATACCCATGGAATCAGCACACACAATGACATCATCGTAATCTTCAAACTTCTAAAGCGCCACTCGAAAGCCAAGCGCGCAGGGCATCAGCTTATTCACGAGCATGACGTTCAAATGGGTTGCCAAAAGGGTTGTCCGAGAAAGGGTAGTCCGGTTTCCAGATGGTCAGAGGAGACAGAGTATATTTGTTAAGGGTGTGTCAGTAGCTGTTAAGGAGGGGTGTCAATAGCTATTACGGGTCGACTCTTCTTCAAGACGAGAGCCTTCTCCTGTAGTAAGTTTAGTCTTGAAAGATATTTTAATTGATTGGATGCATATCCGTATAATTGTAGCATTTGATTCTGTTCATCAAAGTTATTGTTTAAAACTGCCATATAAAAACACCTTGCTTAGATCGATCACACAGTCCTGTGTGCATCGTTTTAGAGAGGCGCTTTAAGACGTTATATATATATATATATACATTATATATAATATAAATAAGCTTATGTCTTAATACTCGCTAACATCTCGATGCAGATATGTTAGGCTAACGTGATATTAGGCTAACGTGATATTAGGCTAACGTGATATTAGACTAACGTGATAATTATTATAACACTTATCTCGTTAATCGTTTTCTCTTCCAAGTTCTTGACGTCGATAATCCTGAGTCGCAGAATCTGAATTCTTTCCTTCGCATCTTCCACCGATTTCTTCACAAACATTTCAAGAGGAAACCAAAATATTACTGAACACAGAAAAAGAGAAAGAGCAATACACACTCAGACATATACAATACATGTATGTATGCATGTGATAGTGTGAGTGGTCTATTGATCAGTCTCCTCAATGTCCTCATCCATGGCACTGATTCCAATAGTTTATGATTCCAATAGTTTAAGCATTTGTCTGACATAGTCTACCATGGACTATTTACATTTCTCTTTGTTTAGGTCTCCCTATCCGGTAAGTTCTCAAACCAGAGTGAATTTCATACAACAGGGAACCAGAATACTATTTACACAATAGGAATTCTTTCGTGCTTCTGGTTGAGTCAACCAGGTCGGTGATAGTTGCCCTCTGCTGCCTGTGGAGGTATGCAGCTACCGCGCTCTTTAGGCCAATAGGCAATAGTAGCTCGAGGAATACAACTGTAGCGGCTAGTGAACTGGACTGTCACTCGAGAGGTCACCTTTCTAAATTTTCCAAATCGTCTTGTTAATTGCCGCTCAGTTGCACTGGCTTCCTCTACCAGCTCACAGTTAGTGCAGAGTTCTTGTCCTTGTCATTAAGTCTAAACTGGGCATTGCTCTGAAGTAAACGTAGGCTATCTCTCATCTACGTCTGTACTCATCGGAATGGTGCCATGCGCTCGGCTCTCGAGTGGCGATTTAAAAGTTTGGCGCTAACGATAACGATTTCGATTAGGACGTTTTATCATAACAAAGAAAGATGATTAGCAACGTCCTCCTCTTTTGCGCAGATTTGGGACTGGGACTACCATAGTACGATCAGTGATGGACCTCGAGAAGTTGAGAAGGCTAACATATGTCACGTGTTACTTTTGTGGTTGAAGTGTGTTGGATAAAATGGACGAAGTTTTGTTTGGATAATGGAAGCATGGACATCCAGGATATGACCAAGGCGCTACAAGAAGTCGTCGCTGACCTCTGGGAAGTGTTATAAAAGGCTCTTTAAGTCGTGCTAAGGGGTGGTTTCCACTGCCCAATCTCTACGTCTCTCTGAATGGCATCCCGTGTCTCTCTTAAATGTCCTTGCTGTGTCTGTCTAAGTATCAACCATGGTTGTTCTTAATGCCATTGCTTGTATCCTTGATTGTATTAGTGCTTATGCTTGCGTCAGTTGATAAAGAATCAGGTAAAATGGGTTGAAAGGACGGACTCTTGTAGACTCTTGTCTGAAAGTATTCAGTCGACGTTGATGTCTCGATGAAGAAAGATGTTTAACGATTCCTTCATTTCATCGTCAATTCATCAAAAAGAGGGTCCTTAGCAGAAGGAGAATGTTACAATAATTTATCAAAGTGAAGACAGAGGCCTTAAGCTATCCGCCATCCTGGGCGATTTTGGAGCTATTTTAGAATCGTAAGTTCGTCTAGAACTCTGGATGAAAACCGATTAATGTCTCTTCCTTCACTTTCCATATTGTTGCGTTCTCCTTCTGCTTCGGTCCCTGTTTTTGTCTGGCGGCCGAGCGGAGAATGAAACGACAACGCGGTGAAGAGACAGATGCATACCGTCAGGTATGAAGGAGCTACCTCAATAGAGAGACAGTTGTCAGTTGCGCATAAAACGTCCGAATTTTGAATTGAATGCGCTGGGTCACAGGAAGCCAGCTCTGACCTCTGAAACTGGCGGTTGAGAGACGAACCTGCTAACCGTTGCATTATCTAAAATCATTAGCAAGATGGGATTGGCAGACTAAATTTAGAGTATGGCAATTGACATCGGACTTGACAAACGGAAAACATTTTATAATGCGCAGTTAATAGCTGCTCTACGCAATCGAGAATAATGACTGCTATCATGTGAATAGTTATGGTCAGCCGATGGCCTTGGCGGCTAGATTGGTTAACCAGTCTTAAATAGCTTGAACGCAAACGCTAACAGGCAGGACCTAGGAGGGGGATGAAGTTGCTGGCTCATCGCTTTGGACTAGAGGGTCGAAGTGGGATCGGGAGATTGAGCTTTGCGGCCTATCGAATGGGTTCTACCACGGTAGCGTTTGCGCTAGTCGCTGTATTTATTTATTTATTTGTTACACAAATTTGATACAGCCCTTCTTCCAACATTTTTTTGCTCAGAAGTGCACAGACACGCCTCGACGGCACAGTTGCGATTTTACTGAAGAGCAATTGTGCGCGAGGGACTGGCCAAGGTCCCTACACAGTGACTCCCCGGACGAGGGTCGGACACTGAATGTTACGGGCTGACTGCTCTGACCTATCGGCCACTGTATATCTGAAACGAGATGACCAGATCGTTTTGAAAGTGAAGTGTCTTTTCAGCTCATCTGCCCGGCATTAGATTAGCACTGGTTGACCCTCTGTAGTGTGTTAATTTTGGCCGAGTGGTACATAGTTGACTGCAGCAAAGATCGTCCAGTCCTCAGAAACCGTGTTGGACGTCGAAGTAGGTTCAAGTAGCACACATTGAATCCCTCCTCAAAGATTTGGGAAATTACAAACAACGCTGGAATTGTATGAGGACTCTGTGGAGTGATGACAAGACAAGACTTCCTCTTGGGCGTGCTGCAGTTTGTCGCAAGAGGACGAGGCCACTTGACGACAATTTGGCGGAAATGAATGACGCAAGTGATTCGTCAGAAGAGACCGCGATGTGTTCTTCTGAAAGTCTGGCTCCTGTTTAGGGCCGAACTGTCTTACGTGGTGCAATATGTGATGACTGTTGAAACGTCAGTTCCAAGTCATAACAAATTTATACGATCTAATTGCATGACTGCAGGACATGTGGCGTGCGCATAGGCCCAAGCATCAACTGAGGCTGTGTGCAATTAATTTCATCACTTACTGACCAACGATGAATTATGGGTGCAAATGTGAAGCAATTTCCATCCAAACGACCTCTGACCTTCGCCAAAAGAATTTCCCCATAATCACACGGGAATCAGTCTGATTAAGCTATTTCATTTCTTGCAACCGTCTGCTCACCTCAAACACCGACAGTAATAGACTATTGCGAGAAAGATTCGTACCTATAATTTATTCGTGCGAATATTTATCTGGATTTGGGCTAAAACATGTCGCTTTGCATGCTAAGTTACTGTTAGAGGACTCTATTGATCGTTTTAGAAACAATTATGTCTGCGAAAACAAGACGTCACATCTTCTCCCGAGATGTGTATAATATTATACTGCTAAGCCTATTAATTAATGATTACAGTGGGAATGTTTTAGGAAGGGAAAAATTCTGGAATTTGACATAGGACTTAACAATTTCAAATTTTTACATTCTAAAGTTAGAACTTGTAAGTCTATAGATTCTGATCATTGTTTGAGTCCCATAAAATAAATTTTATTTGGTGGCTAATTTTAGCGTAATTTATTTCGACAATGCGCAGAGGCGCATTTATAGAAAACGGGGCCCTAGGCGCAAACATTTTGGGGACCCTCTGAATTTATGCACTGAGTTTGAGGGGCCGTCTATAAATGACGTTACACGCCCATTGGAGGGATCATACATCTGTGACGATTTGTGAAGAAGAGGACGGAGTCTGAGATATGTGACGTCACGTCGTCACGTCATCACATCAAATATCGAAACACGTAACTTAATTTATTTTAAAATTTCACTCAATTAAACAGTGAGCCAGTTTCTGGTGGCGAAGAGGCTCATAACACACAGCCTTCTCTCTTACCAACACAGCTAATCGAGCCGATTGATATTCGCATTAACAAAGCAATTATGAATTACCAAAATACACTTGTCATGTGAATACTTAACCGCAAAAAGTAGAGAAAAAATGATTATATTTAAAATATTTCAAAAGTGAGACATGTTACTTTGTATGAAAAGTTTCATTCATTCGGGGGCACCTGAGTTTTCATTCATTCGGGGGCACCTGAGACGTTATTTTGCATTCAATGTTTTCATCACTTGGGGCTCCCTAATATGTTATTTTGTATTTAATGCTTTCATTCATTTGTGGGCTCCTGAGATGTCATTTTGTATGAGATGTTTTAATTCATTTGTAGGCCCCTGAGATGTTATTTTGTAGGGCCTACGAGATGTTTTGATTCACTTGGGGGTCTCTTGAGATGTTATTTTGTATTTTATGTTTCCATTCATTTGGGGCCTCTGAGATGTTATTTTGTATGAAATTTTTAATTCATTTGGAGCCCCTGAGACGCTATTTTGTGTTAAATGTTTTCGTCATTTGGGGCCCTCTGAGATTCGGAGGTCCTAGGCGCGTGCCTAATGCGCCTATAGGTAAACGCGCCACTGACAATACAATTTCCGGCACATCTAGGTAGGTGAGGTAGCCTACATGTAGATCCTTAGAGCAAGACATGCAGCTGAGAAGAAAATGCTATTAAAACCACTTCCTCGCCCTCAAGTTCTACGGAACATTTGTGTACCTATGCCAAGACAAAGAAGGATCAGGAAGGTCAAAGAAAGATACGAATGCTGAGCCAGAAGGATATTGTAATATACATTGAATGCTTAAGTGAACAGATATTCGAATTCAAACCAACAGTCAACGCTCACGTGCTACAAATAGTCAAAATAATAAGTCTACCTGAAACCGGTTTTCCCTGGATTGTTGTCCAAGTACAGAGTCGGACGAGGTCCAGTGGGAATTCTTGATTTCAAGCCGTTTCGACAATGGTGAGAATGGTACGCATCTATTTCCATCGTACTGATTCCGATTTCCGTTCAGAACTGGAGACGTTGCTTGGAAAGAATTTTCGCTGGAAACGAATGAAAAGGAGGATTCCTCAGGGAAACAATCCGTACTGATATTATCGTCGTCGATACCGTCTGATAAATCCGTAGAGGATAAACTTAGCTTCAGCGCATCCCCTAGATCCGAATCCTTTGAAGATAGTCTCGCATCGATACCGTTCGGTTTGTTTCTGCTGTTGATATCCATCGTATCGCTCGATAATTTCAAGATGCGCGCATAACATTTACCAACGTTGCAATCGGAACCAGTTTCAGTCGGTCGCGATTGGATGGGATTGGATTCTGCTATACGATTGGATTGATTCTCTAAATTATTAGTGACGTGTGGATGGGACACAGCGTCGCCATTAGTCGCTTTCGGTGTATTTATGACGTAATTTTTAGATTCTGCTCTGCCATTGGACTGTTTCGTTACGTCGCTGACATAGTTATCTGCGCTAGACGCGTTGACGTCATCTGATCGTCGGTTGTAAATCACGGATGACGTTAACGAACCGTTGGTCTTGATTTTCATACTCGAACCCCAGCTGCTCCTCGACGACGCAGAGTCCCTCCTTTCGTCGGTAACTGATCTGTTCTGCGAATCTTTCTGTGATTCCTGTTTCTGATCGTATTCGCTGCATATCCGAAAAATCTCTTCGAAACGCTGGCGCTCCAAAGCGGCCAGGTCCTGTTCCTTCTTCCTTTCCTCTCTGCGTCGCTCATAGTCCGTTTTCAGTTCCCTTAGTCCCTCATCATCCAAGTCATCGTCCAATTCATGACTGTCTAGTTGCATTGCGTTGCTGGATCCTTTCGGTGGTCGTATTTCGGCAGAATTGTCTGAGATAAGCGTTGTTTGGTCCCCTACAGGAGTTCTCGGGACAGGCGGAGAATTCTCCGAGGAATCGACACCCGTGCTTGGCAAAGAAGTTGTAGGAGAATTTTCCTGGTCTACGACGGAGTTTTCGCAGCGAAGCGTTTGTGGAGACTGCGGAAGTACCTTGGGTCCGACGGCAATTAAGCTATCGAATTTTTCCAGGTGGGCTGTGTGAGAAACAAGAATAGTATGTTGGCCACTTTCAGACAGGAACGATGCCATTTTAGGCGCAGTCGGTGAAGAGAATACGATTCAACTTGACACGATCAAGAAATCGACCGAAAGCACTCCTGAACTTCTATCATAATTAGTGCATAGTAACAATAGGGCGTATACATCCTAAAAAGACTTCTATTTCCGAAACAGGTCAATTTCTTAAACGGCGTTTATTGCGTTTTGCCCTGCGCCGTTTTGTCGGCGCACCCAGGTCTGTGTATTCAGACGAAGCTTCTATATCACGAATTAATATAACCTACTCAAAGCATAATCTTATTTCAAGAATAGATAGCCAAAACATACTATATTGTTGTCTTAAAGTGCTTGCTCCTCAGTTTTAAGCTGTGGTACTTTCATATATCCGAGCATTTGAATACAGACTTTTGATCCGTTACTTTTGTAAGCAAACGACCTTCTAAATCCACAATGAGACAATAAGCTCAACAGACGTCCTGCAGCCTCGGAGGAGTCTTTGCATATGGTGCATGTCCAAGATCTGCCCGAATCAGAAGGAATTTTTGGACAGTGGGCTGATGTGAGCATTTCGGAAACAATTTAATATCCGTGCATTATAAGTCAATGGTGTGTGTAGGTCGGACACTCAACCTTGACCAATTTCTCAGTCTGTGATGATTTAATTTCCGAGACATAATCTGGATCCTACGATCTTTGCTGAGAGAATCTGTTTGAGATAACGAACACATACTCAATTAAATGTATGAACAAAATGCACATGAAAGACATTCAAGGCGTCGTCAAGCTTCAAAACATTTTAAATTTATTGCATATCTATATACCTAACCTCGTTTGCAGTGACTGCTAACGGCGTGAAGCACCTTAAGCTACATCATGAGCGCTGTTGTATAATTTCCCGTTATAGATTACATTACAGTTACTTACACAATTACATTGATTATTACAGAATCAGCCTGTGCTTTAATATTTTCATAATATTCAGTAGGACCATACGCGAACAGATACTCGTGCTAACCAGAAGAATCAAACACCAGGAGAATGAAACTATAGTTTTTCCTCTAAGTTTCGTAAACGCTCATAACTGGCACACACTTGTAACCTGTGCAGCAACTTGCTATCCTCGACAAATATCGTGTCTAGCGTTCTTGCCATCCGGATGCGTAAATGTGGGGTTGGTCTAGATAATATCGTGCTTGGTAATTATAACCTGTTGTGTAGCCTACGCTGAGTCGATGCCTGCCACATTGGCGGCGGGACTGGCTAGATGTTGCAGCAGATAACTTTCCAAACGTTACTCATTATGATCAAGGAAATCCGTCTGAACTGACGTTTCCTATACTGCGATAATCCGCCTTAAAGGTAATAGTGAAATATTATATGCATGAAATCACTGTTAAATATCCGAGCAGTCTACTGAAGGAATCTGTTAGTAGTAGCTTGTACCACAAGAATGTGTCAGTGCAATGAAACTGCGCTGTACAGTATGAATGTGATAGCACTATTGACATATATACGTACAATTTATAGACATACAGCTGTGTCTACGAAGACTGACTAATGACCACGTAAGGTCGTAGGCCCTTACTGCTGCATATGCTGAATAATTACATCCAGCTGAAGTCAGTGTACAGCTCAGCGTAACCGGATAGGTTCAGTCAACTTGTCTGTCGCGTAACATCCTCAGCAAATGAACATTGTATAATTAGGTCAACATAATATATAGATTTACATACAAGCACAGACAATTATGCATATATATACACACACATAATGGGTGCATTTATAAATATGTGTATGCATACATACAAATATCATTCGCAATAATTCTATCCTGGTGTGGAACTTGTGCCCTATTAGACACTGACTGAGGTCGAGAATAGAAGATCTTATTGAAGCTACGATTACAGCTGACGTATCATGAGTTTAACACACTATATACTGAGAGAAACTATAGCCACGTCTATGGATTGACTAATATAGCGCCAAACGAGTAGCATTTGCGACATATATATATATATATCAATTAGTAATTAGTATATATATATATATATATCGACATATGTTTGCTATCGCACGCAGAGAAGATGCGTAATAAGAGTAAGTTTTTCAATTTCCACTCTCATCTTGGGGCCACATGTTGATGGGTAGATGAGACTGCGAGGAAGACGACTGGCCAAACGATCTTTTATTAATCAGCAAACACTTCGCATCGATCGCTGAAATTCATTTTTTGACATTTCAATGTTGTATTACTGAGGGTGTATACTACAGATCAGTCTAGATCAGTGGGCTGTCGCGACCAGCAGAGGCAGAGGAAGGCGCTTGGACGATATCTGTCAGCAATCACTTGTATGCTTGCTTGTAGCGCCGGATGTTCATGAGCTGTGAGACCGGATTCAGAGCCTGTCAATGATGAATCTAGCGCAGTCAACTGAAGCCAAATCAGCATCTAGTTATATCACTCATCGACTGCCGAATATCTCTGACTGTAGTCATGAATATAATTAAAAGCATAATGCATCGTGGGCATTATTTATATAGCGCCTTTTGCCACGATCCTCTCAGCGCCGACATACGGCGTTCTGTTCTGTGTCTGAACCTGGAATTGATGTGCCATTCTGTTATTGCAGTATGCAGGATGCTGTTCTGGCACAGTCTACGTATGTCATCGTCTATCCGTCTATTATTCCGTCCGTCAGTTTATGGTTGCGTATCTGTCCTCAATATGATTATCTAATAATTTAGATAAGTCTCACTCGAACATAAAACTTACATATGCAAGAATGTGCATAATACTCGAATATAGAAATAGGCCTCTACGTATACAGCCACATATCCACCAACAGACCATGGTGAATATGAGGCAGATCATGTATATTAACAGAAGTACGTCTTACACAGATTTTGAAGTGTTAAATCAACCAGAGAACATATATAATTACATACAAGGTCAGACAGACAAGAGTAGGTATAGACTTAATGACAGGCATAAAAAATTAAGGGTACAAATATGAACACTGGGACACAAAAACACTGTCAGGCTTATGGACAAAGATGTATTCAGTTATTATGCGAACATTCTCGAATTTCTCGTTAACAATAACGAAGATATTGGTATATGTACTGTATATAGGAAAATATACCAACCAATCAACCAATCAATCAACCAACATGATTGATTGATTGATTGATTGCACACACATGTAGTGCAATTATCTTCATAATAAATATACGAAAGATCAATAATATAAAATGGGTTTTTAGACATTGAGCTCTGATCTGCCAAGTTGATCCAAATATGAAACTGATAATACTTCAGCAGTCAACAGCAGACGAATAAACACACAGAGACTGACAGACGAACAGACAGACGAACAGACAGTCGGACGGACGGACAGACAGACGGACGGTAGGCCTAACACAGAGAACATTCATCGCATTCAGTCAAACAATGCAGCTCAGATATCATCATCCATTTAGCATTCCCTACACTCCATACAGCCAGATAGGTCGCCATCCTCTGCGAGTCCTTTCAAAAGATTCAATATCTACATATCTAGTGAACAGAAGAGAATATATATACACACACATATATATATATACAACTATACATGTATATAATGCCTGTAGTGATCATTCATATGGATTGTCTTATATTTATATAATTTTGAGCAATAGATGAGTTGGTCGTTGAAGAGAAAACAACCGCTCAACCTCCAACCGATCAGCGGTGCTACAGAGGCTTCGAATTGATAACTATATCGAGTAGTTCACGGTTGTGTTTGTGTGTTTGCGCGAACGTGTGTGAGTGTGTGAGTAAATGTAGGCCTATATAAAGCGTTTAACAATGCAGACTGCAGAGAAATGCATTGTTCCGTCTAATGAATGGACTGGTTTTTAATCAATCACGTTATAACCATGGATATCGTTTTAACATGGAAGCGACCATTCCACTAAACACCTCTTACATGCATTGGGAAAATGGAGCTGGAGAAGCTTTAGATTAGAACGGACAACGTGCTAAAGACACGCTTATCTGACCTACCTGCCTTTGCTTAGTGTCGTCCTTATCCTCACCCTGTGCCTCTTTTCTTCTACATGTACTGATAATGATACAGCCTCAGCCACTGTCAATCTGGAGGCGAATCCATCTATGCAGTCACTGTTTACTGAATCTCTTAAAGTGGCAGAAACAGGGTCGGCTGTTCCCTGCAGAATCTCTCAGCTGGCAATCACAACACATCGGCAGCCTCTGCAGCCAAACCATCCTTCTAGCACCACTTCAGCTCCGACCTCACACCGCCTAACAGCTGAAAAAGGCATGAATGATAACTTTATATATATTTATTTAAACACAATACCTAGGCATATATTGTATATATATGCGCGGAGGAATGTGCATCGTATGGTATGTATAATTGTATATGGGATTATACATTCATTTATACATGTACTTCTGTATATATCTGTAAATATAATAATGCCCATATGCCTTTGCACTTGAACACAATATATTCGAAGTGTGCCTACATATATGTGTATGTATATATATACACATATACAATCCATGTACTTATGCATATATATATGCATATTTAAGTATGGTTCTTTTCCTAATTGCAATACATATACATATGCATATATATGAGTATGCGCATGCACACAAACATATACATGTATATTTTAAATGAGCACACTAATTTACTGTGTACCACACACCAGGGACTTTTAGTCTATATAATTGCATACATGATGCTCATATATAAAGACAGACACTATTTAATCTCAACCTCTATCGTAGAACAAGACTCTGTCAGTGAATGGTTGATTGCATCAGCAGAAACACACGCACACACACACACATGCATGCACTAGGGCATACACCGAGCACACACACACGCAAACACACACACACCCCGACGCCTCACTTGTATGTGTATATATATACACCATGAGTAAGCGTGTGTGAGGAAAGGGTAGTTGTGCCTGCAGGTCAGAGTCAGACTCGAGGTCAGGTTGGAGGTCAGACTGGAGTGATGCTGTGCTTACCCACGAGCTCCTGTATACTATATGACAGAGGTTCTTGGTTTATCCCAGGATCCCTAGATGCTATAATGAGCATCTGTTACGGTTGCTGGTGAAGCCTAAGAACGAAGAGCAAGAGGAGGCACATTAGCATCTCCGAAAGCACGTGTTTCCTGTAGCAGCAGCTGCAGCAGATAACGCTGTTGCTGCTTCTGCTGGCATCAGAGGCAACGATGGCTTAGGCCGGCCAGAGTACATCTGGGTTCAATTGGACAACTCATGCAAATGGGGCTGCTGGGCTACCACATTGTCTCCTCGGTTGGACCGGGTAACGTTCAGGATCCACTTCTAGCCCATAGATTCACGAAGCTTGCCTTTATAATTCCATGATTGGTAGATTTTACGTAAAGTGCGCGCGAGTATGGATAAGACGATTTTCCACACTTCACTTTTGAGATTATCCTGCATCTAACTCCAGATTGGGATCACGATCGGTAGCCTAGTGGTTAAGGTTAACCAAGAGGTACCTCCCTTTCTTCCCTGCCAGAGGAAAAAGCCTACTCAGCTAAGATGAGTATCTTCACTAGTCTGTCGGCGAGAAGATGTGACGTCGAGGGAGAGGATTGACCAAGGCCTCTTATATGCCGAGGCTAAGAATATGGAGTCGCTAACACTTCTAATTGATAGCTTCACGATTGCCTCTCAAATTCCATTATTGGTAAATTTTAAGTGACGTGCTAGCGAGGATGTTAATTGGTAGTTACTGTTGTACATCATAGGACATATTTATACTAAGTACTTATAGTAAGTATTTATAGTAAGTATTTATACTAAGTATTTATACTAAGTATTTATAGTAAGTATTTATAGTAAGTATTTATAGTAAGTATTTATACTAAGTATTTATACTAAGTATTTAGTTTGGCAAGCGCATGGTAGGGTGGCGAGCTGTGTCCGGCTGGTTGAATGGTTGGCTGTATGACAGTGTATGGCATGTTGCTTGAATGGTTTGTTAGATGGCTGGTTGGTTGGCTGGTTGGTTGGCTGGTTGATTGGCTGGTTGGTTGGCTGGTTTGATCGGCTGGTTGGTTGGCTGGTTGATTGGCTGGTTGGTTGGCTGGTTGGTTGGCTGGTTGATTGGCTGGCTGGTTGGTTGGCTGGTTGGTTGGCTGGTTGGTTGGCTGGTTGATTGGCTGGCTGGTTGGTTGGCTGGTTGATCGGCTGGTTGGTTGGCTGGTTGGTTGGCTGGTTGGTTGGCTAATTGGTTGGCTGGTTGATTGGCTGGTTGGTTGGCTGGTTGGTTGGCTGGTTGATCGGCTGGTTGGTTGGCTGGTTGATTGGCTGGTTGGTTGGCTGGTTGGTTGGCTGGTTGATTGGCTGGTTGGTTGGCTGGTTGATTGGCTGGCTGGTTGATTGGCTGGTTGGTTGGCTGGTTGATTGGCTGGCTGGTTGATTGGCTGGTTGGTTGGCTGGTTGATTGGCTGGTTGGTTGGCTGGCTGGTTGATTGGCTGGTTGGTTGGCTGGTTTATTGGCTGGCTGGTCGGTTGTCCGGTTGGTTAATTTGGTTGACAAACCAGTTCTAGTGTCTGGATTGGGTTTCTACAGCCCCACAAGATCTATCCGTTAATGAATGGACTCTGGACGGAGACATTTAATTCCTCAGATTAGCTGTTATTCTTCGGCGATGTAATAAACACAATAATCTTGTCATCTTTCATCTGCTCATTCTTCTTCTCCTCTTCTTCCTCCTCCGCCTCCCTCTCCTCAACTTCCTCTCTTCGTCTCCCTGCCTTTTCGTTACTATCCTCTTCTGCCTCTTCCTGCTACTTCTCGTCCTTTTCAGCTTCCTTCCCGTCCTCTCCAATTCTTCCATCCTCATCTTATTCTACAACCTCTTCCTTCCCCAATTCTGCCTCATTTCCTGTAATTCTGCCTTCTTTCCATCTTCTCTTTTCACTTCGGTGACAATGATGATGGTAACATCTGTAAGAACATCGAGGCAGTCGACAACAATAGAGTCAAGCATTCTTGACCGCATATAAATTTCTGCAAAGTAGAGAAAAAAATACAACGAGTTCTGCGTATATTCGCCAGGTGGCCTTACTGCAACA
The DNA here is from genome assembly GCA_959347315.1 of Bimastos eiseni. Taxonomy (NCBI): domain Eukaryota; kingdom Metazoa; phylum Annelida; class Clitellata; order Crassiclitellata; family Lumbricidae; genus Bimastos; species Bimastos eiseni. The sequence goes on from OY365807.1 coordinate 18,151,821, forward strand.
CCAAACTCATCTATTCGCCAGGTGGTCCATTTTTATTTAGTTTTGTAACCAATTTTGAAGTTATGCTTCGTGCGGATCGGATTTATTCAGGCCTTCTAGACATTAAGTTTGGGGATTTATCTGCATTCAACTTTTGATTCAAATTTATTGTTTACCTCACACAGCACTGTTAGTAAATAAGCAGAAAACAGCATTTCTGCGTCAATAACAGTATTTAGGCCTATATAAATTTTAATTAAATGCTAGGATAGGGTGGCTATAAGCTTATGCCCCACACGAAGGCATTGAGCTGGTCTCCCTCACGAAGATTCGTGAGGAAGAACCTCCTCGCTGTACGATAGCCCACACACAATAGTCACGTTGTGACTATGGATTCGTTTATGTGTCTGCTGCCAGGTTTGAAATTCAATGAAAATATTATTATAATATTAAAATATCGTCCTAAAATTATTTATATTCTGAAATTTAATATCGCCCTTCTTCCAACATTTTTTGCTCAGAAGTGCACCCGCCTCGACGGCTCTAGCCAATCAGCCAACGTGAGTGAGGATTTACGAAAGAGCACTGTTTTCAGTATTAAGTGAAGACATGAAAGGAGATATCAAGAAATGAAATTTGGGTGAGTTCGTAGGATGGATCAGATATTTGACAGGTGCTTGTTCCAAAGAGGTGAATATAGCAGTGGCTATGGAGCGATTTGCAACTTGTAGGCCTAATAGTGAGGCGATGGAAGTGGAGAGTGGAAGAGGAAGGGGTTGAACGAAGTGGTTGAACTGACAAGAACTGACGGTTGTGTGAGGGCTGTGAGGATAGAAGTGTGTTGTGTGTGAGTGATATGACTTCATATTCAATTCGTTCATGTAATTTGGGAACAAGAGTGATGTGGTGGTGTTTGGTTGTGAATTTTGGTGACAGCACAGGCGAAAGCATTATGAATAGCATAGAAGCATTTTATTTGGGTGATGTCTATGTTCAGGTAAGTAAGTCTAAGCTAAGTCTAAGTCTATGTTCAGGAAAAGATAATTTAGCACGAATTACATGTGTAGCAATTGTAGATGAGTTTTGAAGTCGAGTAGGGCTGATTCTGAGAAGAGCACGGACATGTATGAAGCAGACGTGGGACAGACGGATGCTGTGATCGGAGAAGCTAAAGTAATTAACTAATGTATTGATCAGTAATTACACTGAAGTTGCGAACAGAAGAATTTACAGTGAATGTGTGGATGCACCAGTGATTGAATTGTCGGTGGTTGGGTTTGGGAGGGTTCAAACCCCCAGTTCGTTTTTCAACCCCCTAGTTAATTCTCAAAAATAATCTTGGAAGGGTCAGAGCAAACACACCTCAGATAAAGTTTCAGTGGCTTAGTGTATCTTAACCGGGTCCCTAGCGCTTAGACCTTTAATTATGATATTTTTTATTTACAAAATCGTCATGTTACATTTTCAGTAACATAACAACAATATCTAGTCGGCATTTGCGTGTGCCTGTATACTATTTTGAATATACAGGGTTGCCTGTAATATTGAAGTGGCTCGGTGAAGATGATAATATTATCCTGAGTATTTCTTGAAACCTCATCAGTCAGCACGTCGAGGGGGTCGACATATAAGTGTCTGAGAGAGGGCATGACCTCTGACCACCTTATACGCTGTGTGCCCACTGGCGCAGCAGCTGAGTGCGCGTACTGGGATGAGACGAAGCCCATACAGCAGTGATATGGAATCTGCCACTGATCTAAATTTGTAGTTGGTATGTTCCAACAAACCATTTTCTGCACTGCATAAATGAGCTTACAGAAGTTTGGATTTTCCCGCCAAAACGATTTTCAGATATTGAAGAATGTGATGGTCCTGATGGAGAAACTGAACCAGCGATAACTAAATTAAGATTATGTGACAGTGTAGCTGAGAAGGCTGATGAATCAAACGCTGAAAAGTGTGTATGAGAAATCTCGTTCTGAAAGAAATTACAATTGTCAAAGGACTGCAAAACTGGCCTCTAGGCAGTTACAGTTTGAGTATCTCCACTTTCCTCAATTTTGACCCCTTTATAATGTCTATCTTTTCACTCTGCAATCGTCATGGCCCCAAAATTCGTTCAACAGAGCAATTTTGGCGAAAAACAGGTTGCAAAAGTAACCAAAGAATTTCCTGTTAATAAAAATACAAGTAGCATGATATATTGCATAAGAGTATGGCATGTTCAACAACAGTGATGGTGCAATGTTAGGTAGACCTAACAAGTTAAGTTAACGACTTTGATAGTGCTGCCTGCATGCCTTAAGCTGATTGTGAGAGATGATTTAGTCAAATGAATCTCTATCATACCAGGGAAAGAAACAGACTGATTAACATTCTGTTGATGACTTCTTCATGGTTTGTATTAATGGCCCTTCCTCTCGCGCATTGGAATGTCGACCAGTGTGTTATAAGTTGGTTGAAGCCAGGCAAACCTGGAGCCCTGGACAAAACTATAGGCTTGCCATCAGCTGAAATTGTTAGAGCTCAAAATATAACGAAAACTATTACGGTGTCCTGTTTTCATTTATATCACTTCATTATTGGTGAAGTCATAGTAATGTTTGCTGTATATTAGTATACCTACTGTAGATCAGTCTAGGTTTAAATCGCCAGCACTACAGATTCTTGTATACTTTGGTAGTAAATGAAACTGGGACTCAAATATGATAACTACCTCAACAGCTTAAATGTGCATGTTGTTTGTAAAATTATCAATGTAAGCCCCTACGGTGTCTATATTTGAAGTCAGCAGCCAATGTTACCCAGATAAATGTCATTAAATTGATGATTGAACAAAACACAGCTGTGTTTTGTTCAATCATCAGTTTATTGACAATTATCAGCGCAACATTGGCTGTTGACTTCAAATATGAACACCAATAGATCAAATTCGTGTCCCCCACACCCACCCACTGTCACCCTTTAGAAATTTAACCTCCGTATACTGGTTTAAGGTCCCTACAAATTATGGTTGGGACATCTTGACATGTGGATAATTTTCAACCCCCCAGTTCAAATTTGACAATTCAAACACTGAGATGCACACTGTCAACGTTGGGAGAAATAGAGGGCTCTGGAAATTTCTTGCGCTGCTCACGGATGCCAACAAATATGAATTCAGTTTTGGGTGGGTTTAAGCACAGGAGATTTGAGGTAATCGATTATTCAGAGCGCTCTCGGCCAACGAAAGGATGACTTGAGTGAGAGTCATTTTGAAATGATTTTGTTACACGTTGTGCAAAGCTGCGTCATCGCTATTTCCTTATCTGAGAATTCTATGTTAACACACTGACACAATCACGCCTATGTGCACACTCACATGCCTAGTTGCAAATGCAATATCTAGGCTATACATATACAAGTGTGGTTGAAACAACTGCGATGTCGTATGCGGCTCGTGTTTCGGCAGAGGCCAAGCCCAAAACTATGACGTCCAACTCATTTTAAGAAAGATTTCCCTTTACGTTTCTCATTTTAATTAATTAAAATTCGTGTCAGATAGACATTTCTGTGACTTTAGTCCTATAGTGCAGTCGACGACCGATTGATTACTTGCCATTCACTCTTCCCAGTTTCCTCGTCTTCTGTCCTTCGGTCCTTCTACAAAACTCTTTCCATCTCTGCCTCTCTTCTGTCTATACCTAGGCCAATTAAACCTCTCATTTCTTTCTTTGACCCTTCTTATTTAGACATCCCATAACAACAAGGAGTGTCTCTGTGGCTTTTGCAACCCCAGAGATTCTCTATGGCACATAATGAGGGTCAATCATATATATAAATATACATATTCATACATACCGTATTATATATGTGTGTACATTTATATATAGCGAATTCATACATGTGTACAACTGCATGTGTGGGCATGGCAGAATTAATAGGTCTAACGCAAATCCGACCATGAATTGTCCACAACGAGGACTTCTCTTAATCGTTGTCGATATTGAAAGTTTAAGATAGAAGTCATAAACGCCTAACGTCATAAAAGACTGAGTAGATGATTTGGGAGGGAGTGGTCGACGGATGGATGGACGAAAGGAGGGAGGGAGGGAGGGATGCGAGCGGAGCGGAGCGGTGTATTAGGCTTGTATAGAGACATTGGTCAGGTCGTAATCACACTCTCGAACGATCTTTGCTGCACGTTGCATCTTGAGGTGATCTTCGAAGAAGTCTCAAGTCTAACTTTAATCGATAAATCGATAGTGCGGTTAGTTAACGAGCAAAAACATTTATTCTATCAATCAGTCAATTCAATCAATAGTTCATTCAATCAATAGTTCATTCAATCAATAGTTCATTCAATCAATAGTTCATTTCATCAATAGTTCATTTCATCAATAGTTCATTTCATCAAGTTCATTCAATCAATATTTCATTCAATCAATAGTTCATTCAATCAATAGTTCAATCAATCACTCGTTTCTTCGTTCGTTCTTATGTCTATGTTCGCTCGGTTCATGTTCTCTTTTCCTGACCTCCTGAGTCAAATAGGAAATCTTACGTGTATGAGAATGTATACCAGCGAACATTAGTGCCCACATCACACTGATCGGTTGATCGACCAATCACACACATACGCATGCACACACACACGTGTACATAGGCTACATACCCATGTGTATATGCGTTTATATGTGTGTGATTGTGTGGGGCTTCTGTGTAGGCCTATATGTATTTGGTTGAACTTGCATTTTCTTGCTCACAGTTAAACGCGCAAGATAGCTTAGGTTTAAACAAACTTTCGTGTTTAGCAAAGTATATAAAAATTCCAACTCAATCCATTATAATATAAATATGCACCAGTCTTGTTATAGTCTTACTGCGTCACACTTACATGTAGAACATGGCATGATAAGTGGTCTAATCAGACACTTCTTTTAGCCATATAATAACATATAAAGGGCCAACAATAAACGATTAATTGACCTCTGTTGTGTAAAAGAGACGGCGATACAGCAGCCTCAGAGTATGACCCAGTTCGATATAGGCCTAATAAATATTAATTAATTACAATGCACAAGGTTCTAAGGACGCAGGTTATAATCCACGTTCATCAGCTACGGATCAGCATAATTATGACGATGTTGGGGATTATTCCAATAGTCTACGCACAGCAAATATACACGGATATAATTACATATTTTTAATATTGTAGGTATTTGTATCATTAAATATATATATCATATGCTTAGTCATGCTGTAAAGCTTATGTAGGTGCTCCACAATTAAGCCGAGCGTGTGCGTGTGTGTGTGATAGTGTGTATGTGCTTCTCTATCTATATCTCTCTCTCTTTCTCTCTCTCCCTCTGTTCCTCTGTGTGTCTGCCTCCGTCTCCGTCTCCGTCTCTGTTTCGAAGGCACTGCGTGGGTTATTGGAGAGCTGTTTCGCCTCCTCCTCCGCCGTCTGTCTATGTGTTGCGTGCTTCGGCGTGTTGAATACTGATCGATATTGATTTTGAACTCCAATCGAGAGAGATATGCGTCGTTTGTTTGTTAAGTCTGCGGCGCGTGTGTGTATGTGGCTGCGTCGACGCCACGGAAGAGGCATAGAACCAGCACAAGTGCGTTGTCTCGCCCCTCCGTCCGTCCGTCCGCCGTGCATGCTCTATGGAGATCAATATGATCGGGCATGATCGGATCGTGCCTTGACTTGTTCAGGTTTCTCTCTGTTCCACCTTCTCTCTTATCTGTCCCGCTTGCTATGTCTCTCCGGAGTATTTGACACTGTCGTTGTGTCTATAGCTGTCTTTCTTGATGTCTGTCTGTGATACTCTTTGTCATCGAAGTGGCTCTCCACATCTCTCTGTCTCTGTCGCTCTTTCTCTATGTTTCTTGTTCGCTCTCTATCTCTATCTCTCGCCTGCTTTTTCCCTTTCGTTCCATGTCTTTTTCACTATATGCATATGTCTCCTTATCCAAGTTCCTTTGTGCGTCTCCGCTTGGTTTGGCTCCTCTCTCTCTCTCTGTCTCTCTCTGTCTCTGTCTTTATCTCTGTCTCTGTCTGTATGTCTTACTGTCTGTCTGTCTGTCTCTCTCTGTCCCTGTGCGTGAATCTGCAGCTGTCACCTTTCCTGTTGCTTTTGTTTCTTCTATCTCTATGTTCACTTGTCTGCTTGCCTGTCTGTGCGCCTGTTGATCGCCCTGATCGCTTTTCAGCCAATTTTCCGGTATGTCGTCTACCTGTGTATGTGTATATGTATGCATGGTAGTATTATGTACATATATATACATGTACACTCGCAAGTGCATGTATGCATGGATGTGTATATAGGCAATACATGTGAATGCAGGTACGTACGTACATACATATGTATGTATGTATGTATGTATGTATGTATGCATATATGCATGTATGTATGCATATATGCATGTATGTATGCATGCATGTATGTATGTATGTACGTATGCATGTATGTATTTATGTATGCATGTATGTATGTATGTATGTATGTATGCATGCATGTATGTATGTATATAAAATGTATGTATGCATGTATGTATATATAAAATGTATGTATGCATGTATGTATGTATTTATGTATGTATATATGCATGTATGTATGCATGTATGTATGTATGTATTTATGTGTGTATGTAAGTATGTATGTATGTATGTATGTATGTGTATGTATGTATGTGTGTCTGTATGTATGAATGCATGCATAGGTGTATATGCAAATATATGTTTGTATGTGTCTGTCCGTTCGTTTGTCTGTCTGCTGAACTTCTTCCCGCATAGTCAAACAGGTTCCATGAAGGCTCATCATATAGGCCGTAGGCGCGTGAGAAGTATGTGTGTGCATTAGGCCGGCTGCGCTAATCAGCCGAAGTATCGTCGCTGTTTCCTATGGCTACGCGTTATAAACCTCTTCCGGCGATCGCTATAAAGTCTCTCAAAACGTCAGTGACATTCGAAGACGTGTTACGACACTCGCAGTCTCAACTCTACGCTGTTATGGACAATTCAAGACTTCGAAACCTCTTCAGCCTTTTCGGGCTGGAACGCTGGACGGAATGAAACCCCAATCGCGCTCAAAGTGGAGGAATGCGATGCAACGTATCGTCGATATACAATCACCTGGACAGGTGACCTCTCAGGTAAAATTGATTACAATCGCACCTTTGTTCGAGGTGCATCAATACGCTAATTTGACAACAAATATTTTTAAAGAGCAAATTATAGTCAGATATTTCAAGATATTTCATCGATGCTACTTGCAAATATATACGAAACAATGTACTGTAACGTACTGCAAAGCTTCAAAATTGTCTTTATTTCCTACACTGAACATATTGTAGAATGTAGGCTGAAGCTTTTGTCGATTTTTTTACCAATCAGATCCAGAGCTAAAATGCTTGAATGGGCTCACCTTCTGATTATGGATTGGCTTTGGTGCGCCATCGGTTGATGCATTGTGCATTACACACCGACGCAACAGACAACTGGTTGTTGCAGTTTAACGAAACTATGTGATAACAAAGATCATTAACGTCGCTCTCCTTCTTTATACAAGCTTGGGACTGGCACTGCCTGAGTTCTTGCAGCGATGAAGTTGCAATAGAAAGCAATTAAAACCTCTATAGTTATAGGAATAGTTGTACCATCCAATTGAGAGGCAACTTCTGTAAGACTAACGATTGACTTTAATAGTCGTATTAATGAAAATAGACATTAAGGTAGTTAAGAAGTATGTTGAAGAGCAAATTAAGATCGTTATAATCCTGCAATCGCTTGTATGTGTACAGTTTCAGCGTAGGTATACGCCTACACATATGAATGATTGATAATTGATGGATGCCTGGATGTCACCAGGGCTGAGATCGGTCAAGAGGAAAGTCTCCAGGAGTAACCTGTGGATCCTTTCTGGCAATATGTAGGCATACACTGTCAGGCTAAGGCTATAATGTATTTGCCTCTACATCTGCGTCCATGGTTTGAATCTTTCACATTATCCTGTGAAAACGTCAACTTCCTTGTCGAACCTCGTAGTCGTAAATCGTATTTAAAGAACAAATCAGGTAATAGAGTGTCAAACAAATGGCCTAACTAAGAAACCTAAATATGATCTATAACAAAAGGTCTAAAAGAAAGCCAGCGAATAACTTCGGTTCCAGCATAGACCTACCGAATTGTCTGGTTGAAGTCGTTGTGTCTGGCTTTGCCGGACAAGCAAATGTAAATCATCGAAATTTCTCAGCGCACACAGGACTCGCGTCAGGTTGACCACTTGCTACCCTTGCAATGTAGGCCTATGGGCCTAATTAAATCAAGTCCGCGATAGCTATGCTTTAAGAATCATATATCGTTATGATTACATGATAGGCGATTGCATATAATATAATGCATCCAGGGTTTGACGACAGCTTATGATAAAAACATTTTAGACCGATATAAATTACTTTGGCACATTACAACTCTTCTTTTATATAGGCCTATAGGCCTACATAGCATTGGCCAACTGTCACTATGAAGACTACGTATAATTCTATAGGATACTATTAAAATCGTGATTAATTAATAGAAATTTAACCAAAACGTGAATTAGGCTACTGTAATTTAAAAGCTAAGTAGCCTTACACCTATTCATTGTTATGATCGCGCTAATAAGTCTCACTAACGTTCCTATAACGCTTTGCGATTAAATGCATTAACTTGTACAACACGTTATATCATCTTCCCGAAGTGCGTTTGCAAGCGGTTCAATAAAATGCATGCTCCTTTACTTACCATATACCACACCACTTCGATAATTAATACTGCCGGTAATTGAATTGATGACCTGACCTAATCTAAGAACCTCACAAAAGCTAACAACCGCTTTGAGGATCTTTAACAGATAAATTGGAATGCGAATGTAAATGCATTTATTATTAATTGAATTATTGGTTGACTCGAAGGTTGATTTGTTTATTCTTTTCTAATTATTTCCTGAAATAATTACTTGCAGGCGATGGATTTCTTCCACTTCGCGTGGCCAGATCGGGTGTCTACAGGTTAGAACCACCTTTGTGATCACAATGGTTCTATTCGAGGCTGTGAACACAACAGGTGGTATCTAGCCTAGTGTCGCCCAACGACTATGGATTGAAAGTAAAGACGATGAAAGATTCGCAAGGTGGCAATGCAACGTTTCAACTCTTACACTACCAATAATACCAACATGCATACTGCTATTTCAATCGTGATCCTATCTATAAGTTGAATTGAGTGCGCCATATCATAGGCCTAATTTTTATTACGGCAACGGTCATAAAATGCCGTCAATAACAACAGCCACATTGACACAGTCTCACTGATGATGCAATGGATAGATCAGAGCTGAAAATCCTGATGTCTAGAACGGTCTCTTCCATTAGCGCCCCAGCAAACTCAGTCATATATAACGAGTCCATTTTTAATAGGATTGGAATTGCTAAGGGAAACATTGATTAACTAATGCTTAATTCATATCCGTGGTTTCCTATTTGGGTTTGCTTAAGGAATAATTGGCGCTGTATAAATCCCTAGGTTGTGAATACGAACTGTTCTGCTTCACATTCTTCAGGTTAAACTCTTTAGCCCAGTTTAATTTTTTTAAATCGTAATTGTTGTCCCTAACTGTAATTGTAAACTCCAAATTTATAGTGCCCCACTTGAGAGCAAATCTTAGAACGCTGTATCGAGTCAAATAGGTCATTCAGATAGTTCTCATAATTATATGGAAGCCCAAGTCTGATTGCTAGAGAGACCAGAGAAAGAGGAAGAGGAGAAGCCACTACGTTTCATTAGACAATGGGAACGAACCCTCTCTCTCTCTCTCTGTCTGTCTGTCTGTCTCTGTCTGTCTCTCTGTCTGTCTCTTTCTCTCTGTCTCTGTCTCTCTCTCGCTCTCTCTCCCCGGCTGTACTTAATAGAAAACAGCTGACTGTGTTCGTGGTCAAGGATTAGGTTAAAGATTAGTTATTTGTTGAACGTTGCAGACAATCTAGAGTGAAAACCCTTTTTCAATTGTTTAATTAGAATACTGTACTTTTAAATGTATCTGGTATACACCAGAGTGTGGATATCCAGTTGGTTCAATAAAGAATATACTTACTTACTAACTTACTTATTTATAGGTCTAAGCCTTTTGGGTCATTATGAAATTTCTTTGGCAGTGCTTTACGCGTGTTACTGGCTTAAAAAACCCGCCACCGATGACGGCAGTGCCGCAGAACTTGCAAGCGACAGACACAGAAGAGGAAAGCCAGACATTGCACTCGCATTCTGCATTCTCTGATTTCTAGGACGGGTCACGACCTCACACAGTTTTCGGTTGAGGTCATGGCTCATGGCTCATAATATGTACTGACGAAGGTCTACATGTATGTTCAGACAACTCCGCTGGCACATAGGCCTACAGTTAGTTGCATTAAATATCACTTGAATAAAAGCTGCAGATAAATCATACAAACGTGCAAGTTCCATGTTAAGAAAACTGTGGTAACATGTTTCAAAGCAACACTGACTATATGTTAGTCGTAATCTAAATTCGTAATCGCAATCTCCAAACTTATAAAGCGCCAGTTGAAAGCCAAATGCAGGGCACCAGCTAATTTTACGAGCGCTTCGTCGAATTAGAGGGACTGTCCAAAGGATTGTCCAGAGGAGGTCAGGATCGGGTTTCCATGCAGAGGGGACAGAGTATACCTGTTGAAGTGAGTGGCGCTTAGGGCGAGAGTTGTGAACTCTCGAAGAGATGATTCATCAGTTTTGAGTGGAGACCCATGGGTGTTAGATAGAGGAGCCTGAGGCAGTTAATTGAAAGGCGGGATGTAAGCCCATGGGTGTTAGATAGAGGAGCCTGAGGCAGTTAATTGAAAGGCGGGATGTAAGACCATTGGTATTAGATAGAGGAGCCTGAGGCAGATGATGGAGGGCGGGTGGCAGTGATAAACGAGAATTTCCTGAATTCATTGCTCCGTACCTCTCGCGCGGAATGTCCAGCGCCAGATATTGCAGATAACCGTCATAATCGGTATAGGCTTCGCTAACGGTAACGTGAAACTCATTATTGGACTGTTCCAATCGAGTAGTTTCGCTTCGAATTACTTTTGAGTATGCATTGCTGCTTGTGAAATGTGGGCATTTGAAAAATATTAATAAAGATGATTTACTTAATTACTTATTTTAATACAACGTTGACTGCTTGATGACCAGACAGTTTGTAAAATCGCAATTGTTTCTACTACTTCTAGGCATTGCCTTTTAAATGACCTTTCAAATGCCCTCGACTGTCGATACTTGTCTTTCTCAATTAGTTGTGGACGGTTAAGAATTTATTAGGTCCATCAGTTGAGACTTTTCTTTGAAATAATCAATCGACGCACTTTGAACTGTTGCTATTAATCAGATAAGCAATTCAATTCTATTTTTAAAGTAGCTTAAATGTTTTTGAGCGAAAGGCGCAAGGTATAGCCACCACCTGCGTCTCGTAGGCCTATACATGTGCATACACCCACTCGTAAATAAGCTCAAGTATACTTCGAGTACAACTATACAGTCTACAGCGCATAATACACGTAGGCCTATTATCTATAGCACATGATCAGCTATTCGTAATGACACATGTCCTTAAAAACATCGAAGATGACCAGAATTTCGCTACAAAACTTATATCATTAGAACTCATGTAACAATTCAACAGGATATGACGTCATGTAATCTTAATGCGAAGAGCAATGCAAAATGCTGATAGGCCTATAGTTTGCGTGTAGGCCTACCTAAGAAATCAAAGAAAATAAAAAAATCAAGGCGTACAGTCCTATCGAAAATCATCAGGTGCGATAGACGCTGATAGTGGTAGACAAAAGGTCACAGAATACATATGTACCTTCACACAAAAACCAGAGTAGTAAGACATGGATGCAATAGCTAGCCTATCTTATAATTGTCATCATAACTGCTTGACCTAATATTAGAACCAGCAGAAATGACATTTATTTCAAACAATAAGCAAGCATTAAGCAATTACTGACGACAGAGGTCACATCGCTAGAAGTGGAAAAAAAATCAAATAATTACTACACAGACAGACAATAAGAAATTCTACATAGACCTACTGATCACTGCAGGGAGTACTAACACAAATGGACACTTGTCTTATTAGTAGGCCAATCTAAAGAGAATAAGACAATTCTCGGTTATTGAGATAGTAGAACAACTCGTTTATCTTGGAGGGATACTAACGGGCACGGCAGACGGAAGCAGGGAAGACACGGAGAGTCGGATGCACCTCACTGGCTTTTGAAAAAAAGGCAAGGAAAAGCAGTCATCGCAACGAAAACAAGATAGGATTTGATGAGACGATGATGAAAACCATTTCCATATAGGATTACGTATGAGACAGTACGAGAGCAAGTTGAGGAAAGTCTCCTCACAGCATATAGGGCAAAATGAGTTGGGTACGAATAATTAATTTCCGGAAATTCAAAACTGCAGATTGCAGATGAAAAATAAGACAATTCTCGGTTATCCAATCGGCAAAACCGTTCAGCAAACTCCATGGGTAGCCTAGTTTTAGCCATGTTGAAGTAATTATAGGCCTATTTAGAATGCCACTGGCTGACCAAATTCCATACAATTTTGTGGTTACCTTTGGAACAACGACGTATCTCATAATTATCATCAAGCTGGTTTGGTTTCACGCTGCATCCTTAACCGAACTCCATGTTATCTGTGTGATCTCTGCCGCCCAGCGTCCGACGTTGCAACTCGTCTAGCGCTTTGCTCCGTGACAATAAGGAGTAGCACTTAGTTCCACGGGTTCTGGAATGACCCCCACCCCGTCTGAGATGCGCTCGTAACCTCTGACCAATCAAATCGGGTTTTCTAAATCATTCATCTCTTTCTCCAGTAGCCGTGGCTGAGCAGGGAGCGCTCTGGAAAAGATTTCTTGTAGCGGCCCTATATATATGTAAGTAAGTGGCCAGAATGAATGCATAACATAGGGAGGGTTCGAACTTCTCCTAATAAGGCGAAAGATTGAAAGATTGATATATATATATATGCATATATATGCCTATGGTAGGTCTGGTCCAATAAAAGTACGGAGAAATCGGAGTGTTCACCAGCCCTTCGTTTAGTTTGAATGCAGCCTTGGTGTCGTTAAGACGGAGTGAGATTGCTGCTTCTCAGTGACGTCGCTACCATTGAGGCGCAGAGGAGGTGCCTCCTCTGGGTTCTATTAATTTTTTTAACCGAAATAATATGTCCGTTGGAGAATATTAGCCTTTCGTACGCATGATCTAGAAGTGACTTCCCGCTTGGTAGTGTCCATTTTATGCATGATTACGACGGCATAGTCACAGACAAATGATTATTGTTACATTTTTATTTACAAAAAAGTCTAGGGGTTAGGGAGGAGATACAGTAGCCCCTCTCCTACCCCAATCATATCCGATCTGCCTCCCCTGGTCTCTAATCCTAGCAGCGCCACTGCTGCTTCTAATAGGCCTACTATAATTAATTATTGGATGAATAAATATGGGGGATAAGATAAATAGACCGCTAGTCATGCTTCAGTGTTTGTATGAAAGTATTCTGTGCTCTAACAGTCTGCTTTTATGACACTTTAATATTTTCTATATATCCCTTTGTTTCGTTGCTCTGTCATTTGTGCATTTGCAACACCTACATTCCATTATGCCATATGCTGTTGAGTGATTCATTGATGTCTGTGAAGTTAATGTAGACTTTCTGGTTGTGTTCCTTGCTTTCTTAAAGTATCTGTGCTTCTTCCTAGCCAGAACACGGCTTGCTCTTCTCAAAGTGCCCATCCCATATTATACCGCTTCATTCTGTTTTGTATCATTTTAGTGAAACTTATACCTCTGTAATCTTTGCAATCGTGTGGATAAATACAATACAATTAAATTCATTAACCTTGTAAACATAGACATTTTACACAATTTCCTTACATATACATGTATGACCAGTAGTTCAGACCATAACTATAGTAGCTAAAAGATTTAGTAGTAGCCAGTTTTAGTAACGAGTATGTAGGCTACGAGTACAGCATAATTGTGTATCATATGCTTTCATGAAGACACTTAATATGGCACATTTAAGTACCTCACACTAAACTTAATCACTTTCAGTCAAACACATTTTATTACATTTATTCAGAGACACACATTTAACATTAACAAACTGGAACACATTTAAACAATAACATCGACAAGTTTAACATTAAAACTGTAACATTAAAGTATTACATTAAAACTGTAATCATAACGGATCCAGGATTTGAAGTGAGATGTCGGTGGGCTCTAATAAGAAACCAGTAAAGAAAACATCACATAGTATTTATTTATTTTTAAAATTTAGATATCGCCCCTTCAAGAACATATACTCAAGAACGAGCGAGCGAGTATCCCAAGTCTGTGTTAGTATACCTATGGTATAATGCAGCCTGCATGCATCTGTCATGTTCATCACTGGTGATAGGCCTGTTAAGGGGTAGGAAGAGAAATAAACACAGGCAAACTGGACCATACATGTAGTAGGTCATGGCATAATACTGACAGAACTTACATACAAAACTTCATCAGACTCTTCTGTTACACTTAAATTACTTAGAGATCCACTGGGCTTCGACCCCCCTCGACTGACTATAGAACTAGTAGATTGTCGTTTGACAACCTACGTGTTAGATTGCACTGCACCTAGACTTAAAGATTTATGTTCTAGTTCCTGCTCCCGTTATCTCTTGTTTCCTCTAAGACCAAACTACATTTAGTGGCAGCTCTAAACAGGAGATGTATAGCACCACAACCCCCTCCAAACCATTTTCTATCGATGCGCACCTCCCAGTGTTAAAGGCTGTTTTTGCAAATTTCAATAAGTTAAAGAATTTGTCACGAACTGAAGATTGATGCGATACTTCGGCAACTTATGAAGTCCTTCTGTCCCTACATATTAGGAAACCTTGTATTGAGAGCGAATGTCTTACAGAATTTACAATTAAATTACAGAAGAATGTCTTGCACAATAGACACTCCTTAAAGACCATAAAAGGCATGCACGAATATTCACAATGTCTGTTAACAGACAAAATTGGCTCATAGTTCAGGTGCTTTTGACAATATGGCATTAAAAATAGCATATGGCATTAATAATGGCAGAATCAGTCATGTTTATGCTGATAACAATACTTGACTGAAGGTCAGCGCTTCAGACCCAAGATTTGCAAAAAAGATTTACAAGTAAATAACATAACTTGAACAAAACACACAAACCTGGTTTGGTACATGAAATTCAAAAATAAAATGTGTGTAAACCACATTACTAGAAGCAGTACAAATTAGAAGTTAAACCACACTAACACTATGTAAATGTCTGATTACTTTCAATTACATAGAAACTCTTGACAAGACAGAAGAAAATGATAGCAATGTGTTTGCATAATTAACAGAGAGGCTTCACCTGAAAACAGCAAATCATGTGAAACAGAAAAATAAGCGTACGTATTAATGTATCTTAGAAAGCCTTTGAAATATGTGAAGTCATTAGCTTGTATAACTAGCACACACAAATACAGGTTAATTTCGGGCTTAACCTGAATTTGTAGAGGGATTATATTACCTTACAAACATGTCTTTGTCTGAATGGTTATCTTGCTTTATTACAACGACAGATTTATATAGAATCTCTTCAAGGGAGAGACTAATCAGAGGCACGCCCAGCCGAACGGCAAAAGCCCTGCATCAAAGGGAGAAAAACGTTCAAGCGCTTTCACTCAATATAATTATGTAAAGAAATACCATTGGAGAACAAGTCATAATAGATGCTACGCAACCCACTCTAGAAAGTTGGACCGACCATAGTAAAGCTTCTGTGTTGCACTAAGAGAGTTTGGGGCTGGGAAACAACCAGCCATTCTGTGCTGCAGACGAGAGGAGGAGGAATAATCCACAGCCCCATGTATATGGACGAAATACACAACTCCCTGAGATTAGATCGAGCACGGACTGTCTGCAAGGCAATTACGTTTATGCGTTAAGATATTACAATCAATGCGTCTGAGCATCAGTAACCAAGACAAACCCTCCACCCACACACACACGAAGCTGCACATAGCCCACACCCAGATGTACCTCCAACGCAGAACCGTAGCATCTAAATCCTAAGATACCGTTGGCTACTGCTGGGAATGAGTTACCCCTGCACAAGCAGCAACGTCTATATGCATAGGAACGGATGTAAAAAAAATTGGGGTGGATTGAGTTGTAAGCAAACGGCGTATTGTGAGGAAATGGTGCAGGTCACAAAAGCACCTTGTACATCCTCTCAGCAAGTGCTCCTGGATTAAACGGCAACTCTTAGGTCACAACCAATTCACTACCAATAAAAAAAAAACCTACGGAGTCGTGATTTACAATATCTTAACTGCAGAACATTATAAGCAAGCTGTCTTAGTCATTAATAGAATATACAGTAAAGAAAAATTAAACACACAAATTAGTTTCAAGATGTAAGAAGAGAGTAAAATATAATAATCATCATAAACTTATTTTTGCAACACTCAAGAAAATTGTTTAAGCATTCTGTATATCAATAATTTATCATTATGTGCAGTCATAATTTTATGTGTTCCATAAATGAATCAGAAAAGACGACTAGGCCTATACCATTGGATTAGAACGCACTGTTCTGTTTCGCAATACAGAAGACGAATAATCTTCTTTGAAAGTTAGCTAAAAATCTTGGATGCATTAGAAATATAAATTATGTAACCAGCTGCAAGATTGTATCCTACATAGCTTAAATAAAAGCACTGTTATTAAATGGTAGGCAGTGTCCAGATGAAAAATTATTGAGAAGAGGAAGAGCAGAAGTCCCCTAATGTTGTCAGTTACCCTTAAGTATAGTATGGAGTACAAACCGCTTCACAAATGGTAAACCGCTCCACAAATGGTCCCATTGCCTTTTACATGGTTAAATGTAGAACCACAAACATCGTAAAAATTAGAAGGGCTCTATTATTAAACTCTTAAGTACAATCTCCCATAATTACACAATACACACAAATAAAGAAATACATTTAAATAATTCTGAAATTCTATAATTCCAAAATTATGCACCTTCAAAAATGTCACATGACACTATTTGAGGTAGTCTCAAGATATTCAATCTAAAATGCAGCAGCTGAAACTTTGCCATGATACTGTAATCGTAACACAACAGTAGTAAATAACTAAAAAATACTGTACAACAAATTAAACAGTAATTCGAGTATAGTTACCAGTAATTGAAATCTTAGGATGTAAACCTGCGTAAATTATTCATAAATAGGCCTACCTACTACTACGGTCTCATTGTGGTAATAGAGTAAATGCATTGTAATGTATTACTGGGCATGTTTCACGAGTAACACACAAGGCGTTCGAAGAAGCAATAAAAAATTACAAAAACACCATAATAGGCTTACATCGTCTATGTATTGCAATAAATGAACGTAGATATATGTGATGCATAGAATGAACACAATGAAACACATTTTAAACAACTATAAATTGATCTATGACTTTTCCAACCTGAAAACCAATTTCACAGGTGCACATAAGCAATAACCATTTATTTATTTTCAATACCCATTGGTACACATATTTCTAGAAACAAGTATTTGTGGGCATTACTTTTGGAATGGCTAGTCTTTCTGATAACTAGCAATAATTATTGTTTTTATTATTACATTTTACCCGAGGTACGTGTAATCCCTCACTAATACAATTCTGCTAAGATCTGTCAACGGGTTTCTGCTCATGATTACACTATCTTACAATTACAATTTGGGGAAAAAAGCCTTGTCATCTGTAACATCAGCAAATGTGCCTAAAAATTCAATGGAATTATAATGTTCGATATCGTTGGAAAGGCACTGGAAAAGGATTTTAACCTTACTCAACTCTCCAGAGATGGTAGAATAAGAAAGGCCGACCGCAAGGATGTAATCAGCCACGACAGAATTAACATGAAATTAAATATATGACGTCAGAGTTACGAAGGCAAGATGGTTGAAAATATTGCTGTATTTTTGGTTTTTCGTATGGCAGTTTGTTCTGAATTTGTTTCAAGAGCAGTACAGGATGTCGAACAAGTATGTACAGCTGTGTGTTCCAGAACAACTATTTATCTGTCACCCGAGAACCATTGTAGCTCCGTCTAGTCCTTGCAATCTACACTGAAACAAACCTGCTGAATTCTTAGAACTTAAAATACAAGCTTTCTATAGGATCCGATCTAGTCTATTGCTGGTGGTATAAAAGCAGAGTTGCAATAAACCCATGGTACCCATCGGAGCAGCAACAGTCTAGAAGTTGGTGATGGCTGCAAAGATCAAAGGTCAATCACGGCCATCTGCTGCTCGCATTGCCTCATTGCAAAAGCACAAAGAGCGCATGATAAAATCAGAAGCCAATAATAGCAATCACGTGAATGGGGCAAATGCGTGCTCGACCAGTTCTTTCCCAAACCGCCTATCAATCCATTTCAATGAAAGGTCTTTCCCAGATCGCCTGCTTTGTTGACGATTGGTCAACCTCAGATGAATCCTTTGCAGCCACCAACAATCACCCAGATGCGTCTCCTCAGAAGATGCCTGGACAGTACTCTGAATGGCGGACTACAGTTCAGAGGTTGTCATAGCTGAAGCTGAAGCCAAGTAGGCAAAAGAAGCCAGGGACCTAATCCTCCAAATATCAAGACCTCCATGTCCAATGGGTGGTCTGGTCTGAAACCACTGAGAGCTGTCAAATTTTATATTGAAAATGATGAGCTCAAGGGATTCTCAATTTCTCACATTTTGCACAAAGAAACGGTTTGATATTAAAAGGCCTATATATTATTATTTTAACCTGAGATTAGCTTCCTCGGGTAAAATTCCAAATACTATATTATAATTGCAATCATTATTATAGCATTTGTTATTATTATAGCTACTAATATTACTATTAACTACTTAAACCTTCAAGGAAGTTCCTAGTGATTTTTATTAGTCATACCATAAAACAGAGGTAACAACAAGTTACTGACATGAAATCTTGTAACTTGTGCCTTTTCTGATACATAATAGGTTCGTTTCCATTTTAACCAATAATAAAAAGTACTCATTTAAAGAATAGTCTGAACTTGAACCCTTGTCCAAAACAGTCTGGAAGAAACTTTACCTCTGCTGCTGGGCAAATCAGGGTACTTATTCTTGCAGCCCAAGAGGTCAAAAGTTGAAATGAAAAACGAGTAATTGATGTCATTGCTGCAATACACGCTGAGCCCAAAGTCTTTGCCAAAAAAGTTTGGTCCTTTTAAAAGATTTGTTGGTGGATTTAGAAAACGATACACTTCCAATGAAAATGAATCGATCGTAAGAGTGAAGTGGCTGCGCTGATCGATTCAATGACCAGAAGAGTCGATCTAAACGGCTGAAAATACGAAGAAAATCAGTCAGCATCTAACCTACTTTCACTTCCATTTTATTTTTGAAACATTTAAAGACATTCAAAACTTTGAGCATGGATGTTTGTATGTTTGTTTATCAGGTATACATACATGTATATGCATGTATGTGCGTGAATTGGTTTGCCTGCATGTTTGTGCATTGATTGCATCCATATATTGTGCATATAATGAGCAGACAAATATGTATGCATTGCAAATGTGTCCACGTGTGTATATAAATGTGTGCATTTATATATGCTTGAATCGGCATGTAGGTATGCATCGATGCATATAGTGTATAATTACATGGACTGAGACTGTACCGCTTGTACATCTGTTCAATTCGAAGTACCGTATTGAAGTGGTATCAGGCACAATAATATAATCCTTAGGAGAATTTGCATACTTATGTAATTACCTCCATGTGTTAGTATCTGGACATCTGCTTAGAACCATCGAAGAATATATGCATGTAACAATACATTTCATACAACGCCTTTAAAGCATCCGATAAACTGCACTGTAAACCTCTCACAGCTAGTGAATTGAAGGCGTAATAAAACATTTTTTAAACTTACGCTGTCCATATTGACTTTGGCTAATCTCTTCTCTGCAAAATATCATATACACATATTATACAACCTCCTGTATAAGTCTCCCTTTAGGTGCCATACCGAGTACCATGAGTGCTATAAAGAACTTGAGTCAAAACTGAGTTCATACTAAATAGCTGAATCAGAAGTATCAGAAGTGAGGTTCATATCCAAGGCTGTATATACCAGCATATCAGAGTAATAAAGAAAAGAATTACGGTTTAATACAGCTGAACAGGACAGTCAAGTGATTCTATTGTGCAAAGGACTCTAAAGTCGATTATAAGAAATCGAAACTGAAAACCCTGCAACACACGATGTTTTAAATAATTCCAAAGACCATTTTGTAGGTAATCAGCCAGCAACTGGTGCTTACTTTTGTAGATTTCGACAGTGGACTAAGTCAATGGGCCCCCTTTTATGTCACCAAATGCAATTTTCCAAAAACACATTATTGTTTTACAGTATCAGAAACAGTCCACTAGTCCGAACTTACTTTGTCGGCAATGGCTTTGAACCTGGTTCAAAAGCAACATCAAAACGAAAGTAAAGTTATTTTCACTATTCAAGAAAAAGAAGTGACAAGAAATTAAATCAATACAAACTATTCAGAAGTCAGACTTTGCTGCAAGAAAGTACATTCTTTGACCCACAATTATTGACAAAGACATTGCACAGACATGTTAGGGCACACTTAATACGGGAACAACATTCTAAAAAAAGTGTTCCTCATCAGTTTATACTTTCATTGACCAGTGAAGAAATTGTAGACTAAGCATTCTCTGATCATCATCAGATAAAAATCTGACCTTCAGACCTCAACTTATAAATCATATAAAAATTATCACCATTTGCCATCACATTTCCATCATCATCGTCGTCGTCATCATAGTACAATACAAAATAAATGTGCATGATTTTGACATGCAAAACCCTCCTTATAAATTTCCGCAGTTTCGACTGAAGATGGACTATAGGAAACGCTAAGAACCGCAAACAGACTGGATGAAACAAGTTCTAGAAAAAAATCGAGCTCCAAATTAAGTATTAACAGGTTCTTGGTTAATTACAGGTTTATTTACAGGTTATTTTCTCTTCTGGCAAAAGTTGTTGTGTAAAGGCAGTTCTGACCTTCAGACCTCAACTTATAACTCATCTCTTCCCGATATCATTTCCGTCAAAGGATGTTTCCACATTGCTAGACTCCCTTCTTTTGGCTTTCGACGTCACTCATTGGAGGCCTTGGCTTTGACATAGTGACGACCATCGACTAATATTTTGAGAATTGTGACAATGTCACTACAGAAGTTCTTTGATTAGATAGTTGAGGTCAATTAGGAGCAAATAGTAAACCCTGAAGGAATCCCGGTCACTTACTTAAATAGGGCCAACAATTATTACTATTAGCAATGAAGAACTTCCTTCAGTTTTTATTTTTAAATACAAAATACAGTAAAAATCTTAACATAAAGTAAGAAAATAGGCCAAATGCATGATCTACTAAAACAATTAATATAAAAAAATGTACAGCCTAGCACCAATAAAATTATAATTAATGTTATATTTGTCCTCCTTTTGGAAATTATATATGTATGATGCATATGTGTTTGACTACATCTCCAAGGTGCTAATCATTGTCACTATTGTCACTCTCGTCGTCGTCATCATCATCTCAACCACAATCTCAGGATGTCTTTTTTCGGAAAAAAACAATTGCACACAGTACCAAACAGCATGCACAATATTGCACACAGATTTCTAATTTCAGAAATCAGCTTTGACCAAAGCCCCACGCACCACAAACAAAAACCATTTTCCACGATTTAAACATAAAGAATTAATATAATCAAAACATAGTAACGAAAATTTAAAAAAGCACAGATAACTCGAATGACTACTGAATAAAATAAAGACTTTGGAAGAAAGACCTTACCAAATACGTCAACATCTATAGAATCTAAACCTTATTCAACTGACCTTCAATATCTCCTGGTAATATTGCATATTTAAAAGTAGCAAACGATGTTATGTAAAAGAACTGGAAAAAGTCACAAAGTTACAAGCACACCTCCACTCTAAGAAATCGATTCCAGATTGTTTTAAATTTTTAAATTTTCTGTTAAACTCCTCAAGATGTTTTCTATAGGTCAGCGATAAGCTCCTGAAGAAATATTTGAAATAATTTCAGGGCAAATTCTGAAGTTCTAATGTATTGTGTTTGATTTTAGATTGTGACAAAAAAAGACTCAAATATTCCCATTCACCCAGCATCATCGAAGGTTTTGATTATAAGGAGACATGACTGCAAGGAAGAGAACTGGCAATGAATGTCAAAGCATAGCAAAATTAATCTCGTATGCTGTAGTCATAAAAAAAGATTTCACACATGTAAGAAGACTTAAAAGAGCGTCTGACCCCTAACAGACAATTGTTGGCTTCACCATCTGTTTTAGCAATCAGCATTACCATCATCATAACCAATCGTAACAGCAAAACAACAACAAAACTGATTAACCTTTTGGTCGCCTGTGGTTTCTTTTTCTGACCACAATGATGATGATGACGACAACTAGACAGGCCACGATGAATACAGCTACGATGACTCCAATCACAACAGCTGAGGTGAAGCTGAATGCAGAAGCAGCTGAAACATCAGAAACAGGAAATCTTTTGACAATTCAATAAACTTAAATTCAAATCACAAAAATGTTAGATTTGCAACATAACTAGGCTATATGAAATTGTTCAAAATTACATGTATCCAATGTTTAGCATGCAAGACTGTCAATCCACAATTCGATGTCGAAATTCCTAGCAGAACAGAAAGTCATTCAAAGGGTAGCATATAGCTCCAAGCAGGAAGATCAGGTCTTACCTCTCCGCTTCTGAGAAGTCTCTACAGAGGTTTTACATATACACAAGTGTGTTACTTTACCCTTAACATAGATCTAAATTCAATCAAATAATGTAGTCGACTATCACATCCCATGACAAAAAAATTGCTGAACAGAACAATTTAATACAGCTTCAAAAGAAAAAGCTATCAGGGCATAAAATGTTAAGCTGCTGCAACAATTCAGACTTAGCTTTCTTACATTCAGTAGTCCTGTTCTATGACAAGGACTCTGCATAACCATATCCTATGCATCAGCCATCCATACCCGTAGGATCCCATTGTGCCGCTAGAAGCCCAACAAACATTGCTCTCACCCTGGGTTATAATGTTATAGTAATTGTACTTACCAAATGGCTCTTCAATTTTCTGTGGCTCTGAAAGATTAATACCAAGCATTACAGATTTCCAAAATAATCTCCATTTGAGTAAATGATGAAACTAAATCTTTTCTCATTAAACTGAGACTGAGAATATTCCATCAAGTATTGAAATGATAAGTGATAAATGATATATGATAAAAGATATACGATAAAATATAATGATAAAATGATAAATGATAAATGATAAATGACATCATTATTCACACAACTACAAGTCACAAAGTTACAAACCACGTCTCCTTATGACTACCTATGACTGCTTATGACTACATAAATTCAGGTAATATAAAGCACAAAAATAAAATTAAAGAACTAAATCATTCTTAACTATAAAAATGGTAAACACACCACATGAATAATTAATTTACTCACTTATGTTCCATAATTTACTGGCTCATTAATAAAAAAAACTGAAACCATTTTATCAACATCTGATAATTGAAGAAGTTGATAAATAAACCAATTAACTAACCACTTGTGTACGTAAGTTACATAATCAACAATGTATGACCTGGAACTGCCAAAAACACACGAATTTAAAATTTAATGTAACTCACTCACCAATAACCTTGATGGTGATATTTTTGGCAATGACTTCTGT
Source organism: Bimastos eiseni (assembly GCA_959347315.1). Taxonomy (NCBI): domain Eukaryota; kingdom Metazoa; phylum Annelida; class Clitellata; order Crassiclitellata; family Lumbricidae; genus Bimastos; species Bimastos eiseni. The sequence goes on from OY365807.1 coordinate 18,175,768, forward strand.
CTGGCCGTCAAGGGTGTTGCTGGCAACGCATTTGACACCGATTTCTTGGCCCTGCCATTCCGGCTCCATTACAATTGATCTCCATCCCAGCCCCGCTTGACCCTTTGAACTAAGAGGGTGCAGGGACATCGTTGGGGTTGGGTTGCCGCTTGCCGAGCAGTTGAGTTTCTCACCCACTTGTAGGGTGTGTTGATCCGGGGTCAGCTTGATGTCACGCGTCAGATCTAAACAGAAAATGCCACTAGAATAATTACATGCATGACTGTACCACTTTTTTTAAGCCCAGGTTTTGAAAAAGGGTCATGTTATTCTTAGTCATTGCTTAGCTTGGTGCGGCAGGTACTGCTGAAACAATTTTATCTGGATTAGCACTGATGCAAGAAAGTAGTGTATCATTATTTTCATCATTGTTATAGTTATTTTAGCCCTGAGGTACTGAAAACTCCAACTGGGAATTATTATTTTATCATCATCACAATTATTATTATTTTTGCTATTACTATCAATACTATCATTATTATCATTATCATCAACAGCAGTAGCAGCATTATTAGAGTCATTCTTGTCAGGAGAGCCCAGAGCTTGATGGTGATGTTCCATAGTGCCAGTGTTTCACCATTGAACGCTGGTCTCTAAAGAGATCAGTTCACATACATCACCAAGTGATGGTGGGCATTGGTGGCACCCTTCACTCATTGTGACGAAGGTGGTCGTCGATGGCCGGCATCTCCGGCTTTGATCAACGGCTTTGATCGTGTGACCTAGAAGAGAAGTTGTGTCGCTGTTCGGTATAATTAATTTTTGCTTCAATATGTGTAGGCCTATAATCTCTGTTTTTAAAGTTCTGGATAAATATAGATTAATCTAGAGAAGTATATGTTATTATTTTATTGTTATTTTTATTCATAACGTCAAGATCATGATCGCTGTCATCATAATCATCCGCGTGGTTTGTTTTAAGCCAGAAAATCTATAAATGGAGTTGACTTTCCAGCATATTAGACCACATACTAGGCCTATATTCCAGGTTCATATACCAGTTCCCAAGAACTGATTAAGACAAATAATGTTGTGACTTGTAGATGCTGTGACTTGTTGTCGATGTTGTGACTCGGGAAGGGATGCGTCTGTCAGTTGCTTAAAATGACCTACTGCCCTAGAGAAACTGAAATATCACACCCTCGCCCAAGGCCATAATACCACTTATATTCTTTTCCACTCGGATCTGGCTCTGCTTTCATTATCTGTGTATGAACTGGTTTCACCATACCCACTTCTCATCCTGGATCGTGACCTTTAATTCAACCCTAGCTCATTTGGCCCATGGCAGGCTGTCGGCAGGCACTCTCAAAGCCATTGTTACTAATTTATTCTTAAGAAAACCCAACCCAGTGGAAAATTATTTAGACTCAAATTTCAAAACACCCACAGTTTTCGAGTATATTGTCTGTCCAGTGTCCACTGACCTTTTGGAACATCATTCAAATGCAGATCATTGATAATGAAAAAATAAAAGACTAAAACAGCTGTTCCTGTGTATGCAGTGCAGGGATTAATTCAATCATAAAATTAAATAGCAAGAAATATTTACACAATGTAGGCTTATTCAGACTTTTATTTACAACTATATATATTATATAAATATATTATATACATACATATTGTGTGTGTGTTATTATTTATATAGCACTTTAATATTCTTGAGAAGGGTTTATGGCAAGTTAGTATTTGCTCAACTCCTACTTGTTCTTTCCAATTTTAAGATTCCTAATATTTACTCACCAACTGCTTTAAGACTTAATGCATAAAAGAAATTATGTATATATTAAAGTTGTTAATATTTTACATGAATGATAAAATTATTTATGGCTTTCTGTTTAATCTTTATGGAACCATTTGTGTAAAGTATTGTGCAATATTGCATTTATTAGCAATAGATAAAAAAATTTGAAGTATATTCCAGTGCTTAATGACCAAAGAAGAGTTGCAATAACAAAACGTGAACAAGGTGGTTGTGCTCAACAATAGTGATTGCGATGAATTTGGTGATAGTGATAATAGTAACCATGATGATAACTGATTCTGATAAACAGAAGTAATAATTATTATAATGATTATAATGATTACAGCCTTAGGACTGAGATTCCATTGGTTTTCTTGTCACCCGACTTCATTTGATAATTCAAGCCTATTATGTCTACCCTTCAACAAAATCTAGTTGACACCCCCAGACTAGGGCAGAACTCTCAACAAATGTATAATTCAACCATAAGAACATAGAATTCACACAGGACTCATAATTACACTTTCTGACTCCAATAGATACTGGTTACATCCTAGACTTACCTGCCAGCTGAATATATCCCATTATTTCCAACGTGAAGGAAAATGTTATAGCTCAGTGAACCTCAGGGCATCAGTCTCTCATTATTAACCATAACCTCTAGATGGCTGAGGATGAAATTCTTTAATAATTTTAATAATAGTGCTTAATAACACACTGAGATAAAATATTTCTGCCGTAATTAATGATGACACCAGCAAGTAAAATTCAATGCATGTGTGATGCCATCTATTGCAATATAACGATGTTTACTGTGCAATGTAACAATATGACTTACTGTAACACAATATGTTGCATATAATGATGTGACGTATACTGTAGCATAGCACAATGTAGTGCAGTGCACATAAGCGAAGTATTATATGATATGCACACAAAATTACAATTTTTCTGTTTCCAGAAAACCATGTTACATGTAAGTCTACTGTTTCCAACAAGTGAAAGGAAAAAACAGAATGTTTGTAAAACAAGAGGTAAATCTGCATCGAATGTGGATTTAAATTGGCTTAAAATTTAATGTTTTGCTTTCACCTAATTCTGTCAAATCCATATTTCAGCCAAAACCTTTAAAGAAAAATTGCACTTAATGCACAAACATAAGTGGAAGAGGCGTATACCCTCTCCAGTTAAACCCTTTCAACTCCACCCAATGTTTAACCATATGCAAAGTGCATCCTCTCCATCACTAACACTGCCAGGCTCTGAGCCTGCTTCAGTTGCGGTGTACACAACCTCGGAAGAAAACACATGCTGAGCATGAGGAATTGCGGCCAGAGGAACTGGCTCAAGGTCCTGATGCAAACCATATGAACAAGGAACCATTCACCCGCCAGCTGCTCTAAAATTTGCACATCCCAGCTGGAATCCGGATTTCTGTTCGACATTGTTTGCCTGATTCGAACATCCGGTCTAAAGGCAGTACTTCCTGCTCTTCCACACATTTGTTTCACATATATTTTTTTCATCCACAGGAACTCGGTCATTTAGTCTTAAAATAGATTGTCTAGTAACAGAAGTTTCTTACAGCCATCAGAACGTTCAAGAAATACAGCACCTAGAACACAAATTGTCTGATTATTGGGGCAAGTAGTACTGTAGGGTTCACAAATAAGCCACATTATATGTCTGAGTGCAGGCAGGCAGGCCCGCCGAGACGGAGCTAGGGGCAAATGCCCATGGGCCAGGGTAAATATTAAGGACCCGGGCTGGGCTCGCAATTAGCTTACGAGGGTATAAAAATTAGTTTACTGCAGCTAAATCCAGCAATAGTGTTTTTCACAGATACATGTAGTGTTATGAGAGACCAGTGACTGCTCTGCCTAGAGATTCTGAATTTCTGTCGCTACCCCTGTTTGTAGGGAACTGCTGGGAACTACCATCAGAGTACACAGGCTTGTTAAGTGTTTTAGTTATGCCAGCGTCTGATGCTACACACATTAGCAATGCACAAAGCAGACATTTAAGTGATTGTAGATTGTACCAACCCAGCGACCACACGAGAAACCCAGATGTGAAACGAAGAAGCTGATTATTTCAAAGGGCTTCTGTCATTGAAAGACGAAAGGATCTTATCAACTTCTTATTTATATAGCTCCATCAATACGAACAGGAAACTGCACTTGGTCGGAATGAATAACTATTCAGCTCTTGAACGTCATGTCTGGCAACAGGAAACACTTATTCTTTGAAAAAGTGTGGCCACAAAACATACTGAATCTACAGTGCCGGAACTACCCTGGATTTTAGGTTAGATACTGAATAGGCTGTGGCGTCCTGAGTTTGATCATAAAACAATTGGTGAAAACGTCAATTCACCAGATTTCACATGTGTACATCACAACATACTCACAACATAAAACTCGATTGAATCAGACTATGGTACTAAACAACTCACATACTGTAATAGTTTGAGGTGTGACATTCCATATATGTCAATAAACGAATATTTATATATATAACACTCACTTCAGCAATATTGCAATCAGACATTTCTATACACAAGCATGAAAGATACACCGACTATCGTGTTTGTGAATATTTGGTGTATATAAATGCACCACCATCACTAGTTAAACCGTGTATGTTGATTGGTGGTCTGGCCTCACAATTGTCTGCTGTTACCAGACATGAGTCGGTATGCAGTAGAAAAGCACTTAGACAGGCAGAATCTTCAGATAGAAGACAGTGGGTAAGAATGGGTAAGAATACTATGAAGACTATAAAGCAGATAGCCTGTAACACACACACACACACACACACACACACACACACACACACACACACACACACACACACACACACACACACACACACACACATATATATGTGTGATGTGTGTGTGGTGTGTGTGTGTGTGGTGTGTGTTACAGGCTATCTGCTTTATAGTCTTCATAGTATTCTTACCCATTCTTACCCACTGTCTTCTATCTATCACACCACACACACACACCACACACACACCACACAAACTAACACACACACACATATATATATATATGTGTGTGTGTGTGTGTGTGTGTGTGTGTGTGTGTGTGTGTGTGTGTGTGCGTGTGTACCTTGGTTCTCCTAAAGAAAAACAAGTGGGATAATGAATGACCAATGGCCATTTGCATGATAACAAAGTCTCTTACAGGCTTCTCTGATTCTTGTACTTGTCAAGTATTGTTCTGCATATAAAATGGACTCAGCTCTCATTCCCCAAAAGCAAATGACTTGAGCGACCACACAGCCAAATGGCCATGAATTCAAGTGGTTCCAACCAGATGTAAGTCTAACACACAAACACATGTACATTGTACGTATACATATATGTATACATACATGTATACATTCCAGTACGTGAGTACATACTTACATACATGGACACAAGCATACACACATGTAGAATTATAAGGAAAGGAAGAGAATGGCACATGGTGATTAAAAAGTGCAAGATCAGCTCAGATGTTGTCCAGGTCTCAGCAAACGATTAAAAGATTAAGATGTGCAATAACACTTACGAGGTTTCAGCGTATGATAAAAAAGAGGATCTTACCTTCAGATATAGTGGATATATGTCTATGGTTGATTGAACCTGGAAACGCAATTTAAGTCGATGTTTGGTGGGCAATTGCAGGATGCACTGACTGTGCATTGGTCTGTTTAGTAAAAGGTTTCCCACTAACAATGCTTAACGGGTGAATCACTCCAAATAGGACCATCGAATTATATGCGATCCCACACATCTTCCAATTGTTCCCATACATCTTCCAGTCGATGTGCGAGAGATGCTTACTTCTCACACTTTCCCTCATCACACTGATTGATATTCTATTCCCATCTCTGTTGTCATGGTGACAATCGTCATGGCCAACCGCTGCTGCCGTCAGAGTCCTCTTGTGCAGTAGAGGAATGGCGAGATAGCATCTCTGAATAGCTGCACTTGTCTTGGATAATGGACATCTGGTATCCCATGGGAACCACCGGAATTCTTTCTTCCTCACTGCAATTGCCAGTTGCGCACCCAAGTGAACTTAAGCGAGACAAGAAATTGGTATTTATTAATCTAATCAGTTTCATTCAGCTGCTCATGTTCGTAATCCTGAGATTTCTGCACAATAGCAAAGTCGTGTGAACCAGCTTATTCACAGGCGCTGTCAAAACATAGGCCTAAGCGCTTTTAAAAGTAGAGTGACTAGAGTCCAAATCGGTTTCAGGTGTTGAAACCAGTGGCGCCGGCAGCAATTGGAAAGTGGAGTTTCACAAAAAGAGCTTTACTTTAAAAACACTCGATACAGCCAATCACTTCATTTGATACCTTATTGTTTAGCTTCATTTAAAAGACAAGCTGATTTATAAGCCACGCCGCAGTGTGTTAAATGAAGTGAAAATTTGGATTACCGCACATTGCCGGAGTTTTCTTCAAGGGCGAGGGCAGCGTAGAACATGAACCGCCCGCAGGAGAGGGCCACCGGCCACCTCGGCCGTTCTTGCATTGAACACCGCGTGGGGGGGAGGGGAGGAAGTTCAGACTCTGCAGTCTTCTTAAGAAGGCCTCTGGACGGCTTCGGTCCTCTGCAGCTGGTAGCCCCCACTTAGCTGGGGAGGGGTAGAGAATCAGAGAGACGGTGGTAGCGTTGGCAACTGCGCACAGGCTTTCGACATAGGAGCCTTAAAGCAGAGGTGCAAAAACCAAGATTTTTTTAAATCAAAATTTGTTTTTTTTTTGTTTTCCTTTGGATTTTGTCACAATAGTTTTGTTAAAAAAAGCATCAAACACAGCATGAAAAAGAGCTCCAACTCGTTTATATAATTAATTTAGCTTAATTTCAGACTAAATAACACACAATTAGTAATATAACACTAACATTAGTAAATTGAATAAAATACTTAAAAAACAAAAAAAACAAATATTGCCATTTTTCGTATCTTTTGTTTTTGTAAGAAAAAACAAAAACCCAAATAATCGAACACCAACATGTTTGCAGTCCTGCATTAAAGACGCATAAACCTCGTATAATGCCATAATTTGGTCTCATTTCATCTTATCATTAAAAACCATAAATTAAAACACATTTCGGATTTTTTCTATTATGGAATTGATTGCTTAGATGCTGGAGTGTCTGATTTGAGCATTATTACACAGCATCTCTTCAAGGCATAATATCCTCGCAGGAAATTAATACTGGACGTTCACAGGTCCTGGACAAACACTGAGGATAGCTGCGGCCTCTTTGTGGTTCCACTTAATTAATCATCGCAGACAACAATGCACTCTGAGACTCGCCTTTCTCCTCCCCAGTTTATAATTTCTGACCATTGCGCGGTCAGTATCAGGTTCACGGTAGGCTTAAGCCACATCGGGATTTCCATGTCCAATTCCCATGGGCAGATTTTATTCCTTCCAGTATACCCACACTGGACAAATGACACACCATCAAACACATGAGTCATGACACACATCTCTGTCTCTGTCTGTCTGTCTGTCTCTCTATTATATATAAGTATTTTGACCTACACAAATGTGGGAAATTTGTCCTAATGGGCATTTCCACAGGACATATTTATAGCACGGTAGGCGAACAAAAGTTCACTGGAGAAAGCCCCCAGCGGTCTAATTGAATTGCCTAATTATTGACACTAAATAATTACAATATAGTCTAAATTATAAAGTGTAGAAATGTTTTGATTGAGGCAAAATGAAATTATTTTTTAAAACGTTCTTATGCGAAATTCGTATATATGTGTATATGGATAAGTCCAAACAATATTATTAAGCGCTCCGAAATCGGTTACTTCACTTATGCCTACAGAGAGATGCTTTGTCTGGAAGAGACCCGGAAAGTATTTTGACCTATAAAAATCTGGGGAATTTGTCCAGGGGCTTTGTGCATGTAGGTTTTATTGATGAGGGGGTTCTGTCTGGTGGGATTGTTATTCATGGAGGCCTATGTCCAGGGGACTCATATCCAACACTCATTGAACAAACCTTGTGTTTCAGAGTACCATGTTGCTGTTTTGCTGCAAAACGGTTGAGCTCCTATCTTCCGCCGACATAATATGACAGTTTAATCAGCCACTGGGAGTGTTTCATCACTCTGTATTGCATGTCCATGACTAATATTGACAGTGCGTGGCGTAATGGGTGCATTGGATGCGGGGCAGTGGGTCAGCTGACCAATTGAAGGAGGTAGGAACGTTCGTTGGACGGCCTTCTCTAACGTTGAGCAAATGGTGAATCTAAACAAAGGAGCTTCTGTGTGTGTCGTGGCAGCGACCACACAAACCACAGCCATGTAAATTAGCGAATACGCAATAAAGGTGTCTGAATATGTATTCTATTACGTATTTGAAGCTTATATATATGTATATATATATCATTCTAATACGTATTTGAAGCTTATATATATATATTTATAAATATACCAGTACTCTAGAACGTGTTCATCTGTACGCAGATTTCCAAAAGACACAAGTAATGTGCATAGACGAACAAACCAGCTTAAATTGTTTTCTGAAAAATCAAAAAATGTGTGGAATACCTAAACTGTTCATCTTGTTTTCATCCAATACGGCCGACAGTTAAGAAAAACACAAATGTCTTAAATACTCCACATGTTGAATCTATAGGCGCAACTGCTTAAACCAGTACTCTAAAACATGTTCATCTGTGCGCAGCACGCTGAAAATACTCCACGTGTTGAACGCAATTAATTTTTACCAAACAATTGGTATTAGGCCCTATCATAATTCTGATCATCATCATCGTCGTCGTCCTCATCATAATCCTCCTTCTCATCTCATCATCATCATAAAATAGATAAGTGCGATAATTGACCTCTATTGTTTTCAGTTATATGGCATTTCCTAAACAGCAAGTAGATAATAGTTACGACTACTACTCTTATGATAAACTTAAGTGTCACTTGTTTTTTGTAGTTGAACTGAAATTAACCATTCTATCAAAGTTATTTGATTACAGTGCAACACGAACCTACCGCATGCAATAAAAGAGCGCCCGACAACAGTGCCCGACAAAAGGGCTCATCATTTGTGACAAAATTATGAGCATTAGTTATTGAGCATAATTAGAAAATGCTTCAATTAGAAGCTGGACTGATGAAAATTATTCTGTTTAGCTAGAGACCTAACTGATGAAAAGAATGCCGTTCAAATGGGACGTACGGGATTGATGAAAACGGATCCTGTTTTACTAGAAGCTGAATTGAACAATCCATTTCACCAATCCAGCTTCCATTCAAGCATGATTCTGTTCATATGAATCCAGCGCCCCTTCTAACGGAATTCTTTTCATCGATCCAGCTTTTAGTTTAGGGACCGTCCACATATTACGTATACAGCGAGGGGAGGGGTTTCGAATTTCGGCGGTTCTGCGTACGGGTACGTACGATGAGGGAGGGGTCCCGAAAATATGTACAATTATACAAACGCAAATATAATTGTCTGATTAGGACGTACACAACACGGAATATTGAAATCAGAACTATGAACCCAATTCCAGACTATATATTCCTGCTTAACCAATTTTATGAAGCCTAAAACTTTACAATGTAAGTATTGTTAGTGTTTTATGTCTTCATGACAGTTAACCAATTAAAGCTGCTAAATATGATGCTTAAAAAAAATAAAGAGCTCATGGTAAAATCTATGTGTTACAGATGTCTTTAGCTACTTATCTTTTGCAATTGGGGGGAGGTAGTAGAGCTCAGATGTACGTACGCATGGACTGGGGTCCACAAAATGTACGCACTGCAACAGAGGTAGGGGGTCCAAAAATCCGATTTTTTTGCGCACGTAATATATGGATGGCTCTTAACTGCATTTCTTTCGTCGATCTACTGTAATTAAACAAAATTCATTTAATTAATCCAGCTTCCATTTAAGCTAGAATTCTTTTCATCAGTCCATGCAGCTTATATTTCAAGTTGCCTGGCGCGTTATTTTGTCGGGTGCTCTTTTGTCGGGCGCACTTTTGACGGGACGATTCGCTCAGATCGCTCTTATCCTGCGTGCTGAACCGAGGACTCCGCTTATAATAGGTATCTAGAAAGCTATTATCAAGGGGTCTATGGCTGAGCGCAAGGTTGCTGTAAGCGTAATTCATTTAGGTATTTCATTTACTACTTTGATTGTTGGATATGTGTAATTTTTATTGTGCCAAAAGTGGACTTCTATAAATTACGTCACATCCAGATGGGGAGGGGTTAGAGTTGAGTGACACTAAGTGATTAGGTAGCAGTAAACTGCTTAGTGCCAAAATGCATAAACTGTGACAATAGATTGAGGCAAAATTTAAGCCAAAATAATGTGACGTAGCTTATGGTTGGCTTCCTTAGTTAAGAATGCATAATCAACATGACACATGTACCTAAGTGTAGGATTGATTTAAATGTAAAGCACTTACGCTTTACGCTGAGGATGACGTGGCATTCTTCAACAACATTCCCAATTGTCATTCGACATGTGTAGCGCTGTTTGTCGTCCTTATAAGTTGCAGTCAGACCGAGCGATCGTTTTGCCAGACGGATCTCAAAATTCTCCTCACTTTCGATGACTTTCGATCCTCGCATCCACTCCAGAGTTGGTTGACTTCCAGAGTATTCCGACTGGCATTCAAGAGTTGTTATGGATCCTTCCTTCAGGTCGAATTCACCAGAACATTCCGGTTTGGCTTGAAATCACAAGAGAATCTTATTGCGACTAATGGCCATAAATGATGATCACGCTTAGTCATCAATCAGTATAAACGATTTCTGTGTGTAGTGGATACTGCACTATACACCCATGTGCATCCACAGAAATTATCTTAAAGGGAGCAAACTTTAAATTTGTGGCACGGGATCATCTTTGCTTTGGTGTGGCACAGTGGCTGATCGGTTAGAGCGGTCAGCCCGTAACGTTCAGTGTGTGCTGAGCGCGTGGGTTCGAACCTCGTCCGGGGCGTCAGTCACTGTGTAGGGACCTTGAGCGAGTCCTTTGCGTACCAATGCTCTGCAGTACAACTGCAAATGCGCCGTCGAGGCGTGTGTCTGCACTCCTGAGCAAAAAGATGTTGGAAAAAGGGCGGTATCAAATTTCGGAAATAAATAAATAAATAAAATATGTAAAAGCTAATAGCTACATGCATTCATTAACACGTGACAAATTTTGAAACAAATAGTGGCCAAGGACTTAGGGGGCCTATATAAATAATCAAGTGCATTTTTGCAATGAAAATCGTGTATTAACAATCACAAAGATCAACAGAGTTTCTTTTTGCAAAACATCAAAAAAGTCCCGGGGTTGCTCCCCTCTGCGGAGGCACATGGCTAGAGCTATCCAGGGGCATCCACGCAGGAGGTCCGGAGGCAAATGCCTCATATTTCAGGTAGGGAGGATAATTTTGTAGTCTTAGGGGGAATATCTTGCCGTCCTTTAACTGGGGACCGGGGGCTTGCCTCCATCACTCAGAGGGATTTACGCCCCTGGAGCTATCCAACAATCCTGGCAGTACCAGTTTTTCAATAGGGACACAATAGTCTTCAACTGATGCCAGATTCCTTTACGGTAGTGAAAGTAAATATGTGGCCCATACTTGTTTAGGAACATCTGAAGTAAGGGCTACATTGGTGGGACTACTGGCCTCTGACCTCCTCAATCAAAAGGCAGCTATCTTTATGGGTGACTTAGCTTGACAGCTGTCAAGTTCACAGGTCGCAATGAGAGTGAACTACTCCAGACACAGAGATGAAAAGCAAGGCATTCAACAATCCGCCATTTACAGGATAACAAGAAATTCATTAAATAAAATTCAAAGTCGCAAACAGGAAACTGATTCACACAATCTGTGTTGTTGCAAATGGGCTTGCGATAGGCGCTTGGTACCTTGTTTTCAGTTTCTTGAACCCCATTTAGAAAGCACTTTGATCCTAAATGTTAATGGCCCGGGCCTATAATTAATGGCCCCCATTTTGAGAAGTTTTCATTAAATTACACTTACGGTTAATTGAATAAAAGTCACTCAGCCATTATAGGTCATTGCAATTCGCATCAACATTATGGGAAGCTTGGCAAAAAACTAGCAGCAATTTCGTGCTGGCTTTTGGCCCAGATAAATCGATTAGCCGTGTTTCCTCCTCAATGTTTTTGGGACACTTTTTACTTATTATTTAGCCCTTGGATCACCTGCCAACTTACTTATCTTCCATGGTCAGTTGGTCACACAATACAACTCTGTTAAAGGTTTCACATCTCTTAAATGGCCATCTACAGGAAAATGTGTTGTTTCTGTGATACATCTTGTCCTTGGTCAGCATTTATGCATGTACTTTTGCAGGACCCTCCTTCTGGAACTCTCTATTAGTCTACTTTCTCAAATCTTAACTCCTTTTCTCTAACCTGCAAACTTACCTCTACTTACGGTTCTTAATGGGTGCCCGGCTTTAATGTGCACCTCTAAACTTTGTAAGAAGTGCACGTTGAATTAATTAATTAATTAATCAACCTGTCTGAATGAAATATTAATGAACTCAACAAGAATTCAGTTGTGGTTATTACTGTGGTTATAATTACACCTAGCCAGTCCAGTCTCGGTCGGTCAGTGGTAACTCAGTCAACTTATCACATCACGGTTCGTTGTACTGTAAGATATTCAAACCCTGTAAACAGAACGGGGTCCTGTTTGCAGTTCTGCACGCTGACCAGTTCTATATAAAGTTCTTTCTTTATGTTCCTCACTGAGCTTTTTAAACTCCTGTCAATTTGTTTCATGAATAATACATTATCCGTGATGGTGCTTTGGTCAGTTTTTTGAACATTTAAGACATGCAGAGAAGGTATAACGTTTGAATATCCCGAGTAAATAGAGGACAAATTCATAAACTAAAAACAAAAAAGCACAAAGAAACAGTTTAAAAAAATTAAAACGAATGAACGAACAAAAGCGTGGACAATGAAAAATGGCGACGCCATTATATTCGTCAATACAAAGTATCGCTGAATAGAAAAGATTTATTTGTTACTAGGCGTAGCCTAACGAGCAAGCGTCTAGTATAAACTCTCGGTGAATTCAGAAGCAGGCTTTTTGGACGTGCACGTGCATCCTAATTGCTTTTCTTATAATAAAACCTCAGATTGCACTATTGTTTCGCCCCAGACAAAATATCGTGGAATCCCCTACAGAGGCTGGCCTAGTAAATCAAAGCCTATTGTTTCTTCACTAGGCTTGCTGCACGCTTGGCACTTATCTTAGAAGCTTAAACAAAATTTCGAAACTAGACCATGTGAATGAATGGGCGGACAGCTGTTCACGAGGATTTGCTCAAACTGCTGTTAAACTCGGAATATTTTACCAGAAACCCCTAGGCCTACCGTTACTCTTAAAGTGGTAAATGATATAGATGCCCACTAAGTCATTTGAAAGTGTTCATTACCACGACTTCCGGCCTGCTCTGTTGTAAATTGTAATCGTACGAAATGGCGATATACTAATGAGAAACCATGACCTAATCGGCCTTTTGTTCTTGTTCGTCATTAGGCCTACATGTATACAGACCTATCATAGTATACCGGCAGTAGCACAATAGGCTCAGTTTCACTTCAGTCAGTTCAGTACCATCTGTTGACGACAATAATTATAAGGGACACTCGTTATCGTAAACTTCAAATTTCTAAAGCGCTGTTCTGAAGCCAGGCGCAACAGCATATCTGAAACATGAAGCATTTTCATATCTCCGGAAACTGATAAGTGCTGTAATATGCCAAGCAAATTTCTGTCGACGGCAACGGCCTCTGTTATCATAAGACATAGGTTGTCGTCAAACCCTGGATCCATCCATCCGTAACGAGAGGTTCATAAACGTAACCCACTGGAGATATGAAAATTATACAAAACGTTCTTCTACAAATTCTGAAGTTAGCGTGATTGTTTTCAGCGCGTAATTTACTTAAAATTCCATTATTTTGACATTCTTAATGTCGAATTGCTAAGATTGCCGACTTTTACGTAGCCATCTGCAACACGTCATACGAAGGCGGGGCTAATTTAATGTGCAAATCACGTGTGTTTAAAAAAACTGTTTATTATGAAACTCGGCGTCACTCAGAAAAATTAAGATCACTTAGAGTAAAAAAAAATCAAGATAATGACAAAACAAATGGTCCACGTTTAAATTATCATATTTGGACAATTTTAATTACCAATAGCAGAATTTGGCGAAATTCGATTTACTAACAACCGTCATTTGCATTCGCATAATCAGAAGGATGAGCTAACCATGGACCCTTAATATTCAAATAGGCGATGGTGTTAGGCCCTACATGTAGTTAAAAGCGTTGGAGTGAGAGCGCTACACGGAAGCACTTCGGGGAGGCAGCGGCCGCGCGAAGTGGAGGCGCCGCTTCCTACAGAAGTCATTAAATTCAAATATTTTAGCGACGCTCGTGTTAGTTATAAACTGATAATAGACGCAAGTTTCAGAGTCGAAGCAACGCACCCACTGAGTTCCAAAGAATATTCAATCCCAACCAAAGCTGGACGATATACACGGCTAGTCCGTTCATAAAACAATTAAAAGGGAGATTAGGTTACCAGAACGACCAGAGACTACATCAAACTCATCACGCTCTAAAGTAATTGAATCCTATGGGACGCGTATGAATATTACCTCCCACTGTGAGGTAGTATGATCTTCTGTGCAAATCGGCGTCTACCCGGCTCTCGCAGATGTAGTTACCGGGATCGGGGTCGACCTTGAGATTCGAGATGGTCAGCGAGAAGTCGGAGTTGACGTAGAAGTTGGCTGCGTTTTCGTGTCTGGGGTCGACAACCAGGGCCTCGTTATCTTCACTGTTGAATATGACGCTCGGATTCGAATCCGTGTTGAACACGTAGTCGACCCATCGCACCCTGTGTGGCCGAGCTGTGGGGAGGTCGCAGGTCAGACGGACACTCTTACCCGTCACCCCACCCACAGATATGTCGTCTTCATCTTGCGCAAGTGTGCACACGGTTGCTGAAGAAGAACAGAGTTTGGGGTGAAATAGGGTTAAGCATAGGACTACTTTAAGCTGAGATACGTTATAAGCTTACCTCACGTGAAGGCAAAGTTTACGATAATGCATTGTTTACGGTGAGATAAGGGAAGACGTTTAGTATAAGGTATACGACGTTCGAGTAATCCGGAAAAGGTCATACGGCAAAGCGAAGAACAGTCATGTTGGTCCCAAGGACCAACTGTTCAAATTAACGCAAAGCAAGGTACGACCACCGTCCCTGGGAGTAGTGGTTAAGGTATGGTTAGAAGCTGTATGATAAGCACGGAAAACCAACATGAGTTCAGATGAGGTTGGATAATACAGTACAGGGTCGGTTTAAATACAGCGAAATACTGGGTGCAAGAGAACGTAACGTATACTTACAGGTGAGAAATGTAAAGTTCATAGTGGTGAATGGGTAACTTAACGGACTAACACACGCCATGAAAATTGTCTGCGAATTGATGGATGATTTTCTTGTTTCTAATGGATTCTGCACATTTCACGGCAGATGCGTTTACGGTGAAGAGCTATGGGACCTCTGAATCGCTCGGATCAGCGTGTGTGTGTGTGTGTTTGTGTTTGTGTTTGTGTGTGTGTGTGTGTGTGTGTGTGTGTGTGTGTGTGTGTGTGTGTGTGTGTGTGTGTGTGTGTGTGTGGTGCGCACAACATGTGGCGCAGTTCATAGCTGGCAATAAGGAAAACTTAGTCATCACTGGTTGGGAGGGTATGCATTTTCCCGTTTACAACGCACTCGAATTGACTCTGCACATGTATGTAGAATTGTAGATCTATTCCAGCTCATGCATACACGTATACAAACATGGATGTGTGTGCCCATAGGTCCTGTATATGTTCCATGAGATAGGCGGGAAAATGAGGCTAAGTTTAGAACAACAGACCAGCCCTAGGACAAAATTAATGTCAATCTTCTGATCGGCTGACATCCAAATGTCGGCCATATTTAATGACAACCAGCTGCCTCTACACTCACCTGCTGACAATTCCTGTGTTTTTGCAATTAGGAAATCTGAAATACGAGCATATCCACATTGACCAAGACAGACGCCATTTGGCGCTGTCTGTATAATGGCGCATCATGAATTCTAAACGAGGCGATTGCGCTCATGGTGTGGAGAGAGATCAGTCGAGATGTAGGCTATAAATTGGTCAGCGATTGAAAGTAGTCCTACAGTTCGATCAAGCTGTCATTCTACCTCCCAATAGAAGTTCCTTTGCTTGAACAATTTCTCCATCCTATTCTCAGAGAAGACCACGAATATAATGTTGGATATACAAAATAAATGAAGGTATAAACAAGACTTCTATTTAAGAGGACTAGTCAGAGGCGCGTTTACAGAAAATGGAGCCCTAGGCGCAAACATTTTCGGGGCCCTTCTGAATTTGTACACTGAGTCTGAGGGCCGTCTATAAATGACGTCACTCACCTATTGGAGGGGTCATACATCTGTGACGATTTGTTACGACGTGGAAGGAAGTCTCTACTATATATGACCGAAAAGAATGAGATTCATTTTTCGCATTGATATCCGAAATTGGATGGCATCTGGAACTCCCGCTTCTATAGGAACATCGTATTCACGGGTGTTTGTAGGAGCGCACTCTTTTAAATTGATGGACTGAGGACTAATTTCGCTTTCAATTATTTCATTTAAAAATTCTCAGAGGACGCCATAAGCTACAAGCTGACGTTATTTTCAAAGTTGTCTCTCATTCGCGAATAGCTATCAAGCAGGCGCGCTTTAAGCTTGAAAGTCTGGGAATAGCATAAAATATTTTTTAGGCCTATGCACATTTGCACACTCACACATGCTAATAAGAATACAATTCCACAGGGGCGTCAATCCCCCTTGAGTGATGGAGGCAAACCCCCGGTCTCAGGTGTCAGAAAGGCAAGATATTTCCCCCTCCCCAAGAGTCAAAAACTATCCCCTTACCTGAAATTAGAGGCATTTGTCTCCGGATTGCCCCGTATCTGGACGCCTCTGCAGTTCCAGACACACAGAAATACATGCAAACATAATATTATAAAAAGCAGACATACATACACATGCAAACATCCTTGTGTGCGTAATCGATGTGGTCACATTAGTGTCTGGTGTTATCCTACGTTAGTTGCTCTAGTATAGAACCGCTGTGTACAATGTGTCCATCGCCCGGTGGCATGGATTTTTTACTGTTTATATCAGCCTATAAACTGAATCCAAGTTATTCTGGTTGGATGGTCTGAAGGGTCAGATAAGAGAAGAGGATAGGCAGGTGTGCTTGGGATAGGTACAGTCTGATCACACCTGATCGGTGAGTCTGGTCCAAGGTGGGTGTCTGGCGCATATAGGTCTATGTGTCCCGCTGGTAAATCACCAAAAGAAACAAGGATAACGATTGTTTATTAGGAGTCACGAAAGTCTTGGTGTCGTCAACTGATAAATTCATCAATCTGTCTCTCTCCGTCTTTCTCTCCATCTCTCTGTCTGCGTGTCTCTCCCGTTTACTCCTTCCTTTCCACCCTCAATCAGTTCTGTGAGTGAGCGAGCGAGTGTGCCGGTCAGCCAGCCAACCAGCCTATCAGTCATTGTTTCTACCTGACGTTCGAATCCGCGTGTGTGCTATATCTGTTGTCCATCTAATTCGTGAGTTTGTCAGTATTTGTCATTCTTTGTGTCTGTTTTTCTGTATCTTTGTTTGTATGCCTTTTGTTGTCCGCTAGTCTTCCTTGATCTTCCCTTCATTATCCTTTATCGTTCCCCAATCAAATAAGCTCCCTTCCCGCAGGGGTGACCGCCGGGCACAGCGCAAGTTGCTGACCCATGCCCCAATAACAAAGCCACTGTACAACTGGACGCATGTAGCCCTCGGAAGAAAGGCGTGCCAAGGAGGTCATCGAGATCCCCAGTGATAAGTAGCAAGCTCACATCTGTCGCTCTCCAAAACTGGTCATCGTCGACGATACACGCATTCGGTTGATTGGATTTTAAATCTGGCACTGGGGGTGGTGGCGGATGGCAGGAGTTCCCTTCGGTCAATGACTAATAAAATCTGTTCCGTTCCCATCTGCACCGATTCTGTGATGGATGCATTATTCTTCAGACGGACTATCTGATGACGGGTGCGTCCTGTGGCATCGCAACGATCGTTACGTAATTATTTCTCGCCTTGTCTTGTGGAAATTGCCACAATATCGTTCTACTTAGGCAGCATAATGAATGGCTGTCGCTTCCAGGTCCTAACGTCTGTTCGTATTCCCTAGAGCAGCTGTGGGTCGGAGAATTTTCTGGATCAAAGGCAGCAATCCAAGGAAGAAATAGAAACATGCTTACAAGTATTCAAGTCTAACCATTGTTTGTCTAATTTATGACGCGTTACTACTATTCTTTCTTGGTCTTTTCCTACACCATTCTCCCTCCTCTAAACATTTTTCTACTGTTGGGGTTGTCGCACTGGAAGTGCTACTAGATGACCACTGCTACATGTATGACGGCACTATATACATTTGTACACACAATGCAATAGGCCTGTAGTATCGTATTTCAGAGCCAGTAGCAACTTGTGCATGGCTCAGAGAAACTGCATAATAAAGCAAAAAGGTCCCATTATAATGTAGGCTATAACTGGAATAATGAAACAATGCCACATGCTATTCTCAGTGCCATTGCAACTGTTCTATGCACGTGCATCCTACCAGCCATAACGGATTAGTTGGTGCGTTCGGATATTAGATTCCTCAATGGACTCCTAAAACGGAGTCAATCTCTCTTTGTTCTTAATTCCTATGATTAAATGCCCGGATTTAGCGTGTTCTAGTGCGTGACCTGCATGCAAAATCAGAGTCTCTCGCGCAGTTCCCTCTCAACAGGTTAAGCTCACACAGAGTGCAGGGAAGGGGAAGGAGGAACTGCCTTCTGGATCCGAGCATCAGTTTCTGGGAGACATTTCTAGGGCGTAGTGCTGATATACAAAGGGATGAAGTCTGGTCAGTCGGTTGTATTCCCTGGGCGGCAGGCGTTGGGGCGTGGGAAAGACCAGTGACCAATCAGCGAAATTTATGGGAAAATCTATTTTCAGTGAAAGCACTGGGAGACGTTCGCTCCGTAAATCCCAGCTGCTTGTTATCTCCTTCATTGAAGACTTCGTACAAAAGAATAACGATTTGCATCTGTACGGCCATCTCAAAATTGCGCTATATAAATTTACCATTGCATTTCGGTTTGATACTTGTTGGCATTTTCGCTTTTGCAGCTCTCATACGTAAAATTATAATGTTAAGAGTCTCATACGATTTGGTGGATATCACACCACTTGCAGGGGTGTAACAAGCAGTGGCATGGGGGCACCGGCCCCCAGTTTTAAAACTGGGGGGCAAAGCCCCCTCAGTTTTAGTGCTCATTGTCCCCACGTGCCCCAAATCGGTTCTTTTTTATGTTTTTTCAATGGCTTTTTAAGATGACTTTTGTTAAGATAATTTGTGCCGCCCATTTTTCTTGTTTCTGGGGGCAACATTCAACAAGTGGGAAGTCCCACAAAATTTTTTCTGCTTCATCCTCACTTTTCAAAACCTTGTTACACCTCTGACCACTTGTATATGCCTATGTCAGAATCGCAGACAGTTGGAGTTCGGGCTCTTTTAGTATGACTAATTTAAGTTTGTTTAACGATGCATTCATAACAAGGATGATATGCGTGTGTTCTTTCAGAAAACGAAAACAGGTATATATATATATATATATATATATATATATATAGCCAGCCTAATCTGGGAAAGTGCAGCAGATTTTTTAAATTCATTCATTCATGTAGGCCCAATTCATTCACGTTGAATTAACTAATTAGTTTAACCCGTTTGAATAAAATCGAAATAAATTCAATTTGAATTCAGTTGCCAATATTGCTGTAGCTATAGTTACACCTACATCCAGTCTCAATCAGTCAGTCGGTCAGTAACTCAGTCAACTTTCAAGTGGCCTCGTTCTGATAAAACAAAGAAAACGTCAAATCCTGAGACTCGGCCGATGAGGCATCAAGGGCTAATAATGGATGCAGATATATAAGAGCCCAGCATCCATGTCGAATTTCAATATAAATCGAAAAATTGTTCTTTCCGTCACAAGAATTATCAAAATTTTTCTAAAAGGTTCTTTTATGCACTTCTGGGTCAACGTGACTTTGTTCATCGTGTAATTTAGCCTATTTTGAATTCTCATATTTTGGATGTTTCTACTTTCGAATTGTACAATTCTCCGTCATTCGATAAAATAACCGCCATTTGCATTCGCATCATCTGAAGGTCGTACTAATTTTAGTATGCAAACCACTGAAGTCAGGCGCGCACGTAAGTTATATAACCACGGCCACAGACGAAGATGGAGCACTCGCGATCAAGACAAATTTCGTGGCCGAAGCAGTGCACCCGCCGAGTTGAAAGTTCAATCCTAGGCGATGCTGGACTGTTAGGCTAGTTTATCTTCAAAGGTGAAGTATACAACATCATTCCAATAATTAGAGACATTTTCTGTGATGTAATAATTAGTGTTACATACAATAGAAATATCAGTTACTGTTAGTAAAGCATTGGACAAAAAGAAGTCACTAGTGGCGGGTCAACGAACGAATGTCCATCCAGAACTGACGGCATTTATTCATCCATGCATCTACCCATTCATTGATTTAATGTATTCATTCAACAACCGACTCATTCATTCGTTCGTTTAGTCATTCATGTTACCTACATGTATAGCGTCTCTTCAGGTCACAGCGCCGTGTTCTTCAAAGAGATAGCTACATTCTCAGACGTTCTAAAGTACCGCGGCGTTGGAGAGGACAATTATAGCCCAGGAGAGAGATAAGACGACATAAGACACGTCGGAAATGGTGCTCGGAATCTCTTCGTGGAATGCTTTCTAGGAGGTCCGTCCGAACAAGACGATGAGGTCTGGTCGTGGATAACGTATCAGATGGACGTAGTTTAAGTCAGTGTCTGGTTTTGGCAGAGACCTAAATCCCAGTGGCACTTTTACCTATATAGGCGCAATAGGCGCGCGTCTAGGACCCCAAAGCTCAGAGGGGCCCTAAATGATGAAAACATTAAATACAAAAGAGCATCTCAGGAGCCCCCAAATGAATGGAAACATTTTATACAAAGTAACATCTCAGGGAGCCCCAAATGAATTGACACATTAATGCAAAATAGCATGTCTCACATTTGAAATACATAAAATATAATATGTTCTGTATTTTTGCAGGTAATCATTCACATTACAAGTGTACCGTGGTACACTTCATAATTGCTTTATTAATGTCAATATCAATATCAGCTCGGTTAGATGTGTTGGTAAGAGACAGGGCTGCGTATTATGAGCCTCTTCGCTTCCAGAAGTCGGCTCACTGTTTTACTGAGTGAAATTTTTAAATAACGTTGCGTATTTCGATATTTGATGTGATGATGTGACGTCACATATCTAAGACTCCTTCCACTTCGTAACAAATCGTCACAGATGCATGACCCCTCCAATAGGTGAGTGACGTCATTTATAGACGGCCCTCAGACTTAGTGTACAAATTCAGAAGGGCCCCGAAAATGTTTGCGCCTAGGGCTCCATTTTCTGTAAACGCGCCTCTGACTAGTCCTCTTAAAATCTCAGACAAGAAAAACGATGATTACAAGCAGCAGCAGGAGTCACATGCATATGCTGGTTATCATAGAAATGGGGAAATGTCTGCTTGCAGGCCACTTCAACTCAACCGTTGAGTCCTTTGACCATGATGAACGTAAGTTCTGACCAGACAACGTCAGCAGAGCGCAGTCGTAATCGTCAACTCCGTATTTCTGAAGCGCTACAGTACTCTAAGGCTAAGTATTGGGGACCAGCTGATTCACGAGCGCTACATCATGGCAGAAGGGTTGTCCAGGGAAAACTAAGAAAGATTCAAGTCAGGCTGCCAGAGAAACCAGACAGCGGGCTCCGTTGAGGAAGGGTAATATTGGAATGGGTGGATGACTGGACAGGTAATAAGTGTAAATTCTTGAAGACGTGAGACCAACTTGAATTCGAAAGCCTATTGGGTGATACGTAGATGAGCCTTGGGCAGATAACGATGGAAGAGCGTCGCTATAAGGCGTACCGAGGAAGTGAGAAGATGACCAATTCAATTGATAATAATCCTGACAAAGAAGAGCAGTCAATCAAGTGAGGCATCCATGGGTATTAATTTAGTGGCCTCGTTTTCTCAGCCTCAGTAGATGACGGCAGTTGGTCATTCTGTTCTTCGCCACTCTGACTCTCCCATTTACAACGCACAACCAGCTTCCGAGGTGTACCTGGATGGGCTCGTTGTCTTAATTGTTTATCATTCGGTGCCATTGGCCACTTTAGATTGTCTACACAAAAGATAATGAGCCGTGACGCATGGAGTCATGATCCTGTGCGTAGTCCAAACATCCATGACTCACGTCAGAGCATGCATGCTGGTATTTACACCGTGTACCAAAATTGCCTGTTAATTGCTCCTCGAACTGAAGTGGGAAAGCTCATGTTCAATACCCTCCCTCTACTTCAACTGTTCTTTTAGATCCGGTCTCGAGAACGCCTCTGGAGAGTTGATCGTCAAAAAGCGTCACAAAGCCTATGTATACAAAATTACGATAACAACTGCAAATGTCTTTCGCCCGTAAATTTCGAGGTTAGAATCCTGTGACAGTTTGAAGGCAATCTGCGGTCGTTTTGCATTTATTCGTACAACGATGGCGGGCTCTGTGAGGTTAAGCAATTCGTGCCGAAGGAGAAGTAGGTCTAAGATGCAGTCTACGGCTTCATTCTAATCATCTTCACACCACCACCATAACCATCATCATCGTCATCGTCATCACCATCATCATCAGTTCTTTGGCGACAATGGGTGAGAACAAATGACCCATTCTTTCTCTTCGTTGGAGACTTGACGGTTTGGGTCAGAGCAAAAAGCATTTGCAAAGGGAATAAGCACACCATCAATTCATTCTATTTTATCACCGTCTGATTATAGCGTGACACGCAAGCAAAGCCTAATTGGTTTATCTAACATTTGTATCGATATGATAAATTATAGGCATCGTCAAGAATATCCATTTATCTGGTGTCAGCATATTACCATGCTGACAGAGCTCTAGACCTCTAAAAGTCCCCACATGTTATCGTATAGGCCTACCCCGCAGCATTAGGGTGTCAGCCAACTGATTTCAGGATCACCCCAATGGTTGACCTCTGACCTGATCAGCCTTCATCGTATGATGACGTAGGCCTACCTGAATCCGGCAAAACGGCTTTATTAGTTGAGCTCCTTCCGTTGTAGGCAGACGTCAGAGCAAATCACAGATACGGAGAATTTCCATGGCACTTCAGTTCTTTCCTACATCGTTTTATTCTCAGGAGAGGAGAGAAAGAAGAATAGAATTCTTGTGCAAGGCAATCTTTCACAAAGATTCGGATTGCGTATAGGCGTCACGAATCCACAGTAGTATAAGAACAGTTATAAATGAAGTCACTGAACTTGCTTTGTCTTATTTTGCTCACTTACGTTTCACGGAGGAGGTCAAATTCGGTTCTTTAGGAGTTTTCCCTTTGACACCCAATATTTAGACTTCCGTGATTCAGTGTGTTGCCTGTGACTGCTGGTTCAGAGCCAAATGGCCACTAAATTGAGACCACAGCCTAATTATTTACTCCGAATTGGAAATTGCGTCTGAGGTAAACAATTGTAAATGCAATTATCTGTCAATTTAGACATGTATTGAAATTGGTGATTATATATATATATATGTATATCATTTTATTATAATATATGCATTATATGGATTAATTAATATAAAAGTTTGTTGTAGTAAGCACTGGCGCACCCAAAGTACTCCTTGAATATTCATATTATTCACTGTAGTTTAGATCCAGATAATTATGTTTTTTATCCATGAAAATAAGTTACACATAGGTTTACACATCATGAAAGATGACATACAGTTATTGCTCTTAAAATGCATGTGGACAAAATAATATGTCTACGAACATAATAGAGCTGACAACTCTAGTGTCTACTGAAACTAGACATAATTTCTATGAGTGCATACATGCCTAAACGGACATTTCTGCATGCTTGGGCTCATATGCAAGTAAGTATATCGTTTAGTTGCATTTTACAAGAATGCTGCATTGCATGGTACCAACCTATTAGAGCAATTATCAGAGGCGTCCAGATAGGGGGTTCCGGAGGCAAATGCCTCCAATTTCAGATGGGGGTATTTTTTGAGTCTTGGGGATCTTGTTTTCCTGACACATGGGGCTGGGAGGTTTGCCTCCATCTCTCGGGGGGAGGTGTGGTGGATTGACATCCCTGGCAATTATAACACACAGACCACCATCCAAGTGTAATTGTTGTATATATATCTATATATATCATTTATATATGCATACACCCATGCATGGACGTACGATTATATATATATATATTATATATTCACAGATATGCAATACCTATATGTGAATAATATATATATATATACATACATATATTTATGCATATATATAAATATACTTGTGCACACATGTGTTTATATAGGCCTACATATTATATATATATATATATATATATATTCATGTGTGAGGCGCGTGCGTGTGTGTGTTTGTGATCTATGTCAGGCAATTGGCTAAAGCCAATATCATATATAAGGACTGAAGATGTGTTGAGGCCTGGGCTCCTATGAAGTAAGCCTATACAGAAGTCCATAACTGCATGAGACCACTTAATAGGAGGACTGGGGTTACTGGAGTGATGGGAGTGCAACTCAACAAGTAGAGCAGGCTGTTAACAGAACAGTAAACAGAAGCCAAATGCAACATGAACAGAAAATGCGGATGCAAGGTCTTTAGGAAACTCAATTACTACCATGCAGTGGACATTATGACGAATCTCTACAAGGAGTAGGTGACTTTTCTCAGTTGTCTAACAATTATCCTAATTATTACTGTAGACCTAACTGTAATTCTAAGTGTAGAATAGCATTTGTATAGAGCCACATTTGACCCTTCAGAAATGCACTAACTGCAGGTGCTCGATTGGAGACGCAGGCAGTCTCTTCCTCCCATACCCTGCATCATATTTACATAATTTATTAATTAAATATTTGTAATATTCCAAGTCCCATTTAAAAGTTGACCATTGTCAATATTTTTATGAATCACAAGTTGGCTTATATAGAAATCGTAAAAATATATGTGTTGTCGACTTGTATGGCATATGTATAATATTCTGTAACATGTCTAAAAACTAAAAACCCTTTCTACAAATTTTCCCTGTGATTGTGTAATAGGACATTTCCAAAGAGAGCGTTCAATATGGTTCTTTAGCAGTTATCCCTTTGACACCAAATATTTAGACTAGTGTGATTTAGTGCGTTACCTGTAACTATAGGGTTTAGTTGGTTCAGAGTAGCGTCTCCCATTCCATTTCCCTCTTCCATTCTCCAGTCCAACTCTAAGGAAAGGAGTGAAATTCTATTGGCAGTGCACAACCGTCACTGGTACTATTAGCCGAGCCATCACAGTTCCCCCGCCTGCCTAGACCAGCACACGCCCACCGGGACCCCTCCCGCACAAAGCTCCCTCCTCTCCTTCCCACTTTTTGTGTTCCACCTCATTATCTCTTCAGCTGAGTCACAACAGTTGTAGCTGACTCCAATGGGATTCCATCGGAACCGATGTATACATCCGAACCGACTTGACTTGACTACTCAATGCTAAGGACCTAACAGTCAAAGCAGCGTTCAATTTTATACATGAAACTGCATTACACCTTACCTCACCAATAATAAAAGAAGGCTATTCTTATGAAATAAGATAATACCTGTAGGCGACGTCGTACTATTGCTTTGACTAGGCTTATGTTCAATAAACAGCTTAAAACTGTCTTAAAACAGTTGTTCAGAGCGGGGAGAAAGAAAAGAAAAGAGGAAAAGAGAGACAGACAGGGACGAAGTAGGCATACAGCGCTAGACAGACAGACAGACAGAGAAAGAGAAAGAGAAAGAGAAATAGAGAGACAGAAGTGAGTGAGTGAGTGAGTGAGTGAGTGAGTGAGTGAGTGAGTGAGTGAGTGAGTGAGTGAGTGAGTGAGTGAGTGAGTGAGTGAGTGAGTGAGTGAGTGAGTGAGTGAGTGAGTGAGTGAGTGAGTGAGTGAGTGAGTGAGTGAGTGAGTGAGTGAGTGAGTGAGTGAGTGAGTGAGTGAGTGAGTGAGTGAGTGAGTGAGTGAGTGAGTGAGTGAGTGAGTGAGTGAGTGAGTGAGTGAGTGAGTGAGTGAGTGAGTGAGTGAGTGAGTGAGTGAGTGAGTGAGTGAGTGAGTGAGTGAGTGAGTGAGTGAGTGAGTGAGTGAGTGAGTGAGTGAGTGAGTGAGTGAGTGAGTGAGTGAGTGAGTGAGTGAGTGAGTGAGTGAGTGAGTGAGTGAGTGAGTGAGTGAGTGAGTGAGTGAGTGAGTGAGTGAGTGAGTGAGTGAGTGAGTGAGTGAGTGAGTGAGTGAGTGAGTGAGTGAGTGAGTGAGTGAGTGAGTGAGTGAGTGAGTGAGTGAGTGAGTGAGTGAGTGAGTGAGTGAGTGAGTGAGTGAGTGAGTGAGTGAGTGAGTGAGTGAGTGAGTGAGTGAGTGAGTGAGTGAGTGAGTGAGTGAGTGAGTGAGTGAGTGAGTGAGTGAGTGAGTGAGTGAGTGAGTGAGTGAGAGATAGAGAGAGAGAGAGAAAGAGAGAAAGAGTCATGTAACAGCGCCTTTGAGATGTGCTCAACAACTATTAGGATTTCAATGGTTGTGTGAAGTGTCTATACATGTGCGGTGTATCATAATTTAATTTCTTTGTCTAAAGATTTGAATGCTATGAATGCTGTATTTGGACATAACAACTCTAAACAAAATATTATGGTGCTGTTTAAAGTCAATCGCTTATTGCCAATCCTGCTGAGGATAAATCTAATATTTATGTGACACATATTTGTGTGACACCCGCATAAGAGGAGTCTTGATTGGTCATCCAATTCTGGGGATTTGAACCTTTGACCTCTGAATTTCGAGTTTATAGATCAGCAGCCTGCAGCAGACTAATAACTGGATAGCAGGGAATGCTATTTATTCTGATTCGTATTGGGACCAACATCTGACTCACTTTGAATATTATATTGTGACTACATTGGCACAAACTGATCTGAATTTCTGGCAATCGAGTGAACTTCTTATCTTCCATTTACTGATTATTCGCACAAGAGAGAATTGAGATCAATGGGCAACAAAAACTATCTAGAAAGTCGAGTCTTATATATCGTTCATTTAGCCAATAATTATGAGGTAAGTGACGAAGAAATTTAGGAAGGATGGGCTTCTTTCTTCTGTTCCTCCTTCATGGACTCATTGCACGATCAAAGCATAAAAACGATTTTGCTGCTTAGCATCAAAACGGTTAGCCATTAAATAGGCCTATACTACTGCGGCAATTATACAGGAATAAGAGATAAGGTTCACCCGAAATTTATCAGCCACTTTATGCGCTGCGCATCTACTTATCTACTCTCTGCCTTCCCATAGTTCTCGATGTGACCAATTGTCGCGAGTTTCTTCAGGCAGTTGCAGATGTGCCTGTCATTATATGGCACATCCCCAGATGGAGGAGGCATGCAGGAAGAGGCGCATGTCACGCGTCATCAAGGGCGTCGCAGAATGCAAGGCATGACTAATTTCATAATGATGTCATTATCTCCAATGAACCGATTGAGCGATGCCCCTTCAAGCGACAAATATCGATCGTGGTCCCAAAATACTGTATGCACTTCTTTAGATTCATGATCCGTTACAGCAAACACTATTATGCGACGAGAAACACTGTGTAAAAATATATGCGAACATTTTTTAAAAGCGTATTTTATTGCCTTATAAAAGAGTGACAACAAATTGTCGTATTACTGATCTAACGTGATACAGTTTTAGAAAATTGCGAAACTAATAAGTGTCTGGTAGATGTACACGTTTGTCAATAACGACCGTTTGGTCTCCAGTCTGCTCGTTTTCAGTGAATCGATAAGTGTGAGCTCCTTTTCAGCCATTGAATGCCATTTAGGGTCCATATATATAATGACCCCACTAGGTTATAGCCTACATAGTAGTAGACCTACTGTTCAAAGCTCTGAGCCATCATGTATGACCACATTAACTTTTGCTGCAGCTATAGACATCGCTTCTGCGAGTGATGCACTCATCCGTCCGACCGATTAAATGAGAAGCGTCGAAGAGAAACAAATCAGCGAAGCGTAGCATATGCGTGGACCGTGGAATGGCGTGAATGAATATCATAGGTCGTTAATTAATTCCTATCCACTTCCCACTCTCGTTTATCGATCACGACTCCAAAGAAAGCAATCGCATCATCTGAACGAATGCGGAATCGCAATCGACAAAGAGCAGGACACTCTGTGCAGATGGATGATTCGTTCATAATGTGTAGCCTATGCAATTGTGTAGCCCTATACGTTGACGTCGGTTCAAGCGGCAGTTTATAGAGACAGTCAGAGACTATCAAAAGTCAAGAAATTAATGTTCATGTAATTTGGGTCGAATGTTGAATACCATTGCCCACTGTCTTTGCACAATACATTGACCTCTCTAGACTCTATCGCCGTTGTAATTGTGTAAAACAGCGCATTATTATATAAATGCCTCATTCGAGTGCATGCGTAGCCAGCATTATTCAGACGATGGTGTAAGAGATATCTCTTACACCATGATATTCAGACTAAGACCGCATCAGATTGACTGTTGCTGCTATAATCGGCGCTAATGATGATGACGACTCTGATCTGATGATGACTATGATGATAATAACGACTGCGACGACGATTGTGAAGTCCATCCACGATGATCAAGACGACGACCTACGTATACACAGCAGCAATGAGTAGTTGCGCTCTCTTTTAGAATACTCCAATTGATCTGTAATGGAATGTCCGGAATCTAGACAGCTGACAACTTCAGAACGCCTGCAGCAGCATCCAACCAAGAAGCAGAATAGTCGGCGCCATTACTCGCATCCGTCAGCTCCTTCTAAACAGGTGGTGATGGGATGCTATCATCACATATCCAAAGATATTCCGACCGGAAACAGCGTTTTATGAGGCGCTCTTTAATATTCAGCCAATTCATGTTATCATACCTTATAATTATCACTCTAAGTTACCTCACGATGTCTGACCTTTTCTTATATCGCTTTTTAAACCTTATCTCACATAATCGTGTCTCAACTTACCTTACACTCAATTTTTATCACTTTTCCTGACTTTGTCTTTAACTCACATGAGCACACGTCTCCTTTTTATTTACTTTACCTCATGCGTAATCATGTTTAATGCGTTTTAAAAGATAGATTGCTACAAAGAACGTACGCCAAAGGCCTAACTATCCGTAGGCCTACATTAGGCTATGTATACATGCTAATATTTTAGCAGGTCGAGGTCGGACCCCTTACCCCACCTCCCGCCCCACAAGAGAGGCACAGTCAGGCAATCGGTGCATTCTATTTTTAGGAGTAAATCAAACAGTCGGTAAGTTGGTAACACTAACAACTGAGTCCAGTGCTTACCGAAAGCGAGGATGATTAGAGCTTTTAAATCCATGTTTTCCGATGAAAGCGCTTTGGAAAGGTGAAGAATTGGCCAATTCAAAACAGACAGGTCTTCTGCTCCTCCTCTTCAGCGGCTGTGACTTGGTCTCGATCTGCCCTGTGTGTCGTTGTCAGTCTATGACTCTACGTCAATCGCTTCACTCGGACTCCCAATGGATTCGCGTTGAACAATGGAGGGACTGGATGTAAGGCACTGGACCGCCGACTGACCACGTGATATCGTGCATACGACTACTTCGCCACCTGTCGAATGTACGGAGAAGAATCCAGGATGATAGCCCTCTGGCGATTGCCGAAAATATTTGCCTTCCTGTATTGCAGGTAGCCATCCAACTTTGACAAAGCATTGCATCTAATGACTTCTACAGAGCCATTATAGCGATTTAGCGATTCACAAGGCATCCATCGGTTATCGCCTCAACTGAAGTCGCATTCACGAGTGGGGAGGGTGGGAGTTACCTCTCTGGTCTGTAATTGTGAAGGCTGCCTGCTGAACCTGTAGGCTTACGACGCAATAGGCCTACTAATATCCTTGGTTTACGTTACTCTAATATGCTGTATGTTGCTGTAACGTACAATTTCGAAAGCGAAATGACAAGTTATCAAGTGAAAGGTCATAAAAATCTATTCGGATGGACCATAAAGGATATAATTACTAATTCAAAATGAATGGGAAACATAATTCTGAGTAGGTTTCTTGAAGGGGCGCTAATCGCTATATATATTTTCGAAATGAAATGAAATAAATTCGTCATATGAGTTCTAAAATCTTTACGGTCCTCAGAGAAAACATAAGAATTTTTTTTCATAAATACCGGACGTTGTTGATTCGACAAACAGCCTTTCTATAAACCATCCAAATCTATCACTGTTCTTATATCTATCATATTTAATATATTATATTACGAAATATCGGTTAATCGACTAAATCTAGTGAATGCCGTTGTTCATGTGCATTTTAATCGTTTAATTCAACTATAGGAATATTATGTTGGCCTGCGTAGACAAGTATGTGTATATGCATGTTTCAAATCATCAATGCGGTGCGTTTTCTGGATCAGTCATTTTGAGAACTTCACAAAGTCGCTATAGGCAATCGTACAGTTGTCCTGAGGACATGCCACTGGCTGAATACTTGTCTCGACTATGCGCAGTTTCTGTGTATCCATGAAAGTGGAAACGTAGAGAGAACATAATGACAGTTAGCAGTCCGTGGAGCCGTGGGGGACACTTCAAGAGGATGTGACTCTGAGTAGATATCTTGAAGGGGCGCATTATCAAGAATGTTTGATTGATTGATTGATTGACAGTTTAACCGACAACCGTTTTCGGAATGTATTGCTCTCTAGATCCACTTGGCGGAAATACTGGACTTTTACTGGTGCATGTAGTTCCCTCTAGTTGGCCTATACGAAGGCAAGCGTTCAGGTTTGTTTAATATACTCGATATGACACATGTTGATATATATATATATACATGTATATATGGTATATTCTAGCTCAAAGCACCGAACGATGTCCCAAAGGAATGCACCATTGTCGGTTTGTACAACTAGTGATCTATGCGAACTGTGAACAATCCGGATGAGCTCAAATTTCCCGTGCACGGCTGGCTGTTCAAGGTGAGACGGAGACTTCAACCCACTGATCTGATGGCCTTGCAATGCCGACTCCTCCTCTAATGGTACACAGTAGGCTACACACCTGTGAGATACTAGGAAGCAGGAAGGAAAAGAAGAAAGGGGAACCAGCGAGAAGAAGGAGAAGAGGAGGAGCAGGAGGAAGAGGAGGAGTTGGCGGACGAAAAGGACAAAGAGCAGGGAGAGGACTAGAGGAAGGAAGAGGTGAGGATAAAGTGGGGCGGAAAGGAAAGAGAAAAGCGAATTGGTGAAAAAATGAAGAAGAAAGAAGGAGGGAAAGAAGGAAGAACAGGGTGAAGGATGGGAAAGAGGAAAAGGAGGAAAAATAGAAAATGGGAAAGAGAGAATAATAGGAGGAGGAAGCGAAGGAGATAGTGTTGGAGAAGTGGCCGGCGTGACCGAATTTAAGCAAGAGAATGGGGAGCAAGATGTTGAGTAACATAAACAGTTGGAGAAAGAAGAATAAGAAGAGTATAGAGCAGCAGATGAAGAAGAGAAGGAAATAAATGATGCATGGAGAGGGCGTTATTGCAGATGACGTTGGGTATAAGCCTATAATCCAGAAAAATATAAGGAGGTGGAATGTTCAATGAGGAGTAGATAAGGAAATGAAAGAGATCAAGATTAAAAGAGAATAATCAAGAGAAAACCATAAATATATAACCATGGCCACATATGTTTTCATCGTTCCCAGAATCATTGCAGAATCATTTATCAAGCTCAAAGTACAATCATTCTGTAAGCTGTTGGAGCTACAGGGAAAGAAGAACCTTAAACGGACATATATATAATTATGTCCAGCGGCTCGGTCGAAAATGATGACTTCTAGCAAATTTTGAATACTACAAATATTAATGTATTATATGAGCTTAATGAGTTAACTAAGTTTAATGGCAGAGTTAACATAGAGTCAATGCTAAGCACGTACATCCGGAAGTTGTGCTATCAGCTACACTCACGTTACGTAATCTTTATTCAAAGAGGCAGCTATGTGGTAGGGTATGCATGCATTTAAGTCAGAACTCTGTTCCAGGTCTTAGCCTACGATCAGCACTTTTAATTGAAAGCTTTCTGGCATTGCTTCTAGAGTGGACATGCCTGCAAATGTTATGCAGAACTCAACTTACAGGAACACAGATCAGTTAAAGGTCAACAATAATTATAATTATTGAAGGCTAATGGTAATATTATTGGTTGCTATCTGTTGCACCCTTAATGTACATGATTGTTTGAAGTTGAACATAATCTCAGTTGAAAGAGAGTGAGGGCAAACAGCAATTATACGAAGGGCTCCTTTTGAAGCACAATTGGTATTTTTCGCTTTGATGTGTAAGCTTAATTAGGTTGCCAGACGATAATTATTACAGTAGGCAAAATAAGGATGAAGCATAGTGTACAGTAATATAAATTAGAGCGCATGTTACATGGCAATGAACAAGCGACCATAGACAAAATTCTAGACATGACTTGAATATGGTCATTCCACGTGGTTATATTAAACGCCCATGGCACGGATAGGGCTTAAAATGTAATGTGATCAAGCATCTGTACAGCACAAAAAGCTTTACTCTTGGCATATGTGCAGGCCTATTGTTAATGGTAAGCATTCCTGCTGTTAGAGGAGGTATTTCGTGGTGAGAGCTGATTAAAATGTTGTTCATTTCAGTAACACTCATTAGAGTTAACTTATTAGCCACAAGCCAGTCATTGACTTGAACATCAATTTGAACAGTCTATAATCTCCTTCCTCTCTTTCTATCTCTCTCTCTCTCTCTCTCTCTCTCTATATATATATATATATATATATATATATATATATATATATATATATATATATATAAATGTATATACATATGTATAATGTTATATATATATAACAATAAATGACATATATAGCAAAAACAGAAAGATAACATAATTTTCAATGAACATAGTAATAAATAGCATTATTTTCTCTTTATATATATATAACGAGAGACAGAGAGAAAAAGAGAGCGAGCGACAGACAGAGTAATAGAAACAGAGGTGCATCCCCGGGAAAAGAGACAAATGCATATGTACAGGTAAAGAAAAGAGTAAAAATAATGGAAGGAGAGATTGAATCCGCATTGCGCCAAATCGGCGGCAAGAGTCAGTCCTTGCTCTCTCTACAAAAGTAGGAAGAAGTGAAAAAGTCCAGAGCACAGAGGAGGAGAGGATGATGGGTGGGAAGAGAGTCCTAGCATACGGTACAGAAGGAGGAAGAGTGGCACACACGAAGGCAAACAGGCATGCATACAGTTCGGCGATTCGCAAATAGATTGCACATAGAGACTCCGACAGCACGTTCCAGAAAAGTATCACCCTGCCAGCGGGGCTTCGTCTACACCTCCCTCGCTACCTCCCTCCCTACAGGTCGGTCGTTCGTTCGCTGTTAAAAACGTGGATGTTATAAGGTGGCTGAGCCGATAAATAATGAGGCTGAGAGGTCTCGATTCTTCGCCGTCTGTCTAAGCACACTCTGCAAGAGATAGGACAGCGTCCGACATATTGGACTCATAATTATACAGACGCCATTTAAAGAGAAATCCACGTAGTTAAAGAATAATGCATCCAAGTTAAGGACTCTGCCGGACATTGTGAAACCACTCACGTTTTCTGTTGCTATAGTCTGGCATTGAAACTTGTAATTATTTAATGAGCTAATTGTGAGATATGCAAATGCACCACCGCACCTTTGTTTTCTAAATGCTTCGGTTGTTCCATGGCGGTTGCATATATATATATTATATATATATATATGTACAGGATCAATATATCGATGTCGTATGACATGCGTATATATATATATATATATATATATATATGCGACGTCGATCCTGGATTGTATTTCAACGAGAGCTTGTTCGGGTGTCCTAACGTTCTCTTTCACAGATCCCACTGGTCCAGTATAGGGTATACGGGCCGTGCTAGCTCGAAATTAAAATCTCAGAAATAAGCCGCCATCGTAATTGAGAATATAAAAATATTTATTTAGCGCCAAATTTTCGGTTATGACTAATTACTTACTAATGACTAATTACTTACGCGTGTGTCCGCCTGTTGCGAACGATGCACTCGGTTGTCATCATTCTTAAATAATCGTCGTAGGGCCTATAGATCTATTTAGCACTGACCTGCTAGCTGATGAAGTTCAAGCTGCTACTGCTGCTGTGGGAGTCATGAACCTGTCAACAGTCAGTGACTGTCGACAGTGGACTCACTGGTTTTCAAGAGACTATTATATCGCTCAAGACTGTGTGCGCCTCAATTACCAACTGCAGAACTTTTCAGTCTTATTTAACTACAATGTAAATGAGGTTTTCGAGAAAGGACTTTGAGAGATTCACAAAAGACGCAAAATAACTTACACAGTGCATAGCATTACATTACATGCAAACAATGAAACAAAGATACGTACATAGGCTTACATGCATAAATAGTAATAGGTAAATAAATAGGCCTACATAGGCCTACACAAATACATGCATATATACATACACAATATAGACGAGCATGCACGGCAATAAAGAGGCATATATATTTACATATATATTTACATATATATTTACATATATATTTACATATATATTTACATATATATTTACATATATATTTACATATATAGTTACATATATATTTACATATATATTTACATATATAGTTACATATATATTTACATATATATTTACATATATAGTTACATATATAGTTACATATATAGTTACATATATATTTACATATATATTTACATATATAGTTACATATGTATTTACATATATAGTTACATATATATTTACATATATATTTACATATATAGTTACATATATATTTACATATATATTTACATATATATTTACATATATATTTACATATATATTTACATATATAGTTACATATATATTTACATATATAGTTACATATATATTTACATATATATTTACATATATAGTTACATATATATTTACATATATATTTACATATATAGTTACATATATAGTTACATATATAGTTACATATATATTTACATATATATTTACATATATAGTTACATATGTATTTACATATATAGTTACATATATATTTACATATATATTTACATATATAGTTACATATATATTTACATATATATTTACATATATATTTACATATATATTTACATATATATTTACATATATATTTACATATATAGTTACATATATAGTTACATATATATTTACATATATATTTACATATATAGTTACATATATATTTACATATATATTTACATATATATTTACATATATATTTACATATATATTTACATATATAGTTACATATATATTTACATATATATTTACATATATAGTTACATATATATTTACATATATATTTACATATATATATATATACATATATAGTTACATATATATTTACATATATATTTACATATATAGTTACATATATAGTTACATATATATTTACATATATAATTACATATATATATATATATGTATATATATAGGGATATGCTTACATTAATATTATGCACACATAAAATTATATGGACGAATGTAACAGCTTGGCTTCGAAGAAAATACTCGCAGCATCCGACTTAAGAGAGGATGCCCAACGTTCGAACACCTGTCTCATCTCTCCTCAACCAGACCTCCGCTGCTATAATAGGCCTGTAGACAGATCTGGTCCTCACACAAGACCCTCAGCCTCCTCCCTTCCTTCTACCTGTTGTCGATCTATCCTACCGTTTGGCCAACCGGTGGTTGTGTACATACAGTCTGGCCACCTAACCTGCCCAGCCGGCGGCACGTATACAGTTGAAGGTACACCTCACTGGCAACAATTTCTCATTTAACTGAACTGAAGCAGCTGCAGCTATCGAATTGAAATCTGACTTAACGACGCTCGTGCGATGAAATCTGCAGAGCTACGTGTTGGGATTAATTACCGTTGTTGATATCTGGAGAGCTACGTGTATATTAGTAATATTAGTAAGATCCTGACCATCGTGCAATCTCGATGCGGCTCGCAGTGTGCCACCAAGCAGGCGGCAGTTCTTCGTTAATCAGCGTGGATATTAATTTTGTAGGCCTAGCCAACAATACACGCGCACACTTCGTGGATTTACGGTAGAGCAATACTATTGCGCACGAAAATATTATAGGGCCTATACTCTATAATTAAAAAACGTAAACTGCACGAGCAGTGCTGATCTAACTACGTTGGATTGTCTTCATTAATCAAATCCTACCGCTTGGAAATCTTGTCAGTCAGTTGGATAAATCTATTCTGATAAGATGAAAATCGATTAGACTGTGAAGACACTTTCTCGCTGTCGTTTTGAACTCCTAATATCTGGCTTTTCGGGAAACGCTGAACTCCGAAATAATCGACTATTGAAAGGAATTACGGTAGGTCACATTTAGACATTGAACTTGGAAGTTGTCGCTGTTGCCTAACGTAGGCATCCATACATACAATACATATATCATACATGTATATACATACATGCAAACATACATACATGCAGTCATATATGCATGTATACATACATACATGGGCCTGCATGCATGCATACATGATCATAGCAGGGGCGGCGATCCCGGGGGGATCGAGGGGAATAAGTCCCCCACCTTTTACAGAGAGGGGACAATTTATACGTGTGTCCCCCACATTTCCTACTCCTCTCATTGGGTGCCCCCCCCCCCCCACCTGTCAACCGAGATCGCCGCCTCTGATTCATAGAGATACATACCTACAACACACACACACAGGCCTACGCACTTATATTTATATATATGCAATCTTAAGTTCAACTCGGGCGGAGAGAACTTTTTAAGTGTATGCAAACTGCAGTATCCATAACTGAGACAATGGGCGGAGATTCATCGCAGTTCATCCATTTCACCGATAAAGCGCGACGATGCACCCCAGTTGATCGAAGATTTCAGAGAACGGTCAAACCTGACACAGGACAGCAGCGTACACATACACGCACGTGCATGCAATGCCATGCATACTTGCATACTTGCATACATGCGTACTTGCTTCCCATCTCACAGCATACAATCGATGGTCATTTTCAAGCTAAACTGCATTCCGACAACAAAACAAAACCAATTCTGATTGATGGACGACCGGGCTGCACAAGTCCTGCGGAAGACCGCGTGCGGGGGATAGTCCGATTGCGATTAGGTGGGGCCAGGCCCTGGGTGAGATCAGACAACATACTGCACTGACGATTCTCAGTCCAGAGGACAAGTATGGTAAGAACGCTGTGGGAACGAGTAACGCTCTGATCCGAAAAGAAAGAAGATACAAAGCGAATGCACTCTGCACAAGTCGGAGGAAAGGGATTCCAGGGATGAAAACTGATTATCTGTAAATTAAACAACTGTCATGCCGTCCACTTGATTCTGTGCCGAGATTTATGGTTTTGTTGCTGTGGAGTTGAATTCACCGCTGATGATAGGTAGCGTAACTCATCATGCAATCATAGGCCTACATTTTATTTATTTGAATCCAGGAATCAGGAATGGTCGAGAGAGCTCTGTCAGACGATGAAATTGCAGGTCAGTACACACAGGTCAACCTATTCTAGAATTTATGATTGACATTAAGAAGTGTCGTCTTAATGAAAACTAATATAATTATTAATATTTTTTCGCCGCTGCTCATTACTCTGAACACCACAAGCATGCGCTAAGGACACCCGACAGGAAAACTATGCTGCTCACAATAAATAGTGCAGTAAAATACAGATGAGCGGTTAGGTGGATAAACAAAGAGAGGGCGGATTGACGGACGAGCGGATGTTTGAATGCATGGATGGAAGGATGGATAGGTAGGTATGCATGCGGCTGAATGGTTGCAGGAATGTATGAATGGATGCACGACTGGATGAATGGATGGATGTATGAAGGAATAAATGGATTAATGAATGAATGGATGGATGGATGGATGGATGGATGGATGGATGGAAGGATGGATGAGTATGGTCCGAGATGATTTTGGATGGATGAGAGAATGGACGGATGACTAAACTCTTGGGTGACACGCACCAAGGAGACTTCAAAACTTATAATTACGGTGTTTGCAGTAATGTGTACGCTGGAAACTTCAGATTACGTAAGCTTCAGATTACAACCGTAATTGTGTTAGCCTATGAAGTAAAGATCGTGTGACTTACAAGAGACACAGAGTAATGCCGCCTGCTATAACAGTTGTGGTGTATACGCCTACGTTACAGTGAATTGTGGTGCATTGTACGTTATACTCAGAACTCCAAGAGGCGTTCGCCATGTTCGACAAGAACGGTGATGGAACGATCAGCTCAGCTGAACTTGGAACGGTCATGAGGTCTCTCGGACAGAACCCCACGGAGTCTGAGCTCATGGACATGATCAACGAAGTCGACGTCGATGGTCTCTATACAGATCCTAACGTAGTCGTCGTTATCATTACTATTTTCCGCATCGTCATCATCGTCGTCGTCTTTCTTCTTCTTTCCACCACCTCCTCCTCTTCCTCCTGCTTCTCTTAAGCATGATCTTAATCGTCTTCGTCTTTTCCTCCACCTGCTTCTCCTCCTCATCCTCTTGATTTCCCTCTTTCTCCTTTCCGTTAATACTGTTGGTATGATGATCATCATGCGTTGAACAGTAACGACGATGTTGATGATATTGGACGAAGGAGGTTTTTAGTGTTCTGTTATGGTTGACATTTTTCCGAGTTAACGATGTACGTGCGTATACATACATGTAAGCGCTCCACGTAAGCTTCGATTGTATGCAGAAGTATGTTTGTTTAATGATGAGCATTAGGCCTATAGCAGCGGGTATTTTTGGATTGCTCAGAAGACAGAAGTAGCCATGATTTGTATAGCACAGGTCCCCAGATTATCGAGCCATTGTTTGGTAATAATTTTTGTAACGTGATGTAGTACTTTGAATCATCTGTTTGTTGAACAGGAAACGGAATCATCGACTTCAAAGAATTCCTGAATATGATGGCGAAGAAGATGAAGGACACAGACAGCGAAGAGGAACTAAGGGAGGCCTTCCGGGTGTTCGACAAAGACGGAAATGGGTAAGCTGAGGTTGATGATGACTTACGGAACGATTGACGGAAAGATTGATTAATATATATAATGGCGTATGTGGGTGTTTGGGGTCAATGTGGTAGATTTATTCGCGATTGGTTGATGCAAGGATGTCTGGATTCAGAGGCGATTCCAGGATTTGATGTAAAGAGTTGAAACGATTCAAATCTCTCCCTCTAACTTAAGACATACATGTAAAGCCTATATGTAACGTAGAAATAGTGGCAACACTGTGGCTGAATACTTGAATTATTGACTACATTCAGAAAAACAACCAATTGGAAGAAAAAGAAATTAAGGCCAGACGCCGTTGACTGAATGGCTTTTAGTGATGGATCCCTGCTCTTAAAAAGTTGGAAACCACTGCATGAATCAATATACAATGGAATGCATCATTGCAGTTGCCCTGCAAGAAGCACTGCAGTGCAGACTCGGACTTATACGTGTACTCGGGTGTTAAAGTTATTCGATCTACCATTAACATTACTATGCCTCGTCACCTTCTTCGTTAACACATGTTAACATTTCACAATCATAAATACATGTTAACATTTCACAATCTCTCAGTACAGTAGACAGTAAACTACAGTACATTATTCAGTAACTAGGCCTAAGCATACATACCGGACTGCCAGTTGGCAAGTATTTATAAGCGACTTAATCAGTTGATTAGCAGGTAGACTTAGTCAGACGTTAACTCATTGAGTCCGTCAGTAATTTCTTAGCGATTGACTGCGGGAACTAAATAGCCTAGACCTCTTTTAATTTCATATGACTTGCGGGTTGGAATATTTGGAGAAGTGATTAAATTTTATGTAGGACCATGACTTAATCATGACTTGTGCTTCTGAGTCCATGAAAGCAACTGATTGAATTTGACTCAATTACTAACTGAATGAGGTGATTGAATTGATTGCTTGTTCTGTCTATTAACTATGAATAGGCATATCAGCGCGATCGAGTTGCGGACGGTGATGACGACACTGGGAGAAAAATTAACAGACGAAGAAGTTGACGAAATGATTCACGAAGCAGATCTCGATGGAGACGGACAAGTCAACTACGAAGGTGTCTGGTCAACACGTACATACTTACCTCAGCAGAGAAACACCATACTTACTTATTACGATGAATACAATGATAACATTCGCGCCGTTCCCCGTAACACGACACCGTGTGTAGATATAGGTTTAGACCTAGGATTACATACGTAATACGGTGAGTAATTTACAAGGGTAGATGATCATTCCCTGCAGGGATCAAGGCAGTTGTATCGTTTCGAGACATTATCTCGGTCTCGAGACGTCTCTAGACAGTTTTTTGGTATCTCGGTCTCGGTCTCGGAAGCCTGTTGTCTCGGTCTCGGTCTCGAAGTAGTGTCTCAAATTTCTAGAAACTGTCTTGAAGTGAATGTCTTGTCCTGTCTTGAGCAAGCGGTCTCGATAAGTTTCACGTGAATTGTCTTAAAATCTTGCGCGACAATATAAAGACTTTTCCCAGGAATTTGTGCTATATACATTATAAGTTTCAAATTGAAATTACAAATAAACATTATTCCCGAAAACTGAGACATTAGCATTTTACAGCATTTTATATAGGATCACTTGTCTTTTACTGTCTTGTACTATCTCGCACTGTCTTGAGCCTAGTGTCTCGGTCTCGGTCTTGGCACCTCACTGTCTCGGTCTCAGTCTCGGCACCTCACTGTCTCGGTCTCGTCTTGGTCTTGAAGTTTCAAGTCTTGCATACAACGCTGGATCAAGGTAATCTTTACTCTGTAGCTGCAGACTAACGCTCCTCAATCCATCAATGTAGGCTTGGGCAAATTAATCGATTAATCGAGTTTTACTAATCGATTAATCGGGGTCAAAATAAAACTCGATTAATCGATTAGTAGACGACTAATCGATTAATCGATTAAAAGTCGAACTAATCGATTAATTGACGCCTATTAATTGCAGCTAGTAAAAGTCACTAGTCGTCCAAACCTATCCATCATTCCTCGGTCTTTCCACTCAAACCTGAAGTATCGTCTGTTTCAGAATTCATAGGTCTATCCCGGCTCAGCTAATCCTACACATTCCAATTTTCTACCTAAGCGACGCCCAACTTATCAGCTAATCTGCCCCTTGGGGACTCTGAATCCTTCTGCCTATCCAATGGATAACACTTCTGACACAACTCTGCGCTAGTGAATAAGCTGGTGCCCTGCGCTTGACTCTCGAGTGGTGCCTTGGATGTTTAGAGTTTACGATTACCATTAGCCATGCAGGTCTGGCCTACGTACCCTAACTTATGCTGCGACCACGGCAGACGTCGCACTCATCAACAGAATTGCACATTTTTCCTGTTCACCAACATATATAGTTGCACATTTTTACACAGGTGTATGCACTAGACCTATTCACAGAACTAGTTATTCACAATGATCCTGTCCTTAGCTCATGAAAAACATTAGGCATAAGTTGCACTGTCTGAGTTTGGG
Organism: Bimastos eiseni; assembly: GCA_959347315.1. Classification (NCBI taxonomy): domain Eukaryota; kingdom Metazoa; phylum Annelida; class Clitellata; order Crassiclitellata; family Lumbricidae; genus Bimastos; species Bimastos eiseni. The sequence goes on from OY365807.1 coordinate 18,217,552, forward strand.
TAGGCCTAATCGATAAAGATAGATAGGACTGAAGAAATTCAGAGCAATATAGTTCCAGATTCACAGTAGCATGTTGTAAAAATTCACGGCATGTCATCGCGCTTTATTTGCTAAAAATGAACCCAAACAATAACGAAAATAAAAAAGAAACGACGCTTTTGCTATGCATTAGTGTAAGTTTGAAGGCCACACAGAAAATCACCTTCGTGTTAACTGAGATCTAATCAATGTGATCATAATATTATTGTTGTCATTGATCAAACGTAGCATAGATCACTATATAACATAACATAAAATTTGGAAATGTGATGTTGCATTCCAGAATTCGTCCGAATGATGACAGCCAAGTAAACTCTTACGCCACCTTCCATCCACGCATCATTTCACCAAAGTTTCCTCAACCCACAAAACCACTGAACAGCGCTGCAGCCTCGTTGAAACGTAGACCTACGTTTCAACAGTTGCAAACATCCATTGGCTGTCTCCGCCATCTTGCGACGAATATTACTCGAGAAAGTTGGATTCGCCTACATTCTGCACTTGAAATTGACGACTAGCAAAGCCTACGTACGCTAATATGTTGGTTACAATCTTCCACATAAAGAAGGACTTGCATTAGGCTTTTCAAGAATAAAGAGAAGAATAGCAGCTTTAAGTTAGCGAATCTGACACGATCCATAAACTGCCGACGGTCGAACGCCGCCATGTTTGTTTTTTGTCCCTTTGTTCTTCGTATCGATTATGTTTAATTATAATTATATTATTACATCGAGTTATTATCCTTGCATGTTACTGCCATTGCCAACTGGAATAAGCGCATTGTATGAATGCATTAATTCATGTTAATTCCTGCCTAAAATAGCTCAGGCCTACAGTCCTTACACAAAAGACTCCTTTTGCACCAGCAGGTCTTTAGCCGCCTCGACTACTGCGGTTCTGTTCTTAATGGCATATCGAAAGCTAACTTGATAAGGCTCTCTCTAATAGTCCAGAACACTTTAAAATGCGGGCACATATTATTTACCGATACCTTAAGCCCTATCACTGCATTAATTTGCTTCACATGCAAAGCGAATGACTTTAAAAGCTTGCTAATCATATATATTAGACCACATTCCAGTCAACCTTATTACCATCTATCCTCCAAACTCCAAAAACTTATTTAAACTTAAAACCGGTCCTCCGACTTTCTCATTCTGAACGCAGGCCTACTTTGGACAAGTACGCCTCTGGATAGGCGCGCCTTTTCTGTTGCTGGTAAAATTCTAATGTGGAACACTCTCCTGGCATAAGTCCATTCCGCAGAATCAATTCTGGCCTTCAGATCTCAGCTAAAAACTCATTATTCTGGACTCCTTTCCTCCGTTATACTGTAAGGGCCTTTATCCACATCGCCTCGATCCAACACCATCTCCTGCTACTGCTTCTTCTTCTTTTTTTACACCCAACTTCGACTACCATGTCATGTACTCCAGTTACACGCAGGTCTTTCAAGTACATAGGTCTATCCTTAGACCATCCTTCAGCAAAATGCCCAATACCCATGCCTTAATACGGTAGGCCTCTGAAGACCTACTGTCTCTTCAGCTCGATGTCCTCAGATTCTGACCTGTAACCGGAACGGACAAAACAACCTGACCATTGCGAACTTGATTTGATTTTGCGCCATGATCGCAATAGTAGCCTATCTGCAAACTTCTAAAGGTTAAGCACCAGGATATGCAGCTTATTCGTGAACGTTCACGCCGGTGATTAAGCTGCATGGTCCCTCTGACGCGGCGTTAAAGGGACAGAGGCCTTCGATCGGGCCTACTATAGATTGGATAGAAATACTACATTGGATATATAAAGAAGAGCTGGATCTGAATGGAACATTCATTGAACAGGATGATGAGATCCAATCTCTCCCCATTTATTCCATGAGGGAAAATTTTGCTTCATCGATCGTGGGGAAATGAAGAAGCAAAAATTTTGGATTATTTCAAGTTATTGTCATTAAACATTTCAATAGGTCTATACATGTAAGGATTCTACCAGAGATTTTCATTTTGTTAAATGCATTATGAGTGCAATGATTATAGGTCTAGTGACCTACTTTTCCACCTTTATTCGTTCTACCATATAGTATTAGGTATTTGTACAGTTAGGCCTATAATTATTATTTTTATAATTAGGCTATATGAAAACTAGCTGTTTACCCTTGACAAATTCCAGATCGGACATTTTAACGTTATTGCATACATAGCCTACAACGACGCAAGAGCACCGGATGCAGTTGATAATTTTCTCATGAGGCATACATTTTATTTCACATAAAAATGCAGCTATGAATTTCAGCATATTTTACCTGAACTTCATCAAGTAAAATGTTTTTGATAGTGGTCTTTGCATTCGATCACGGTTCAGCGACAACTGACGCTGTTCTCGAGTGTTATCCATTAAGTTTCAATTTAATGTTAATAACTACAAATATATATTTGCATTACACGATGTATAACTCATGCACGCCAAGAAAATGTATTATTAACGCTCGTTGTACGTTATTATGAGCCTTATAAAGTCAGGGTTTGGACATTTTAACCTTATTTACATAGAACGGACACAATAGCACAGGATGCAGTAACATTTGCGCTGCATATTATTAAGGTCAACCTCGTTTACATATATAAGACGGACGCAACAGCAGCATTGGATGCAATCAGATTTGCGCACACGCAAAGTGAATAAGTGAAACGTTAAAGTATGACGGAATGACAGAATCACACACACACGTGGCTTATGTAATTATATTTGATTTGCATACAATAAGGTGCACATCTGACTTTTGTGACGACGTGTGGCGAGGGAAGCAAAAATTGTCAAAAGTTTCGGTACGTCATTTATGGACGGCGGAAAAGTATTTTTTTGGTTATTGGCTGAGGTTACTGTCGTGATTAACCTGCGAAGGCTGGAGTTATGATGATGATAATGTCGTTGTTGTTGCTGTTGTTGTTATTGATGATGATGATGATGATGATGATGATGATGATGATGATGATGATGATGATGATGATGATAATGATGATGATGATGATAACGATGATGATGATAACGATGATGACGACGACGACAACGCGATCGATGACGATGATGATTTATGATGTAGGCCTGTGCACCTACGCTTGTAAAGTTCTGCAGACTTTTGGAAAACATACGGCGTCACATATAGGACTACGTTTAGCAATAAATTAACACCACACATATATTATAACATTTGATTGGGATCAAGGATGGAAAATCCTAAATTCTTTTCAAGACAGTTTTATTGTTTTTCATGTATTTTAGGTTTGTATGTTTGTAGGTTTTAGGCTTTAACGTATGAATATCTATAGTCATACACCATAACTAATGATAACTTACACCGGACATAAATAAGAACCTATATTTATATATTTACGACCAAGACCGAATTCAAGTAGGCCTATAATTGCGATCAACGGCAGAGGGGCCCACCCTGCCTGATCAGCGAAAAGCAGCACTGACCTGACCGCGAGAGCTGCTGTCACTATAGGGGTCGTATTTATATGGGAAACCTTACGATCACACAACGATCTCTGTAACGGTACGAGAACCATTATACATATGAAGCAGTACGAACCACTGCTTCACATATATAACAATGCACCGTATGTCAGGCCATATACTCAAGCCTTTTCATGTATCTGCAAGCTATGCGCTGACTTACAAACGCCGATGGCCTTCCCTCCTATACCGAAGTTGCAAGGCGCAACACTGTAAAAAATCCGATTATTTAGACATAAATCCTTCATTCAAGCCTTGTGGCCTGTCCGCCACAGTGCTATAGACTCCCTTGGTGGCTGGATGTCATCAAATCGGCTTCGGCTGAACCTATCCAAAACTCAATTTATCTGACTTGACACCAGACAGCAGCTGGCGAAAACTGATCTCTGTGCCTTCGCTGCCCAGTTTCCCCTTTTCTCTTTCTCCGCCTCTGTTCGGGATTTAGGGGTCACTCTTGACCAAGAACTCACCTTTGCTCAACATGCCAGCAATGTCTCTTGTAGTTGATTTTACCAACTTCGCCAATTACAATATCTCGCTCGCTTACCCTCAGCGCCACAGCTACTCTGGTTCATGCCTTTGCTACCAGTCGCCTTGACTATTGCTCCTCAATATATGCTGGCCTCCCCCAAGTTCGGATTGAGCGTTTGGAGCGGGTTTTGCTTGCGGCCGCCCGACTGATCGGTGGGATTCCCAGAACAGGTCAAATATCAGAGTAGGGCCTACATGCGGAATATCCTGCACTGGTTGCCTCTACCCCCAGCGCATCTTATTTAGGGTAACTGCCTTAGTTTTGCGCTGCCTTGGCGGTACTGCACCTGCCTATTTGTAGGAGCTATGTCGCCCTATCCCTGCCAGTAGTGGTCCAGGACCACTTCGCTCTGCCATTCATGGCGACCTGATCGGCCCTTTTGCACGCACTTCCATAATGCAGAATCGGGCCTTCTCGGTTGTGGGACCTACCATCTGGAATGTACTTCCCATAGAGCTCCGCCACCTACCTAAGAACTCATCATCTTCAATTTACGCCTCTCTTAAAACTCTCCTTTTCAGTCGAGGATTAGGCCGGGAGCGCTTCTGAGTAGATATTTTGAAGGGGCGGTCAATCAAGTATTTTGTAATTGATTGATTTGTGGCGTTCTGCCGCCCGAGCGCCTGCCCAGCTCGCCCGGGCGGTGTCGACTCCCGCTCGCTGACACGTCTGGAGTAGCCCGAGTCACTTCCATATCAAATCTCAATGCCAAATGGTTGCTCTCTATATCTACCAGGATGCTCGCTCTCACCAGTAAGGATTAGGGATGGACCTCTTCTCCAAGAAAGGTAACTGTTTGAATTAGTCATGAGGTCTGACTGTCTATTTCGCGGTCGCCGAATGGGCAACGTTCTGAGGATGGCCGTACTCAAAACAGGGTTCATAATCATACCGGCAGGAGTCTTTCTCGCCTTGCCAAGCTTCCAAGCTACTAGCCTCTTCTTCCTCTCTACCTGATGTCGTACTATTCAGCATCTTGTGACCCTGAAATTATCACCAATAAGGGACACCAAACGTTCTCTTAAGTTACGAGGTTCAAATATACTTGAGACAAGTTCCTAAGTCATATAGACCTAGACAATTATCGGTAGCCAAATTCAACGTCTTGTACTCTTAGATATTACTGTTCGCAACTCTCTAAACTCTGTCGTCCTAGACACTACCAGTCTCACAGCTCTTCGTCATATCATGCTAGACACTTAGCTATCCCGCCTTCTGCTCAACACGTATCTCTCGGTCTATTTCCGTGTATGGCATAACGGCCGCACACGTATAGTTTATCATGCATCACAATTGACGGAGTAAGTTTCCGTCCTCTGTGTTGGCAGTTACCCACAAACACTGATATAATCTGCTTCGATAAAAATGACACTGGCATGGTATTCACTGAGTCTGATAGTGAAGGTCTTCTGTCTATATCCTTCGCTATCTGCACACAGATCTTCGATCCGACCTACGCACGAGGGGGCCCAACCTCGCACTTCAGTCAGTTCTCGGAACTGTGTGTGACGACAAGCAACCATGTATTCACCTGGGTACTCGCTTACCCAAACGTACTCGCATCGATCACTTCGATCAGACACGCAAGTGGATACACTTCGGGAAAACGGAAGGAGTATCTATGACCAACGTAGGTAGTCAACAGTAATATTTCCGTATCGATCAATTCTTGGTCTACTGGTCTACTTGTTGTCTTTAGCCTGGGTTTCCGACTACCCAGACTTTCCCGTGCCTCTTTGTCCATCTCCGTATGTGGCATACCGGCCTCACACGCACAAGTTATCATGTATAAGATTGACCGTCCTCTGTGTTGGCAATTGTCCACCAACACCGTAATAATATATTCTGAGACTTCGGGAAACCGGGAGTAGTAACTATGACCAACGTGGTTAACAAACAAGAGTATTTATCGAAAGACCATAAAACCATCAAGAAGAGTTTGAGTCGTAACCTGAAGGTATCGATCGCACCAGTGTTTTCTCTTGTTTGTACGTGCTCTTCTAACGTGGCCACCCTCCACGTGTATTTCCAGCGGATCCTTCGGGAATTTCCCGGTATTTCTAACGAACGGCCACCCGAACTCTGTCACTGTCTGTACCACTATCGGTCCCCGGGCCTCTCTGAGTATATGCGGTCGCTAATCCTGGGACTTACCCAGTCTGTATCTATCACGGCCACCCGAATATTAACGATCTCGGTTACCCGAACTCTCATTGTCCGACAGCTCAAGTGCTGCTGGAAATCCTCGAGAGTAAGAATGACCAAACTAGGTAGCCATGTAAATATATTAACGAAACCGTACATGGAAAGAATATGCGGAAACACCCGCAATTATTGAGGTCTTCGGCACCAGTCACGACCGTTTCTTGTAATCGTCGAACACATCAATGGGATCACCTTCTCCGTATTTTATGGAACGTATCCACTGGGGAACTTTGTCTGTATGTGCCAACGCTCCACCGGCAGCTCTCTCGGTCTGTACAGTTGATGCTCCGGGAATCTACCCGGCTTGTATCTCTTGCGGCCACCCGAACTTTCTCGATCTCGGTCACCAGAACTTCTACGATTGCGGCCACCCGAATTTTCTCGATCTCGGTCACCCGAATTTTCACGTCTCCGACAACCTGCTGGAAACGGGCAGGAGTAGCTATGACCAAACTAGGTAGCCAACAAGTATATTTCTCGGCCTGCTTGCATCTGTCATATACTTTAGAATCCGATCACCCAGACTGTTACATGTCTGTAACTCTCATCGACTGCGTCTATTCCTCCCATCGTAGGAACATATTTGTATTCGTCACCTAGGGCTCTGACCAACGGTAATGCACCAACTCTCGCAAACTTCGTTTCAGAGTCCTCAGACTAGATTCTCTCACAGGCACCTGATGTAGGTGTCACCACGTTACCTCTATATTTCACACAGGCCTGTACTATTATAATCACTTCTTTCTCTGAAGCAATTGTACTCTCTTATACCCTGGAACGAACCACGGACAGAACTTTCGAGGAAATCCTCGAAAAGAGATTATGTAGTTAGATCTACAGGAAGAAATTAGTAGAAGCCTCGCGGGGAAACCGCGAGTCAAGATATTGCAACTAGACATACAAGTGAATACATTTCTGGAAAATCAGAGGAGTAACTGTGACCGACATAGGTAGACACAAGAATATATTTACCGAAAGACATTCAAGAAGACATACTGCGGGGACACCGCAAGTACAGATATTACGTTTAGTAACTCAAGTTAAGATACGCGGGGAAACCGCGACCAAAGACATTGCGATCAGACACGCAAATCAACAGAATGCTGGTAAACGAGGGGAGTAAGAATGACCACGTTAGGTAGCCAAGTATAGATATTTACGGGAAACCGTAAACAGAAAAGAATATGCGGAGACGCCCGCAAGTGATCAGGTTTTCGGCACCAAAGGGAACTTTCACTGTATCGAACGCACCAATGGGGTCACCCACCCCGTATTTATTGAACGTATTTATGTTTTCTAGTAAGTGTCAACGGCTTCACGGGGCCGCCTTCCCCGTCTTTTAACCAACATGTACTAGGGAATTCTTCCCGTATATTGTCTCAACGGCCGCCGTAATCTGTCTTTCTCGATTATAATCGCACCTCGTTGATTTACCCGTTATATTGTACCCACGGTCACCGAGGCCTCTCTCGATATAAACGTTCGGTTCCTCGGGGCTTTACCCGATCTCTATTTCTCACGGGCACCGACGGGGTCACCATCTTCCCCGTATTCCCGCACAGAACTGTCATTCATTTGTTTCCAACGATCGGACTTTACCGCACTGTCGAACGGCACCCAGACCTGTGAGCATTTCTCACGATCGGTCTTTCCTCTGTCAGCCTGTTGACTCCTACGATCAGGGCACTGTCCGTCTTGCGATCGACGGCAGAGGGGCCCACCCCAACAGATCAGCGAAAAGCAGCACCGGCCTGACCGCGAGAACGGCTGTCACTAGAGGTTGTATTTATATTTCAACACGATCTCTGGAGCGGTACGAGAACCACTCTACGTATGAAGCAGTACGAACCACTGCTCCACATACATAGCGATGCACCGTATGTCAGGCTATACTCAAGCCAATTCATGCGTCTGCAAGCTATGCAATGAACTAAAAACCGCCAATCGGTCTTCTCTCCTATACGCAACACCAAAAAAATACACGCTAAATTAAGCGCTATGACGAGCCGAGATTTAAATAAATCATTCATTCGAGCCTTGTGGCCTGTCCGCCACAGATTGATTGATATAAGCAGGTTTCAAGTCAAAATCACGTTGATTATCCTGGTGTTATATGTAGTAACTATCTGCAAATCTGATAATTTTCATATAGAGATTATAGGCCCACCTATTCCTAGCTACAGGTCAAGGTGTATATTGGTCCTTGGTTACAGGTTGTACATCGGAGTACGAGTCTTCAACATCCAGCTGCGGGAGCGAAGAGGGGTGGGGCGCAGAGCTAACGAACCGAGTGAGCAGGGCCGTACCGAGGGCGGGGCCAGCGGGGCCGTGACATAGGGCGCAAATATGGAGAGGGGCACAAATTTCAGTATGAAATAACTTTCATTATTCTAGAAATTCATTCTTCCTTCAAATATGGCCCTATTTTCATTCAAGAATAAAAACTAAAATTACAGTTACAGTTAAAAAGTGAAACTAAGAAAGTTTTTGGTGGGAGTTATACCATCTTTGGTTATACCAGTTAAATAATTTCATGTGTATTAATAAATTTTATATAAAGAATATGCTTAATTTACTTACTTATTATATTCAAAATGCAAAATATGGGGCGCCAGATTGATGCTAGGCACAGGCGCAATTAGAGCTCGGTACGGCCCTGCGAGTGAGATCAATGTATATCTGTAACGATAACATGTCCTTCTTTCACTAAGCAAATTATTTGAGCATATTGCAGCTCAGTTAAATGATACATATATACAGTTACTGTTTGCTCTCTTTCAATCTATCCTACTCTACGCCTTTTTCTCCCTGTTATCTAGTTCACTCCATTTCTTAACTTTATGACATTTTGCATTATTGTTTTGTCTTTTAGAACTGACTGGAAACCATCACAGACGACCTGAGATGCCTGGAGAGCGGAGATGTCATGGGACGAAAACGAGAAGGACCTGGACATGGACAGAGGAGACCAGTGGAGGAGGAGGAGATGCGTTGCTCGATATGAAGACCTACACGGGAAGGACTAAAGTACTGAGTTAAGTTTTAGAATTCTAAGCTACAGAATTAATTGCTTTATACTAGGTTAGATGAATGTGGGACGCTGTGGTGTAGCGATATACGTTCTATGCAAACAATTCAGCACGAATGTGTTCCATCTAAATGCACAGACGAAAAGAAAATGGCGTACAGTATAAAAATTATGCTGCTACATATAACTCTAATCGTAATCGTTAACTTCTCAAAACTTTTAAAGCGCCACTCGAAGGCCAAACTCAGGACACCAGTTTATTGAATGATTATGTTGCGTTCAGTCTGATATGAGAAGATTAAGGTGTTCGAAGATAGTTTTGTATTCTCCTCAGACCTGAGGTTAACACAATACTACCTTCCAACTGCTTTCTATGTATTTCTATGCGCAATCATGTCTCTGATTTGCGTTTTTTCGCGTTTTGCCCCAGCGCCAATGTTTGCCTTGCATTTCAATCCAAGTAAAAGCAAATAACTCAAATTGAAAATTTCTAAAATTGGCCTATTTGTGGGTGATGCCAAACTTGCGATGACTTTCTACTGCCTGATAGCCTGAATAAATGGCCTACGGAGACCTTTTCCAACACCTCCTCGTGGTGGTCTCTGGGCGTGCAGTTAATCCAACTGGTTGACTGCATGGCGAAGATTGGCAGCAGCACGTTGCCATTCTCTGTCTGTTTTCAGGATAGTGTGCTGTGCTGTTACTGCTGTATTATCTGATGACCAAGCTAGCACTTGATTTACGGACGATGGCGACAATATGTTATTCTGGTAAGCTTACTTCTATGCATTAACGTTTCGCAGCAAAGTTATCCACTGTAATGACAATAAGCCTACTAGTAAGTTACTAATTAATATATATATATACCTGTAAGGCGATAGCAATCAATAACTCAAACATCGCACCATTAGTTGACTAGACCTACTGAGTCCCATCAACACACGTCTTCATGAGAATCTTGGCAGGTCAGGCATCTCACATAGTTTAAACAGAAACACGTACAACACAGGTCTAGCATGTAATATTCGACAGCTACATTCAAAAACATTCTGTACAATCATGATCAATTTGTAGATCAAAGCTGAAGATCACATGATACCGCTTATCTTCTAGGATGATATTTGCATATGCCTATATATTGCACTTAGCACAGACGATTCGCCAATTTCCTTGAAGGCTTTAGCAAACTAAATTTCAATGTGCATGGTCATGCTTCAATAAGAATGGTCATGGTTGGTGGAGTGTCATTTTCACTTGTTAACACATTCTTCAATCTTGCTTATTGTTGCCAGATACAGTGAGAGTGCAAGGAGGACACAGACAGCTGGGAAGCAGGACAAGTGATATATATAGGCCTATATGGAAGACTTACAATTCACTGTAGGCTTACACTCTCGCTAATGACAAAATCATTGAGCGAGAAATGTCATGAGAACACCATTTCAGAAATCACAATCCCAAATTTAGAATTTTTAACGTTTAATAGTTGAACCTTAAAGCCTGACATTTTGACTTTTGGGAATTTTTAGTCTTAAAGAGTAAAAACAAAAACCTCGGTTTTTAGAATTGAATTATATAATCACTGACTGATATTAGAGCAGAAAATCAAAGTTGAAAATGCTCTGCCGAGTTTAGTCAACTTTCAGTAATTTATTCTATAATTACAGCGCTACAAAACGCATTCAGAAAGCTTCCGGTCAGAAGATCGCCATAACAACCATGTAAACCAGATGGCCAACTACCCACTTGCTTATGCTGCATACGTGCTGTGTAGTTAAGCTGCTGGGTTTAAGGTCTAAGTTGAAGCGAAACGCGCCAAAATGGAAGAAGACAAGTGCAATGATATCATAAGCACGCCTTTGATATTTGCGGAGCGAACGTTGGCTCTGGTAAAACCAGACGCAGTCGACAAAGCGCCAGAGATTGAGGACATCATTCTGAGATCAGGCTTTACCATCCTACAGGTATATTGATACGCTAGAATGATTACAGCTATTTATACCACATCGCTGTGTTCGTTTCCGTAGTCTTCATTATACTTCTCGCCCTTCATTCAGATCTTTCTGCGCCTCATTCTACTTTTCCTCGACAGTTAAACGCACAATCGGGGAGTGCTTGTTTTTGCTTGTTTTGACTTTTGTGACTGTTCACATTTAATGTTGCTGCAGTGGTTTCCTGGCGGTTCAATGATGTACGTAGTTACTGTTTTACTTACAATCATTACTTTCAGAACCACCACCACTTCGTTCTCATAAAGCTTATCATTATGTTTAGTGAAGGTACCTTGTGAGTTTTGACTCATTCGTCACTACCATTTTAAATTGCAACAATAGAAAATGTAAAATAATACTATTAAGTAATGTGAGGCATTTATCGGATTTGTTTGTTTTGTTTTTGAGAAACGAAGAGTCCAGCTGACTCCGGAGCAGGCTAGTGACTTTTATGCAGAACACTTTGGTAAACTGTTCTTTCCAAGTCTTGTGGCCTACATGAGCGGCGGGCCAATCGTTGCCCTGATGCTTGCCCGACAGGATGCAGTGTCTTACTGGAGAGAACTGATTGGACCAACTAACACGGTCAGAGCTCGTGAGACACATCCCGATAGGTATGTATTTATTTAGTTATGCATTTTGACATTTATACGGCACATCCTAGAGGGAAGTCAGTAAGAATGCTCAGTGTTATGTATGGAGACATATTTATTCTGGCCAATTTTGATTTCTTTCCAGTCATTTTATGCATAAACTTTAGAATGCTAGGCATCAGGAACAATGCACAGCAATATCTGAATTTTATTTTCATCTTACATTCTATAGTTTATACTGTATTTTTGAAATGCAAACTTTTAACGTTAGTCATATATTGTTGATTTCTTCATTTGTTACACTTATGATGTGCACATAGTCAGTAGAGTCTAAGTCAGAATCTTAAATATGAGAGAACAGAGGAGTCTGTGTAAATAACTTGCTGAAAGTCATTACACACAATCAAAACAGCATGCTCAAACCAGCAATTGTCAGATTTCAAAAACAGTACACTACCGCATAAGTAGACCACCTGAGATTAGTTAAATTATTTTTCTTTTGGTTTCAGTTTGCGTGCTCGCTATGGAACGGATGACCAGAGAAATGGCCTTCATGGCAGTGATAGTCATCTGAGCGCACAACGCGAAGTCAGATTCTTTTTCCAAGAAAGTAAGTTTATTGAGTCAGTATTAACAATCACATCATACCAATGTATTCTGACTCTGACAGTTTTGTGAATAATGCAGGGGTTAAAGTGTGCCTGGACGGTCATGGAGGGCGTCCAAGCACTTACTTTCTAGGCTGGACACCGTCCTGCCACTTTATTTGGTCAGCAGAGCCTAGACGCCGTCCATGATCGTCCATGCAACAGTGCAATTCCTCTATATGCTTACATTATTATCAACAGGAAAAAGAGGAGGAAAAAATTTTGCTCGGCTTATAAACTTTATTTTTACAACTTTCCAAACGATAATATATCGGAAAATTTGAAGATCACCTACTTCTTTTACATCTGCTGAAAAGTATGTTGTTCCTAGCACACGTCTTGTATTCGGCAGGCGGTCATTAAAAATTCAATGTTGCCAGTCCCTCCATTTGGAACTCTCTACCTCCTCGTGTTCGTGACTCTCGATGTGAGACTGTCTTTCACACTAAGCTGAGCAGTTTACTGTGGCTCTTAATAATTATCCAGCTTCAATTCTGAAGTTTTTGAAAGGAGGGGATTACTCAAACTACAACTGTATGGTATTGCATGTGCCTGCTTTGTTAGCTTGATTCTGGCAGTCATTGTAACATTTAGTTGTGCTGCTTTGCTTGTCCTCTTGATCTCGGGTAACTTGATGTCCTTGGCTGTTCATTAAACCATTTCATTTTGTTGACAATATGTTATTTGTTAGGGTTGTATGGAAGGCTAAAGGCACTTCTGAGTTTCTATGATTAAGCAGCCATCCTTCAATCTGTAATGGAATTGCAAATATGCAAGATGTCTGTAAATACAATTTATAAATCATCTGTAGATCCCTACTACAACAATATTCCAGAGACAATGCTTTCTCTAAATTATTTTCAAGTGATTGAATTGAAAACTGATTTGTTCCCTGCTACCCTACCTGCCCTTCGAGGTGAATTCTTTTAATAAGCATGATCTAAGAATCTGATTAATAATAACAACAACAATAATAATAATAATAATAAATATATTTCATAAGTGATTTGAGTGAATGGATCAACTTAACACGTGGCTGTGTGTTAAAACTAACGAACGAATGCATGAACGATTTCCAATTTTGCTGCCTGCTGAGAGAAAATTTTGTGTGTAGGTGTTGTCAAATCGTAAGTTTCATAACTAGAGTCATACGATATTTTAGGCATCGTTGAACCAATTTCGATTGGCCAATCAGCCAGAGACTACATGGCCAAATCCGTAAATCCAACGCTACTCAAGGCTCTGACAGAACTTTGCAAACAGAAGCCACTCGATCCTATGGTATGCAATTTGCTCCAGTTCTGAAATGCTACATAACAGTACGAATTGTTATGTTATTCCTTTGAATCGTTGTTATTCCTTTGTATTGTTATGTTATTCCTTTGTATCATTGTTATTCCTTTGAATCCTTGTTATTCCTTTGTATCGTTATGTTATTCCTTTGAGTCATTGTTATTTCTTTGTATCGTTATGTTATTCCTTTGTGTTGTTATGTTATTCCTTTGAATCGTTGTTATTCCTTTGTGTCATTGTTATTATTTTGTATGGTTATGTTATTCCTTTGAGATGCCCTTGAAAGATGTTCTACGAATCTTTGATACACATACATACATACATACACACATTCAAGCATAATACATACATACCCATTTATACATAAATGTGGAACATGGACCTATACATGCATACATGAATACATGAGGATGCTTCAGTTGTTCATTGTGCCATTGACACGATCGCTATGTTCTTACCAGCATCACCTCATCTTCCTCATCTGGTTTTGTTTACATGTGAATTTATTTTACATTGTATTGTACACAACTTAAGAACTTCTGAAAGGCATGTTGGAATTTGCAAATGTATTTTGATATCTTTACATTGCCATTTAGGAATCCTTTTAAATGTGATGAAACATTGTTACCTGATCGGCTGAAAATGTTCCTATGCGTCATTACTATCAGCTGCATCTTGATCAGCGTTAATTATCATCTATGCCTGGAATCTTATCTGATGTAATGAAATCTGTAATAATGCAGTCATCACTTCTAGTGCAACCCCATACTATTGTCCAACAGAACAGAGTCTTGCCATGGCAGTTAAACTGGTTCATGGATTTAGTTAGCATTTCTTATAATACCTATTTCTTTCTGACTTTTTAAACAGACGTCGTTGGCAGAATGGTTACTGCATAACAACCCGTACAAGCCAAAAGTAAACCAGACAATGCCTATCACTGAAGAGCCACAAGAAAACAGAGATTAAGACCCTTATTGTCAATGACTTGTTTTCTAATGACAAGTGGATAGAAAACTTTGTGCAGATTTAAGGCCAGATTATTCCCTTAACAAATACTTGAATGTTGATGAACTGTAATTTGGAACAAAAAAAGCACTGATTTGCCTTATTTTACAGTTTGTGCATTAACCTGTTGGATTTTAACTGGACTGTTTGCGATGTGATCAATATTTTTATAATTAAAAGCAAACTCTGCTTTGCTCATTTTCAGTGCAGTTTATAGAGTAGATTGGATTTGTTGAAGTTGACCAGAGTATTGATGCCCAAACATGTAAGACCACAGTTTTGTGTACTATTAGTGACCAAAATATACTGAATTTAAAATATTACAATGGGATCGATGGAAAAATTTTTTCTACTTTACTTTGAATGAATGACACAACAGTTTTCATCATTATTGTATGTATTTTAAAACACTTGTTTGCTCAAACAACATCAATAAACTAATGTAAGCAATGCATTTAGTTTATTTATTTATTTGCAGTAGTAGAAATTATAAAATGTATAAATACAGCTATTTTATTTACAGAACTTTAAATGATATTATCAGAGATGGGCATGATTAGTCAAATTGCTAATCGATAAGTATTTGCTAATAGCATTTGCTAATCGATTGGAATTAGCAGCGCTAATCAAATAGCAATTAGAACTAGATGAAGGGCAATGCGGTTGGTTCATAATTTGTTAACCCAAGCTGACCTTAACATGACTGACAAATTTGACAATACAAAACTCAATTTCCAATGAGTGTTAATAATTTTACTGAATATCATTTATACTTCCTTATGAATTTAGATCTTACTTTAGAAACCACATTTATCTCAACATTATTAAATAATGCCTCAACAAATATAGGATAATTTTTATTGCCAGTCACCTGCTAATTGATTGCTAATTGTTTTACAATAAGAATTAGTTAAAATTGCTAACCAGTTAGAATTGCAAATTTAATTGGGCAATTTCCAATGAGTGTTAATAATTTTACTGAATATCATTTAGACTTCCTTATGAATTTAGGTCTTACTTTAGAAACCACGTTTATCTCAACATTATTAAATAATGCCTCAACAAATATATGGTAATTTTTATTGCCAGTCACCTGCTAATTGATTGCTAATTGTTTTACAATAAGAATTAGCTAAAATTGCTAACCTGTTAGAATTGCAAATTTAATTGGGCAACCGCTATTTGATTCAAATTAGAATCAGTTGTTTCTCTAATCGATTAATCTAATCAATTAGTTACCCATCTCTGACAATACTCGAATGTGAACAAAATCATGGTTAACTGAATTTAATAGTTACTCAATTTCTGTATTTATTTATTAACTGTTAATTAACAAATAGTCTAAATGATAAATTGAAGGACACAATCTCCATTCATAGTATTTTACAAATTTTCCCTTTTGCCAGGTTATAGCAATAATGTTCTATGTGAACTGTATTTACAAAAAAACTTGGAGTACTCAAACTTTAAGGATTCACTTGTTTCATGCATCGAACCTTATAAACAACTTCAACCGTTTAATATTCTAGTTAGCTTCATAGTCTGACCTATGTTTGACAAAGAAATATCTTGAAATTAAGTTATACCCGAAACGATCATAGTTTTGAAATTGAATTACATATGGCATTTAATGTAAAATCTCAATATATATGTACTAGAGCCTCACATTCATAAGTTCCAAAGAAACAGTTGAGAAATCTTACTTAATATTTGCGAGTTCAACATTATTATGCAGTTGATGCATGCACATGTGTATAATATCAAGAATAATAGCGACTTTTAGAATATCATATTTTAAGCACTTCTCAGAAGTTTTTGATATGTAACTTAATAATGTAAGCAATCGTGGAACCAAAGAAAATTGTAGGACTATTTACTAAAATGAATCAAAATAAGCCTTGTATTAAATTAAAAAAAATAATAATATAATCAATCATGGAACCAAAGAAAATTGTAGGACTATTTACTAAAATGAATCAAAATAAGCCTTGTATTAAATTTTAAAAAATTATAATGTAAACAATCGTGGAACCAAAGAAAATTGTAGGACTATTTACTAAAATGAATCAAAATAAGCCTTGCATTAAATTTTGAAAAACTTATAGCAGCACACAATTGAAACTTTTCATATTTTTGCTTAGGATATGGCCAGTAGGGCTGTACCGAATATTTGCTTTGTATTCGCTTCGGATAGTGGGCTATTCGGTATTTGGCCGAATAGTAGTGGTCGGACCGAATATGAAAAGTGGTCACATGACATCTGTTACATTGTGTGGGCAGAAGTATTATCACAGTGTCAGCCATCTCATTTCTATGTTTTATTAAGTTAGTTTATGCAAACTGGCATAAGAACGGAAAATTACATGTAGTTAACTGTTAACTTTTAGTATTAAGTTTACCAGACTGAAACTTTTGCTTACATTGGAAAGAAGATGTCGGTAGACCTATTTTGTACACTATTCATATTCATATTCAGCTGAATAGTTGGTCCAATTATTCGTATTTGGTCGAATAGTGAAAATCGCCTATTTGGTACAGCCCTAATGGCCAGACAATGAATCTGAGTTTTTGTGGTAATTCTGTACTGTATTTTTTGCAAGAAATTGCCTAGAGACAGAACATTCGATACATTCATAATTCTTAGTTCATGAAAATACTCATAATCAATATAAAAATATAGAGATATTTTACAAAAGCTAGTCTCTATTTCTGCAATTGAGTCTATAGTACTTCACTGTAAACTGACATTCAGGTGCAAAATCATGTTTAAAACAGCTGATAACTTTGATTAAAGGTTCAACAAAACATTGAGTAATGAACAACTTGCAACACACCACTGTTAAAACAACATCTTGACTCTAAACCAATCAAATTATATATACACCTGAACTATTCTAGAACTGTGTTACTGTTGAAGTAAATCTCTCCAAACCGTAACAGCATGTCAATGTCTGGAAATAATAACATTAACCATGGCATGGGATATCTACCATGCAACCATTTAGTTTATCACTGTGGGAAGAACCTCAAAAAGAATATTTTTGCAATTTCCGGATTGTTACAAATCAATATGAAATTGTATAAAATTACCAAACGCTTCATCCAAATGTAATTTTTTCATATCTTCTAACATAAAAATCATGAATAAATTCTGTGAATCTAGCGTCTAGGACCTTCAAACAGAAACCAAAACCAAAGAACCCAAGAAGATCCTATATGACATTGACACAAAAGGCCTGAAATGTAAAAACACCCAGATTTTCACATCTGTTGTAGTCATTTACTCCACCTCAAAACAGCACACGGTACAATTGCTCACCCCAAAGCCTAAGCAATATAATCTATAAAACTCATGACAAGTAAATAAAAAAGTTCAACATTTAAGGTACTGAAACTATACAGAAAAATACTTGCAACTGCAGCTGCATCTTTTGATTGAAGCTACACTATACATGCACTCTGAAATGAAAGAGATAAATATACAAGGAATGATGATACCAAATCTGAGTCCTTTTTCTTTCCGCTATCATTCACTGTATGGACGGACGTATGACGCAGGGAAGACACCCCAACACATCCTTCCATCTCTCTCAATGAAGCCATTCCACCAATCCTTGTCCTCTTTTTCCGTTACGATTATGATGTCACTGCGTTTCAACTCCAGTTCATCCTCGCCGCGTGCATCAAAGTTGTAATCTGCCATAACTTTGATCTGTTGAAAAACAAGGACAGGATTTTAGCATAAAGTATTCACATTTTTAGTTGCTCGTCTAGAATGGCCTCCCCTTCTCACTGCAACCAGAACTACAAAACACTGAACACTATACAGTTTGCTCGGCTGACAAGAATAGCTGCAGCAGGTAGATATAACAGACTGTAAATAAATTACATATTATATTACATTACAATACATCAGCCAGACAATAGTCATGCTGGTCTGGCTATGCTTTATTGGCTCTGCCCTCTGCCCTGACCTATACTGCCCTGTTTTGGTTGGCCATCGAGCTCATTGTTCTTCTGCTGGTAGTGAGCTTCTCGTGCCCCATGCAAGCATCTCAACCCAGCAGTGCCATGCCTTATCAGGTGTTGGCCTCCACTTGGAACACAATCCCCTCAGAGATGCACCTATTGCCAAGCAACAATGCACCTTTGTCTAACAAACTGCTTAAGACTGACTGGAAGCGCCTCCAACTACACTTCTTGAGGGGGACTATAAAAATGTTTAAAATGAATGAATGAATGACATTACTTAGGTACGTTAAATTACAGCCTGATTTCGAATGAATGAATCATTTGGGAAGTTCAAAATCTGAGTTAGATCAATATTTTATTTGGGACCTAAAGCTTATAACTAAGGTTTTGCTTCATTGAGAAATCAAAATTTGTGCTAGTAATCTTCCCTCCACTTTGCATCTCTTGATGCCAAAGTTTCAGCCTCAATTTCAAAAGCAGCTAGTCTGAATAATGCCAATGATGTTTCAAATGGTTGAACACATCGGGGCTTCATACCATTCAAGTATTTAAAGTTGCAGCAGACTGCAGACAACTATTTTGATATTCATCACACTTTTTAAACAACAGGCACCAGAAGGGAGACAACCAACATGTAATGCAAAAACTCCTGGATTGACCACTCGTCATCACCAAGTTTGTTCATGGAAATGATACAATTCTATTGTGTACTTACCTAATATTTGAGACTATTTTGACATACCGGTATCTTTGGCATTGGAGTGGTAACCTGTGTTGTGTTTACTAATCTATATTGGCTTTGATGGCCTGTGATCAACTAGAGTACACTCCAACCATTGTACTACATCATCTTGCACTGTAAGGAATTTATCATACTAATGAGGTGCAGCATATATATTTGTGATGATGACATTAATGCAACAAGATTATATTACATTACAAAATGCATGCAAAGTATTAGGTACATGTAGATCATGTACTTACAAACTGAAGATCACGCAGTGGAACATGCGACTGTTTGCTCACAGACGCAGATCGGTAATGTTGAATCAACTGATTAACGCTCGTAAACTCTGGTTCATTGTTCCACAGATAGTATTTATCCCTCCGTGTCGTACGAAGGATCTTAAAATGTTGAATATCACCTGTCCTGAAAGGTAAAAAATATGTAAAGTGTGAGTAAATAGCATATCCAACTATTAATTTTATTCAGAGCTACAAATGATACCCCATTCTCCAGTACCTGAAAACTCTTCCACTTTAAAAGGCTTATCTGCATGGGAATGGCTGCCATTGAAATCACCAATCACATTATAGAACTTTTGTCAGATATTTAGAGAATGTGATCTGTCAAAAGACTAATGAAAAATGTGTGCTCTAACAAAATGTGCCACAACATATAATATAATGTACCTTGACACATGTGCAAACAAATTCCCAACAAGCAACAGTCGGATTGCGAAAATATATAAATTACCTTAAAAAATAAACTCAATAAATAAATCAAGGCAACAGAAATGTAAATTAATCACTTGAGAAAATTAGGGATGAACCATTGACACTGAATAGCTTGCTATATGCTCATGAATTGTCACATAATCGTTTTAAAGAAACCCTTCTTTCACAAGAAGATGCATTTTATATGCAATCATTTTCTTGAAAGCTTAATATAAATTAGTTTCAAACATTCAGTGAGGCACATTTGTTGTGGGTGCTTTTGATGGTGCAATATGAAAGGTACTGCACTAAATCTTGACTTACTTTACTGAAAGAGACATTTCACCAGGGTTAGTTTCACTTGGTCGTAGGATGAAGGCACCATCTTTGTGTTGAAATGAAGCTCCCTGTTTGGCCATCAGGAGCTTCACTGCTTGGTCCTTGCTTACCACCATGTACCAGCTAAGAAAAATCAGTAATTTTATGAAATAACAAGGTAGGGCAAATGTAAGTCAGTAAAATTTATCAGTACCACACAAAAACTGCATAATGGAGATGAGTGTTTGAAATAAGAGATAAGCCATAAAGGTCACGATGGCTAAATTCCATAGCATCTGCCAAAGAAACCAAGTTAGAAAGAGATTATGGAACCTGATCCTCAGGAGTGTGGACTGCTGTCCAAGTTGTCTTTAAATCATCAGTTTAAAGACACTTCATGGCCACATTGGTCTCTGATGTTATATATCAAACATCTTACATAAGCAATTTTACAAACAGTATGTACAATAAACTATGCAGGTAGAGCTAACGTGATTTCTCTGGGAGAAAAGATCTTGTAACAAAATGTCCTTTACTGTGTAGTCAAAGTGGATAGTAAAAATCATAAACATCTAATGACTAACAGGTAACAGATCTCCAAAAATCATGCGTGCAGAGAATATATGTCAAACTCTGAAGTAATGGAGTTACCAATAGAATGATGTCATGATTATGACAGGTGGACCCGACCTACATATTAAGCTAACATGCTCACACAACGATCAATAATATAATCGAACACAACAAGGTACAACAACCAACCAACTTTAGTGTATTTCAAATGGATTAGACTTTTTGGTGCAAAAGGATCATGGCAAGTTGCTGGTCCTGGAAGGAAATTTTGATCAAAAGGAAGTCCCGATTTTGTGATTTTGCACCAATGAAATACGAAAATGTCCAATTATCATAACATCTAATGACTAACAGATAACATCAGAACACCTGTAGAAGCCTATCAGTGTATGTGTATGTGAGTGACTTATCATTCCAAATACCTTTATTACACAAGTCAAGTCTCAGGTACTTTTCTGTTTTCTAGTAAAAGATACAGTACTTTGGCTTCAAATTCAAGAACTATGAATTATACTCAAGCAAAAGTACCAACTATAACATCTGTGCAAATCCGTTGAACAACTTAACACCACATTTGACACACACTAGTATACAAGCTATCTGCTATATAGATACTGTACTCACATTGGTGGCTTAAACTCAACATAATTTCCAGGAACAACTCCCTCTGTACCATTCAGTTCTGCCCTGAACCAGCTGTCATCTTCTTTACCAGTTATCTGTAATGTAAGAAAACATAAACCAATATGTATACTGCAACAGTTCTACACCAAGTACTAAATTAATTAGATACAGTGTACCTCAAGGTTCCATCCTAGGTCTCTTTCTGATTTTAATCTTTATCAACGACTTGCCAAATGCGTCGAGTCTCCTTCATTTTTTACTATTTGCATATGATACCAACATATTTGCATCACACGCATCTTATGATAAGCTAATTGCATTAATGAACCAGGAGCTTGCTCATGTCAACGAGTGGTTTAGGCCTACTGTAAATAAACTGTCACTCACGTCACTAAAACCAATTATATTCTCTTTACCTCTCATCGTAAGCAACCTCCTGCCAATATAGGTATTCTAAGTATAAATAATAATTTCATTTGCAAAGTCATCTCAATAAAATACCTTGGTGTGTATGTAAATCAATTTCTCATGTGAAACAAGCACATTGAAATGCTAGCATCTAAAGTTGTCAAAAATATAGGAATTATATCTAAATTGCCTATCTCTTACCCACTAATATATGCCTCATCCTGTACTACTCCATGGCCCACCCTCACTTATTGTAATGTTGTTAGGAACCCCCATCTTGCCTCATCCAAGTATCGCTACAACCTAACTCACATATTGAGCATTGAGCAAATGAATCTATTGCAAACCCGCGTATTGTTGAAATCACACCCCGGGTACCCGTAGGCCCACAGAATGAGTACCTGGGAAATGTAGGGAATTGCGAATTTTTACGGAATGTCGGGCACTCAAGAACCAATTACATTGTCCGGGCAGTCAGTTAGTGTCATCAACGGATCATTTTGTGGTATATGTTCAGATAAAACTGCGGATTTATACGAAATGTCGGGCATCCGTGAACCGATTTAATTGACCGGGCAGTCAGCCTTGTTCGGGCACCCGAGTACCTGTTGACAGCCTTATTTACGATAACCTATATTTGGAAAATTATTTCTGCTCTAATAGTGAAGAAGAAGAAGAAGAGCAGTCTCTTAAGTTAGCCCTGAAGCAGCCACGAACTATTTGTGACTCCATTTGCTCCTCTCAATATTTGCCTTCAACTTAGATATGGATAAATATCCTGTTTTAGAGAAATAACCAGGGTATTACATAGCTGAAATCATTCTTTACCATTCTAACAACAGCTTACTATTTTGACTGTTAAAAAATCCGATATGGTGAGTATTAGGGCATAACCGAGTAGACAATTTCCACAGAGTACCGAATCAGAGTATTTGGGCAAACTATTTGCCGGATCCGGGTATGAACCGAATAGTAGCGGCAAATCTGGCCAGTGGCAGCGAGTACCATCCGTAGGCAAAGCGTAGTTAACCTGTCACGTGCACAGGTACGGATAACTATCTATAGTCAATGCAGAGTCTATAGCAATAGCCTTCATATAACAGATCGTCAGACTGTAAGCTATAACAATATATTTATTACTTAATAACTTTATTTGCGAAAAATGTAAAACATTGTTATAAAATTTGAAATATGAAGTTTATATCAACGACGTCTTTACTCTCTAATATTTACCGGAAAGTGGGTGGAGCATATTCAGGCGGGAAAATAACTGATTTGGTTGACACCTGAGGAATATGCAGCCAAGAGAAATTAAAATATATAAATTAACATCATTATTTTAAAATTCAATGGAATGTTAAGTTCTTGTTTAATTAATCAACAACTTATAAGTTAGTCCATTAGTCCTAAATTTATTTGAAATAAAATATATTCCAAAAAGCTGTTTTTAGCTATTTGCGGGTGTAATATTTGCCAAGGCGAATACTTCCGAATAGTCCATATTTGGCCGAGGCGAATGTCCGAGGTGATTTCCGGTTATGCCCTAGTGAGTATGAAAGCCGAAACAGTTGAAACTGAAATTTAGACACAAATGACGTCAAGAATTGATAATACAAACCGAACTAAATTCCACAGCTTTGGTCCATACATAGACTAAAGACATTATCCATGTTGCCATATTACAATTATAATCTATTTGTGCTTGTCAATTTTCATAGCTTTCCACTTTATCAGAATCTGTGTCGTACTTTTAATGGTGTATCATTTCTTCACTGGCAAATACTTGAACATGAAGAAATTCTTGGCAAACACTCAAACCACAGCATCTAGATTTGCAGTCCAGAATGGTAATTACACAGAAGTAGCTAAAGATGGGGAGGAAAGGCAGCTGAAGAAGGCAATCCCTTATGCTTGCTTCAAAATACAGCCAGACTGTATTTTCTACATGTATCTTCTAATACCAATAATTCTTTAAACCTGTTTGGTTAACTGCATTGACTTTCTGTAGAACTCACTATCCATCTACCTATAAAAACTGATCCAAGTGATGACTTAAGACTATGTGTTTCTCACTGACGTCTAAAAGTCTGGATATCTATCTAACGGATCTTCACTTGGCGATTGACTAACGGCTCCTCAGATTTGCATTTTTGTCTAACTTTAAGTGTTGACATTCTTTAATTATAGTAACTGGTCCAAAGTGAGAGATATTATTTCTATGGCCTTGAATTTCCAGGAAGGGTGACCAGCTGACCCTCCCACTAACTCTGTATGATGATTTATGCATGTATAATATAGCTTGAGTTCACTAGGGGTGAGGCTTGGTCTAGTTGTTGAAGTTTCAATCGATAGGAGAGGTCAGAGGCTCAAACCCTGCAAGACCCAAGTTAGTTTCAAGATTTCTGCTTCATCTGTGCACCCTAGCCAACTCAGAAATATGATGAGAACAGCGACCGTACACCGTCGATGTAAAGATTAGATGGTGAAGGAGAGAACCTGCCAACCACCGTTGTGCACTGAGCCTAAGTAGCAACATGGCCCATAACTGAACACTGTTGAATTGCAAGCTATCTAGTTTGCATAAAAAATGCAATATTTATTACAAAATCTGTTGTAATTAATTCCGCTCAAATAAATGGTACATTTCAGGTTGTGAATATTGTTATTAACATTTTTAATATTAAATCTGATATGTAAATAAGTATAAAGAACTACAACTTGAAACATCTGTCATTTGCATTTGTCATTCTTTCATGTTAAAATAGGATGCTGGCAAAATTTTACTGGTAAAATAATTTCACATCATTAATCTCTAAAGAATTTTAACTCTGAAAATGTAGTTTAGATGGGGATCAGTTGATAGAACTTCAACTGACAAACAGACCTTTAGGGTGACACCTTTCCGGAAACTCAGCTCTTCTGCAGTTTGGCCAGTAAAATCAAATAAAGCTTTTGCCTCCATGATGATACTACAAAAGAAAGAAAGCCGTTAATGTACATATTGGATACTCGAAATCCATTGAAATTAGGGCTGCAGGTGAGTTTCGCTAATAGGCCGAATACGAATAAGTAAGTAAGTATTTTCTTTATAAGAACGCTGCAATGGCATGACATGTATAAACAAATATTTAACATATTTTGTACACATAATAAAAGCTAAGTAGCAGAAAAGTTCAAGTAATGACAGGATATGAATCTTATATAGAATCCTTGTTATAAAACCAAAGCGGTTTTATCCGCCCGAGGGGCCAACCTATTGTGTGCACGTTCGCACAGATGGTGAGCCGAGGTATTGATTGGTGGAAGCAAACCTCCTAGAATATGGTCGGAGTTTGTTACAATAGACATGAAGACGGAATCATCAGCACGATCGCAAAGAATAATATAGTCAGACCAACTATTCAGCTGGATACGACAAGTGTGCAAAGGAGGTCTGCTGACAAAAATTTCAAAAGTGAGCAACAGTTGCAGTTCAGAAAATTTGATACACAATAAAGTAAATAGATGACTATACGTAATTTTGTCATCTTTCTGCCAGTCTGTGTGAACTAGGAATGGAACTAATTTAACTACACTTTGAAATGAGACGGCTGACACTGCCATATGGCAGTCCAGGCAGTAGAGAGTTACTTCAGTACACTCACTATATTGTGCACCGCTTGTGCATAAACAGATGTCACATGACCACTATTCGTATTTGGTCCGACCACTACTATTTGGCCGAATACTGAATAGCTATTTGGACCACCATTCGGCTCCGAAGCGAATACAAGGCGAATATTATGTACCTGAATATCTGCAATTCTGTATGTTTTACAAACAAAAATTAAAAGTAATCAGCAAAGTGACTTAAATGTCAATGCCAAATGGGAGATACTTCAAAGATCTAAACCAAGAAGGAAACATTTTGCCATCTACCCAATATTGAATAGTTGTCAATACTTTACCCATTACAGGTGCAGGTACTTAAATTGATGTTGACATTAAAAAGTTTATAGGAAATATGCTGATCTTGCATAGGATTAAGTCAATGACAAGGTTGGATCATGGAGCCAGGAAAGATCAGTTAGATCATATTGGTACCTTTTACAGAAACTCACTGACAACTACACATGTATCAACTGGTTAAAAAAGTAATTGCCAAAGTCACGACGTACATGTCTGTTTCGTCTGTTGGTCAGTTTCCGTGGCAGGTTAAGATCTAGTGACCACATACACAATAACAAAAAAAGCTTAGCAACGAATGGCGAAAGTGCAGTATCGGGAACGCATCTATACCTAGCTCGTTAGAGTCGTTCAGGGTAATTTAGGTTATTAGGGCAATAGGTTAAGCGTCGTGAGAATCGATTAGGCTAAGTTTACTGGGGTCGTGAGTGTCGGTTAGGGCTAATGTGGTCATTACAAAACAATGCACCTTCGCATAGACGCTGCAGCATGCCAAAAGATATCGTACGACGCCCAGAAACTTAAATACCCGATGCTGGACTGTCGCCATCATCAAAACAAATAACCCCTCTGCACCCTACAGTTACGTTGTCGTGGCAACATCATTATCGCACCCGTTGTATCAATCAATTCTCGTGTAAACAATCTGAAACTTAATTACGTACTAAATCACTTATAATTTCCCAGCAGTAAATCTAATGACAGGTCAACGAGTGTCGTCTCTTCCAACACTCAACAAAGCTAGTCCACATTATATCACCGATCTCAGCATCGGGAGTCGTTCATACCATGATAGGCGAAATAAACTCATTAATCGTTCTAACTTGCTAATTGTTAATGCATATTACACTTACCGTTGAATTTTTAAATCCAAACTACTTCCTACTTCACAGTATCAGAATACCAAGATCTGTATTGGACACGCACCATAGCACCCACCCACCAAACGCCACTGACATATATAATAAAAGATGTCATTGCAATGACTTACCAAATTCTCCGACCTATATTAGACGCCGTCAATTGGGTAAAATTAAGTCGGCTTCAATCAATATAAGGCGAATCACATATAGTTTAAGACTATAAGGAATGACTCAGAAGAGGAATAGGAGGATAAGAGGACAGAAGAGGGAGAAGAGGGAGCAGAAGAAGGATTCCAAGGACTGTATGAGGACAGATTCCAAGGAGTTTGATATGACAGAAGAGAAGAAATGATTCCAAGGAGTGTATGAGGACATAAGAAGGCAGAAGAGAAAGAGGCCAAGGAATCCTTCAAGGATTCCTTGAATTGGAAGAAAATGATAAAAGGGAGAGACCAAAGGGTACACGTGAAAGAAGATGAACAAGGAAAAATTTAGTTTAAGTAGCGGTACCAGCAGTAGCCTGCCTACCTCATAAACAGTCTATGCTGCAGCTGTCAAAGCTCAATACTCACCTCTTCTGAGTCTTCTCTAAGGCGTAGCTAGTAAGTTGTTTGTGTGGAGCCCTTGTGGCGTATCCTCTGTGTAACTGCGCCATATAAATTTTTTTTTTAATTATAAGGACCAATATGCTATCTAGATTCCCTGTACAATGCTATCCACGCGAATTTTGTCTAACCCCACAGCAGCTAGGTGGCGCTTTTTGACCTAATTACACTAAAATGGGAGGAGCTTCGCGTGCGTATGTCTATAATATACTTTATGTGTAATATACTATATGTGAGGCGGATCTAAAAGTTCAGAGCACCATTGAAACAATAAATGATTACCAATTTTATTTTTATGACTTGCACGAAATATAACAGTCACTTCAAAATTAGTCAGGTTCAACAATGTTGCGTTGCTTTATAACGCATCAGGTCTGTTCACTGACGTTGTGTCGGCTGTGAATTGTATAAATCTTCTATCTGTGTCAATCATTGAGCTTTATTGAGACGAATCTAAAAAGTGTGTTATTATGTAGCTTACAAAACGTATTGTGTAGCTTATAAATAATTTATCATATCAATGTCTTCATTTAGCTGGTCATCTCGCGTAATGAATATTGACACAATTCGCAGAATTAAAGCACAAAATAGCCAAAATTTTGGGCTATTTTGTGCTCAATTGTGTGATCAGGCGCTTCTAAAATCCAACAACCCTGGATCGGCCCTTGCACTATTTTATGATACCTATCCCTACTTCAAGTCTTTGTGTTCAACTGAAAGATGGCTGCAGAAACTATAGGAAAGGTAGTTTAGTAAAGTTTGAGTTTGACTATTTGAATTTCGAATGCTGTGCTCATTAAAAACTAAGCTGTCTTTCAGTGTGAACTGTTAAATCTAGCTGCGAGCAGCCGTTGTTTTTTGCTGCATTGGTAGGCGTTCCGTTCAAAGAGCACCTCGTCAGTTCATCTACTGAAGAAAATGAACATTAGACTTTGAGTTGCGCCGGGTATTTGGGGTAACGCGGTTTCACCGTAACCATTTGTGGGAAATAATGTTGTTGTAATCCTGGGGCATATCAATTAAAATCTTAAAACGTGTTTTAGTGCATATCACCGATCTAGACACTACAGCCTTATCAAGTATGTGTAATAACTTAGCCGCAACCCTTCTTGAGACATTAGTAATGTAGCCTATCTGGGCTTACTTATAGTTCTGGGGACTGCAACTTACGCATAATATGTTGATCTTTGGTCTGCTGCCATTGGTCAGAACAAAATACTTCCGGTGCGTGATTGACGCAAAGGAGTAAATGAGATGAATTTTCGTATATGTATAAAAACGACGGTAAAAGTGTATTATAGCGTATTTTATTACCTCATGTGCTGGCTGTGTATTTTAGCATATTTAAATATTTCCTTCACTGTATCATGTATTTTGTAAGTAGTAACTTGATTGATGATAATAATTATGCTTAAATGGAAGCTGGATCGATGAAAGGAATTTTAAAGTGTGTTTTAGAGTATTTAATTAAAGAAAATGTTGATCAGAAATAACACTAGATTTCATGGCGACGTCATTTTGTCATCACTCAATCTTCTATTTATGCATGATATTTTCACAGATCCAGCTTCCATTCATGCCTATTTCTCTTTGTCGATCCAGCTTCCATTTAAAGTACATTTCTTTCCATCAATCCAGCTTTCATTTAGGTATATTTCTTTTCATCAATTGGGTTTTTGCGCACGTACACGGCCTTGTTTACATCGATTCCACGTCCGTCGTAGCGACATTGATGCATGATATTCTCATAAATCCAGCTTCCGTTTAAGTATAATTTCTTTCATCAATACAGTTTCTACTTGCACATTATACTTTTTCATTGATCCCATCTTCATTTAAGCTGCAGTTGGGAATTTATTCACGTCAAATAATAAAATGCGCTAAAATACATTAGGAGCACCATGGTATAATAAAATACACTTTTACCAAAACTGCTTTAACCCTGACCCTAAACGACCGTCAAGATGCTTAACCTGACCTTAGCCAACCCTCAAGACGCATAATTATAAGAAATTATAGGTTTTTAGAGTGCACGTGCACTCTAAAATAAGGTTGCACAGAGATTTCCACACAAGCCACGTCCAAATATTATATGTAAGTTGGGAGAACCCAGAACTACAAGTAAATTGCTTATCTATACTGGATGTCTAATGTAAATCGTGGGGCTCCAGGCTCTTATTGTTCCAGCCAATGGCAGTATGCCTATAGACATGCTTGAAATGGCTGTATATTACCCAAAAGCTTTCAACACCAATTCGACATGTTTGCCCTACCTCCCATCACGTTGCCATTTGAAAGGAAAATGACACATTTGTGATTCTTGAGAACATTTAAGCCCAGGGATGTGGTCTCGAGACCACGGTCTTGGTCTCGAGACTGGAAAATTGAAGTCTTGGTCTCGACTGCATTGGTCTTGGTCTTGGACCATCGGTTTTGGTCTCGAAGGCGTTGGTCTTGGTCTCGGACCACCCGGTCTTGGTCTTGGACCTCTCGGTCTTGGTCTCGAGGTTTTGGTCTCGTGCCCAGCACTGTTTTAGCCATTTCAAGCTTGTTCTGAACAATGTTCATGTGGCCTGCAATGAACATGTGTGATTGACTGTTTGCATCAAAATCTTTGGTTTGCACATGCGTGATGGTTTGCTAGTGCGGCAGAATCTTCTGCCATATAAGTTTTAACCATTCTTTACTTCAGGAAATGCATAGAGACTGTAAATGTTCAATTGCAATGCGATCTATGCTGAAGAATGTTCCATAATAAATGCCACTTTTTTGTTAATGTATGATTTATTATTGTCAACATAAGTTTTGTGACCAGACAGTTTTACTGTGGTTCTCTGGTTTAGGTATGATGCAATCATTCATTCAGTTAATGGAAGCTTAAAGCAATTAAGAGATATTATTAGTGCTGCTTATTATGAGTTTTAATTTACTCAGCTTCCTAGAATTTGGAAATGAAATTACATTTAACATATTTTCATACATATCATATCTGGTAAAGTTTGTAAATAATAACAGTTTCACCAGCAAAATGTTGAACCATACCAATGACAGGTATGTGACACAGAAAGGATGTGAATGGTAATTTTTACAGGTAATTCATTGTCGTGCTGCTGTGGCGTGGGAAGCAAAAAAGCCACTGACGATTGAGGATGTTGAGGTGGCACCACCTAGGACTGGTGAAGTGAGAATTAAGGTGATTCGAGAGTTATCTTTGTGCTTATCTCTTGTACCTTTCTCTACCTCAAGTTTTAAGTGTTTGTGCATTCATTGAGTTTTTCTATCTAATTGAATGACATTTTAGGTGGCCCATTATCATGATGCACAACTGATCAACTAATCTTTTGTTTCAAGTGGACCATGGTTGAAGTATAAATTATAAACATTGCTATCTTCTGTAGAGAAAGCTATCATTATAATGACATACAGTCCTCCTCTCAAAATAGGAAGGTCCTTATATTATTATTATTATTTATTCAATCAGTAATTTCTATAGCTCCCTTAGCAGATACTACTCAGTGGTGCTCCCTACTCCAATGTACCAAAAGGAGCAGCTTTAAGTCTAGCGAGGACAGTTTAGGTAACGTCAAACAGTGTAGATGCAGCTCTGGGGAAGACCATTCCAGAACACTGGGCCTACCGCAGAAAAGACTAAATGCCTCATAGTTGCAGTACGAACGAAAGGAGCCAATAGAACTCCTTTTTCTGCACAGCGTTGAGGTTGATCTCCTGTGATATCTGAAGTCATATGGCAGAGCTCACAGAGATAAATTGGGGCGAAGCCCTGAAGAACGCGCCAAACCAAGGCAGCTATGCTGTGCTCAGTTCGCTGGTGGATGGGGAGCCAGTGAATTACCTTTTACTTGTAGCTTAAGACGTGGTCATAATTGGGAATCTTTCCATTGAGGCGCGCTATTATTATTATTACAGTAATATTATACAGTGCCCCTTCAAGACTGTCTTATTGGGAGTGCCCACAGTCCAGTCTTAAGGCTTAAATTTATGGGGCAATATTGGGGACGACTAGTGCAGATAATTCACTGGGATTTGAACCTCCAACATTGAGGGTTTTTCTAAGAGTTGGGTTCATGTTTTTCTATTCAGGTCCTGTACTCGGGCGTCTGCCATACAGATGCTTACCTTCTGGATGGACTGGACCCAGAAGGTGCCTTTCCCATCATTCTGGGCCATGAAGGTGGTGGAATTGTGGAGAGCGTTGGTGAAGGTGTAACTGAATTGAGTCCAGGTAGTATTGCTCTCCTGAGTACTTAAGTGCTATACATGAAATAAATTTCTAGTTTGTGTATGTGCATAATTGACTTAATTATGTCCTTTGTGGCTGCCTGAAAGTATTGCTTATTTTAGTGCAGATGACAACACGACTACAGCAATCCAATGAATGAATGCCTTATTTGACCTTCCGGCTTGCTTTGCCACTTTAATAGACTACCAGGTACAAGATGTAAGCCTGAAGTTGATGCCACTGTTTGACAGTCTAATGTATGATGAATATATCAGATCTTGGATTTCTAATGGTTTTTTCCTAGACCTTCCTTTATACTGTAGCTTATATATTTATTTTTTAGGAGATCACGTGATTCCGCTTTATGTTCCTCAGTGCAACGATTGCAAATTCTGCCGAAATCCCAAGACCAACCTTTGTCAAAAGATAAGGTTTCTGTTTTACCAGTACACATATATTTCATTTGTTCTGTTTTTGATGCAACACCATTTCGATTAATATTATAGTTAAACTGATGTATACATATTTGCATGTCAGGATTTCTTTTTGTAAGATAAACTTTAATAAATGTGTTTCAGGAAGCAGTAGATCTAAAAACTTAGATGAACCTACATCCAAACGATTGAATGTGGTGTTATAGATTTCTTTGGCGATCAATGAAGAATTGTCTAAAGTCTGCAGTGTTCACTGAATCTCGCATTGACTTGTTTGCCCCTGAATTCCCTGTGCTGTATTAATCAGACCCTGAGCTCTGAGGCATCAATGGGTAGCTAAACCGATATGCCACTTTCTCTATGATCGGACGCGCAATCAATAAATCGGTTGCTCAGGGTGAGAGGGTTAACCCTGACTTTCCTGATGAATGCGTTTATTACAGTCATTGATATTTAAAATTTTCAGGGTGACACAAGGTCAGGGCTTGATGCCTGATGGAACATCTCGCTTTACCTGCAAGGGGAAGCAGGTGTTACACTTCATGGGGTGCAGCACATTCAGTGAATACACAGTTGTGGCTGCTATATCAGTTTGCAAGGTAAAGGTTGCATTTAAAACTTCAAACTAGCTTCATGATTGACCACCATGGTTGAATTGTACTTTAATGATAGTCCTGTGACATACAGTAACAAACACAAAGAAGCTTTTGGTTAGACATTAGGAGAAAATTGTAGTAAGCTTTTTAAAAGAACCAATTGAAGGTAACCACAGGGCTAATGGCCAGTATATTTAATTGAGAATTCTTTAGTCCTAGTCAAGAAGAAATTGCTTCTGTAATTCTGAGCAAATCTGGTTGTCATTTAGATTGGAGACCAACACTAAGTAGTTTGTAAAGGGATTTGCAAGAAGGTTGTGGTAGTAGTGATACATTAAAAGCAGTCTTAATATTTGTTGAGAATGTTATGTATTGACAGCAGCTTCTAAGTGATGAGTACCGGATAAATGTTTGCCAATGAATACCACAAATTTTTCTAATGGATGCTTTTTTGGATAAACAGATGATTTTGGTATCATTTAAAGTTAGAGCCACAAGAAATATTACAGTGCAAAAGGTTTGAATAGATAAGTAGGTAAGCAAGATTAAATGACATTTACTTAGGTAAACAGTGTCTAATTCTGATTAAGACACCAATGCTTGTTAAGATATTTGTTAGTTATAGCATGTTTATGGTCTTTCCATGTTGGGTGGTGAATTGTGATCCAATTAATATTGACTGACTGTAGGTGAATGTTGCTGCGCCTTTGGAAAAAGTCTGCTTATTGGGATGTGGCATTTCTACTGGCTATGGTGCTGCATTGAACTCGGCTAAGGTTAGCCTTCAATTGTTTGCACTTTTGCGATGGTTTCCCTTGGTACGTAGATAGTGCGGCTATTTGATAGGCTTATTATAAATTATAGTTGCCTTCAGAAGGGTCACATAAGCTGATAAAACAGACATTTGATCTAGCAATTAATGCTATTCATGAGTAGATAAGAGTTTATTTCTGTGTGTTGTGATATTGGAATATAATTGCAAGCTTTTCTAAAGAACTTTGCCAGTGTTTATAATTTTCATTATTACTTGATGCGATGTAACGTTCTCCTCAGCAGAGGTTGAAGCAGCTAAAATAGGGCTACATTTACATCAGCTGAGGAGACCATTGCATTGCATCAAGTAATAAAGAGAATTGTGAACACCAGCCATGTTCCGTGCATCTAAGTCCGTGTACAACTACATCTCAAACTTCTGCCTCTCTGCATATTTATCTCATTTCAAAAGTGAAGATCTTCATTTAATTATTTGGACTGGGCAACAAATTTTCTGCTTATCCTTGATTGACAGATGCTTAGTTTCCACTTATTATACCTATTATAATAAGTCTCACTTAGTTTTCCATTACCAAAGCATCTATCTCCCGTGAATAGTATTCACTCTATACCATAATTCTAGCAGTAGGAAAGCAGTCGAAGCGGGTTTTTCTATTAGTGTCTTCACTACGCAACATGTTGCTCTTTAGTAGCGGAGACATTCCACTTCTTTTCCATTTACTCTGACTCCATACTCTATTGTGTTTCCATTCAATCTTGCTTTAAACAAACATTAATTGGTTGATGCTTTGGACGTTAATTTTTAATGTAGGGGTACTATATAGATTATTGGATTAGGTATTTGGAAATTCATTCCAAATTTTCCATTCAAGTTATACTGGAGTTGTCTTACCGCGTTATAATTTTTACATATACTAACTATGTTTTTATCACTTGCTAGGTGGAACCAGGGTCAATTTGTGCTGTTTGGGGCTTGGGTGCTGTTGGGCTGGCGACCATCATGGGCTGTCAGAAGGCAGGAGCAGCACGAATCATTGGAATTGATGTAAATCCAGCAAAATTTGAGATTGGTTGGTGTCAGCTGTCGTTATCTTTGTATTTGTTTATTATTATTGTTGTCCTAGATGTACAGGAATGTGATGACGTACTAGAAAACAAAATGCAGCAATACAGAAGTACAGTATGGGTATTCAGTTTATGACCCTGAACCTTGTGTAAAATCTGGAAGTAAGAAGCTTATAGTACTTTTAATGGGCTTGTTGGCTCTGATCCGTTATGCCATATTGACTTCCGTATTTAAGTCCTCTTGACCCTGTTTCTTTGGTCAGCTGTCCTTGGACTCCTGACTGTCCATTGCATTCATGCTGCTACAACTCAGTCCAACAGCTTTGTCAATGTTGGATACACCCACGATTTTCGAATCACCGCTCTCTCTCTCGATCTGTGGCTAGAGAGCCTCAGTTTGTTTCTCTACCATAGTTCTCACATGAAGTCGATTTTTGACTGATTCACATATTATTCTTAGGATTGCCAATAATAAGTATGTTTCTTATTTAGTTGAGTACTGCACCATGAACACTTCACAATTGCCAAAGTGCAAGTTGTAACAGAAACTCTTACTAACAATTAATACAGAGTTGCACATTATAAAACTGTATAAAATCTGGAAGTATAGTACTTTTAATGGGCTATGCAAATGTTGCCTGTACAGTGTACATTGTATTTATGATGCAAATATAAGAGCAATGGGTTATGTGTGGTAGAAATTCTTCTGTGTTAAGTTGTAGGTAAATAAGTAAGTATATTCTTTAATCAGATGTCTGCAAACGCACGACATTTGTCATATAAGAAGAAACCTGGTTAACGTAATACCAATACTTCGCTCGTTCAATAGATTTGACCTCATGGTTCCTCGAACTAGAACAACTATGGCTCAGTCTCGATCTTTTGCTTCAATTGGTCCTCTGTGGAATGCACTTTCTCCTTCTGTTTGCTCTAAAATTCTATCTGGCAGTCTCTCATCCCCTTTTGCTTTTCTCAAAACCTACTTCTTCTCACGGGCCTTGCGCACTGCGCTGGCATCGCTTCTGAGCGATGCCAGTCACCCTACAAGAAACACTCTAGAAATGTTTAAATACAATACAAACCTGGCATTTAAATCTTGTTGTATTATGCATAATCGACAATTTACTGTAGGGCAACATACGTATTTGAACATATACCGGCTTACAATTGTGATATCTGCATATACACCTAAAGTTTCTGCAACCTTGATATGATGCCTTTGAGAACAAGTGTTGTTTAAACCATATTTAACCATTAGTTATCTTATGATCAATCTGTTTCTGTTTGTAACATTAGCGAAGCAGTTTGGAGCGACTGAGTGCCTTAATCCAAAAGACTTTGATAAACCAATCCAGCAAGTCCTGATCGACTCA
This sequence comes from Bimastos eiseni, assembly GCA_959347315.1. Taxonomy (NCBI): domain Eukaryota; kingdom Metazoa; phylum Annelida; class Clitellata; order Crassiclitellata; family Lumbricidae; genus Bimastos; species Bimastos eiseni. Next base: position 18,253,637 of record OY365807.1, read on the forward strand.
ACAGATGGAGGGCCAGACTTCACGTTTGAGTGCATTGGAAATGTAGCCACCATGGTTGGTGCTCACCTCTACTGTATTTGAGCGCTTATATTGTTTTATGTATCTATAAATTATTCAATATATCTTTGTGTTTTGTAGGATATATCTTAGTTTATTTTGTTTGAGCTTATTTGCATTGTCTGATATGTACTTTGTTTATTGAGTTTATATTTTCTGTCATTTGGTTTTATTAATATGTGTTTATATGCTTTGTCTATCTTAATTATTATTATGTCTGTTTATTTTTAATTTGTTATGTCATTGTTTAGTTTGTTTAGTTTGTCTTCGTTTTGAATTCTGCAGTGCTTTTTAATAATTTTTTCAGCTTATAGAAAAGGTTTGACTTGTGGCTGCTTTTCATGGCTTCAATAAAGTACATACTTACCAAATTATGTCATTGTTTCCTATTGACTCTTGTAAATGATTGGTCAAACTGTGTTATTTAATTATGGTACAATGTTCAGAAATATCATATCTGGCAGTTAATCCAGGTCTTGCTATGTGCCCTTAATGCCTGTTTAAATTAAAAGTTAACTGAAATGTCGGTTAACCAATTTATTTGATTTCAGTAACCTGAAATAGAAAGTAATGAAGTGAAGAAACTGAAACAAAGTAGAAACTGGATTGGCAGAAACTTTAATAGGAACTGAAATTAATAAAATTAAATATATTCATTCATTCTGAGCATTTATATAGGGCTCCTTCAAGAAACCTACTCAGGAGCGCTCCCAGCCCAGCCACAACTAAAGTAAAAAGTCTTGAGAGACTTGTAAAAACTTGATGGTTGGGCCACAAGCAATGAGCAGAGCTCAAATGGGAGATATTCCATTATGAAAGGCCCACAACAGAGAAATCACGGCGCTGCCTAATAGCCAAGCGAGCACGTGGAACTAGAAGCTCACCCCCCGCCTATATGACATTACCAATATTTTTAAAGGTAATGTATTTACCGGCTGGAAAGAGAAATGAAAATACGAAAGTAGCATTTGGAGTGTCATGTTTACCCAAAGCATAATATGTGCATTATACAATGTTGTAGGCACGCTTTAGTAAATCTTTTTTGTTGCTGACTTCAATTGCTGAGGCTATCCTGTTGCTTGATGAAGGTTCTACATTCATATAAAATTATGACTACATACATGAATTGGCAATTTTTATAAGAAGTTTCATATGAGAACATGTTGCCGTACATTGGCTCATTGGTGTGTTTAACAATTTCAAAATGTCAAATAGGAACTGGGTGAAAATTGAAACAGCAATAGATGTTCAATTAAAACCCTAACTGAATTTTTTTTAAACTAAAGTAATTCCAAAAACTGTAATGTAGACTGATTTGAGGCTATTTCTATTAACTGAGATAGGTACAGAAGCTGAAATGAAACCTTCAACTTTAATTACACTTCTGTCCGTCCTTTGTGTCTCTTTCATAATATTATTGAAGACGTTATTATTATTATTATGCATGTTGTGCTTTAGTATTCTGTCCACATCATCCAATTTTTGAGCAGCACTATTGCAAATGTTAAATTACATTACACCTGTATATGTTGCTATATGAATACAAGTTGCTTTATAATTACAAGAACTTATAGTACTTGATTTGCTTTGTTGTCTTTCAGAGAGCGGCTTTGGAGGCATGCCATAAAGGATGGGGAGTGTCGGTGATCATTGGAGTTGCTGCTGCTGGACAAGAAATTGCTACACGTCCTTTCCAGCTGGTTACTGGACGTTCATGGAAAGGATCCGCTTTTGGAGGTGTGAATAGCACTAGGCAAAAGCTACCGATTCAAGATGGAAGTTAAATAGGAAGGTCGTCAAGCACACACACACATATATATATATATATATATATATATATGCATATGTATATATAATTATCATGTATATATTATATCCTGATAGTTAATAGATGTACTGTCAGTATAATATATTTATATATATATATTATATATGTATATATAAATATGTATAGATATGTAATATATACATGATAATCATACATACATATATATGCATATATATATATATATATGTTTGTGTGTACTTTACGACCCTCCTATTTAACTTCCGTCTTGGATCAGGAGCACTGCTGAATTTGAGCAACGCTTTAAGAAATTTCAATTACAATATATATTTATATATGTATTAGTATATAACCTATATATATATATATATATACAGAAGATTCTGTGTGTGCCTCTGTTCCAGCGATGCATTTGCACAGTTTTAGACCTATTGACTCGAAACCTGCACCGTTGGCTAGGGGAACACTTGGGACACGCAATCGAGGGGTTGATGGACCCCTCAGCCTTCTGGTCTACAGGGCCAAAAACCTCTCTCAGGACCTCTCCTCCCCAAGGAAAGTTTCCTTTTCAGTCGCCAGGATCGTGTTGACGAAACACCAGCATTGTACATTTGCCTTCATGGTGCACTTCTCTCTGCCACACCTCTTCTTCTTTTACAAATGGACGTTTCGGGAGATGCAGGTAGCATCTATGCAGTAGTTGGCTATCGTTTGCACAATTTTATAAAATTAGGAGAATGTATATTTGTCAAAATTACTTCTATTGAATATGGTAAGACAATGTTGTGATATAATTATTTTATGTTGTTGCTAACATTGAGATTCTTTGACATGCAGGTTGGAAGAGTCGTGACAGTGTTCCGAAACTAGTCGAGGAATACAGGTCCGGAAAGCTAAAGGTTGACGAATTTGTGTCCCACACAATGGATCTGGATCATGTCAATGAGGCATTTGACCTCATGCATTCGGGTCAAAGGTCAGTGGGACTGAACTGTACAATGGGAGAGCTAAATGTTGTTATGCTATGTTGTATTAAATAATTCTCTGGGTTGACTAATATATTAAAATGAGTTGGTATTCTATCAAAATTATCAAGCAATAAGCAAACATGTAATAAATTATTATAAGGTTCCTATTCATTATGAGCATATTATGTAGTGCCCCTTCAAGGACCTATGCGGAAGTGCTCCAAGCTCTGCAATGACTAAAAAACAAGACTTTAGGAACTCTGTGAAACTCTGCCAGTTGGATCACAAGTAAATCACAGAGCTCAAGTGGAAGGTCATTCCAGATGGAAAAGCCCAGAGCCGAGACAGCATGGGACTGCCCAGTAACCATGTGACCCAACGGAACTAGAAGCTCACCCCTCGTCACCGAGCGAAGCAACGACATATAGATGGAGTAAGATGGAGCGCAACCAAAAATGCAATGTGAAACCAGAGTAGCAATATAAATCTGCTGGAACACGAGCAGCACATCGCACATGTATGAAGAGGCTGGACAGAATTTAGGAAGTAGTCGAGCACAGAACCGCCGGATCTAGTCACCCCAGGACCACAAAGGGTAGGACCAACAGGTTAGGAACAACAGTGGTAAATTCCAGTGGGAACGAAGGCATGAACAGGAACCATGATCGCATTATGAATGAAAGAGTGAGAGACCACTTGAAACTGTTTTCAAAAATTCTGTAGTGACTGGATTGCTTTTCTGCACTATTTTAACGACTTGCCTCTTTGAATGTGCAGAGGCTATCAGCAATAGTTAAGTAAATTTCTTAGGTTCATTATATCGAAGTTATGCTGAATGTGCCCCTAAATGCTTTGCCAGGATATTGTAGTCCCAATCTTGATGTTTCTATGGCACCAAAAAGGTTAAGTTGCTGTAAACAGCTCATTCACAAGTGCTTTGTTGAATCAAGTCCTAGACCTGTCTTGTATTCACCATTACATTTGTAAAAATGCTCTCATATCTTTTATTGTGAATAACAAAGACTAGCATTAACATATTACAGCTAATGATATTGTCATATCTTTTATTGTGAATAACAAAGACTAGCATTAACATATTACAGCTAATGATATTGCCAAGTGATGGCAATGATAAAATTTTATGGTTGGCTTTTATGGTCCTGGAGCCAATAGATTAGTCTAACATCTGGCAAAATGTGTGTTTTTGTTGTAGCATTCGTTCCGTGGTGACCATATCAAAGAAGTGATTTTTCACTACCCTCGGTTGTTCGAGTGTGCTCAATGGATTGCTGTCTTCCTCTGAGGTCCCTGTCATTGCTTCTCTGCATTTCAAAGATGGGACTATCCGACCTGGATTAAAAGAATGACATTGAGTTTTACTTTATATTGTGGAAAGAGCCAGTATATTAAAAGATTACTTTATTTTTCTAAGTTGTTCTTTCATAATGACGTCTAGCAGTAGATGTAACTTGATATGTGTGACATAATTAAATGTGATGTCTACCATGCAATTGGAATTTGTTATAAAATATTTAATAAGTGAGCTATTGCTCATAAGGTGTGGCTGAAATTTGGTGTCTCTTGGAGTAGCTCTGATGCAGTCTCGGAAAGACACTTTTCAATAGCTGACGTATGGATTTGACCCTGCTCATAATGCAGTATATTGATTGGTAGACGTACTTGTATGTAGTACGTCCTGCATGTTTGAACAAGTTAGGCCTGCCATTCGACTTGATTGAAGTCCCATGAGTGGACCATGTTGGTCCAAAGTTTCAAATTATCTGTGATAGAGGCAAGCTGTAGATGCCATAATTCGTGATCATGTGGGACCAGACATCTTCACTGAGACATGTGCTGTAATCGTAATTGGAAACTAGATTAGAAAAACACTACTATTAAACTAACTGGCCTTAACCCACAGGACCTCTTGTCTCTAATTTGATCTCAAGCCTAATTTACTATTACTCTGTGCTAAGTGCTAACTAATGTATTGCATTTCTCGGATTGCCAAATAAATATGAAATTAAATTAAAAAATAAAACCATAGGAAACAAGACAATTGCGAGCTCTTTTTTTGTATCTGTGAAGTCCTGAGACCCGATCCAAATCCAGTTGCCAGGGAAAGTAGTTAGAAGAGCTGTTAATTAAGGTAGATTTTGTTAAGATGAGAACGTATTGAATGAAATTTAGGTAGGAATTCTTTAAGTGAAACTTCAATTTCTCTGATCATGATGGCCAGGTTGGAGTTGTAAGGCCGTGGAGTGATGAGTAGGCCTGAAGGAGTTTGAGGTAATTCATGTAAAGAACAGTGTTGTGCTACTTTGTCGGAAAAATGTGAGAATATGTGGAATTCGTGAAGAAGTCTAGGTTCAGCGTGACATGTGGAATTGTGAATGGGTTGGAGGACCTGCGATGATCGAGGAGTGAATGGGGACGGGAGAGTGAGTGGCCATTCACTTACTAATGATTTGTAAAATGACTGCCTACAGTATAACCTACTCTATCCTTTGGATGCATTAGTACAGAGGTATGCTAGCTGTTGCCAAGGGCAAAAAAATTTTTTTTAAATACATTTTATCTGCAGAAGCATAATAATTGCAGGTTTTGAAATGCCGTATTTATTAATATTATGCATATACTATAAAAGTAATATACTAAATATTGTTAAATAATTTTCTTATAATTATATTATACTTTGTTTTTTATTTATTAGAGGCTATAAATTAGCCTATCTTCACGTTAGTCCAAAATATGGGAAATAAAATAAGATAATTTTCAATTAAATAACTTTTATTCTGTGCTCAGCTGCCCTGTACAAAGTGTACATTGTACAACAATAATAATTTTAATATAATAATTTTGGCAAATTCATTGATAATATTACAACCAATATTCTAATTCTAATAATCTATTTTAATTAAATAAATTACGAAAGAACGTTTTTATTACCGAAATTTGATACCGCCCTTCTTCCACCATGTTTTACTCAGAAGTGCATACACACGCCTCGACGGCGCAACTGCAGTTGTACTGCAGAGCAATTGTGCGCGAAGCACTTGCTCAAGGTCTCTACACAGTGATTCCCCCGGACAAGGATCGAACCCGTTCGCTCAGCACACAATGAACGACACGGGTTGACCGCTCTAACCGATCGGTCACTGTGCCACACATTATTGTTATTATTATCATAATAATAATTATTAGTATGATTATTATTATAAAACTAATATCCTCCCCGTCGTTTCAATATTTCTAACCAAAACCCATTTTAGCCGTCTGGATGTCTGTCTGCCTGACCCCTTAAGATCTTTACATGGCAGTGTTGGGCTCGAGACCAAAAGCTCAAGACCGAGTGGTCCAAGACCAAGACCGATAAATCAAGACCATGACCAATACTCTTTTTAAAAAATTAAATTAAAAGACGCTAAAACGGAATAACACGCTCAAAACACTAATTTCCTTGCTGAAGAATACTAATCTTAATAATGGTCCAGAAAAACAGTTTTACCGGCCACTCGAGATCTGAGCTTTTGTGGGTTCAGCCCTTGGCTTTGGCCTAATAATAACACACTATAAAATAGTAACTTATAGTATACGATAGGTAAATTTAAGACGGTTACCAATCCCAAGACCGTTCCTTTAAGACCAAGACCGATGCATTCGAGGCCAAGACCGCAGTTTTTCGGTCTCGAGACCAAGACCGCGGTTTTGAGACCACATCCCCGTTATCTGGAACCGCTGTTCACACTCGTAACAATCGATCTCGAATAATCTGGTTCCCGGGACTTCGCTTATTTGGATTTTGGACGCTCTAGATATCTCGAGAAAACGATAATCAGACTAGCTACGACGAAATTGAACACTCCAGATAATAGTCTAACGGCTCTCTGCTGATGTCGTGTGGAGCACATGGCGCGAACTTTAAAGTAAGATAAGTATTACCATATGACACAAATTGAGAGCTGTAAATGGCTTTCAACTGGCTCTAATTAAATATAAAATCAATTGAAATTACCTTATTATATAGCGGTATAACATTCTTCTTTGAATGGTTTCCGTAACCGGAAGCCATGTGCTGTGTAGCATATCCGGTTGTGAAATTTGTGATTAGTGTGACGTTACATAATCGCGACAAAATTCGTTCGTTTCGGAATAAAAGTGCAGGGATAAACTAAAATTGTATTAGTTTAACTTAGACCCAGATAAGATGTCAAAGCAGCGACCAAGTATACCCATGAAGGTCGACAGGACTGTGGCAGGTTCATGTAGTGATGATAGTACTTGTAATGTTTGCCACGAAAGTATTGAGTTTTTTGCCATTGGGCACTGCGATCACCAAATCTGCTATAAATGTTCCACTCGGATGAGGGTCCTGTGTGACCAGATGTACTGCGCCATATGTCGAGCTGATATTCCTAAGGTACGTTTATGGTCTCATGGAATTTGAAAGCATACTTTGCAAATTTTCATTATGGGTACCGTTCCTAGACCAGATGCTCTGAATGACTTCGGTAATTATTCACCAGCGCAAGGCATGATTTCAAAGTAATTTCAAGTGTTGCAAACTTAGAAATGCTAGTGGAATCAGCAAACCTATGGCATTGAGGTAAGAAAGTTTGTGAGGTGTGTTCTGTACTGTGATTGGTTCCATTAGGATATGCACGAGCTTTTTGTGCCTAGAGGAGATGTTATGTCATTGTGTATTCCTTCTTAGATAATAGGTGGCCTTGAAAAGAGCAGTTTTCATTGTCGTCACCTGCACGACCTTGTCTAATGGAGTTCTAAACATTCCGCAATGCGCGTAGAATGTTACAGTATGCCAGATGAGATTTGGTTCCAAGATGTTCCCACCAAATGAAATCATTGGGGTATCTGGGCACTTCATCTTTTGACACCCAATCATCTTTTTAGAGACAACTTTTATCAGTTTTCAAGAGCCTTCTACATTATTTGTGTGAGCTCCTGTTTACAGATCGATGAAATTCTGACTGGTATTGGTAATTCCTAAGCATATTTGGATATCCCGATATACTGCCCACTCATCAGAAATTGTCACAAAGCCGGTCCCCAGCCCTGTCAATATTTCGAAGCATATTTGTTCGCCTTTGTGAGGTGGGTCATGGGCATTCAAAGATTTTCCGAAGTGGGTCCCATGACCAAAAAGCTTGAGAAGCACTGGTCTGTCACTCCCACGACCAGTGTATATTGCAGACCATTTGCTGAACGTCTCAATTCTATACTAGAGGAAATCAGTGTCCTGTGTGGTGCTTCTGGGGTGACTTTGATCAACTCCCCTCAGAGTAGATCCATAAGGCCTTAAGTCCCTCAGCCCAGGGCCCTAAGCTATGGCTTGGTTGGCTTATGCCTTAATTCAGCCCTGTATAGGACTGATCCCATTCATCTCATTGGACGATAGGAGGTTCTTTTTGGTTTCAGAACGTGCCCAAAAATTTATGTTAGATGTATACCAGCTGCGGCAAAGGTTTGTTATAACCTAAAGTAACAAGAACACTAATAGAATTTTTTATATTATTGTAGACAATTAAGTCCAAGTTTAGAAGTTATTAGGCCCAGTTAAGAAGCAGAAAAGTTACTGAAAGATAGCACAAGAAAAAGGCAACTGCATTTCAGAGTACTCTGAGTAGCTCAATATATATATAAATATATATATTATTACAGTAAAGTAGTCAAAGTTGGGTAATGAACAGTTGAACATTCTGTAAGAACGGTTATTTGCAGTATGTAGTCTAATACAGCACACTGGCTCACTCTTGCACAGTAAAGAGCGGTACAAGTACGTGCAGGAATTAACTTGACAGGCATTTCCTGTTTGTGATTGACTATTATGGGTAGATGTATCATGTTATTGTATTTTGGGTACATGTATGTGATTATATACAATAAACAAATTATGAATTTTAGATATATAGAAATTATTGGTGTCTTGGATTGCTGTTGATTATTCATCAAATTTGTCAAAGATTAATAGTTTGTTGGGATGACAAACACCTAAGCCGAACAGTGAATCAATTGAGAGATATACGTAATATAGATAATCTGCTAAAGATTTATATAATACATATAGAGTCAGTTTGAGGATTTCATCAGCATCATGAGTTGCTGTTCAACAAAGCCTGATTTTGACAAAGCTGGATACTGGGATAGGCAAAACATTGATTTGAAGTGTAAACAAGCAGTTAAAAGTTGGTATGTTTTTCATTTAGCATAAGATTATTGGTTGAAGGATGTTGACTTTTTATGATTTGCACAAGAATGTAAAAAATGTCCTGTAGGCTCTTTGTTAATGTACCACATGGAGTTGTTGTTTAATCTAACTTTTGAAATTTTCTTTTTGCAGTCATTTATAGCTCAAACATTAGAGAGTAAAGACATCATTGATAACTTTATGTTTCAAATTTTATAACAAGGTTTTACATTGTTTGCACAAACAAAGTTTTTAAATAATAAATATATTGTTATAGCCTAGAGTGCGACGATACGCTATGTGAAGGCTATTGCTATAGACTCTGCATTGACTATAGATCGTTCTCCGTGGCTGTGCACGTGGCAGGTTACCTATGCTTTGCCAACTGATGGTACTCGCTGGCCAGATTTGATGCTACTATTCGGTTCATACCAGAATCCGGCAAATAGTGCATCCAAATATTCGGTACTTGGTGGAAATTGTCTACTCGGTTATGCCCTACACCAATGGGTTGACTTACAGAGAAACTGAACCATATGCAGTAATAGTCCACATTGTGTGCCCAAATAAGCAATTAAACAAGCTTTATCATGTGTACCAGAAAAGAGTTTGGTTTTTTCAATTTTCATTCTGCAGATAGAAAGAAAACTATCCATCAGATATCAAATTCTTCCAGCAGTCTTTGTTTAGTACCTCCCAGACAATGTGTCCTGCAAATTTCATCAATTTATCTGCAATAATAGTGGAATTACAGCCTTCTGAATATGGCAGCAAATTAAAACCCCAGACGTCTTTAAAATTCTGTCAAAAAATTACTAAGATTATTGTTCTAAAATTTTGCACACCATGTTCTAATACATTGATGCACATTGTGTGAAAATTTCATCAAAATCTGAGATGTTCACATGGGAAACTTTCTAAAAATCTGTTGATTTGACATGGAGTGACCCCTACATTTTTAAGCATCCAGAACTACAGATGAAATTGTGACTGCTGTTGTTTTAGGTTGCTTTCATTAGAAGACTGGAAAAGTTTGATCATATCAAGTTAGATACATTCTGTCTCGATCGAGAGAAGTTCATCTTCTTTGAAGATAAGGACATTCGGTCAGCTTACCATAGATTGCTGGAAAATCGGTGTAAACTCTGTAAAGATTTGCAATGCTTTCCAAACTTCAAAAGGCTTGAGCGTCACATTAATAAGGAGCATGAACTTTACTGCTGTGAACTTTGTGTGGAAAACCTGAAGGTAACAGTTATTATGACATCTGCTTCACTCTTTTTGTTGTATTTTTGGGAGGATTATTCATAAAATGTTGAGTCCAAGTAATTTAGTATGAAGGACCTGCTCAAGGTCCCTACCCAGTAGCCATATCAGTGTTAAAGGTAAGCACTGTAATCAACCACCTTCCATGTTCTGCATGTGTATTTGCAGCATACTTGCCTTTTGCCTTTGGCTGCTCAGAAAGTCTCCACAATAGATGTACTTCATTTGCAGCCCTAGAACCTGTTATCTTTTGACAGCCTTCCTAAATTTGTCTGAGTTGTAATACTGGCAATTGGAGGATTTATATAGCGCCGTGGAACTGTGCTCTACATGCGTTAACAAAATCAGTGACATTCATGTTACACTTTAAAATAATAGGTCTTGAGCTGTGATTTAAATGCTTCCAGTGTATATGATGGTAATAGTGCTTGCAATCAATTAGCAATTTATTGATGACAATGAATATGTCTATTTTCCAGCTCTTTAGCTGTGATAGGAAATTCTACGATCGCAAGCAGCTCGCGGAACATAAACGGCATGGCGATTTGAATGACACTTCATATCGACTTCATCCGCTGTGCAAGTTTTGTGATATACGATATTTCGACAATGATGAGCTATTGCTCCATTTAAGAAAAGACCATTACTTTTGTCACTTCTGTGAAACTGATGGAATCAACAATGAGTATTTCGAGTAAGCAAGCGAATGCTATTTCGTGAATCACAACATTCAGACCAAGAAGTACATAGGCTATTAGACTGTACTTCATAGGTGTTACTGTGTAATTTGTATCTTTTGCATATAAGGAAATTAATACTTTCTTTGTAAGGGACACTAAGTAGGGAGAAAACAGTTAATCCAAGTCTACATTACATGGGATATTTATATTGCAAATGCATGATATTATCGAGTTGTGACTGGTGTGTGGAACCATTTTTGCCTCAGACAATAACTGCTTTGCAGGAAATGGCTGAAGTTTGTATGGACATGAGATCTTTGCCTTCTAAGGGTGACTTTACTTATTTTGGATGACAGCTTTAGTACCAACTATATGCTTTAAACTTCATCCTGTTTTGTCCAATCGTTGGCTGTGAAGATCCTCTCATGGCCTTTAAGAGGTCTCAAGGGTGTTCTATAAATGTTCAGATTAATTAAAAATACCTGTAATTACATGCATGCATTTTGCTCTCTCATGCATTGAACAATTCTTTTACTTGTTATATCATAATTGATTTTATTGTGCCTTATAATGACAGCAACAGAGAAAATATTTTGCATAAAGCTATTTTTAAGTTTGCTGATCTGTTTGATTTTCACAGAGAGTACGGTTATCTGCGTGATCACTTCCGCGACAAACACTTTCTCTGCGAAGAAGATGAATGCGCTCGGACCCAGTTCACCAACGCATTCCGTTCGGAAATTGATCTAAAAGCTCATGCCTCGTCCACTCACAGTAAGCACCTTGGTCGACATCAGGCAAAACAGTTACGTACGATCGATATCGACTTCAACTACGGCCCACGATCACAAGACCCTGGAAGACGAAATAATCCTAGACATCGAGGTGTGTTGACTTTCTTGCTGTTTGGAAAGTTGAAAGTGCCTAAAAGTTTTGAGGTGCAGTTTATTTGGCACCAGAAATTGTATATGATTGCTCTCAATTGGCAGCATATTGATTTTTTATTCAATGCTTTACTGTAAATTAGTTATAGAATAGTAATATCTCTTTTGAATCAAGTTATCTTAACTGTAAAAGCAGCAGATTTATTTCTTTGTTTTAACAAAGGCTTGCGAATGGAATGCTCTGGCGATATGAAAGTTTTGATGCAGTAACTATTGGGCCTCTGCATGATGCTATTTTTTGGAGCCATATCGAAAACCATGTTGCAAATTCTTTTATCGAAATATTGTATAACTCTTTTAAAGTTAATTTTAAAAAAAGGCTTACGGTAAATAATATAGAGCAGTTGAACACATTGTGCTGTTGTGCTAATTTTGTTTCACTGTCATGTCATGACTGATTCAGTGGTGACCGTGATATGCTTGTTATATTTAATTCATCTTTCATTTGAACTCTGATCATCATTGATGCCATGTACAGGTCATTTATTTCTTACTAATTCTTTGGTCATATACGATTTTACGTGTTTTGTGGATGTCCTGAAATCTGAATCGACGTGGTATGAGCTTGTACGAAAAATTGTTTACCCTGATATGATTTTGTTAATTCTGCTGAGCAGTTAGCAAGCAGGTACAAGCGGTTGTTAGATTACAGACTCAAGTGTGCTGCTATGCAGAATAGAATAGACCATCACCAGATCATGTTTGGTTTTTGAAATCGTTGATTTTATCTGCAGGTGGTGCTGCTGGAGCTGGGTTTGAAGACAGAAACGGAGGAAGAACCCGAAGAACAGAACAAAGGCATCGAGAAGAACAGCAGAAGAGGCAAGGCTTTCTAATTCACTGGAATTCGATTAGGCATTTTGACAGTGTATACATAGAAGATTTAAATACAAGAAAATAACATTACTGGTGTGCAGGACGTGCTGAAGTTCGATACACATAACCACCTTTGAAAGTAATGCAGGCATGAAGTTACACTACTTTACGTTTAGAAAGTAGTTGTAGGGATGTAAAAAACTTTGCTATTCTGCAATCCAGCCAGTCGCCTCTTGGGTGCTGTGGTACTAAGGTTGGAATTTATTGCTCTAGAGAGTGTCCTGAATATGTGCGTGCAGACATTTTAAATTCAGTTTATAGCCTTGTTTGATTAACCTCTATCTCCCATTGAGTCTTAACTTGATTCCTTAATGTTTGAGTTCACTGAGTTGTTGTATTGAAACAGACTTTAGGTTATATTTTTTTTGTCTCTTTGGGGTGTGAAACAACCATGCAGTTACCTTATTGTTCAGTTTTACACAATTTTTTTAAATGTCAGCAATTGAATTTCATGGTACATGCAATTGACTTTCACTCTTTAACATCTAGCATGTACTAAAAGTGACTGGGAATTGGGAAACCAATGCAGCTCATCGTTAAAGTAGCTCTTAAATTTCTTGCTTGATTAATAGAGATTTTTTATTTCTGCTGATTTGGTTTAATTACAGGACTGAAAGCAACCCTGCTTACGCCATTTCGTTGTCACTGTCTGAAGCACAGCGCCAGGGTTCAGTCTGTGTTGTGGACCAGCAGCTGGCTGAGAACTCACGCTTAGTGCAGCCCAGTCAGACCGCTGCAGCTGAGAAGACGAACTTCAATGCTGTCTCGGATGACTTTCCATCGCTTCGGGGCGAGAAACAGCCAAGCGCAAAACTTCCCGCACAGAATGGAGATAAAAATGGAAGTAAAGCCAACTTGAGTTCCCTTGCCCAGGTTCTTGCCCTCAACACTGGCCGGTCTGTTCGAAGTGGTCGTCTTGATGAGGCAGATTTCCCGTCATTGGGGTCTCAGAAACCGAGGGGAAGTAGTAAAACTAATGGCAGTGTTTGGCAACAGAATGGAAACCAGACCTCTGCAAGTGTCTCAAATTTGGCAGAAAAACAGAAGGACAATACAAGGGTAGCAGCCTTAAGATCGAAAGATTTTGAGTTTATGAACCATGCGTCCGAGAAGACGGCTACAACATTCCGCAAAAGTGCGACAGCCCCAAATTTCAAGGACTTTCCGGTTCTTGGGACCTCATCGAACAACGCACAGGTGTCTGGTACATGGGTAAAAAAGAAAGAGAATGTGGAGCCAGATCAGCCGCCTGCTCCGCCAGAACGGAGTGGTCTGCTGAAGATGGAGATAAAGAGCAAAGGAAAGCAAAGACGTGATAACCAGCCGACAGTCAATGCCAAGCAGTCAAAACTGGAGAAAAACAATGTCAGCGATAAGCTGAATGGGGAAGGAGCTAAATCACAGGAAGATCAAAAGAATACAGATAGCATGAAACCAGTCAAGTCTTTGGCAGATATCGCTTTACGGTTGGCAGGAAGTTCTGATTTGGAAAAGAAAGAACTACCACTGGCTGTTGAAAATGCAATGGAAGTATCTAGTAATGAAAAAAAGAAGCAGAAAAAGAGCAAAGCTGAGAAGGAACCAGTATTTATGTTGAAAGAAGGAAAAGTTGATCTTGGTAAAGAGTCTTCTGGTCAGGTTAGCAGTTCCTTTGCTAAAGCAAGTGGCTCAGGGAATGTGGTCGATCATGTGGCTAAATTTCTGGACACAGATAGCGTTGAACCGCCTCGTGTCAACGAAAAGAAGTCCAAAGATAAAAAGGATAAAAGCAGGTCAATAAATGCAGATGGGAGTGAGAAAAATGACTCTAAAAAGAAAGGAAAGTTGAAAAACAAAGATGTTGGCAAAGATATTGAGCAAGCAGAAGGGGACATGGCAGAGTTGAAGTTTGAGCCAAATGACTTTCCAAAGTTGATGTCAATGCAAAAAGCGATGAACAGCAAACCAAAAAAGTTGGAATCAAAGGAGTTGATGCCACTGCGAGTTGATGCACCAGAGTTTAAGATGCTTTGGCCGTGCGATACTAAGGATGAAACTGGTTTTACAGGGCAAGATGAATCACCTCATAGTGACAAAAGCATTGAAGCTAATAAGGAAGTGGAAAAGCACATTACTGCTATTGAAGTAGCAAGCAGTGAGTACAATTTCAAGCAGACTAAAGTTGTCCAAGCACTTGATTCATCTGAATCATCTGATGTAATACGTAAGGAGTCATCTCTGGATGAAGATGTTGTGCATGTTTCATCTGATCCAATGCCTGCAGTGTCACCTGTAGAAAATGATAACTTTCTGCCGAAGTTTGCACCAAGTGACTTTCCGAGTCTGATGGGAAGTTCTGCAAATGTTACCGTGGCCACTGAAACCATTGGCATTAATCCAATGTCAATATCTTTAAACCTGTCACATCCGTCGACATATCCGGTCAGTAGCCAAGAATACGTAAAAAGCAGTGCATTGGTCGTCAACAGTGATATTTGCTCCTCTGTTCCTAGTCTGCAGCTTTCGACAGCACCGCCACCACCAGGCTTTTCAAGCACAACCGTCAAGCCACCTCCCGGGTTCTCTTCAAAAGCCACGGCAAGCAAACCGCCACCTGGTTTCACAAAGCCTTTGATTAGTGAACCAGATACTGTGCTCAATGGTTTTGCCACACAGAATTTATGCGGAGTTCCTCCAGCGACCTGTTACACACCACCAAAGCGTTCACAGGACCGCAATACAAAACTCATTGAAAACATTATGAATGAAACTACAGACACAACTTTTGACCGCTTCAAAGAGATTTCGCTGAACTTCCGCCAGAACCGCATCAACGCAAAGGAATACTACAACCAGTGCTCCGAAGTGATTGGGACGGAAGCCTTCCAGAAGATCTTTCCCGAGTTGGTTGTACTTCTGCCAAACATTGAAAAGCAACAGGAACTTCTTTCCGCCCATCGTGCACATGTCTCAAAGAGTTTGAGCAGGAAGACAAATCCTTGGAGCACTGGGGACAATGACATCTTCTGCTGTACGTTTTGTGGACAGGTCATTTTGAACGACGACAGCATGGAGCACTGGATGGAACATGGCACAATGGACTCAAAGCCAGTTCTGTAAAAGTTCAGATTATTTGGATGAAAGTTATGGTGTATGAAGCCTGAAATAGACCATCATTGAGCTCTTGTTGAGTGGAATATCTAACAGCTATAGACTACTGGTTGCATTTTTCTGGTGTCCTCTTTCATGTTGCAAACCGTTCTCTCTGCATTTCCTCTTGTTTCCATGCTTTAGTGCAACAAAGTGATAGCTGCTTTTTGTGCGATGCATCTAATGAAAGATTATGATAAGCCATTCTAAGATGTCGGATGAACTGGTCTTGGATTCTGTTCTTTGTTTCTCAACACTTGCCCCCCAAAATGAGCAGAATAAAATCAGACAGCCTCGTCCGTCTACACTAATTTTAATGTTGTAACTAATTGTAATGTTGGTCAGTTTTGTTTACACAGTGTCCATCAAATTGAAACCCCAAGATAATTGTGCAATAACCAAATTAAATTTGTAAAAATTGTTGAAGCAAAACGTATGTTAGAAGAGTCTGGTGTATCTGGTTTCATAATTTGATGTGTTGGTCTGTGGATGAATATACTTCCAAAGTTAGGTATACGCAACTCCCTGAATCATCAAGTCACATTTGACTAATATTAGTTGGAGCTAGTGCAAATAATTGCTTGATTATAATAAACTGAAGACTATTACTTATAGTTAAGTAAGGTAAGGAATTGTTAGTTCAATTTAGATGTCTTTAGATGTTGCTAAAGTTTGCTCTGTTTGTGGTTCATTTTTACGGGCGTGATATATGTTTACAAGTAGTGCGTGTGTGAAGCAGTGATAGTAGCCAGAATGATTGTTGACGGATGATTTTCAGAGCTAATTTGTGGTGTGCTTAGGATCTATCCATATGTTACGTACGCAAAAATTAAGAATTTTCACACCCCTCCCTCCCTCTCTTGAACCTGTTATAGATTTCGTGAACCCCTCCCCATGCGTACGTACATCTGAGCTCTACCCAACCCCCATTGCAAAGGTTAAATAGCTAGAGACATCTATAAGACACTGATTTTATGACAAGCTATGGCACACTGAATACACTAAAACCACTCACTAAGGCAATGAAATACAGGAAATGCTATGCATGAGTAATGATTTTATAGTCTTATCCAACGGAGGAATGAAACACTTAAACTCTTTTTATGGTCTTCTTTATTTGGTTCAATCTTATTCTATATCGATACATAAATATTATGAGTGCATATAATTTTATTTATAAATAAAATTATATGTTGGCCCTACATATAATGTAAACTATTGGAATCCTCAGATGTACAGAATGTAATTGAGTTTGTCTATTTGCACCTATTGTTCTCTTCATGCTGCACACAATAGTGCAATGGGCTTCGGACTGTCTGGACTGATATACAAGCCGACTTGATCAATGAGATTAGATATTTGAGTTTATCTCTTACATTTAGTTGTGCATTCGTGAGACTTTTACTGGTTCATTGAAGCAGAGAACCGACCTTTTCCAGTTTATATATAGGGCTTCTGATTTCGATTTTCTGGCTGTTGATTGCAAGAGACGATCGTTGTAATCGCATCCTTTGCTGCAAGTTTGACAGTTTTAGGATGTTGCGTATCAGTAGATACAAGGTGATTAGTGGTCATTTTAGTAGGCCTATCGGCAGAGGAGCGTATACATGTGCTTCAAGACGGCACAGAAATAATTAAGCAAGCGTGATTTACTTTTATAACCAGATCTTTAGAGGCAAATGGCCTTAATTTCGTTTAAAAGGCTTTTGGTCTGAGTTGACAATTCATTTATGCTTTCATGCCAACTGGCTCGTCTCCGTTAATGTTGTAAACATTGGTTTCTTACCGTGACATATTTTTGCATTCGATCGAATGTTAACGTTTGCATTTTAATAAAATTCGAAGGTAAATCAATCAATCGATCAATGTGACCTAATGTAGCGCACCTTCAAGAAACCTACTAATAGGCGCTCCTGGAGTCCTGGTCTGACTACGGCTGAAAAATACGATTTTCAATGAACTGTAAAATGCAGGCGAGGAATTTCTAGGCAGAGGCATAGCACTTGAGGAGCCCATTCCAAATGGTCGGGCCACCAACTGAAAGGCCCGATGTTGCATCATAGTGGTACGAGCGAAATGGAAAATCAGGTCACTATGGGCAGCAGAACAGATTTGGCGTCTGTCACTAGTGGCCGCAATGGGCCGACACAACCCCTTCACATATTATATAACGCACAAAATCTCAATTTTTTACTCACCCTCTACCCCTAATAACGTTATATAACAGCAGCTGTGACCCCCACCCCTATATTATATAACAGATTTGCTACCTACCCCACCCCAACCTATAAGCACATTAAAAGACATACAATCGACATAATTGTGTTGCACAATTTGAAACTTTTATAACAATACGATGTAAGTTAGCACTTTAATAGCAGTGATTCAGCTGATAATTTCCTTTATCCATTTCAAGAACTGCAGTTTAAAAAACCATACACTCCCAATTAGCTATGTAACAAATTGTAGCCATCTTAAAATTGTGTACTCTCTACCTCGTGCCAATGATGAGTAGACCGGATGTATGGAGTTCCTCTGCATCTTAATAATCAGACTTTTAATGGCACTAAGTTCACTTTTTATTACGGTAACCAATTGGGTAGTCGACGATTTTTACCATGTATCCTCATGTAGGCCTACTAAAACAGCATGATAATACATGGTAGTGATGTAAATTCTATCTAAAACACCATTTTAGTTTTCGTCCTGTTTGCAATAGAAATGAGGATTACGTACAGTATCACACAGAATGGACTGGCTTAATATTGCACTATTATTATTATTTATCGTTAAGTTCGCCGTACAACTCAACCGATGTAATAGCGTATGATGTATACAGATGTACACTGCAGATACATACAGGTACACTACAGATGTACACTACAACTACAATTGGGTATTTAAGCAAACATATAAACTATTTAGACATACTATAAAAAATGAAATCAAACATTTTGATAATACCTACCAAAATAATTATTTCAAGTGAATTAATTTAAATTTAAACCCAAATCAAAACAAAGCATACAGAATTGAATTTAAGAGCGTTTAAAGCTATGCACAGGAAATTGTTAAAATTGTAAACAGGAAATTGTTAAAGTGGATTTATAAATAATAAGTAAGAACATCAAATCAATTCCCCAGGTGGCAGCTAATGGTGCTAGTTTTGGTTCACAGCGTATTGTGAACTTCGATTAAACAATGAATTTCCGTGGTACATGGAATTTCCAATTGGCAAGCAAACAGGCAAAATAGCATAAGCTGATTTTTTTGTTATACAGGGGCGCAACAAGAACATTTTTCAAGGGGATGCTCATATTGCAAACGCCGACGGCATGAAGCACTGCAAAGAAAGCATCTCTAGCCCCTTCAAAACAGGAAACTCATCGGATGTGGATCAGTTTCAGTTTTGTTTGTCAACTTTTATATCCAGAGGTGCTCAAGATTTGTGACCCCTCCTTCCTCGTCACGCGTCGTCACAAAAGTCATAATCTTACTCCAATATGATGTCACATTGCTCGGCATCCCAGAAGAAAAAAAGAGATGTCCAGAATTTTATGTACAAGTTTTCTTCTTATTGTCAAAAAAAGGAAAATTATAACTATAAAGATACTTAAAACTATATATTAGAACGAAGGAAAGTATAATTTTTCACTCATTATGCATTCCACAAGATGAAAAGCTCTGGTAGAATCA
The DNA here is from genome assembly GCA_959347315.1 of Bimastos eiseni. Taxonomy (NCBI): domain Eukaryota; kingdom Metazoa; phylum Annelida; class Clitellata; order Crassiclitellata; family Lumbricidae; genus Bimastos; species Bimastos eiseni. The sequence goes on from OY365807.1 coordinate 18,273,244, forward strand.
TTATATTTATTTAAAAAATATGTTTAATAAACGATCCAAAACTTTATGCTTCTTCATTCTCTCATGGAGAAGCAAAATGCTCCTTCGTGGAATAAATAGGGGAGCATAGCATGGATCTCGTCATCCTGTTCAATGGATATTCCATTAAGATCCAGCTCTTCTTCGTCTATCCAATCTACATTCTCCATTTTCTTCGATTGCGATTGCAACCATTAGTTCACATTGCCGACGTGCAACGACTCTTTGTGGCCTTGAAGCGCTTTGACGGAGTAATTGATTCTTGCCTGTGTGTTATAGAATGTCTGCCTCACGTACGACAATCCCAAAAATGACACAAAGCGTAAAAGTGAATAATCTAAAAAGTAAGAATGCAATGAACATAGTCAATGCTAAATTGTGGCAACAATTAATGCTAATTATGTATAAGATACGGACACAGACAGATATACATACATACATACATACATACATACATAATTACATACAATACATACATACATACATACAAACATACATACATACATGCATACATACATAGAGACCGATAGATATACATATAGGCCTATACATATATAGACAAAGCCAGATAAACAGGTAATTAGAAAGACAGACAAATAGAAGAAATGGTAGTGTGACGACTAAATTGGTTATGTTGACAAAGATTCAACAAGCATGAAACTGAAAGTAAAACTCTAAAAAAACAATAATAAGGGAGATGCACAGAGAGTATTGAGAACGAGAGATGTAGTTAAAATAAGCCAGCGATTGGAATTTCTACGAAGCAGAGATTTATAATCACTTTTGTCATTAAAAAGCGCGAAAGGGCTTAATGATATGTGACGATTTGGCTACCTTCGAGTCATAAGGTGAAAATGGAAAGTAAAACTGCTTGAGAGACTTGCCGTGAATGGACTACCCAAATGCATTTATTTTGATTCTAAGGCCCTACAGAGAAATGTGATGCATTTGGCTATCACATTTCTCAAGCATGGACTTAGAAGGCAGTTGTGTGTTGATCGTGGACCTCAGGTCAACACCGAACCATCTTTGAACTCCATGATGATCTCTTAATTTCAGACTAAATAAACCGATTCGTTCGACAGAAGCAGCAGATCTTGCTGTTCGTAATGACATCGTGTGCTGCATATAAGGTGGGCAGATGGCAGCACTTGCCCTTCAAGACTTGGCAGCAGATTTGCATGCGGTTGGCCATTCTCTACCGATATATCTAAGTATCTAAAATGGTAAGTTAATGAATTGTTGATGTGTGAAGACAATCAACAGAGACAATGGAAAAAAATCACGGATCTTAAACATACGTGCATTCACAGCAATCCCTTTAAAAAGGCAGCAATAAAAGAGGACACTAAAAAGAAGACAGATTCGAATTAAGAAATAAAAGAAAACATAAATTAAGAGATCTAAAGTAAAACAGGGAGTACGACATATTACACCGAAATCGGAGAAAGACAGTATTAAAATATTAAGTTGTTAGCAGAATCTAACCCAATGGATTCACCTTCGAGAGGTTTAGCGCCTTCGAGAGGTTCTAATAAGGCGCTATAAAAATAGCCTAATGCATACATACATACATACATTCTTTAGCGTCGGTGTCACTCTTATTGTCCGAGACATCGATCCATGGTCACTTAATTCAAGGGAACTCACCATCAAAATGCATTATCCAATGGACGATCCAGCATAACTCCAACATACCGAAAACAGAAAGCCAGAATACAGTGAAAGCGATAGTCTTACGCCACAACAGTGTATAGATAGGGCCTACAGGAGTAAATAGAGAGAAGAGCAGCATGCAGGTGGCGGCAAAGAAAAGAGAAGGGGGAAAACAATTAATGGCAGCGAGGCCTACCGCATGCTTAGATAATATGGATAATATTACATAGATAAATCTGGATAATATTATCTTGATCGATTAGCATTTTCTATGCAGCTTGAAAACTTAATCAACAACCAATCTATCGGATTCGTCTTAAAGCTTAATAAAAACTCAAACTAACCTAGCTGCATCAACGCAACTGGATCGTCTTGATCGCTCCTCTCCGGAATTGTGATCCATCGAGTGGCGAGGGTTACTCTCCAGTGCTTCACTGCATCAAAGGTCTCGAAGCAAGCAAATGAAAGATCCAAAGACAGATTAAAGTCCTGGCAGAGAGCATATGGAAAGTATACTGACGGTCAGAAGAAATGACCATGTCAGGGATTGACGGTGCTAGAGCTGACAGGCGGACGGACTAGCTGTTGTCCTCTAATACAATTCGAGAGCAATAGCTAGAGCCACATATCAGATAACAGATTTTCGGTGTCAGTGGTCGCTACTGCGACGGTGCGACGGTCGCGACGGTGCCATGTCTTACGGAGCTTTCAGTCCTGGCAAACTCACCAGAATCGAAAGATTCAAAAACAGATTAAAAGTCGGGAGATATCTAGGGCATAATTTATAGAAAGTGTACTGATGGTCAGAAGAAATGACCTTGTCCGGGACTGACGGTGCCAGAGCTGACAGAGCTGACAGGCGGCAAGGGCGGGAAGTATCAGAACTGCCGGACTTCTCTGAACTGTGTAATTTATCAATACGCTGATGTTGTGTAAATTTACATAGCGCTTTAATTGAGTTTCTTAAAGTCGACAAAACATTGTAAGGAAAGTAATGTAAACGCCTACAGGTTAAAAATGTCTTAGGCCTACATGCATAGACTGTTTGATAGCGTTGTCTGGGTTTATGAAGTCCACGATTTTTAAAATGTAAGGGAACTCGTTGCAGGCCTATGCCAATCGCCATTGGACACTAGACGTTATTAGGCCACACCTACAGCACCTATCCCAAGACACCAACATCAGTGGGCCTATACATCGCATTCGGTGCACAGCAAGTCAGAGTGTTATAGCTTAACCTATCTATTATGTACACTAGTTGGTACCAGAGGTGTAACAAGTCGGGGCAGAGGGCAGCGGCCCCAGTTCTAAACCTGGGGGCAAAACCTATTTGGTGCTCATTGCCCACCAGTGCCCACAAATCTGTTCTATTTTTATGTTTTCCTATCGCTTTTTATATTTAAAAATAAATATATTTATATTTTGATTGTGGGTATTGTGGGTGAATAAATCTCCAACGGTTTAAAGTTTCATTTCACAATTTGCTCTTGCTTATAACGGGCATAAAAACTGTCATTTGCATAGCGGGAAAAAACTGTCATTTGCATAACGGAAGAAAGATCGGCACGAGACCTATGTAGAACTACAGAGCGACACAGTCTTTCATCAGTCTACATCACCAAGAGAGCAACTCCACGCAAGTCTTCCATGCTAGGAACTTCTCATTACAGAGGAGTTGGCTAGGTGCGCGTGTCCTAACAGATATTTCCAATCAAATTTGAGCCCCGGCAGTTATATGAGCCCCGACTTCAATACTGTAGACCAACCAGGCAACCACTAAACTACTCTACATGCAAAGATGAATATTCTACTGTGAGAAATTTTCTGTATTTTGGTTAGGAACATTATAGATAAAAATGAATAACCAAACATGCATTACTCTCCTTTGCAAATGACAATTTTTTATACCCGTTATAAGCAAGATCAAATTGTAAAATGAAATAGTTTATTAACGAATTGAAGCTGCTATTAAGTATAAGCCAATTATTAAATAAACAATGAGCTCAGGTCTATACAATCAAGCCAAGAAAGATAACCCATTACACTTGAAATTTCCAATAGGCCCCATAACTCAACCTTTTGGAATCATAAGAACTACTTTATAGCGAGGTCGTGCTAGGGAATTTGTGGACGCTGTAGAAATCTCGAGATTACGCGTATAATAGCTAAACTGATAGTTGAAGTCACCCATGAGCTTTTTGTAAGTTATTCATGCTATTTAGAGGTGAACGAATTTTAAAGTATCTCCAAAGTGAATTAGGCTGCTTAATTAAATGGCTGTGTACGCTCGCTATATAGACTATTCATGCTATTTAGAGGTGAACGTATTTTAAAGTATCTCCAAAGTTAATTAGGCTACTTAATTAAATGGCTGTGTACGCTCGCTATATAGGCCTAGAACTATAATTAGTCCTATAAGTCGTCGAGTCTAAACGGCCTGCCAACTATTTCAAGACTTTTCATTTGACATAACTAGCCTAAGCCTGTAAGCCAAGCTGATAGACCCATTTGAACATCAGCATAATTAAAAATTCACCTCCTGCGGCCGAGATTCTTCCGGTCAATCATCGTCCTCCTCGAGGCTCCAGTCGAAAGAAGCAAATCGTTTTCCGATGCATTCAGAAGCAAAAAATAAAATGGTTTTATGCAAAAAAATTATTATTGCGTTTAGATGTCACCGAGTCTCGATAACTTAGTCTACTCAAAATAAAACAAAGAATTAATTTGATATAGGCCTAAACAATTATCATAAGAAATGAAATAAATAAACTTAAATTCAAAACTATAAAAGCATAGGCTTGATCAACTTATTCAACTGAATTTAAATATCAAATTAAATTCAAAGATGAGGTATAAAAACCTCATCATTAAAAAATGTATCTTGTCATACAAAAACTCACTGACAATCACTATAATATTACAGCTTATTCAAATAAAACTCAAGCATACATTTTTTATTATTAAAACTTAAATTTAAAAGCATACAAATTATTTCTTGAGGCCCTACGGAAGCCATAATGGGTGTGATCGAAGAAGGCGTTTCTTCGAAAATTTTAGACTAGACCTGCAAATCGTTGCATCGTTCTTTAAATTGCAGATTTCGATGAAAAAAGGTGTTTCATAATAAATTAAGATTACCTGCTGTACTTAGATGAAGATTCAGTCGAAAAATCTGTTGGCACTGCAGAAATAGGAAGAATTTCGATGAATATCTGCAGATTTTCAGAAAATTTGTGACATTTAAAAAATTTAATGCCACTGTCCAACGTTTCCATGGATGCCTATGCGGTGCAACGCTATTATTTTGTAATGACGTCAATGGTCTATCTTATTTCAAGCAGCTATGCGCCTTAAGCAAGGAAGGATACCCGGATACCCTGGCGGTCCTTGTGCCATGAAACAAGGAAAAATAGCGCAAAAAGGTAAAGGATTAAGCTCTCTCTACCTGCCCTCTAATGATTGCCATGAAAACTGCCTGATGAGAAATGGCTCATCAGTCCTGGCAGCAGAAATGGAGACCATGAAGAGGGCGAGACAAACCAGACATCCACGTCAACACTTGTCTTGTTGTTGCCCTTCAGATTCCTTCAAGACCTGGACGACGAAAGACAAAACGCCAACACACCAACTAAAGACCGAAGAAGCAAAGACGAAGACGCGAAGTCAGAAAATAAGCACTGAACATTTATGATAAAAATTTACCTAAAATGCTAATTAATCTTATAAATCATATTGTATTGTAAATGCATAAAACAGAGATTGACGCATATCATCCTCGTTATGGATGCGTCGTTAAATACATTTTTATCAGTCAGATACGTGCTTTTACAGGAAACAATCCAATGCAAGACTTCAAGCCTACAGAGATGTGTACAAAGCGAGGGAGTCGGGCTATGAGCATACATGTAGCTGAAGCATTTAAGACCGATTGAAGGGGAGAAAGACGCTGTTTCGGTAGGCCCATTACCCATTAGAAGTGAGTTGCAGTAGTCTAGGCGGGAAGAGCCAAACTGATGAACTACATATGGTGGTAACGACAAAGGAAGAGACCGATCGTCTGATTGCACAGAGTCACCTCAGTTGAAAGTATATCAGGAGCGAACATATAAGATGCAGGCACGCAGACATACAGCCAGACGTATATAGGCCCCCCACATCATGTTATATAACGAAACCTTCCACATTCCCCCCACCCCACACAATATAACGCTAACAAAACAGGAACCCACCCACCTATCCCTTGAACGTTATATAATATGTGAACGGCCCCTTAAGTAAACTCACTAAACCGGCGCAACGCCGCAAAGGCAGCGCCAAATAAGGGCAAAGACCCTGAATGCAATGCGTTGGAGGAAAGATAACCAGTGCAGGACACCCCGCATTATAAGCATACACCCACGCATTATAAGCAGACACCCCGCACTAAGCAGACACGTGATCTGTCCTCGGGAGTCGGGATGTCCCTATCAAGCGCGCCGCCGAACGCAAAACTCGTTCCAACGTCTCAATCCGTCTCCAAGGAACGCCAGCATATATAGAGGAGCAGTAGTAGTGGCGGGTAGTTATAAAGGCGTGCACTAAGGTGGCTGCTGCACTACGAGTAAGAGAGCGAGAAATCACACGAGGTTGACGCAATTGGTAAAAGCAGCTGTGGCAGACGGCATTTATGTGCTTAGTGAAGGTTGGGTGAGCTCTGGGTCGAGAATGACCCCAAGTTATGACTTACGAGCAGAGGAGGAAGAGGTGTAGAGGGGAAAGCGGGTTGAAAGAGCATCCAGGTCAATTTGTGATAATTGCTGTACATAGCACCAAGCCAAATAAATTCCGTTTTAGATGGGTTTAGCCGGAGTCTATTTGTGGACATCCAAGATTCAAGGGAGTCAATCAATCTGCATAGATTGGACAGACGCCCTGCAATGAACTCAGGCTTGCGTATCATCGGCATAAATTTGATTAAGCATTCCATACGAGGACAGAAGTTTCCTATTCCTGAAGTGAGCAGGATATACAACCAGTGTTGGGCACGAGACCAAAAACTCAAGACCGAGAGGTTCAAGACCGAGACCAAGACCGAATGGTCCAAGACTTAGTGGTTCGAGACCAAGACCGAAACCGATGGTCCAAGACCAAGACCAATATTCTTTTTTATAAACAGTTCAATTTATTACGACGCTGAAACGGAATAACACGCTTAAAGCATTAATTTTAATGCTGAAGAATACTATTCAAAATTCTTAATAATGGTCCAGAAAAAAGTTTTATCGGCCACTCTGAAGTTTTGCGGGTTCAGCCCTTGACTTCGACCTGAGAATATCACACTATAAATGACCTACAGTATACGATAGGTAAACTTTAAGACATCTGAACATTTAATGGTGTACTTGTACCACGAGACTCCGACCACGTAATTATTAGGTTGTTCCGAAACCTTAAAATTTGTGAAAGCAAATTTGGAAATGGCTGGCTCCATTATTTCTGTCCACGTGTAGTATATAAAGATCTATTAGTTTAGTGAGCACGCCATAAATCGATAACAATCACGTAAGACCTAAACATCGGGGCTCTCTAATAATCGAAAATAACCGACACATCGAAAAAATTGCTCCAATACGGCAATTGACCAAGAACGCTAATTTAAGACGGAGACCAAACCCAAGACCGTTCCTTTAAGACCAAGACCGATGCATTCGAGACTAAGACCGCAGTTTTCCGGTCTCGAGATCAAGACCGCGGTCTCGCGACCACATCCCTGTATACAACAGAACTCTGAAGTAGGCTATAATGTACAGGAGCCTGTCAGATTTAGTCGACCCAGAAATGACACCGAGGTAGGCTACGTCGACACAAGAAGTCAAGAACTAGCGGGTCTCGTCAAGAGGCCTCTCCGAGATGTCAAAGGGAGCAGAGGAGGAGTCAGAGAATTTCATGATCAACTGAATCAAAGGCGGCACTTACATCAAGCGGGGCCAAGAGGGTAACTTGGGATCTATATATGACGGTATAGAAGTCAGACAGCAAGCGGACCAGCAAGGTCTCCGTCGAACGATCTCTGCGAACCCAGATTGCGAGGGTGGTGAACCCCATTTACAGTTAAATTGCCAGTTTACTGGGTAGCTACAATTATCTCAATAATTTTATAAATAGCCGATACATTCGAAATTGGTCTATAGTTTGCGGGATCAGATAGGCCTGTGTGTCCAGGCCCTCGCGTTTGATGGCAGAGAAGACCAAGCCGCCAGCAGTCGCATCACGCGCTGCCTTTCTGTCTCAATCCGCTTTCACTTTATATTTCTGCATTATATGCACACTGTGTATATGTCTCTTTCCGGTTGTTTGTCTGTCTGCCAGCCTGCCTGCGACTCATTCGAACACTTGTGACGCTGCGGTAAGAGATAAGGAAAGTCTACATGAGGCGCTACTTTGGTCAACTGAGTGCCTGTCTAGAGACAGATTGTTTGGCTAGAAAGGCCTACCTAAAAATAGCGTTGGCGTTACCCAGGTTTGTCGCTCTGTTTCCTACTAGTGTTGGAATTTCCAACTGTCGTAAGATTCACGAGTGCAAGAGAACATAGGGTGCACTTGACTACATGTATATATGCGATCAACTTAGACCAAAACAGAGTGAAGAAAAAACAGGCATTCGTCGTTGAGCGTGGAAGGATTTTCGTAAACACAAAATGGCGACATTGACCGTTTGCTGTTTGTTGTTGTTTTGGACGGTAGCGACGGCGTCTGTTGTTAGTCCAGGGCTGCAGATCCGTTTGTCTCAACCTGGTCTGAATTACGCAGCAGGCGTTGCTGTTGATGTCTTGGCGAAGAGTGTAGGCCAACTGAAGATCCCCGATCAACACGGATCGACGAGTTTGCCGGTGGGAGATGTTTCATACGACGTTACGAACATACGCGTAAGTTCGTAGACCTACGTGATTGTATACGGTTTCTGTCATAAAAGAACACACAAAGAGACTCATATAGGCCTATGAAAACACTGCCTGCCGTCTTGCGTTTCTTCACATTACCTCAACTCTTCTGAATCCCGCTTATAATGTGATAACGTATTCAATCAGCGTGCATGTGTGTTTGGACATCTAAACAACTCTTCCTATTAGGCCTAATTAACCTCTTGAACAGGGCCGTACCGAGCGATTATTGCGCCATTTGCCTAGCATCAATCTGGCGCCCCACATTTTGAAAATAGTGCATTTTATGGAATAATAAGTTATTCCATCCTGAAATTTGCGCCCTTTCCACATTTGCGCCCTGGGCCACAGCCCCGCTGGCTCCTCCCTCGGTACGGCCCTGCTCTTGAATGTGTTGTTTTGTCTCTAAATCAAATGACTCGTACAACTTTGTCATCACAATATAAAACTAAGGTAGGCTTAGATGTAGTTTATCGTTGGTCAACGGTTCAGCTGAAACGATGTTTTGGTTCGCAATTGTGAACTTCCAAGTGTTTAAGGCGCCACACGAAAGCTAAGCCTGAGGTCACCAAGTTACACCAACTTATTCACGAGCGCAGTGCCGATGCAGAGTGGTTGTCCAGGGACTATTCAAAAGGAAATCTTAAGTCCGGTTTCTCATGTGGTCCAGATCAAGCGAGAGGCCAGAGTAGCTGCCAATACTGGTGTTCTGTAGGTTGAAAGATTTGGATAGCAGAGGATATATATGTACCATTCTAGGTAACCTACCATCTTATACCCATGAAAATGATGGTAGGAGCATTTTCATGCTAAGGATTTAAGCTGATTTTTAAATGTATCTTATCGTGGAAGCTACATTAAAGAGTCTATACTGCAAGACTGTTACATACAAGAGAAAAATATGAACAAGTTGAGCTAATAGGATTCCTCTCTAGCCTCATCGCGGCGTTATCATGAACCTCCTCTGACGCTTATATTAAACCAAATCAATGTTTGCTCCATCACGCGTGGTTGACTTGACTGTTGCGATTAAATATTCACTGATCGTATTGCGCTGAAGACCAAGAAGAACGACGGCCAAGCGAAGTGTTGACAACAGTATTGACTAACCATGTCTCGTTCCTTGGTTATGGTGACTGCAAGTTTATATAGCGCCGCTACATGAGAGACACGCCAGAGACGCTGTCGAGCTATAGCACAAACCACGATCGAACAAATGGTCTCCCTCTCTTATTCCTAATCAGCCGTGTTGGATGGAATTGTCATTAGTAGGATAGGCCTATAGACTATAACCGAAGCTTTTATATATAAGCCTACCTTGTAGTTCCGATAACCTAAGAGATCAAAATTCACCAATAAAAGCTTCGAGAAAGTCACCCCATAGACTATGGGTCAGAGCATGGGTAAGCTAATAATAAGATAGAAATCATATTCCAATAAAAAATCATCAATTAGGCTACACTTTTGTTAACAGAGGGTGACATATTATAGGGCCTACTAATCAAATCAGTGTCCTCAGTTTTGTTAAGCGGTTGCCTGTGTAATGTATGAGCAGGCCCGCCGAGAGAATAGCAGCCCCGGCAAACGCCGAGGGGCACGGAATTTCTGTATACCTAGGGGCACGACATTTTTGTCAGCGGCCCTGTGTTTGTCAGAGGTTCAACACTTCAATTGTCCGAGCAGCGTTTATATGGAACTTGTAGGCCTACTGTTGACAAAATGATCTACAGTGATGATTGAGAGAATCTTCAACTTTTGATGACAACGCGTGAGAATTAAGATAGGACTATCTTGAGAATCTCTCTAAATTATGGAATTAAGATAGGCCTATCTTAATTCCATGATTTAGAGAGATTCTCACGCGTTGTCATCAAAAGTTGAAAATTTTCTCGATCATCACTGTAGATCATTTTGTCAACAGTAAACATATCCTCGACCGTGCTCATTTTTCAGTGACTTAATCAGATGATATCCTTCACCACCGCTGCCCAGTTTTAAGCTTCCTGGATTCGATTCTCTTAAATACGCAGCTATATGCATACGAAACCGAAGTCCTCACAAGCAGAGGCGAATATACCTGAACTCTAACCAATCTGATTTTTATAAGCAGTACATGCACGTCCTTAATAATCCTTTTCATTCATTGTGATTCGCATCTTTTACGCTTAACCCTATTTACACAGGTTTATATCCATTAGATCTCACTTAGGCCTAGTTTTCTTCAGACTACAAGTGACCAACTTCAGCATAAAGTCACCGTGCATTCTCTTATCTTGACTGCTTCTAAAGGTAAACTGACCTGCTTTTATACCTTCGACTGTGTCTACAGGTGACTAACTTCATTAAGCCAGGTTCGACTCTGTCGATCAACCCAGGTCATGGTCTGACGTGGCAGCTTGGCAACGCGGGCGTCTCTGTCAATGGCAACTGGCACTACAAGTACCGTCTCGGATTCATCACCATTCAAGACTCTGGAAGCTTCGACGGAGATGTGTCCGGCGCCACGCTTAGCGAATCCGTAACGCTCGGGCAGGATGCCGCCACCGGTCGCCCGACAATCGCCAGCACCGGATGTCAGTGCAACATCAACGCCGTCAAGATCCGCGTTCACGGTGGAGCCAGCTGGCTCTACAACCTCTTCATCGGAAACGTCGAGAAGCCACTTCGAAACGCTCTCCAGACGCAGATCTGCTTTGCAGCTCAGAATGCAGTGAACGAGAACGCTCGAGAGGAGCTGGCCACGCTACCAATAGACTTCACCATCGACAATGAATGGGTGTTCGACTATCGCCTGACGTCATCGCCAGCCTTCCAGTCAGGATTTATGGATTCCTTCCACAAGGGAGAGTTCTTCTTCAAGGGTGAAACAGCCGAAGCGCCTTTCCAGGTAAGGCCACCAGCTCTCATCCACAGCCGCTTTCACTACGCCAAGATTGAGCCACCATTGTGCCACTGGTATACCAACTATTATTGTCTAGCTAAGACCAAGTGAGGACCAACAAACGGGGCTGTCAGAAGGTGGCTAATTACTTTATGATCCTATATGGAATCAAGGATGCCTGGTGTAAGCTATGTTTTGGTGTTGCTCATTAGTTCGCATAGCCCTGGATGAATGGCTGCGGAAGACCTCAATTTTTTTCCATCTGGGCCCTTAAGTCAGTTAACGCGATGAAAGTAGACTGCTTGTTGTTCATATTTACACGTAGCTCTGACAGATATTTGAAGAAGCGATTTCAATGTAGGGTAGTGAAGTTTGTGCCTATTTATTTTAGCAACTAGTAACTGATAAGTAGAACATTCCAGCATAATTGCAAAAAACTCGTGGATGTCGAGCAAGAGGATCGTCGTCAGCCATTTGCAGGTAGTAATTCTGGAAATTAAACTGAACTTTTGCAGGCCGATGCTTTTCCGGTTACGGCAAGCGATAGGATGGTGACCATCTTGGTGTCTGATTACATCCTGAAGACGATGGGTTACGTTCTCTTCAAGCACGACATCCTGAAGTACAACCTGACAAAGAATGACCTTCCAGCCGACGAAAGGGGATTCCTCAACACCACATGCACGGGCGTTGCGTGCTTTGGGTTTCTCATTCCGCAGGCAGCCAAGGCCTTTCCGAACGCATCAGCTGAACTGGAGATGTTCGCTTCCAGTTATCCCACTGCGACGATCTCGAGTACCGACATCCAGGGGAATTTAGCCGGAATAATCGCCTACAGCGCCAGGCTGAGCAACGGTTCATTGGTTCCCATGTTCCGAACGAAGGTATCGGTGGTGGTGAATCTGGCGGTATCATTGAACGACATGGTTCTTAGGGGTAATCTCACAAAACTGTCTCCGACAATCCAGGTCGTTGATACGCAGATCGGTCCCATTCCGGACTTTATTCTCAACGGCGTTTTCAATCTCGCTGCGAAGCTATTCATAATTCCGAAGCTGAACTCGATTGGTCAGAAGGGAGTCCCGATACCAGCCATCAAGTATGTCCAGTTCACCAACACCAAACTGGAAAGTGACAATCACTGTTTGCGCATTTCAACCGATGTCAAGTATTCTCCAGCTACAACTACTCTTCGCTTTTTGCCTAGAGAACAGTAAATTTTTATCATAAGTATTCCCAATCGACCCAAAAGCAAAGTCTGTAACTGTTTACTCTAAAGGAACTGTTGAAGTCTGTTTTACTAATGAATAGCAGCTTTTTAACGTCATCTTATAATAGAGAGTTTTAATTTTGACTTTGCCAAAGTCACTCTTCTGATTGACAGTTTTTTATCCTTTGTTGGAAGTTGTATTAGTTGTTGCAAATATCTTGGCCTAAAGCGTTGATTGAAAGTGTGGTACGTTTTGAAAGTTAAACGAAAGATGTTGTGAAATATTTTGCTGGACCGGAAGAGTGGGTTCTTTTTGCAGAACAAAATCTATTTTAATACTTGGATATTATCAGTTAACGATGAAAGTACTGAAAATATCTCGACTGTTTATGTTAAAATCAACATTTTACGTAATTGAGGCTAATATTTATAGCATGGACCTATGCTCCTGATTTGGACTGAACAAGCACTGCTTGAGTGGCGCTATATAAATGAGAAACTTCTGCGATATTATAGACTTGAACGTTTGCCTAGAGTCGTAACTGTATCCTAAGTTGTTTTTGAAATATAACTCGTCTGAGATAATTATTGCTCAGTTGTCGCAAACAAGCCATCTGTCTGTATATATATATATATATATATCTGCCGACTGCCGACTGAGTATCGTCCACAAACCTTATTAATAAATTTTGCTGTCCTAAGTCCTATGCGTCTCAGAGCCTAGCTGAAGAAGTTAGTCCATCCGATTAGACCATTCTAATCATCTGACTGCCAGAACTGATAACTCACACTAACCAGGTCTAATCTGTTAGCCGTCGACGGGAATCCGTTGGTTGGTTTCACGTGTCTGCGTGGGCCCACCACTGTTGACTGTTTCAGTGTATTGCGCATTGTTTTTCTACCTGGTGCAACATATTCTCTCGTGAAGAAATGATCGAAATTATTATAAACTAGCTCAGAGAACGCCACTAAGTAGGCGTAGCTAGTAGATATCTTGAAGGGGCGCTAAAAGAATGTTCAATTAGGCCTACATTACATTTAAGTTACCGCTCGAATCGGTTAACAGCCATCTTAAGTTGGCATCATAGGGCTGTGGTAGGCCTACTACATCTGAGTGGAGTCATAATTATGATCCGCGCAGCCAATAATAAGCTAATTAGGCCGATTATCATCAGCTGCGGACTGAGACAAAACGATCGGGGCAAACTAGCGTAAGTGCTGCACGCCAACAATGTATTTGCCAATTGTTCGTTAGCCTAATTGTCATCTCCTAATAAGAGAGAAGTACAGTTGGCAAAAAGGCCTAGACTTGACGTCTTGGGTTTAGGCCTATTTCCGGCTAATGTCGGAAAAACCCAAGCGTAGGCTAAAGCGGAAACATTAATTGTGCTGGTTCCCTATTGACTTAGACCATGAACTCGATAGATCCGTCAAAAGACGAAGAAGGATCTACCGATCTAGTACAGAAGCTTCTGAACAGCAGATAAATATTGCATCAAGTGGTGTCACTGTGCATTGGTTCTTTGTGTTCCTTGTTGACTCTTCAGCATTGGCTACCATCGAAGCGTAAGTACAGCTTAACTACGGTGAGTGCTGCACGATAACTAGAACAGGTCTATCATTCATAGACTACATTCTTCACACTTTTGTTAAGAAACCATATGCATACATGAATCTATATATATATATATACATATATATATATATAAATGCGTACATATACGTTCATAAATACATACATAGTACATACACGCGTGTAGGCCTACATACATATATGCGTAGGATCCCTACACACTTGTATGTAATTAGATTATTATGTTTATATACAAACGTACTTAGCCTACATACACACATAATTATGCCTGCCTTACTTAGCATGCTCTGCAGCTCATGTGACGGAGGTTCTGGACAGCACGTTAGACGCATAATCAGAACATTCCATAGCACCTTCATGACCTTTGTCTAAGAGCTGTTTTAAGAGTGCCTTCATTTAGATGTTATGAGAATCAGACCTAACTTACCTAAGTAGGCCTACTTATCGGCATAAGTCTATACGTAGGAAGACTTCCAAGATGATCATAAACCCCAGAAACTGTGGAGAAATGGCGACAACTCACTTACTTATTTACTTACTTACTTACCTAACGCAGGCGAAGGTCACTCCATTTGGATGTTTCTTTTTGCCTCTTGGCTCGGGCCGATGAGAGCTACATTTGAGAGGACAGCACTAAAATTATTGGTAACGTAATACAAGGTCTTTTCAAGGTCAGAATGTCAAATCAAGACAAAATGCCTGTACCGCAGCGAAATGTTGCTTTATTTGGGTGATTCTGTATTTGCCAATTTTCCTCTGTTGTAGCCTTTCCACGACCTTGGGTTAATCAGGCTTTCATTTCAATGCCAAGCGGTAAAAATCAAGATAAAATTGCCGCAACTCTGAATGGCCCTAGTGCAGCAACATTTTACTGATTCAAGACTATCTTTGATTTTGACGTTGATGTTTTGACCACGAGGACTACAATCCCTAGGAAATATGACATAGGTCATGTATAAGTCCTAACAAACAGGTTCAAATTAAAATCAACAGGCCTATATAACAATAGTTGGCTAAGACCATCTCCCCAAAAATTTCTTATGTAATTAGCCTTTTGATCTTTAACTAATCTTGGATTACCCTGCATTCATTTGTCTCTTTTCTTACTATATGTTCTGATCGAGCACAACTGGAAGCCCGTCTCAAGTTGAGAAACACACAAAAATTAGCCGATTTCGACAATTATTTGGCGAGATTTGGCAATTGTTCTCTGATTTTTTAGATTTAAATTTTCCGACCATGAAATGACCTTCAATGACCTTGAATTTAGTGTCAATATTTTCCTGGATGTTGGTCTTGTCGAGTCAAAAGAAGAAACAATTTAGTCCAAATTGAACTCCGGAACCAACTTTCCAAGGCCCGAGCATTTCTGTCTACATTCCTTGAAATGTAAGCAGATGGACTAGCGCATAAGAGTTGGGAGTTCGCATTTGTTTCTAGCGAAAGCGATGGGTCTATAACTCTTCATGGGAACCAGCTGTTAGGACTAAGACTTGTATCCTGTCAATACCTATTCCTAGGAACCATCTTATAAGAACCTGACTTGTGTCCTGTGCACACTTAACATGTGCTTATAACTTATAACATAGCAGCGTCTCCTTATCAGTCTTCATGCACGTAACTCCAATCAATTGATGTTGTTTTACAGGCTGCATAAAATGACTCAGAGGCTGATTCGAGGAGTGGCAAATATTGAGACGATTTCACTTCTGGCGATGCTGTTTCTACTGCTGGGTGAAGCATCGGTATCATCATCATCATCATCATCATCATCATCATCATCATCATCATCATCATCATCATCATCATCATCTGAAGCAGTAGATGAAAAACTAATTGAGTTCCACTCCGCTGCCGTCAATCCAGGATTCAAGTTCCGTTTGTCCAAATCAGGACTGAACTATGCAGCCGAGGTAGTTGTGGCCGTCCTAGCTAAGAAAGTCACATCACTGAAAATTCCGGATCAGTCTGGAACACAAAAGACCAGGCTTGGAAATGTCAAATACGAAATCAGTGACATGCACGTAAGACTATCTTACTAGCATTAAAAGTCTTTCATAACACAACGCCTTCATGATGTTCTTAATAGACGCACTTACACAGGCTATAAACATATATACATACATACATACATACATACATACATACATACATAAACACATACATACATACATATACATACATATACATACATACATACACACATATATACATACATATACATACATACATGCATACATACATACATACATACACACATATATACATACATATACATACATACATGCATACATACATACATACATACGTATATACATACATACATACATACACATGTATGTACATGAGTCCTCTCGTTTATGGGCTGTATACATGTGTGCATACGTATCTTTTCCTAGATCACACATTTTGAGAAGCCGCCGACAGCGGTGACAGTCGACCCAAGGATCGGTCTGACCTGGACTGTACTAGACACGAAGATCGCAATAAGCGGTCGATGGCGCTACAAGTTGCACATCATGAAAGGTCATGGAAGCTTTGACGTAAGCCTCTCCTCTCAACGCATCCTCACCATCAGCGCCATATTTGGCCGCGACGCTTCCGGTCACATGACCATCTCGAGCACCGGATGCATGTGCAACATCGACTCCCTCAAGGTGCGCTTCCACGGCAGAGCCAGTTGGCTCTACAACCTCTTCTCTAAACAGGTGGCAAGACATATCAAGAAGACCTTACAGGCTCAGCTGTGCCAAGAAGCTCGCAAGGCAGTCGACGTGAATGCCCGTCGTAGCCTGGCCACACTTCCTGTATCTATTACGATTCTGAAGCATTGGGTCCTTGACTACCGCCTTGTGTCTCTTCCCGTCTTCCAACACGGATTTGTGGAATCGTTTCATAAGGGAGAATTCTTCCTCAAGAACGACACAAAGGAAGCGCCATTCCAGGTATACATTTAAGAATGTGTCATTTCTTTTGTCTGAATAATTTGCTAAGCGACAGTCTACAGTGCTCTGGAAATTATGCGTCAAATTATGTGACGACTCAAAGCACGCTTTGAGCATGGTCGATCATGCTGATGGAAATTATTAATGCTCGTCGCTAGACATCGTTCTAGCGAATGAACAATGATCTAGCGACAGTCGTGCAACAGAGCGACATATCGATGGTATACTCTGTCAGCCGAAGATAACGATAGTAATCGTAATGGAAAACATCAAACTTTAAGGCGCCACTAGAGAGTCAACGTAGGGAACCAGTTTATTCACGAGTGCCGCGTTGAGTCAGAGGGTTGTCTAAAGGGAGTCAAAACTTTCGGCGGCCAGAGAGTTAGAGTGAGCGTATCCTGTTGTTGTTCTTCAGGTCGAGAATTTGTTGTGGGCTCAATCAGGTGAGGCGGGGTATGAACTTTTGAGGAGGTGAAACTTTAGTGTTGAATGGATAGCCTGAGGGGCGATCGATGGAGGAGCTCGAGGCAGTTGGTTTTATTTGTGTGATTATGGATGACGGTGGTGGAAGCGAAATCTGCATCGTGGCCACACACTTTGACGTCTTCTTTCTATTATAAATTAAATAACCGTTTCTTGCGGTTACGACTTCTCATCGTTAACTGTAAGAGAGCAGAGAGCCTACTTAGTTAGTTAGCTAATTAGTTTGTTAGCTAGAGGCAGTTGATCGCATATAAGATCAAGTTATTATTATTATTATAGCTTCGTTTATTTAAAAAGCTGATAATCCGCGGCAAATGACATTTAAAAAGAACAGAAGAAAAATGAAAGTTATCCAATAAAAGTAAATGATATGACCTACTTTGGCTTATTACAAAAACAAAACTCAGGTTATTAAAAGTGATTAAAAGACCATGTAGGCTAACGATTAAGAAAACACATGAAAAAGTGCATTCGCTTTTGAAAGCATCCGGGTAAAGTTTGAACAGACGGTTGGCTAAATGAAGGTGTAGGTCACTATAGGCTTGTATGTTTGTCTTGTTGATCCGAAATTGACTACAACGACCAAAGCAATTAATCATTGCAACACAAAAAGAACGACTCACTTAATTACATTGTTAATTAATTACATCAAGATAATTTCATAAACGAACACAGCATTGAAAAATTTCAAGTCTACACACTCGCGTCAGAAATGAACGATTATGCAGCGCGTCACCTGTGCATTGTGTACAAGGATGCGATTTAGCTTGAGTCTAAAATGATTACGATAATGCTTTATAACTGCGCTAAATGAGTCACTGGATTACTACAACATGTGATGACGTTGTTCAATTTGTGACAGGCGGCTCCATTCCCCTCACCAGCCACAACCGATCGAATGGTGAACATCTGGGTGTCTGATTATATGCTCAACTCCATGTTATACGTTCTCTTCAAGAACGGCATACTGAAGCACACGCTGACCAAGAAAAACATGCTACCGGAAGACCAGGGAGTCCTCAATACCACCTGCACCAGCCTCAAATGTTTCGGAGTCTTAATCCCGCAAGCAGCTAGCGCTTATCCAAACGCATCCGTCGAAATGGAAATGGCAGTCTCCAGCTACCCGACTGGATCCGTGTCAAATGCCGGTTTGAAGGCAGCAGGGCTTGTAACGGTTGCTTGCAGAGCCAGACTCAGCAACGGTTCTCTAGTCCCACTCTTCAAGACCAACGTCTCCGTTGCGATGTTTATGACGGTATCACTGAGCGACATGATCCTAAGAGGAAACATCACCGACATAACTTCTGTGATCCACGTCACCGAGACTCAGATAGGTCACATCTCCGACGAGGTTCTTACGACTGTTTCCAATCTGATTGCAAAGACCGTTGCCATTCCTAGTTTGAACGTCATTTGCCAGAAAGGAATCCCTATCCCCAGCATAAAAAATGTCCGTTTCGTCAACACTCGACTGGAAAACGACAATCACTGTCTGCGCATCTCAACCGACATCAAATATATTTCATCAGGCGCTACAGAAGTTCTTCACTTTCTGCCCAACGACGAATAAGACGATGCTTACACACAATTTGAATTAATTATTATGATCAACACAAATTCTATAAATATGCGTTTAAAGGGAATAATCAAGCCATTTTGAATGGTTGCTAATGACCTATCGATGAATTTTAATACGCAACTGAATGCAGATAAAGAACTTTTATTAATTTGATATTTGGAAGCTTAGAATGTGATTATTTATGATTCAGTGGAACAAACGATTTGATGAGTAAATAGATGTAAGCCTATGAATGAATCAATGAGTGAATGAATGAATGGAAAAACGAATGGCCTACAGTTGAATGAACGAACGAATGATTGAAGAACTGAATCGACCATTTCCATCGATTTCACTGCATCTGAGTTTGTCTTGCATACAGTTTCGACGCGCTCTGTAATTTATTGAAGCACACAAGAAGAGAAAGCCACGAGATCCAGCTATGACGAATGACCTGCTGTAGTTTGGCCTAGGGTCTATTCATTTACGGACCAGTATAATTATGTAACCTGCCATTACACAATAATACTCAAATGCAACTAGTTCGGGAAGTTCAAACTCTCTTTAAATTAACATATTTCGATTGGGGACAACGAATTGCTCGATATTGAGGAAACCATAGACCTGCTCGTTAAAATTGACTGAAGTTTTGTGGTGGACTGTTCGTCACCTCTTAAATGAATGTCTAACTGGCCTTATTCTGGTCGGAACGTGCAAGCAGAATCGTCGTGATACATTGGGGCTTCCTAAACCACTCAAAACGTCGCTGACAGAACCTTACATTGGTACCGACGATTTCACCTCGTGTTCGTGATCCAAGAATCCAAACGTGTGCGAAAGTTTCGAACATTCACTTTATCTCCAACTTGAAAATCTCTTTGACAGTAATGCTGATCATGGATGGATATCCTTCGAGTTCCTTTCTCCGATTTGTCCTATTGGAGCCTTATGGCCTCTCTCCATTGTGAACGTCATGACCCCCACTGAGCGAGAACATGTAGGGCCTATAGGCTAGGCATATTATAGGCTAACCTGTTGCTGTCTCAGGGCTCTGTCACAAAATTAGATATTCTGGCAAGATCTAACCAGAGTGAGCTAATTTTGCCATCTGACCTCCCATGTATTACTTGATTTAGTGTACTATATCAGCAATACACTGCAAACTTAACAGCCACCATGTTTCATCTGATCGCGTGTGTCGACCTACTACTTGATACCAGTATAACAATACAAACCGATAGCTTGGGCCCCGTGATTTATGCGATTATGCGATTTCGCATATTTTCGCATAAATTTTTTAAAGGAAAGCTTTCGCAAATTACTTCATAAAGTTCGGAAATTTCGGCCAGTGTCAACTATAATTGGCTTGTCCAGGCTATTATTAGCATACAGGGGGCTATAGTTTACCGACCAGACGACAAAATCGTTGATGACTAGACCCGTTTTTTTGCGATTATGCGACCATGCGATTTTACGTATAATTTACGTAAACATTTCGCATAATCCAGGGGGGCTTACCGATAGCAACCGTCATGTGCTTCCTGCTTCATTGCGTAGGAGCATCACTTAACCAAGGCTTAAATTACATTTAAATCAGTCGATCTATGTCCACTTCCTTGTATAGCCTAACATGGTTAACTCCGGTTCTGTCTCTTCAAGCAACGTTTCTCTAACTAGATGAAGTGCAGTAGAACTATGTCCAAGTTCATCCTCATTTCACTGACCCATCTGTGCGTATAGTCCTACGTTCCTACTCTATGGACAAGATTTTAGACATTCACTTGTTTGAAACGATTGTCATCGGCTATGTCATTCGCTTGTGATGGCCGTTATAGATAGTCAGGCATTGTCTTCATGTAACCTATAGGACATTTTGGGAGAATTACTAGACTACGTAGCAAGACAGATACCTCTGGAAAGATTCGGTTTTCTGTCACGATTTTGGTTGGATTTCTTGCTAGAGTTATGATTTCGGGAACAGACGACGACTTCTCGGGCAGCGGGTTTCGTAAATGACAGTCGCATCTCAAGAGCTCGAGTATATTCTTCTATTTTACTTAATTCGTATTTGTGAAGACAGGAATCGCAATGCTGAGACAGTTGAGCTTTGCTTCTTGGTCACTCACACTGAATCTGGCTCGCCATTTCGTGACTACTGTTGTGCCTTTACCGGTTTGTCACGCAGCAGTATCATTCGTCTTCGGGTGTCAATCAACGGTATACCTCTCGTCGTGTCAGGCAATCAGAGTTGTCGAGCCATGTCTGCTCATAAATATCTGCACATTTGAGGAGTGGGGCCGGCTCGGATCTAGATTTTGATGGATCGGATTAGATCGGAACCCCGAGACTCGCTGTCTCAAATTTCTGTTCACGCACAGAATGAAGAAGGAGATTGGCAAAATTGCAACTACCTGAATGCTTGCAGTTGGAATTTTCCTAAATTAAAACTTTTAGCGTATAATTATCTCCAATGGGGAAGTCTCTCTTCAGCAAATACAAAATAATTACTAAGGATAACACAAAGCACTGATGGTTTTGCTACACAGCCAAAGCGACAAAGCCTTTAATTAATTCCATCCACATATCTAGTGACGTCACGCTGATTCGCTTCTATTTAAGAGGCCAGCAGACCAAGCCATAAGCAATCGTTTCTGCAGTTCCCTGAAGGAAGCTGAAGCACATCATGGCGAGATTGTTGATTGCGGTTGATGTTTGTCGGCTAATGTTGCTTTTCGTTGCATTGGTTCTTTGTGGAAACGAAGTTCTTTCTCAGGCCAATCCGGGTCTTCAATTCCGTCTGTCGCAGAGGGGTTTCGACTACACAGGCGAAGTGGCAACTGATCTGCTCTACGACGCAGTGCAGAGAATTCAAATCCCAGACCAGAGCGGAACGGCCTCGATAGCCATTGGACGGGTGAATTATGATGTCACAGACATGCGCGTAAGTATCTGATTCCACGAATATAAGGTTTTGACAAGATCAGGTAACTAACATTAAAAGGGCGAATACTTTATTCTGCATTCTCCACGCAATTTAATCTTGAATGCAGGCCAACTTAAAATAAATTTCCAACATTGCTGCAGGACACGAATCTGCTGATCAAGTAGGCCCATATAAGGTAACGTGGAGCAAGACGTCTCATGCGGGCAAGACGTCCCCCGTCTTAAATTTGTTATAATACATGTCGTGAGGTTGCACTGTCTTTGACTAGTCAATGTGACCTAGAATTACCACAAAACTTACTGCAAGGCGAAATTAAGCGATTTGCGACCAGGTTATCGTCCAAACAAGGTTTTATGGGTCTTTTAAATTTTTTTTATCACGTTTTGTGATTTTCCCCTACTACATTAATACTCTTTCTCGCAAAATGGAGATAGCAGTTCGAAAGATACCTTTGTGTAGAATAATTATGATACACTTGGTCAGCGATAATACACTCATTAATCTGTACAGCTCAAAAATGTAGTTGCTACATGCATGAGGGCACAAACGTTCCCGGGAAAAACGTCCAGGGGACGTCTTACCACAAAGGAATATTAATTGGGCGGTGTGTGCTTAAGGGGAACAATTTGCTGATTTAGGTGTGGTTAAATAAAGTATTAGGCCTCGGCCTACTATACTGCTAAGCCTTTCATTACTTCAGATATGCATTTTGATACTAAATGACCTCATTCTCGCCATTTGAGTTGTGACAAGAATTTCCTACATGCAATTTGCCAATGAGCATATATTCAAGTATAGGCTCTGTCAGCCATCTGTAAATAATCTTGAGAACAAGATGAACTGTTAAAGTAATAGAGTGCTAGAGAATATCTTCAAGAGGTCGGTTACATCGAAAGTGCCAGTTATATTTTGGTTAACGAAGACTTCAAATTAAAGTAGAAACAAAGTATTTCGTTAAGGAAAATAAGAATTAAAATATTAATTATGTTGGCTTTAAATTAGGAATTAAATTAGGAATTATTCGCCGAAATAAATTCTGAACAAAATTCTTAATTAGTTTCAGAGCTAAAATTATTATTTCTTGTCACCGTAGCGTTGTCATTATGTGATCCCTTCAATCTTGGACATTCAAAGGCATCTCCAATATGCTATTACCACCAATATATCCTGGACGATCTGTATCAGCAGGTTGCATTTCAAACCACTTCCAGCGGTAGCATTTTTCATAAACCCAACGTTGACTAGAAGCCGCATATTAGTATATTGTGAATATGGAGCATATTCGCATGCAGCTGTACAATCATTTTCAGAAGGCGCAGTTTCATTTGAATGCAGAAATGTAACTTTTGAACATGAAACTAAAGTCAAAGGCAACAACTTCAACATTGTCCATAAGACTGTGTAACAGCTCAGTTGAATCATTAGTTGGCTGAGACAAGCGAGAATGGGATCATGTGGCTTTCTGAAAGAAAGGACGAACTTCTTCAGCAAAATCGCGCATAGCTTCACTGGTCTTTTGGGGGAAAATTACCTGTATGTGGAATAATCTTGACTGATGGGCAAAGATATCGCCTGAAAAAATCTCCGTATATTGGAATGTTCTTGAAATTGAATAGTAATGTTTAAATACTTTTTATAGCACAAAAATTAATAGATTTTTGAAAAGTAAAAAAAGAACTAAAATTACTTGAAAATTAAATGGGAATCATAAGTAAAATAATTTTTCTGGTTAAGTTAGACGAATTAAAACTAGACTAGAAATTATTTTTACAATTATAAAATATTACTAGAAGGTGCTAAGCCAGATTAACAGTTAACAGTTGCAATGCATGCGTGACATTCTATTGCATTTCTATCCAATCTAGTCCTAGTAGATGTACTTCTGAAGTTTAAAGCATCGTTAACGGAAGCGCAAACCAAGCAGCATTACAAAACAGACAGTCGTTTTCTTTTACTGGTAACCCCGAGACTCGAGCCTATCACAACTTTGAGTTGGTGAATGGTTATCATTCCTATGCAGTATGCACTCACAGCCATCATCTAATTTGCATAGGTATAAGTTTCACTTAGCTTGGCCTGATGCTGCTGAAGTTTGAGAATATCAAATAACCAAATGAATAAATAAAACTAATATGACCTACTACAAAAGATTTGAACATTTCTCTAGAACCTGCTGCTTTACTCATAGGCATGATCGAAGTACTGCTAAACGGTCTTAATCGTTGGCCGTACAAAAACGAGGGAAGCAAGAAAGTAACGTTTTTAGTCGTTTGTTTGTTACACAGGCGCCACAAAGAGTGCTTGATAAAAATGTAAAATGCATGATCGTGCAATACTTGAATATTATGTGAACAGGTTACAGGCTTTATTAAACCGCGGTCGAGTGTTGTGGTAAATCCCGGTAGAATCACGTGGACACTGGCCAATGCTGGAATCTCAATTAGAGGCAACTGGAGGTACAACTACAAATTGTGGTTCATCAATATACGCGATTCGGGATCATTCACGGGCTCGGTAAGCGGTGCTTCGATCAGCCTGTCGGTTAGTCTTGGTCTCCAGTCCACTGGGTATCCGACCATCTCAGGCGATGGCTGCAGTTGCAGTATCTCATCCGTGTCGATCAGATTGAGTGGAGGAGCCAGCTGGCTGTACAACTTGTTCATCGGATACGTTGAGAGACCAGTTCGGGACAAGCTTCAGTCGAAGATATGTGAGGCTGCAATGAGCATCATAAACGGAAACGCGAACCGTCTGTTGACTTCGTTTCCGTTGCAACGAACGGTTGCCACGGACTATCTATTCGACTACCGTTTCCTCGTTGCACCTCAAATCCAGAGCGGTTTCATGGACACAAAGCACAAAGCCGCATTCTACTACAAAGAAAACAGAACTGAGGGACCGATACAGGTCAGATTATTTCATCAGTTTATTCTACCTGATACAAGGTGGGGAAAGGTTTATCTGTTGCTTTTGATTGTGCGCGTGTACAGTTGAGTATTATCTGAATCGTATCAAATGCTGTGTTTAATCTCTTTTGAGTTTAGAGAACACAGACTAAATGCACTACACATCGGTTACCCATTGCCATTGCATTCGCCATTCGGTTCTGCATCCGGTCGAGTTTCAACCTCCAGTGCGAACTGTGAATTTACCGTCAGTTGTCCAACCGGAAACAGGAATGTTGCGTTTTAACCTACGTCGTTTATGGAACTACATAAACGTGATACAAACGGGTCATGAAGGTTGCATTATTGCAAACCCGAACTCCAACACTTACAATGCATAACTCGAATGATTTTTTAACTTTTGATGTCAAAGTAGCATAAGATTTTCTTGAAATAGAGCAATGTATGATTTTTCAGTAGGTAAATCGAGGGACATTAAAAGCATTGAGTAACATCAAGAAGAATTTTATTACACCAACCGCGTCTACATGTATTTATGAAACGAATAAATCACGTTGCATCCGTAAAAGCTAAATGCTCACTACAAGTCTAACTTTATTTAATTAAAGATGTTGTCCTGCATAATGATAGAAAGTCACAGAGTTAAAAGCAAAGCCTATATATAGTTAAACAGGTTTCTGCGTTTTTACGTTTATTATAAACGTGTCAAGTGATCCGCTCGCTTAGCTCTCGAGTGGCGATTTAGAAAGTTGAATTTGAATTTACAATTAGTATTAACATGTAAATGAATAATGAGTCTTGTAGGTTTATCCATTTCTAACGACAACAGCTTTATGCCAGATGCTGGCCATTTGGGTATCAGACAACGTACTGAATACAGTTGGCTTCTGCATATTTACGTAGGCCTAGCGTTTATTATGAACGTGTCAGGTGTAGCTTTCGAGTGGCGATTTCGAAATTTGAATTTGAATTTACAATTAGAATTAAGATTAGGCCTACTTGTAATATGTAGATGTGATACAGAGATAGGCTATTTCTGTTAGGCCGCAACTGCAATCATAATTATCAATTTTCCTGGCTGACAATTTTTGAAGTAGGTCTACCAACTATAAAGGATGTTCCATGGCAAATGTGGGGTGCTTGTAAAAGGGCATGACAATAAAGTTCTCTTCTATCTGCGTCGATTTTGCAAATACTATTGATGGATGAATGACTGGATGGATCACGGATGTATGGAAGAAAAGATGGATGGATATAAATACATATTATATCTATAGAAAGATAGATTGACAAACCCATGCAAAAAGGTTCGTTGTCTACTGTCTAGTAGAAAGCGTGCACATACAATTGATATCGATGACGACATTGTATAACTCTCTTCCACCCTCATAGTTAGATGGATCGCTACATCGATATCCCGATGTTATTCGTCTAAGTGAATAATGCATCTTGTAGGTTTATCCATTTCCAACGACGACGACTTCAAGCCAGATGCTGACCATCTGGGTCTCAGACTACATTCTGAACACAGTCGGTTACGCCCTGTATCGTCAAAACATCCTTCGCTACACTCTGACGAGTAGAGACGTTCAAGACAATTACAAGAAATACCTGGATACCATTTGCCTTAGGTCATACTGTTTCGGCACCATCTTTCCAATTCTTTCCGCTCAATATCCTAACGCAACCGCGGAAGTGGAGATGACAGCAACACGAGCTCCAAATACCATCATTTCCTCCAGTGGGGTACAGGTGACATTTTCCGGGAACTTCTCAATCCGTGTTCGGCTTGCAAATGGCCCACTCGTCAATTTTCTTTCAGCCAATGTTACATTGAACGTCTTCGGCTCCGTGAACTTGAATGGAGCCACTCTGAGGGGGACTGTGACGAGAATAGATCCTACCATCAGCAATGTCAGAAGTTCTATTGGTTCGGTGTCAGAAGCCGCCATTTCATTCGCCATCACCGCCGTCGGAAGTATGTTCATTATTCCGAAATTGAACGAGAAAGGTCAACAGGGAATCCAGCTTCCAGTTATCGATTTCGTTAGGTTCAAGGACGTTTCTTTGGAGATGCAAAATCATTGTCTGCGCATTGCAACCAATGTCGAGCGGTCACTGTAACCATGGAAACATTTTCAGCATAATGACGCTTATTCAACGCTTGTCTTGAAGTAGGCCTACATTATGAGAATATCGCTCGTTCGATAAGACCTTGCTCTTAAGGATATTTCACTGTCAATTATAATATGCGTTTTAAATGTCATTTAAGTTGGCTCTCAAGTTTCTACTTTGATCAACAATTTAAGGTCGACTTTATCAAGTCATTTTAAAGATATATATTATATGGACGTTGAAGATTTTTCACTTCTATATGATTGTTAGAATATACTATTATAATGGTAGATATACGTTATAATTTGCAAAAATTGCGCTACAATAATTATATGTAAATTTAATTCTTTGCTTTCAAACGTTACTAAATGATGTTCTAGTTTTAAATTTAACTGTAAATTCATTATTTACGCAAGTAAACACGTTTGGTATGCGGAGTTCGTTGATTATTGAATTGTGATATACCTCAGTCAAGGCAAGGTGTGGTAAGTTGAGGAAACCAGAACAGAGTTATATTGTGCGTGCCCACTTTATTGGCCATCTTCGTACTAATAGTCTACATCAAGTTTTTAAGTAACTGGCACACCTGCTTAATATGCTGAATCGTTGAAACTGTTCTTCTCTTGACTAAATTGCCTCTGCTCCATAATTCCCTAAGTCATTGCAATCGACGCACACGGGCATAATGTAATTAAAGGAAGCAACCCTGATTGCATGACCAGAAGAGCGGTAGCTTTGACGATGATTGATAATGCTGTGTGGCAGCCCAGTATAGGCAAACGATAATAATAATGTAGTCGCGATGTGGCGATCCACATTAAGCGCGAGTGACCAAGAGGCTAAGTTCGTCTGTCGCAGCATTGCAATGACGGTCTTCACAAATGCGAATTACGTAAGATAGGAGACTATACAAGTGACACTTGAGATTCGACTGAGCGCTGTCACGTACGAAACCCCGCTGTCTGATAAGCCCTTCGTCTATTCCCGAAATTATCATGTACGGTAACTGTTGCGAGAAATTCAATAAACAGCGTGACAGAAGACCGAATCTTACTAGCTGACTAGCTACGTTGTAAAAGAAACCCTGTAATACGGCCATCACAACCGCATTGCATCGCCAATAACAATCGTTGCAAACAAATGAGCGCATAAATTTTAGGGTTGTAGTTCAGCGATATTCCAAATAGCTTATGCATTCATATAAAAGCAATTGAAACAGGGAAATATTCCTTATTTGCTACTCGGTTAGTATCGGAAAACGATAGACACCAATGGAGTTCGCTATCTGGTAATTACGTTCAGTGTTCGTGATTTAGAAGCAACACATTAACACGACACTCTGCATAGAATGAACACTGCATGGCAAAGGTAGGTGAATGAAGGCTCTCGTGAATAAGTTCATGTCCTTCGCTTGGCTATCGAGTGGCGCTTTAGAAGTCTGGGGCTTCTATCCTTGCCATGGTGGTGGAAGCAAAATCCCTCCTACCAAACCTATGAGTCGATGACGGGCACCTGCTTAAACGCAGATTGTTTCATAGATAATGAGTAACTAATGTAACAGTTTACGGCTATTCAGAATTTCAGACATTGCAATATCTAAAAATAACAATAGTCATGTTATTTGACTAAAATACAATAGTAATGCTACTTAAAACAGTAAGTAACATTGCTATTGTATAAGTAACATTGTTACCATAGAAATGTTACTTAGCAAAATAGTTATGTTGCTTAACTAAAATACATAGATGCATGAAAGTGATCATTCTCAGATTAGCACAACGACGATGCCATACTGCTGAACTGAAATAACTGACACGTCTTGGTATTATATGGGCCTATCGTTATAATAACTAAGCTATGCTGGGAGACTCACTTAATTTGAGTAACTTTCTAGAATCTATAGACAGTGATCAGATGTCGTTTAAATTGCAAACATAGCAATGATGATGTAATTCTTTATCGAGGACAGAAATTCTACGTTGTGCATTCATCCAATAATTGCACTTGGTCGACCACTGGCGAATTTTGACGATGCTTAGCCTAATGTTCCAAGGAACAGCTGGTTACATGCAAAGTGACTAAGATCCGGTTGAACTGTAAATGCCAGAAGAATATTCAGATCATCAGATGGCTGAGACCATGTCTATACAGGCTTTATGTATACTCATGTAATTCCACTGTGTCAATGTGCAGCCGAATTCTCTTGTCTTTAATACTATTCCCATCGCTGCAAATCTCTCCATCCATCATAAGCATCCTCTTTCTTACTTCGTCAATGTGTCTATGGCTGCTGCTTTCAATAAATCAAGAATCATTTCACAAAGCCATTTTCCTGAACCGGCTCCAGAATAAAATATTCTCAGAGAAAACCCTGCCACCCATTTTGACAATCGCCTGTCTTCATCTTAGAGAATATGGTGCCTGTAGGACTTCGTCTTTTCTACGCAGTGACCTAGCAACACCGCTGCTTCTTTCTTGCTGCTGTCGTATCTGCATCATTAATGATAAAACATTTCTTCTGCTGCATCATGTGACCAACAAATGGCCACAATTTGCTCTATTAGCAAGACCTTCATGATCGACATAAGTTGCAGTAGGCCTACATAATGTGATGGGCTTAAAGAAAGATCATTACCATCTTTTTATCGGTGTTCGACAATTCTCGCGAAAGAAGGTTTTTCTAGTAGTTCTATAGCTTAAAGATTAAATTGTCAAATACTTGAGTTAATAATGTATTTAACAATAACTTAATGAATGAATGAATTAATTAAATTTTTATCCCCCTAAGATCACTGAATGTTATTCCCCAAGGATGAATTGGAAGCAGTCTGCTTCCACGAATATGCACGTAGAAGCCCCTACTGGAGATTCCGATTCCTATTCGACGAAGGAGCTTCAGTTAAGCAATCACTGAACTAGCCGTATTCAAATCTGTTCAAGTCAGACATTGCTTCTTAGAGTCAGGTTTAGGTTGGTGGGGACCCATTCCATGGCGACCTATACGGTGAGACTTTTTTGTGCAGCGGAATTGTGTTGGCTTTATTGCTATTTCTTGGTATTTGTACTATTTCAATATCATGACCATTTATTGCAGTGGTCATTAGCGTCGCCACGGGGAGGCAAGGGGCAGCTGCCCCCATCCCGGCCCAGGCTGGGTCTTGGGATTCGTGCAAATCTGAGGAATTTTTATATGGGGGGGGGACCTCTCGCGACTTGTAATTTGACGTTTCCCAATTTAGGTCCTCTGCATATGGTGTAGTCAAATTTTGTCACAAATAGAGATGATTAGGTACTTCTGTTTTGAAATTATAATTGCAAAATCTAATTAGCCTTTTCGATCGCCCAACTCAAGTTACTAATTGCTCTTCAACTGACGTTTTATGCGTTTGAACCTAATGCTTAAATCCAAAGTGGGTCATTACTAGCACATTTTCTCCCATGTAAACGCGAGCAGCATTAATCGCGCTGGTTTAAAAAAATACGCAAACCTTTTTCAACCGCTCAACTAAAGCAGACTTTATTCCGGTCTTTTCAAGTCCCCGCTTTTCCAGCTCCAGTTTTAAATCAATCACTCTTAAATCTGTCAACTTTTTACCAATAACGCTTGTTTCTGCCGTGGACGCCATTTTGCACAAAATCATAATTTCGGATGCCGAATAGTACGTTTCAAGATTCTACAGCATTGAACCTTTATTTATTTCAATTCAGTGATCCTACAGCTGATGACGTCATGAAATCATGCATGAACTTATGCAGGCAACGTCTTAGCTATAGCATTCTAATCGTAGTCGCAATCGTGAGACTTCTAAAACACCCCCAGAAAGATAAGGACACCATCTTTTTCACGAGCGCTATGTCGAGGCAGAGAGTTTGTCCAATGACCTGCAAATAAGCTGGTTCCCGCGACTTCGCTTTGTGGGCGCTGTAGAAATTTTTAGATTGAGATTGTGACTTATCTTCCGGTTCTCTGTCTCATAACCTCAAACAGGTTCATATTAGGGCCTAATTGTGTCCAACGTCGCCATTTTATAGCTTTTGCTGCTAGATCTCTTTTCCAAGCTTTAAATAGGCCCTATAGGCCTACTCACTTATAATCAACCTATAGCTTTTCGGTTTGTAGGCTTCCTCTTCATTTTTTTCTTCGATGATCGTTCTTTGTTGTCTCACGTCGTCTTTCAGTGTCAGTATTTGCTACTCCATTTCTTTTGTTTCCTTCTCACCCTATCGGATTTTCATTCTCATCCTATCGGACTTTCATATATATATATATATATATATATATATATATATATATATATATATATATATATATATATCAGTGCTTATTAAGTGTGAAAAAGAAATGCCTATAGGCCTATAAGCTTACTCTTGTGTCTAAAGACTCAAAACGTCGAGAAGGAAAGATTGCAAAGGCAGATCACCGGCATAACCAATATACCTAGGCCTATAGGGCCTTGTTGACGACAAACATTTTCACTCGCTATGGGTTCGTGGCCAAAAAGTTATTATTTGTCCACTTTAGGCCCTATAGATTCGACAAGATAGAAGTTGGATTGAAAATAACTATGATGCTTGAACAGAAATAGGATTGCTGACTAAGATTCTTCTTTAATGGACAATATAGGCCCTTTATGGATGAAAATAATGGTTGCTGCAATGGAAGTTGGATTGATCAAAATAGACCGAGTCCTTGCTGAAGAAGAAGAAGATTTGCAAACATTATTATCACCAATCCAACCTCTACTGGACCAAAATACATTTTGGTCGCGAACCTCTTGTCCGTTAACCATCCGTCGTAAACTATTTGTTGTGATTTAATGCGTACAGAGAATTAACTTGCCTTGGTCGAACTGCCGACACGGGACCAAGTGGCACGCCGGCAGCATTTTGAAAGTGCGAAGAAAAAGTGAGAATTCTTTTAAAGCGCGAAACGTGATGTTTTTGGCCGGCTTCCTCTTTTACGAGTGTCTCCATTTAAAGAGCACGCGCAGGCCCTACCTCACGTGTTCCTTTGCAGAGGTGCGTGTACTAGTCAATTATGACATAGCTGTGCCCACGGTCAAATCAATGCTAGGATGTCTTTAGCTATTTAACCCTAGTAAGTTGGGTGGGGTGGGGGATTTAGAGCTAAGATGTATACGTATACGCATGGGAGATGGGGTCTACAAAATCTGCACGGTGCAGTAGGAGGGAGGTGGTCAATTTGAGCTCGAATATTGCTGGTAGGTCTATAGGCCACTTATACAGTCTGTGTATGGTTAAAAAATTGCCTGTATAGGCCTAAATAGGCTGTATAGTTGATACAACGTAGAGTTGCTACAACGGTATACTTTATATCTGGGACTAATATTAGTCTCAGGTTATATTGGTAGCTAAAGTATTTTACAGATTTTTAATTATTTTTTTATTTAACCTATATTTGGCCAGTGTTCTGTACGGTTTTCATTAACTTGTTAACTCAATAAGTAATTAAAAATTAAATTTAACTTCTGTCCTAAATAATTGTTTGCAGCACCGTTACATAGTCTTTGGCCATCTGTGGAATAAATTGAGAACTCTCGATTTCTTAATTGACGTCTTCTAAAGCAGGGATTCAGCCTACAATAATTTACATATATATATATATGTATATATATATATATGGCCTGTGTATGGCAACAAAAAAGCAAATATATATTTTTCACAACAGCGTTCAAATTCGAGAAATTTCGGCCTTCTGCTTTGGCCGGCCTACACAAAAGGTATTTTTTTAAATATTCTTGTATGGTCCACGTACATGACTAGAAAAACGATAATTTTATTATATTATTTATTTTATTAGTATGATAAAAATGATGAAGTCCTAATTATAATTAAATAACAAATTTTATTGTCCTTTCCCTTGCTGAGTTAATTCAACGTTACGTTATATCTGGGATTAATATTGGTTCCAGGTTATATTGGTAGTTGAAGTGTTTTACAGATTTTTAATGACTTTTTTATATCTAACTTATATTTGGCCTGTGTTCTATACGGTTTTCATTAGCTTGTTAACTTAATAAGTAATTAAAAAATAAATTGGACCTAAAGAAAAGAAACAGAAGCAGTTTCTTTTGGAGTGTGTTAAGAGGACGTTTTTTTAAAGTTTTGATTGGAATGCTTGTGTCTGCTTAGCACTTTTTGGAGGTATCTGTTGTAAGATGCATTGCACACTGGTGAAGGAAGGGGCTTCGTCAATTCCCCAGACTTTTCATCAGATTTATAATGTAGGCCTATATAGCCTGCTCTCAGAAGTTCAAATCCGTTAAACGGTTAAAATATACAATATGTGTCCTTCGAGTGACAAACTGCCTAGTTCATTTAGTACATGACTATAATTAGGCTACATGCACAATAACATAATACAGTAGGCTATTATATATGTATATATATATATATATATATATACGCTTTAGTTCCCATAGACCTCGAAACTGTTTATTCTCGTTGAATTGATACGATGAGATTCTTCACCACAGACCGCTACCCGTTTGAATGGGTAAAATCCTCGCCATTTAAGTGGAACTGAAACGGCTTCTATGGCTGTCAAAATGTGCGAGAACTTCTCAAGAAGATCGGAGTAATCAACAGGGCAGGATTAACCACGACATGCATGGGATCGTATACATTGTAATTGGCCCTTTTATCTCGATGCTGTAGAAGACGTGGCGACAAAGGCCTTGAGAAATCATTAAATGAAGAAAGAAGAAACCTTTTAATTTCTTTGTTCCATTCGCTGCAGTCTGTCAACGCACGTGTGTCTCTATGTCTTAAGACCTGCATAGGCCTATGGATATCATGTCTGCATGTATCTTTTTATGTATATTTATTTATTTATATACATGTATGTTTGTGCGTGTCTATGTAGATGGGTGCGCATTCACGTATTGTGTCTGCATATGTAGGCCTACAAGTCCATGCATGTAGGCCTGTATATACGTACATGTAGACAATACATTCAATGCTTGCATTGGTAGAAGTGTTAAACGCGTATGCGACTATGCGTGTATTGCATATCAAATATTAAGCCTACGTAATTCATAGACAGTTACACATAGGCATATTTACACAGACTCATTTTATGAAGATCGTTTATTTTGACCATTGTATGTAGACTTGCAGTTCAGTTTCTGGCGTGAAACACGTATGAATACGAATCAGGAGACTTGAATGTTGTTAGTGGAGGTAATAACGGTGGTATTATACCATTATACCGTAATTACCTCTATGCCTCCTTCTATGTGTATGTCTGTCTCGTTGCGCGTTAACTTGGAATAGACGACAACAGAATGCAGTGACTGGCTGCAGGCATCCAATTGGTCAGATGTATGGACTCCAATGTGGCGCAGGAAGCGCAAAGGTATGTATACGCTGTAAAACAGTCAACAATTTTGGTAGACATGGCTGAATGGCACGGCGTCTATTATCGCAAATCTTTTTAAATCATTCAACCGATCTATTTACGACAGGCTTACTGCAGAGAACCAATGACTTGTTGCTTATCTCCCAGTCTGAGGCATAGATAGTTTTCTGCAATATATACATGTAGACTTGAATATTGTGACGGTTCAGTGTGAAGGTAAGGCATATTCGTATTCTTGTTACCGCGTGACGCCTTGCTAGGTCTCGCTGTCAACTAAGTAGACCTAGCGATAGTCCATTGACAATGATTGACTCGAGATTGTCTCTGAGTACAGAGGTCTTCCACGTAAATGAGAATCGCTATAACCAACAGCGCTTGGCTAATAAACTGCAGAGTGGAGAAGATTACCAGTCGGTACAGCGCTTCAGTTGACCTCGACAAGTTTCTGTTTAGTTTGCGATTTCAGGTCAAAGCGAAAAGCCGATTTAGTGTGACATTTCGTTCTAAAATCGACGCTTTGGAAGTCTTGCATATTTGCTAAATTCTGTGGTTTTAATTAAATCAGGTTTGGGTCGATGGTCAGTTCACTAAAGAACAGAAACTAGATGACAAAAGTTTCAAACACAACTGAAAGAAATCAATACGCATTTTTATATCTGAAAACTAATTTCCTATGATAAAGACTAGACCTAAACAAGGCTAACCGTATGATATATTCGACAAGAATTTATGTAATAAGAAGGTACACATTATTTAATAATTAATAAAAGCCGTCAGATCAATAATCTTAGTTACAAATTGGATAAGTTATCATAAGCATTATTACAAATAGATTATTTTGTTAAAAAGAAAATGTGTTATCAGTAGAATAATATTCATCATATCTATATATATGGGGGCGCGGTGGCGTAGTGGGATGTTTGGTGCCTTGCATTCGGCGGATCGCAGGTTCGAACCCACCCCGAGACTCGGCGTAGCGATCTTGGACAAGTTGCTCACCCATAATTGTCTGTGAGGAAGGCAACGGGAAACCACCTCACTTACCTCATCCCCGGGTGGCGTGATGCCAAATGGACCTGCCCTTCGGGCAGAGAACTCATCATCATCAAATATTGACTCTTTGTAAAGGCAACATAAACGTGTGGCACGGTGGCCGATTGGTTAGAGCGGTCAACCTATAACGTTCAGTGTGCGCTGAGTGAGCGGGTTCGACCCTCGTCCGAGGCGTCAGTCGCTGTGTAGGGACCTTGAGCAAGTCCTTCGCGCACAATTGCTCTGCAGTACAACTGCAATTGCGCCGTCGAGGCGTGTGTGTGCACTTCTGAGCAAAAACTTTTGGAAGAAGAGCGATATAAAATTTCAGAATAAATAAAATTAAGAAAAATAATCAACAGGTTTTTCTTTAAGTGGAAAGAAAATGCAGAATACTAAAGATGTGTTAGATGTAAATGTTTCGTGTGAAGCGATCACATCATTCTTACAAATACTCTAAATCAGGTTCATCGGAAAGTTAATTCATTAATGAATATTCATTTGCTTCTGTTATATCTGAATCTTATCCCTTTGAACAATTATTCATCCTGCTCCTTTCATCATTTCTTCGTCTGGTTTCTTTCATCAGTTCTTTATCCGTTTTGTCAACATTTCTTCATCTGGATCCTTTCATCAGCTCATCATTCGATTTCTTTAATCAGTTCTTCATCAGATACCTAAGGAAAGATGCTCCGTCAAGTTTGCCTGCCTATTCTCATTCTAACTGCGTGCACAATGAATGGAACTTCGTTGAAGAGTACGTACACCTCTGACAACTTTAGCTCCATGCTCTTCAGCAACGGAACTGCTCGCTGCATCCTGGAGGCACCAACAGTGGCCCTTTTCTCCAGAAGTGCCATTAACTGCGGAGTGAAATGCCTTAACCGTCCTTTATGTTCTTTCTACAATTACATCTCAACATCAAAAGGATGTCAATTGTTCTGCTTCACAGTTATCAGATTTAGTATTACTAAATCGTGCAGGAGCTACAGACTCAATGGGGTAATAACTGTTTAAGAGTGTCAGTAATTATTTTAGTTGCTAATTAATATGGTATGTACAGTGTACACAAATTAATAATTTATCTCACCTTTGAGCATCTAGGCCTTATGCAAATGCATTCGTTCAGGCATTTCACTAACTTTCTGCCATTAACTTTCTGCAATTACCTTACTATATCTTAGATCTCCTTATCTAATCTTACCGTATCGTAAGTTACGAAATAGTTGAAAATTTCAGTCGCTGACATTTAAATGATAAAATCTATATTTTCGCCTTTTGAGCAAACTATCATCGTCATCATCAACAACGTCATCATCATACAACATCACCGTTATTTTTATTATCATTATTCACTCATTTCAAAAATTTATACAGCGCCCCTTCAAGGAACCCACTCATCACTGCAGTCGTGATCATCATCATCATCATCATCATCATCATCATCATCAATCATCATGAACGCTATCATCATCAATCATCATGAACGCTATCGTCTTTATCGTTACGACTGACGTTCTTATTATCGTCGCCATTTAACGTGGGATGATGGAGCGTACACATTCAAGGCATATTATGCACTTTCACTCTTTCACTCCATATTTTTCTGCCTGTGCCGACAGTTTGCTATCCTAAGTCTTTTGGCCTAAGCTGCTCTCGATGGCATACAAATCCTGGAGGTTTTCTTGCAGTCAATCGAATAGCGGCAGTCATCTCTCATCGAAATATGACTTTATGACTTTTTATCACTTTTTCAACTAATTTACAACTTTTCAGCTCAAATACAGCATCTGCTAATACCAAAATCTTATATGTTTCAGGTGACTTCTGCTAAAAACTGTAAGTATTTTTCACTTTACCATAGGGTAGAATCATTTATTTAACGACCTAATGCTTGGAGACAACCTACCATTCATCTGGATTATCAAAATTTTTGGCTGGTCATCATCCTCATAATTTCGTCAGTGATCATCGTTATTATATAATATTATAACAGCGATGATAGCAACAGTCTCAATATGACGACAGTTATTGCTAAGCTTCTGCCTTCTCACCCAAGACAATTATATTATTTTCACGAGGTACGTGTACATAGCCTAATAATGATCCATCGCGATTGCAAATGCTAGGGAACTAAGTTCTGGAATCGATAGTCTTTGCAGACGGTTTTTTGTGTGTGGAAAACGTGTTACAAACACGGCTCCCAAGCTTTGAAAGAGAAACGTTGCTTCTCTGTTAAGGTTGTTTCTCTGTTATCTCCTCATATATGGAAAAGGTGGTAGCCGTGAAGTTTTATCGATGCGAGGTCATCTTGATTGACTTGATCCAATCTATGTGAATAAAGAGAAAATTCTGTCTGTCTGTGTGGTTCTCTGTCCGGCTTTACATTTGCACAGTTTTAGAGCTATTCACTCGAAATCTTCACCGTTGGCTCGGGCAACACCTGGGACACGCAGTCGAGGGGTTCGTGAATCCCGCGCACGTCGTCTTCCAGGTATCCAGGGCCAAAATCCTGTCTCAGAACCACCCCAAGGAAAGTTTCCTTTTCGGTCGCCAGGAGCGACACACGTTGGTTCCCGACCTACGAATGCTGTACGTGTTCTCGTGATATCTGTCTGCCACACCTCTTCTTCTCTTACTCATGGACGGTTTGGGAGATACAGTCAGTAGGTATAGAGTTGGCAATCGTTTGCACAGTCGGTCAGGTGGGTATGTACTTTGTAAGCATCTGCAGTGTCTATACACAATTCCGGTTATGCGTTTCCACACTTTTACAGCTATTCACTCGAAACTTTCGCTGTTCGCTCGGGGAACATCTGGGACACCCAGTAGGGGGTTCGTGAACACGCGGCCACCGTCTTCCTGCTCTCCACGGCCAAAAACCTGTCTCCACCCGTGCAGCGCCGTGTTCTTCAACTAGTGATAAATATAGAGTATAATGCCGTGTAAGATATCTTCTTGGTTGGTTGGTCGGATTTGGTCGGACCCCAAGCCCGGACCCATTTCAGCCCACCATTTCTTCGCAGAGCCTAATTATCGCGGCGTTCTCTTCACACTTCACCGAAGGCAGCCGCTCAAGAGACCCTCAGCGAACCTGATTAAGAAAGAACGACAGAACATCTATCGAAAAACCGACCCGATTGAATTTCCTATACCCACGGCTGATGCGAACGATTGACTTCTGAGACAAAGAATCAGATGCTCAAAGCGCAACCTTCATGAAGCATCTAGTTGTTACAGCTTCAGTCCAGTTAACAAGGCGACTATGAAATAGTCGGGGACCAAAAATTGATACAAGACGAGATAGGCCTATATGCCTACATGATGAATACAATTGAGATATTTATGTACCATAGCCATAACCAAGTGATTTTATTGGTTCGTAAAGTAAATGAACATAGTAATTGCATCGCAAACAAGAAAACGAAATGAGTAGGAGAGAGAGAGAGAGTGAGAGAGAGTTCTAGTGGACGCCTTTTAGGGTCTCTGTGCAATATAAGCCTTGTATTATTCTCTGAAATAAACCAGCAGCATCAATCAGCGAACCGTGGTCCACATGTTCTCATTGCAGGGGCGCATGACACGCGGCCTACGCTCTTGCCAGTGTAGAAACTGGATCAGTTTTGCCGCATCGTTGCTTCTTTTGGAAAATGAAATGAGTTGACAGTTAATAAATGAGTTGACAGTTAATAAACGGTTTAAAGTGAGGCAAGTGTATAAGCTGCAGCATGATCCGCAGTATACAGATCCGTTTTATAATTACGATCGAGCTTACAATATCAATATTGTAATCGTCAAGTGCTGAATGAGTCAGGTGAAGTTGGATTGAATATGGTCACGCAGTACGTGGGTAAAGTAAAATATGTGGGTCAGGTTGGGTCTGGCCATGAAGATTAGATCCATGACAACTCTGGGACAACCATGACATATCTACTCAGTCCACAATCCCAAGACAGGTGTCGAGGGGAAGACAAAGTGAGGGAAGTCAGCAGGTATAGCTTGCGGATTAACAACAAGTCATTATTGTTAATTATAAACGATAAACACCGATTCTACTACATTGTACCGATCGTTGTTTGGCTGTGACAGTTCTAGCTCTGACTGCTGATGACGTCACCCATGCGTTGTTCTTCGACGGTGTCCAAGTAGTTGCAGCAGCTCTTCCAAATGCGTCCCTATGGAATGTTCCAGACAAGGTCATCCTTCCCACCATGATCAGTGTCATCGCTGTATATGCCGAGAACAGCAATCCACCTGGATACGGAGGTCTGCTCGTCTCCGACTCAACTGGACGGATTCTTTCGGATTCGTCGTGGAAATGCTCCACAGTGGCTTCAAGCGGTTGGACGAACGTTAACTTTGACGACTACAATTGGAAAAGTTCCTCGATTCTTTTCAATAATTCAGGTAGTACGATTTACGCACCCATACCTGGAATAAATTCGGATGCCTGGTGGATCTGGAACACCGAAAAATCCAGTGATCGTTATGTGTACTTCCGTCTGCGCCTTTCCTAGACACATGCTTATAGATAATAATGGTGCGCATGCCCATTCATTTTAGATCATTTTTCTCACCTGGAGTTAATAGTCACTTTATGGTGCCATCGTCATCTGTGCTATATTTCTTTCCGTGAATTCTTCTGTTTGATTGTGCGTCACATTAAAACCTCGTAAACGGAAGTTCTAGTGACATGAAAATATTGCATAAACGTTTCTATGAGAATTTCTTGGTCAATTCAACATTGAATAAATGGATTACAATATTTAAAATTTACAGTAATAAAGACGTCTTTCAGCTAGTCTGGTTTAATCTCATGCGCTGTCGCTGTTTGAAAGTGCGGTGACTACTGGTCTGATTCGTGTGAATATCATAGCAACGACCAGATGGTTAACTAAAATCTCAAAATCCCAAGATATTCTAAAATCCAAAGGGATGGGTACACTGGTGTCTCTGGTGGTGACATTAAAATCTATATGCAAATCAAGCGGGGACGATATATTGGGTAGAGGAAAATGGAAGGAAATTCAGTGGTTGCGACACCAAAGTTGATCACAGCATTGTCCCTGTAAAGACTTCAAGTTACCCCCCATTTCAGGTTACATCCCGGTAATCTGAAATCGATTTCAGATTAACCCCTACGTATTCACATTACTCTCTCTCTCTCTCTCTCTCTCTCTCTCTCTCTCTCTCTCTCTCTCTCTGAATGATTTAAAATTTTGAATTGTTATGCTTCCAACCAATTTCAACCAGTCTGTTTAATAAAACACGTGACACATAAGACAAGGCACATAAGACAAGGCAAATGATGATCCATCGTCGCGGGGGAGCGCCCCCTCTCCTTTCAAGAGCGGCTGCGCATAGTGTGACATCAATGAACATCCTTGGTGTCACACTAACAGTCGACATGAAGGTCACCGTACATGTCAACAATATACTTTCGACCTGCTCGCGGTCGATTTTTGTCCTGCGAGAGCTTAGGACCCATGGACTGCCAACTCACGCCCTTCACATTGTATCCAGGGCGACAACGGTTGTCTTACATCTCTCTCATCACCTGATTAGAAAACGGACGACATCAGAGGACGCCTTTATCTAGATTTACGATTAGAAAAGTGGAAGACATCAGGAAGCGTCAATATCTAGTTTTATTATTAGAAAAGTGGATGACATTAGGGAGCGTCTTTAACTAGATTTATGATCAGAAAAGTGGTTGACATCAGGCATCGTCTTTATCTAGTTTTATGATTAGAAAAGTGGACGACATCAGGGAGCGTCTTTACATAGTTTATGGATTAGAAAAGTGGACGGCATCAGGGAGCGTTCTTATCTAGCTTATCGATTAGAAAAGTGGACGACATCAGGGAGCGTCTTTTACTAGATTTATGATTAGAAATGTGGACGTCATCAGGGAGCGTCTTTTTCGATATTTATGATTAGAAAACTGGACGACATTAGGGGGCGTCTTTAACTAGATTTATGATTAGAAAAGTGGATGACATCAGGGAGCATCTTTATCTAGCTTATCGATTAATAAAGTGGACGACATCAGGGAGCGTCAATATCTAGATTCATTGTTAGAAAAGTGGACGACATCAGGGAGCGTCGTTACCTAGATTTAATGATTAGAAATGTGGACGACATCAGGGAGGTTCAATATCTAGATTCATTATTAGAAAAGTGGACGACATCAGGGAGCGTCTTTACATAGTTTATGGATTAGAAAAGTGGACGGCATCAGGGTGCGTCTTTCTCTAGATTTATGATTAGAAAAGTGGACGACATCAGAGGGTGTCTTTATTTAGATTTACTATTAAAATTGTGACGATCGCAACTGACAATATCGGTGTCGACGTATCTCTTGGTGACAAAGCAGCAAGTTAAAACTCGATGTAACACCGGAGAATCTTTACGATGCTTGAATAATAACCTTCATGATCACTTCACCAGCTGCCTTTTAAGGGGCCGTTCACATATTATATAACGCTCAAGGGGTAGGTGGGTTCCTATTTTGATAGCGTTATACTGTGCAGGGTGGGGGGTAGGTTGAAGGTTTTGTTATATAACAAACTTTTTCAGCTTATGCTTTTTACCTGT
The DNA here is from genome assembly GCA_959347315.1 of Bimastos eiseni. NCBI lineage: Eukaryota > Metazoa > Annelida > Clitellata > Crassiclitellata > Lumbricidae > Bimastos > Bimastos eiseni. The sequence goes on from OY365807.1 coordinate 18,315,487, forward strand.
TTGCCTGCCAATTGGAAATTCCATGTACCACTGACCTTTCTGTTTAATCGAAGTTCACAATACGTTGTGAACCATAACTAGCACCTGGCGAAATAATTTATTATTTATAAATCCACTTTTAAGAATTTTCTTATTACAATTTTAACAATTTCCTGCGCATACACTCTAACATTCAATTCTGTGGGATTTGTTATGGTTGTGGTTTAAATTAAAATTAATTTACTTGAAATAATTATTTTGGTTCGTATAATCAAGATGTTTGACTTCATTTTCTATAGTATGTGTAAATAGTTTATGTTTGCTTAAATACCCAATTGTAGTTGTAGTATACACTCTGTATCATACGCTGTTAAATAGGCAGAGTCGTACCGCGGACTTATGGATAAATACCTAATAGTGCAATATTAAACCAATGAATTCTGTGTGATACTGTAATCCTCATTCCTTGTGCAAAACATGAGGGGAAAAATGGCGTTTTGGGAAAGAAATTACGTCACTACCATGTATTATCAGGCTTTGTTGTTGCTTCTGGGGTGGGGTAGGGAGTAGATAGCATGTCTGTTATATAACGTTATTAGGGGTAGGGCGTGGGTCAAAAGTTGAGATTTTGTGCGTTATATAATATGTGAACGGCCCCTAACGTTGTCTAGGGAATTTTGTGGCTTTGGATATTTTTGACAATTCGTTTCTTTGCGAAACATGGTTGTTGCGGTCTTGGATGTATTGGGTTGACTGCCACATTCCGCGGATTCGCCTATGAAAGAAAATGACGCACTTAGCTAACAAAATGCTGCAATATGCCAAGTGAATTTCAGTCGACGGCAGCGTCCTTTGTTGTATAAAGCTGTTGTTAAACTCTGGATCCAACCAAATGTCAGTCAAGAGAGAAACGAATTCGAGAGAGCGAGAGTCAGTCAATCAGCGAGTCGTTGAGTCGTCAGCATGTTCTGACATGTCGATTCTGTAGAAGTCGACGACGTCTATAGATCGCCAGAGGAAACATCGTCAATCGCCTTCGTCGTCGTGGCCAGCATCGCTTCTGGCACTGTATTATCACGAGCACGCTGAGACCGTTGCGTTCCGTCGTACCCACGAACTTCGCAAAGATCATTAAGGTGCGGTGCGGAACGATTGCGGTCGCCGAATGGCGTAAACAGCTGACTGTCTGATATGACACCTTAGTTCTTAGTTTGTGTTAATAATAAGGAATATTTGTTGGTGAAATAGTCTCTTGATGACCGTAAGAGCAGACCCGTCGACATTATCTCTACTCGGGTGGGCCATCCTGGTAAACAGCTCAACCCGCCAGTGGGCTAAGCAACAATATGATAATGATTTTATGAAAATGATCCCAACGTCGTGGTTCAAACAACAAAATGTGTCCAAAATCACATTTTAGCAATCACAATATTACGGAAATTCATGGCAGTTTGGGTTTATTGATGATAAATCACTTAATTCAGTACAACCATGACATCGCGACCTTCTACTATCCCTATTAGTGGAAAAAAGTAAAGTTGTTAAATCACAAGCACAGTTGCCGTGGAGTGATACTGCAGCCTCTGAACTGGTTCATACAGTATTAGTGCAACAAGGTTATATGGCACTTCTTGCTGCATTCCAGGTTGTACCATTGTAGAAGACAGAAACCTCTGAATTGGAGTTTGTTATTAGGTTTAGGACTTAGCCAAGGCAGTGCTCTCAAGAAATCTGCAATGTGCGACCATAACTTAGCTATTGATTTTCTGCACACAAAATATATCGCTTTACCTGAAGAAAAGTTTTATTGGAAATATAAATGTAGACCTACTGTTAATTTTAAAACGCAACAACCTCAACATATTGATTTCCACAACAGTTTTCTTTTCGTATTCAGTAATGCACCCTTGTGCAAGAGTCACGCTGGAGTCTACATAAAAACGTGGTACAATTTGAAAATTATTTATGTTGAATTATTTTTTTGTTTTGTGGTATACAAATAAATCATTGGATTGACAATTGATACATGTCAATTGATAGGCAAAAGCTCGATTTCACGCCTGTTCTGTTTTGGTTATGCAATATCCAGCTAATAACTTTTGTTCCCCTTTTTGTTAGTGAGGCGTCGAGTTGGAACGAGGACATGACACAAGATTTGTCTGCCTGAATATCTCTCTCCGATAACTGTAAAAAAATCGTGGTCCACTCAAAACCTCTACATGGAATGAACATGTATTTTCTATTTTATCATTGAAGCTACCGAAACTCACGAGATGCTGCTGAAATCGACAGCCGATTATTCAATCAGAACAATTAGGCTTACGCGTAATCGTCTTAGCCTCTTTGAATATAAAATCAGTGCCAATCGGTTCGTGTATAAAACACCTTTATTTTCCATCTTTGTAAATGTCTTATAATTTTATAACGGATACTAATGAGTTTTGCTATTTTAGTTTTGACATAACCTTTATATTAACTGGAATTTCAACACAAACTATAGATATCTGTATTCCCGAAATATGAAGCACCCCTTTATTATGCTGACAGGAAGATACGATCAACGAGTCAGCCGTTTTCTTACCGAGTCTCGCCTGATCTCTGGAAAGTCTGATGGAAATCCATGAGGTGTCTCCAGCGACTCTGGAACATGCAGAAATTGAAGAAAGAATTCCCGGTCGTATATTATTATACTACGTGAATTTAATGATGTTCAATGCCATGCTATTAAAACAAACAATTTCTCTGCGGCTAATTGATCTATTATAATTAAATCTAGCATCATTATCAAACGTCAAGGGTATGAGATTGCCTTTTATCATAAGAAGTAGATGTCCGCATAAATGTTCAAATTTGTGTTCATATATGTGTGTGCGTGTGTGTGTGTGTATGTGTATGTGTTTGTGTGTGTGTGCTATGTGTGGTGGCTGTATGCGTATGAGTATAATTATGTATTTACTTATTTATGTATGTATTCATTTATATATGTACGCATAAATTTTGAATGTGTATGCGAGACTGTGAGTATGTACATGTATTTATCTAGAAAGAACAGATTGAAACAAGTCATTCACGATTCCCTGATGAAAGTAATTTAACGGGTGAAAATAATCGCCGGGCCCCTCGCCATTCTCGGTGGGCCTGCTTAAAAAATGTACACGCTCCTTGGATGACCTACTCTTCTCTATCAGTTCTAGGATACTGACAGAGGTGTCTTTTACAATTCTCCGCTGCCTTAAGACGTTTTCTTTTTCCCTGGGGCTCCCAAGCTGAGAGCGCCTCTGAATAGTTTATGCTGTAGGGGGCGCTTTACAAGTGTCAAAATACACTGCACCACAATTGATTCGACACATTCAGCCAACAAAAGTAAAGCTTCATTCTAACATTGTAGAAGTTTCGACGTAGTTACAGCCGGGCTTTTCACGACTTTACAAACCCAGAAACGTTGCTTGGACTGGATGGAAGACTATCTGTCGGCTACCAAGGAGAGTGGCTAAATAAGCGACAGACTCAACCCCCTCCCTCGGCCTCTAACGCCACTCACAAACGAAGAGGACGCACGCGGAAAGATTCTAAGTCAACCAACTTTTGCGTCAAACCCTCGTCAGGACAACACTACATTGTTCTTGAAGCAAGCAGTGCTGTTTAGGTTTACTTAAACTGAAAGTAATGGCAGCGTTGACTGAAAAGTTCTAGTTCAGCTAAATGAAACTAAAACTGGAAATATCTGTAAACTGGAACTAAAAGTAAACTGATAACTACAAACTAAAACTGAACTTGATAGTTGGAAATTGATTTAACATTTTCTGTTGTTGCTAAACCAAATGATTGTCACTAATATAAAACAGAATATAATTGCTTTTTATGGAATATGCACAAAACTAAATCAAAACTTTACAGTTTTGAAAATAGTGACTAAGACTACAAGAGAAAGATGATAAAGCTAAGACTAACCTGGAGAGTTAAAAGAACACTTTGACTATTTTGGAACTTAAAAGTAAACTGAAACTAACACTGCTGAGGAAATAATCTTTGACGCAGCGTACATGAATTTAGGTATTCAGCGTGGGCAGGTTTTCTGACGGAATAAGTGGCGTTTGAGCCCCGATAGAATTTTCGTCGTTTCAGATAGAGTCGGTGCTTTCTGGTCAAGCAACGTGTCTTACGGACTGTAAAGACCTCAAGTTGCTCCCCATTTCAGGTTACTCCCCGGTAATCTTAAATCGATTTAAGATTACCCCCTCCGTGTTCACATTACACCCTTTCTGAATGAGTCAAAATGTTAAATTGTTATGTTTTCAACTAATGATAATCAGTCTGATTAATAAACACGTGACACATATTATAAGCTAGAAGGCTAGTTTCAACATGTGAAAAATATATATGTCAAGTATTCGGTTTTTTATGTTAAGTTATGACCGTGTTAACTGAATAAAGGAGTTAGAGAGCAACATCAAAACACCATAACACATCAGTTGATAGAAACTAGTGCTTGTTATAATAGAAAGATAGTGCCGTATTCCGTTCTGACAGCTTTATCTCAGTTATAAACGTCGATTAAAGTCTGTCTGTCAGTATAGCACCTTTAACAAACCCTATCACAAAAATAGCTCAGTCGTGACAATCTAAAAGCGTGGAAAAGCACGATGGGATGAAACTATATCGCTTTTGCTCTCACACTGTGAGAGGCGCTTTATGAATCCGTAAATAGAAGAGAATATTTATTTTGCTGCCTGTGTCTGAACTGTACGAGGTCTAGCCAAAGATTATTCTAGACAAAAAGACGGTCGTATGCATGAGACAGCAGAAGGTAACACGATAGGGAACGAGATCACCAAGTCCCACAGCGAGCTCAACGAGAAGATCGCTGACATCGTCGACGTGGATGGTGACAGTAACACAGAGACACACAGACACACACAGACAGAGACAGGATAACAGATACAAGGACACAGTCATGTAGAGAACACATGCAGAGACACAGACAGACAGAGCAGGAACACGCAGAGACAGGCAGGAACACACATATAAAGATACTGACAGACATATACATCATACAAAAAGACAGACAAGAACAAAGGCAGGAAATAATAGGCCTACATATACACATATATACAGACAGACAAAGACACAGTCACAGACGGAGACACAGAGAGGAACACAGAAGCTTTACTATTTACCAACCTGTAAGTTTAATTAATATTTAATTGATTAAATAAGAAACTGATGACTTGAATCAGAGTGCTTAAGCTTTTAATCTCACCGTGTCTAACGAGTTTGAATGCAATCGATTTATAGATCTGTTACAATGAACTTATGCATCTATTTTATCATTTTTGCAATTTAATCCGAAAATTGTTTTATTCCAGCATGACTCCGTCTCCGACAAGGTCACAAGATAGTGAATAAAACTTAACTTCATCTCGCTCTTAAAAATCTGACTATATGGCTTGCAGTTGAAGTCTAGAAAAGCATTGCAATTTCCAATGCTTCGACTGCGAACGCCCAAATGTCCAGACGACTTTTCACGTCTAAATTCACAGCTTCCTTACATATAATATAGGCATATGTTTTCGCACATCGAGATGACTTAGGTACTTTCGTTTCGAACGAATAATTTAAAAATATGAGGTAAACAAGTGTCAAAATCCACTCCATTTGGCATCAAAATTTGATGCCAAATGGAGTGCATTTTTGGCACTAAATGCTCAAAATTTCGCAGACTCCCTGGGCTCAGCCCCAGATCCCGCTGGGGAGCTTACGACGCTCCCCAGACCCCATAGTCGTCAGGGACTTATTGCTCCCTCCCAATCTCGAAGCTCTGCGACGCCACTGACAGCGGTCATTCAGACGTCTACCATTCAGATCCAGTCACTAGACACATAGCATCTCTTCCCTAGTCGGATGACACATGCAGTGAAGGATTACTCAAAATAGAATTGCAACTCCTGGAAATCAGTAAGTGATTGAGGCTGGCGTTCATGTAGTTATAAACCCGGCCATGTTGTTTCTGTGAATGGGTACGTAGATCGATGATGAAGAAGGTCAGTTTTCACGATGCCACGAGAGTCGAATTCTGGACTTACCACGTGTCGACGAAATGAAGGCCAACTTTAATCAAGATACGAATGCACTCATGACTCAGCTCACATTTATTAGTATATTTAAGTAAAAAACATCCACTCAAGACACATCTATCTGCTACTAATACTTCGTAATTATCTTATTACTGCTTAATTATCTTATTCATGTTATTGCTGAATTATTTTAATCATCTTTACTTATTCCCACTATTAATATCTTGGGATTTGTGTACACGAACTAGATTAGTTAATTAGTTAAGGCAAAAAACTTCTGTTAACTGCACTTTGATATACTGCTGACTAACATTTCACAGAAAGGGTAGGCCCGACTAGCGGGATTTTTGGGTCCCTCAGGGTCCTTCTTTTTCCATATTGTCACATCCCTTAGAATATTATGTTATTGCTAAAACGCTCTTTTGTGCAGCTTTTTTCGATTTTCTGCTTGTTATGTAATAACAGTGTACAATACTAGTGGGATCAATAAAAACATATTTGATTTGATATGATTTGATCTGTTTATAGGCCTACTCTGCTTGCTATCGTGATGTGGTTTTTCGGTTTTAAATTAGACGAAGATATTATTATTATTATAATCAAAGATTCAGATTAATGTACTGTATAGAAACGTCTTCCTTTTTGTCTTTTCCTTCCTTCTGGTATCCATTTCATTGCTGTTTTTTCAGGGCGCTGTGTTGGCAACTGCAGAATGTGTCCGTCCATTCTTCTCCACCATCGCCTGACGATCTCGTCCATCATGTCCGCCAGCCTCACGACCTCTCTTCAATTGTAACATGTACCCTCCATGATAATATGATGATGTGCCCATGATGGTACGAGGGCATCTCTAGGGCAAAACATTCAGCCTGCACGGGATTGTTGCCGTTTGTTTGCACCATTATTGAGTTATACAGATGCATTGTGGTTTTTAGTCCTATTGTCTTTAATGTCCATTCTTTGTGTTATCGATGGGCGTTCGACCTTGGGCAATGAACGAATGATTAAATAAATAAGTGGATGATCCAACAACTTGATTGAAACGCTTGAACTGGATGACAGAATTGATTGATTTAGTCATGATGCATTGTTTCATCCTTCCAGTCCTTTTCTACGATTTGTATTGTTGGAGCATTACGACCTCACTTCCTTGTGAACGCCATCACCCCAACTGAGCGTGTACGCCTATTATATAGAATGTTGATATTTCAGTGCTCTGTTACGAAACTAGTTCCAAAGGAACCGGTGTCATCTGATCGCGCGTGTCGGCCTATTGCTTGATACCAGTATAACAATGCAAACCTACAGCAGCCCTGATGTGCGTCCTGATTCACTGCATAGACATCACTTGAGCGAGGCTGACAGTATATTTAAATCAGTCGACCTATGTCCGCTTCCTTGTTACAGCCTAACACGGTTACATCCAGGGCTTAAAGTGTGCCTGGACGGTCATGGACGGCGTCCATGAAGACAGAGCAGGAACACGCAGAGACAGGCAGGAACACACATATAAAGATACTGACAGACATATACATCATACAAAAAGACAGACAAGAACAAAGGCAGGAAATAATAGGCCTACATATACACATATATACAGACAGACAAAGACACAGTCACAGACGGAGACACAGAGAGGAACACAGAAGCTTTACTATTTACCAACCTGTAAGTTTAATTAATATTTAATTGATTAAATAAGAAACTGATGACTTGAATCAGAGTGCTTAAGCTTTTAATCTCACCGTGTCTAACGAGTTTGAATGCAATCGATTTATAGATCTGTTACAATGAACTTATGCATCTATTTTATCATTTTTGCAATTTAATCCGAAAATTGTTTTATTCCAGCATGACTCCGTCTCCGACAAGGTCACAAGATAGTGAATAAAACTTAACTTCATCTCGCTCTTAAAAATCTGACTATATGGCTTGCAGTTGAAGTCTAGAAAAGCATTGCAATTTCCAATGCTTCGACTGCGAACGCCCAAATGTCCAGACGACTTTTCACGTCTAAATTCACAGCTTCCTTACATATAATATAGGCATATGTTTTCGCACATCGAGATGACTTAGGTACTTTCGTTTCGAACGAATAATTTAAAAATATGAGGTAAACAAATGTCAAAATCCACTCCATTTGGCATCAAAATTTGATGCCAAATGGAGTGCATTTTTGGCACTAAATGCTCAAAATTTCGCAGACTCCCTGGGCTCAGCCCCAGATCCCGCTGGGGAGCTTACGACGCTCCCCAGACCCCATAGTCGTCAGGGACTTATTGCTCCCTCCCAATCTCGAAGCTCTGCGACGCCACTGACAGCGGTCATTCAGACGTCTACCATTCAGATCCAGTCACTAGACACATAGCATCTCTTCCCTAGTCGGATGACACATGCAGTGAAGGATTACTCAAAATAGAATTGCAACTCCTGGAAATCAGTAAGTGATTGAGGCTGGCGTTCATGTAGTTATAAACCCGGCCATGTTGTTTCTGTGAATGGGTACGTAGATCGATGATGAAGAAGGTCAGTTTTCACGATGCCACGAGAGTCGAATTCTGGACTTACCACGTGTCGACGAAATGAAGGCCAACTTTAATCAAGATACGAATGCACTCATGACTCAGCTCACATTTATTAGTATATTTAAGTAAAAAACATCCACTCAAGACACATCTATCTGCTACTAATACTTCGTAATTATCTTATTACTGCTTAATTATCTTATTCATGTTATTGCTGAATTATTTTAATCATCTTTACTTATTCCCACTATTAATATCTTGGGATTTGTGTACACGAACTAGATTAGTTAATTAGTTAAGGCAAAAAACTTCTGTTAACTGCACTTTGATATACTGCTGACTAACATTTCACAGAAAGGGTAGGCCCGACTAGCGGGATTTTTGGGTCCCTCAGGGTCCTTCTTTTTCCATATTGTCACATCCCTTAGAATATTATGTTATTGCTAAAACGCTCTTTTGTGCAGCTTTTTTCGATTTTCTACTTGTTATGTAATAACAGTGTACAATACTAGTGGGATCAATAAAAACATATTTGATTTGATATGATTTGATCTGTTTATAGGCCTACTCTGCTTGCTATCGTGATGTGGTTTTTCGGTTTTAAATTAGACGAAGATATTATTATTATTATAATCAAAGATTCAGATTAATGTACTGTATAGAAACGTCTTCCTTTTTGTCTTTTCCTTCCTTCTGGTATCCATTTCATTGCTGTTTTTTCAGGGCGCTGTGTTGGCAACTGCAGAATGTGTCCGTCCATTCTTCTCCACCATCGCCTGACGATCTCGTCCATCATGTCCGCCAGCCTCACGACCTCTCTTCAATTGTAACATGTACCCTCCATGATAATATGATGATGTGCCCATGATGGTACGAGGGCATCTCTAGGGCAAAACATTCAGCCTGCACGGGATTGTTGCCGTTTGTTTGCACCATTATTGAGTTATACAGATGCATTGTGGTTTTTAGTCCTATTGTCTTTAATGTCCATTCTTTGTGTTATCGATGGGCGTTCGACCTTGGGCAATGAACGAATGATTAAATAAATAAGTGGATGATCCAACAACTTGATTGAAACGCTTGAACTGGATGACAGAATTGATTGATTTAGTCATGATGCATTGTTTCATCCTTCCAGTCCTTTTCTACGATTTGTATTGTTGGAGCATTACGACCTCACTTCCTTGTGAACGCCATCACCCCAACTGAGCGTGTACGCCTATTATATAGAATGTTGATATTTCAGTGCTCTGTTACGAAACTAGTTCCAAAGGAACCGGTGTCATCTGATCGCGCGTGTCGGCCTATTGCTTGATACCAGTATAACAATGCAAACCTACAGCAGCCCTGATGTGCGTCCTGATTCACTGCATAGACATCACTTGAGCGAGGCTGACAGTATATTTAAATCAGTCGACCTATGTCCGCTTCCTTGTTACAGCCTAACACGGTTACATCCAGGGCTTAAAGTGTGCCTGGACGGTCATGGACGGCGTCCATGAAGACAGAGCAGGAACACGCAGAGACAGGCAGGAACACACATATAAAGATACTGACAGACATATACATCATACAAAAAGACAGACAAGAACAAAGGCAGGAAATAATAGGCCTACATATACACATATATACAGACAGACAAAGACACAGTCACAGACGGAGACACAGAGAGGAACACAGAAGCTTTACTATTTACCAACCTGTAAGTTTAATTAATATTTAATTGATTAAATAAGAAACTGATGACTTGAATCAGAGTGCTTAAGCTTTTAATCTCACCGTGTCTAACGAGTTTGAATGCAATCGATTTATAGATCTGTTACAATGAACTTATGCATCTATTTTATCATTTTTGCAATTTAATCCGAAAATTGTTTTATTCCAGCATGACTCCGTCTCCGACAAGGTCACAAGATAGTGAATAAAACTTAACTTCATCTCGCTCTTAAAAATCTGACTATATGGCTTGCAGTTGAAGTCTAGAAAAGCATTGCAATTTCCAATGCTTCGACTGCGAACGCCCAAATGTCCAGACGACTTTTCACGTCTAAATTCACAGCTTCCTTACATATAATATAGGCATATGTTTTCGCACATCGAGATGACTTAGGTACTTTCGTTTCGAACGAATAATTTAAAAATATGAGGTAAACAAGTGTCAAAATCCACTCCATTTGGCATCAAAATTTGATGCCAAATGGAGTGCATTTTTGGCACTAAATGCTCAAAATTTCGCAGACTCCCTGGGCTCAGCCCCAGATCCCGCTGGGGAGCTTACGACGCTCCCCAGACCCCATAGTCGTCAGGGACTTATTGCTCCCTCCCAATCTCGAAGCTCTGCGACGCCACTGACAGCGGTCATTCAGACGTCTACCATTCAGATCCAGTCACTAGACACATAGCATCTCTTCCCTAGTCGGATGACACATGCAGTGAAGGATTACTCAAAATAGAATTGCAACTCCTGGAAATCAGTAAGTGATTGAGGCTGGCGTTCATGTAGTTATAAACCCGGCCATGTTGTTTCTGTGAATGGGTACGTAGATCGATGATGAAGAAGGTCAGTTTTCACGATGCCACGAGAGTCGAATTCTGGACTTACCACGTGTCGACGAAATGAAGGCCAACTTTAATCAAGATACGAATGCACTCATGACTCAGCTCACATTTATTAGTATATTTAAGTAAAAAACATCCACTCAAGACACATCTATCTGCTACTAATACTTCGTAATTATCTTATTACTGCTTAATTATCTTATTCATGTTATTGCTGAATTATTTTAATCATCTTTACTTATTCCCACTATTAATATCTTGGGATTTGTGTACACGAACTAGATTAGTTAATTAGTTAAGGCAAAAAACTTCTGTTAACTGCACTTTGATATACTGCTGACTAACATTTCACAGAAAGGGTAGGCCCGACTAGCGGGATTTTTGGGTCCCTCAGGGTCCTTCTTTTTCCATATTGTCACATCCCTTAGAATATTATGTTATTGCTAAAACGCTCTTTTGTGCAGCTTTTTTCGATTTTCTGCTTGTTATGTAATAACAGTGTACAATACTAGTGGGATCAATAAAAACATATTTGATTTGATATGATTTGATCTGTTTATAGGCCTACTCTGCTTGCTATCGTGATGTGGTTTTTCGGTTTTAAATTAGACGAAGATATTATTATTATTATAATCAAAGATTCAGATTAATGTACTGTATAGAAACGTCTTCCTTTTTGTCTTTTCCTTCCTTCTGGTATCCATTTCATTGCTGTTTTTTCAGGGCGCTGTGTTGGCAACTGCAGAATGTGTCCGTCCATTCTTCTCCACCATCGCCTGACGATCTCGTCCATCATGTCCGCCAGCCTCACGACCTCTCTTCAATTGTAACATGTACCCTCCATGATAATATGATGATGTGCCCATGATGGTACGAGGGCATCTCTAGGGCAAAACATTCAGCCTGCACGGGATTGTTGCCGTTTGTTTGCACCATTATTGAGTTATACAGATGCATTGTGGTTTTTAGTCCTATTGTCTTTAATGTCCATTCTTTGTGTTATCGATGGGCGTTCGACCTTGGGCAATGAACGAATGATTAAATAAATAAGTGGATGATCCAACAACTTGATTGAAACGCTTGAACTGGATGACAGAATTGATTGATTTAGTCATGATGCATTGTTTCATCCTTCCAGTCCTTTTCTACGATTTGTATTGTTGGAGCATTACGACCTCACTTCCTTGTGAACGCCATCACCCCAACTGAGCGTGTACGCCTATTATATAGAATGTTGATATTTCAGTGCTCTGTTACGAAACTAGTTCCAAAGGAACCGGTGTCATCTGATCGCGCGTGTCGGCCTATTGCTTGATACCAGTATAACAATGCAAACCTACAGCAGCCCTGATGTGCGTCCTGATTCACTGCATAGACATCACTTGAGCGAGGCTGACAGTATATTTAAATCAGTCGACCTATGTCCGCTTCCTTGTTACAGCCTAACACGGTTACATCCAGGGCTTAAAGTGTGCCTGGACGGTCATGGACGGCGTCCATGAAGACAGAGCAGGAACACGCAGAGACAGGCAGGAACACACATATAAAGATACTGACAGACATATACATCATACAAAAAGACAGACAAGAACAAAGGCAGGAAATAATAGGCCTACATATACACATATATACAGACAGACAAAGACACAGTCACAGACGGAGACACAGAGAGGAACACAGAAGCTTTACTATTTACCAACCTGTAAGTTTAATTAATATTTAATTGATTAAATAAGAAACTGATGACTTGAATCAGAGTGCAATTCTTCTATATGCGCACGTTATTATCGCGCGTTTACAAACTTTATTTTACAACTTTCAAAACGATGCCGGTACCACTGGTCCCTTGTCGACAATTTCACAAAGGAAAACAATCCTATGTAGGCCTACGCTTTAAATTGCAACAAATATTTCACCAACAAAAAATTGACGACTAAATAATGGTGATGGACAAAAAGCCTAACGAATTATAACAAATTCTATTTTTCGCCCATTGTATTTGGTTAAATAAAAGTTGGGTTGATAAAAATGTTTGCAAATCCAGCTTCTGATTCAGCAAGAACCATTTTTGTGAATTCAACTTCTATTTAGGCAAATATTCTTTTCAATGATCCAACTTTTATTGCTGTAGGCATTATGTTCATCTAAATAGCATCAGTTTTGGAAGAATGTCGTTCACCCATCCAACTTCTATTCCAGCATCATTAATATCACCAATCCAACTTCTATTTTGACGAACACAGTGGACCACAGTGCACGAACCATTTGTCGTCGACTTAATATGTTGGTGCTCTGCCTTTGCAATATATAGTTCTTAACTTTGTGACACTAGGGGCCATCCATAAATGACGTCACGCGCCTATGGGCAGGGGTCACAAATTTGTAACAATGTGTGACAAGGGGAGAGGAGTCGACGAAATGTGACGTCACATCAAAATGCGTAATTTTATTAAAAACTTACACTCATTTGAACAAGTTCCATTTAATTAGCAGTAGTTGTTACCACAATTAAACAACACTAATTATGACTATGATAGTCTTCATCCTGATGAAAGAATAAGATTGTGATCATTATAGGCTACTTATTTCTTCTCTCCATTTTTCTTCGTTCTACTATTATAATTTCAAATATTTTATTGCTATAAATAAAATTTTGATAATTATAAGAAAATTTGCATTACATTTGGACATCTGGTTTTATTTGGGGGTTAGGGCCTTGTGATGTGACGTCATATTTGAGGAGGTCATGGCATTTGTGGCGACGTGTGACGAAGGAGGGAAGGGGTCAAAAATCGTCCAAAATTGCGTGACGTCATTTTTGGACGGCTCCCCTTTCGTCCAGGCACTTCTTTATTACACTTTAAGCACTGGTTACATGTATATCCGGTTCTGTCTTGCAATTAGATGACGTACAGTAGAGCTGCATAAATATGTCTGCATTCAGTGTGACTGACGTTACGGTTCAAGGCTTGAGTTGTCACGAAATAATCATAACACTATAACCATCGTTTTTTATTAATCTGTCAGACAAACAGTGAAATGAAATGTGACAGTAGTTAATAGATAGACAGAGAACGATAACAGTTTCAGTTTCACGACTCTGTGTAATATTAGGCTCTATTGATCATTAGCACTGCCCTCCTCCTTTACCCATGCGTCGGGTCGGGTTGGATCAGATATTTGGCTTCAGAAATCGGTTCGGATTGGGCCGGGTCTGGTCTTGAAAATTGAACTCATTTATAACACTTCATGCAATAACAAAAGTTCCAACCCATTGCAGCCTGATGCAAGAGCAGTATCGGTGGCTCAGAATGGGCTAACGCCAAATTCAGACTTGCCAACCGAAACGGGTAATCAGGCAAGCCCTAGGCCTATCTGAAAATGTCTTCCTGCATGTATTCAGGCAGCCAAAATAGTCATTCTAAAATCACAGTTTAAACATACTTTTTGCTGTTTAATCATTAGCGATGACAATTGACAATACGTGTAGAGAAAGCCAAAAAGTACCGCTTGCTACTGACGATCTTAAAGAAATTGCCGTCGGTCAAATTGAGGTAACAACTACAAAGAAAGGTCTGATGTACTGAGGAGCGGCAATATATATATATGTATATATATATATATTAGTTAGATGTATCTATTGTTCTGGTTTTTGGATAACCCAATTAGCGCTGCACAAGTATTCTGGATGAGATTAGAGAAAAAACAAGGGCATGTTTGGTTTAGCCATTGAGCGAATAATGAAGGCAATGTCATGATTACCACACGTACAGTTCAACGGTATTTGGTGGACAGGGTTCAGCGGTTCACATAACCGTATACGACAGAAAATCGACGGTAAACACCATTCTTTCGCGAAGACTTCTCCAAGATCCTACAGGATTACTGCCTTTGGTGAGTTTCGAGCCTGTACTTTCGCCGATGCAGGCAAATCGTTCTAACCTCTCGGCTATCGTACCCTTCGGAACAACAACAATGCAGCATATACGACGGCTATTTACGTCTCAGACTATTGCAGTGTAATATATATCTTCTAAATTGTAATATAAATCTTCTAAATTTCTTGGCTTCGAACAAGAGTCGCGTCAGTCGTGGAGACCAACTAATTCACCGACAGAATGTCAACTCAAGTCCACGATAGCAAGGCTATGTTCTAGGCCTACGTCCTGGACCGAGGGTCAGAATTCGGGAAGGTCAAGCCGAAGAGATAGAATAATGGTGCGGTGGCAATCGATGATAATGGTTGTTGTTATATATGCCTTACGCATGCTTCTATTATCTCTCACCCAACATGGACTCGCATTCTGTCAATTAACCACTAACCACGCCACACAAAATTAAACTGTTGTGTTCTAAATGACCAGCATTCACAAAATGACTACTGTATCATGTATAGGCCTACATGCATGTCTTACCTCCAATAGAGGAAGTCTCTCTTGAGCTAATTCAGAACAGCTACTAAGGAAGCCATAAAGCACTGATGGTTTTGCTAAAAAGTGAAAGCAATAAAACAATTAATTAATTCCATCCACATATCTAGTGACGTCACGCTGATTCGCTTCTATTTAAGAGGCCAGCAGACCAAGCCATAAGCAATCGTTTCTGCAGTTCCCTGAAGGAAGCTGAAGCACATCATGGCGAGATTGTTGATTGCGGTTGATGTTTGTCGGCTAATGTTGCTTTTCGTTGCATTGGTTCTTTGTGGAAACGAAGTTCTTTCTCAGGCCAATCCGGGTCTTCAATTCCGTCTGTCGCAGAGGGGTTTCGACTACGCAGGCGAAGTGGCAACTGATCTGCTCTACGACGCAGTGCAGAGAATTCAAATCCCAGACCAGAGCGGAACGGCCTCGATAGCCATTGGACGGGTGAATTATGGTATTACAGACATGCGCGTAAGTATCTGATTCCGCGAATATAAAATTTTGACAAGACCAAGTAACATTAAAAGAGCGAATACTTAATTATCTGTAGATCAAGTAGTACGGCCCTACCCACGTCAGAGCGAGATACTGCCAATTAACACATTTTCAAGTATCACCCATCTGCTAAAAAACTTCAGATTACGTTCTGAACTGGCATTGTTCCCAGCAAATCTCAAATTGGCTAAAGCCACACCAATTCACAAACAAGGACCCACAGAGAGTATTTCCAACTATAGGCTCATATCAATCTTATCATACCTGTCCAACTTATTTGAAAAGGCCATGCATGTACGATTATATGAATATATTGATAAAAAGAGTCTGCTCTACTCCCTAGTGGGCGAAGCTCGACTTTCAGGCAGGCAATTCCACTTCCATGTCATTGCTCAACTTACAGGATAGTATCTATGCAGCTGTTGACCGTGACGAATATGCTGTGGGCATTTTTAATGATCTTGTCAAGGCCTTCGACACAGTGAACCATAATCTTCTTTTAACCAAATTATATAACTTGGGAATTCGAGGCATTACCTATTCTTGGTTTGCCAATTACAAGGCCTCGGTTCATAAAAAATATAGCTCATTACATTCACGTGACAATATTTTCAGTGGAAAAAATGCGATTTCGAAGAAAAGTTGGCGACCCACTTGGAAATCGTTTGCGACCCACTTGCGGGTCGCGACCCACAGGTTGAGAATCACTGAACTATTGGAATAAAAGAGTGCACATTCAAATTTTTTATTATTTTAAAAACTATGATCATGTTATGTCTTAAATTGTTACTATCATATTGTCATCTGTGATCCCTTCAATCTTGTACCTTAAATGGCAGCTCCAAATGCTCTTACCACCAATGTCCTGCAAGCTCTATAATTGCATTTCAAACCATTTCCAGCGGTAGCAGTTTTCCTAAACCCAACGTCGTTGACTAGAAACTGCATATTAGTATATTTTTGAGTGGATATGGAGCATTTTGCCATTCCGTATGCAGCTGTACAATCATTTTCAGAAGACGCAGTTTTATCTGAATGCAGAAATGTAACTTTTGAGCATGAAACAAAGGCAACAGCTTCAGCATTGTCCATAAGACTGTGTAACAGCTCAACTGGATCATTATTTGGCAGACACAAGCGAAAATGGAATCATGATGCTTGCATGTAGTTCAGCCAAAATTGCGCCCATTGCAAAGGACCTATTGTCAGTTCCATATTCACAGGCCTTTATAGACAAAATCTTTTCTGCATGTGGAATCTTTACTGATGGAGGAAGAAATTGCATGAAAAAGATCTCAGTAAATACTAAATGGGTGCGTCCTTGAAATTGTACAGTGATGTTGAAATACTTTTACAGCACTGAAATTAATAATAATTTGGAAAAGTACTTCAGAATCAAATAGGAACGATAAGTAGAATTATTTGTGAACATAAATTAAGGTTGGAAGTCATATGAATTAAAACTATATTTTAATTATTTTTGCAAGTAAAACATCACTCCTCCTCCAGGGTTCTCGGCTCCCCCTTAACCCCCTGATGGAAATACCTAGAGCCGCCGCTGGGCCAACTACAGACAACTTTAACAGCATTTTATCTATAACCTACAGCTGCCTACTGATATCATCACGGGCAGGAAGTAGGCTACTACTGCTAAACGGTCCTCGTAAACGCTAGCAGAAATAAACTAGGTAAGGAGCAAAAGAATTAACAATGAATACAGTTACATAGTCACCACAAAAAGTGCTTGATATAACGTCAAATACATGGTGCAGTACTTGGATAATTATGTGACAGGTGACAGACGCTAATAGGCCGTGGTCGAGC
This sequence comes from Bimastos eiseni, assembly GCA_959347315.1. NCBI lineage: Eukaryota > Metazoa > Annelida > Clitellata > Crassiclitellata > Lumbricidae > Bimastos > Bimastos eiseni. Next base: position 18,333,364 of record OY365807.1, read on the forward strand.
GTTGGGGTTTATCCAAGTACAATCACGTGGACACTAAACAATGCTAGAGTCTCAATTAGAGGCAACTGGAGGTACAACTACAACTTGTGGTACATCACAATTGGTGATTCGGGATCCTTCACGGGCTCGGTAAGCGGTGCCTCGATCAGCCTCTCAGTCAGTCCTAGTCTTCAGGCCACTGGGCATCCGACCATCTCAGGCACTAGATGCAGTTGCAGTATCTCATCCGTGTCGATCAGATTGAGTGGAGGAGCCAGCTGGCTGTACAACCTGTTCATCGGATACGTTGAGAGACCAGTTCGGGACCAGCTTCAGTCGAAGATCTGTGAGGCTGCAATGAACATCATAAACGGGAACGCGAACCGTCTGTTGACTTCGTTTCCGGTGCAACGAACGTTTGTCACGGACTATCTATTCGACTACCGCTTCCTCGTTGCACCTCAGGTCCAGAGCGGTTACATGGACACAAAGCACAAAGCCGCATTCTACTTCAAAGCAGACAGAACTGAAGCACCGATACGGGTTAGAAAATTTAATCATTTGATATGCGTGATACAAGATAGGAAATGATTTTACCTTTGCTATTGTCTGTGCGTGTATGTCTGAATATTCCTGACGGATTTATGATAATTAATTCTAAATTAACTCTAAATACTTAGAGTTAAATTATGGATGCATGAATAAGTAGGAAATGGCGGGTTTCCTCGCTTTAAGTGCTGAGAACACAGTTTTAATGCACTATACACCGGCTACTCATTGCTATTGCATTCACCATTCAGCTCTGTAACCGGTCGGGTTTCATGTTTCTTGTGCGACGTGTGAATTTGCCATCAGTTGTTACAAGAATGTTGCGTTATAGCCCCACATGTGGTTTTTAAATGCACCCATGTAATCTTCATCCAAACTGGTAATGAAAGTTGCATATTTGCAAACCCGAACCCCATCATGTAGGCCTACACAATGCAGAACTCGACTGAATTTTTAACTTTCGATGTGAAAGTAGCTTTAGTGTTTCTCGAAGCATAACAACGTACGATTTTAAATTGAGTGACAGTGAGAGCATTGAGTGACAATTTTTTGGCACGAATGTTGCAATCTTAAAAGCTAGTTGCTCACTGTCTAACTTTATTTAATTGAAGATCCGCATAATTATAGAAAGTCATTGAGCTAAAAGTAAAACCTATAGTTGAGCAGACGTTACTCTTTCCGCGTTTATACACAACGTTTGTTATGAAGGTGTAAAGTGATCCATTCGCTTAGTTTTAGATTTAGAAATTTTAATTTTAATTTACAATTTGAATTACGATTAAGAATACTTGTAACTGGTGATACAGATATATTGACGTATGGTCTTTATCCAATAATAATAATATTATTATTATTATTAAAATATATTATATTTTGATATAGAAAATACAAAGTGTGCTCCTTGACAAATGCAGAGTTTGCTTGTAAGATGACTTGGCAATGGTACATATAAAGTTTTCTTCTGCCTGCGACGATTTTGCGAATGTTATTGCTGGGTGGATGTAAGTAAGGAAAGATGACTGGATGGATGGATATATATTCTACTAGCTGAGGCACCCGGTGCCCAGGTAAAGACAGGTTTTTGGCCCTGGAGAGGAGGAAAGCGGTGGCCGCGGTGCTCACCAACCCCTCTACTGGGTGTCCGAGGTGTTCCCCGAACGAACGGCGAAGGTTTCAAGTGAATAACTGTAAAAGAGTCCAAACGCATAAACGGAGAGACAGGCACACACACACAGAATCCGGATTACATGTAAATAAAAAGTGTTTATAGTACATAACCACGTGACCGACTGTGCAAACGATACCGTGTAGCTGCTGCCTGTACGATATCTCGCAGCTGACACGATCCTGGCGAATGAGAAGGAGAATTTGCTTTTATCGCTGTGTCGGAGGTTTGCCGTAGGTTTTTGGCCCTGGGGACCAGGAAGAGGGCGGCCGCGGGTTCACGAATCCCTCAACTGCGTGTCTCTTTCGAGTCAATAGCAGCAAAACTGTGGAAATGCATCGCCGGACAGAGGACACACATAATCTCCTCTTTATTTATAAGATATACAGAAAGATAGAAAGACAAACCCATGGAATCATTCAATAGGGATCGAAGTACATCGATTGAAGAACGAGAGCATGTACATCAAATGGATATTGGTGACGATATTGCCACTCTCACTTCCACCCTCAAATAGTTAGATGGAATTACATTATTACACGTCGAAATGAAGAAACGATTCATGCAAATGAATAATGCGTCTTGTAGGCTTATCCCTTTCCAACGACGACAACTTCAGGCCAGATGCTGACCATCTGGGTATCAGATTACGTACTGAATACAGTCGGTTACGCCCTGTATCGTCAAAACATCCTTCGCTACACTCTGACGAATAGAGACGTTCAAGGCCGCTTCAAGAAATACCTGGATACCATCTGCCTTGGGTCATACTGTTTCGGCACCATCTTTCCAATTCTTTCCGCTCAATATCCTAACGCAACCGCGGAAGTGGAGATGACAGCAACACGAGCTCCAAATACCATCATTTCCTCCAGCGGGATACAGGTAACGTTTTCCGGGAACTTCTCAATCTTTGTTCGGCTTCCAAATGGTCCACTTGCCAATTTTCTTACAGCCAGTGTTACGTTGACCGTCTTCGGCTCCGTGAACTTGCATGGAGCCACTCTGAGGGGGACTGTGACGAGAATAGATCCTACCATCAGCAATGTCAGAAGTTCTATTGGTTCGGTGTCAGAAGCCGCCATTTCAAGCGCCATTACCACCGTCGGAAGTATGTTCATTATTCCAAAATTGAACGAGAAAGGTCAACAGGGAATTCAACTTCCAGTTCTTGATTACGTTAGGTTCAAGGACGTTTCCTTGGAGATGCAAAACCATTGTCTGCGCATTGTAACCAATGTCGAGCGGTCACTATGGTAAACATGGAAACATTTTCAGCATAATGACGCTTATTCAACGCTTGTCTTGAAGTAGGCCTACATTATGAGAATATCGCTCGTTCGACAAGACCTTGCTCTTACGGATATTTCACTGTCAGTTATGCCTTTTAATGGTTTCACTTGACTCTCAACGTTCTATTCTGATTAACAATTTAAGGTCGACTGTATCTAGTAATTTTAAAGATATATATATATGCCTATATAACATGTTAAATGGACGGTGAGATAGTTCTATAATAATATTGTTCTACAATATTCTATTCTGATTAACAATTTAAGGTCGACTGTATCTAGTAATTTTAAAGATATATATATATATATAACATGTTAAATGGACGGTGAGATAGTTCTATAATAATATTGTTCTACAATATTAGTGTTGGATATACAAACATTAATTTGTATTAATAATATCGCGTTACAGTATATGAAAATTAAATTCTTTGCTACCAATCGGTGTCTAAATGTTATTCTTGTTTCAAATTTAACTGTTAATTCATTATATTCGCAACTAAACAAACACAGTTTGTATACAGATTGTTGATTGTTGAGTTACAAAATAAGTCAGTCAAGGCATATCAGGACAGAGTTATATTATTGTGCGCACACATTGTATTGGGCATCTTCGTCCAAATGTTCTTCATCAGGTTTTCAGTAACTGGCACACGTGCATAATATATGTTGATTCGTCGATACTTTTCTACTGTTGACCAAACTGCTTCCGTTCCATAAATCCATAGGCTAACTCACCGATGTGACTTTGCCTTGCACAGCAGCTGGTGTCAGTAAATAAGCCACACAGTGTGCAGTCAATGTAGAGTGGCGACCATACTGAAACAACAAATCCATTAGGTGATTTTTGTACCATAGTAAAAAACATGAACGTAGCTTTTGTGCCATAACAAGTAACACTATAAGGTACTTCTTGCGCTATAACAAAAATTCCTCAACGTAGTTTTTGTACCATAACAAGAAAAACCCTAACGTAATTGTTGTACCATATCATATGTGTGTGTTTTGTATATAATGTTGTAATTCAATAGAAACATTGCATATATACATATCAATAGGTTCATGGTAATTCGACATGGAGTTGGATGCGTATCATCCTCTTCACGGATCGCATAGCTAGTTATCTGGAGAGCATAATTATAACTGAGACATCCAAGAACAACTCTCCGAAAATTCCACCCCTATTGTCCCTCTGACAGTGACAGACGAGAGCCTTGTTAAAGGAGGCAAGGTGGTGCCAATTATCTTTGTCATCACAAAATGTTGTTACACTGAAGCTACTACTAGGTCTACGACTGTCCGGCGCCTTGAGAGTCTCGAGAGAGAGAGACACCTGCCGAGATTGAAACATTCGATGCTGTTCATTAATTAAAAACCCCGTCAACTAAGTCTCCGCAGTTGATGCTAACCCGGACCTAAGAAAACAGACTTCCTCTCATTTTGAAACTCATAGTGCACCCTATGCCTAACGACGCTGATCAATACATTGATACTGATACGTAGATAGTAATCATTACAAATATACATAGGGCCAATATATTTTCAGGGACTCGGACGGCACTTGTCCAACATCGTGCTTATGCGACTGTTGGTCCTTTGCTTTGGAAGGATATGCCCTCTGTCAGTCGCACTCCAATTTTAACTCGAGGTGCTTCTGCTTCTGCCCGCATTCTTAAGACTTTTCTATTCCCAAGGGGCTTTTCGCACTGAGAGCTCCTCTGATTATATATATAATTATATATACATAAATATAATTGTATATATATTGTATTGTTTTTATGAATTTCTATAGCGCCTCTCCCAGTACGACCTAATCAGATATATATATATATAGGTCTTTAACAGCGCAATGCACCATAAGTTATAATTATGCGATCACATATAACGAATGGTTTTCCTAAAAATTTCATAACATGAACTCACCGATTTGAGTGTTAATGATTTGTTTTTGGTAGCAGGTTGCTGCGTAATTACTGCTTTCCGAATATCAATATCACGTCGCAAAGTATTGCCATAGTAGCGTAGCTGCAGTTGTACTCTTTTTTAACGGACAAAGTGTACACGTACATAGTACATACACAACCAAACAAGGGGATGTTTAAGCGGACATGCACGTACGATTTGTGGAGCTAACAGCAGTTTGGCCACTATTTAAGAAACCCGCTAAGTAATCATGAGTAGCAGTGCTATGTAACTGGATCTGAGTTTCGCAGCTGCAAATGGAGACTTGGGCAAACATGAGTTTTGTGTATCCGTTAATGTTAATGATCGTGGTGTTGGCTCTGCATCGAAATGGGGTTCAATCAGAGGTCAATCCGGGTCTCAAGTTTGGTTTATCACAGAGATTTTTCGATTACGCATCTGAGGTGGCAACGTATAAGCTCTTCGACGACGTGCAGAAGATTAAAATTCCCGACGTCAGCGAATCATTCACAAACATACAGGTCAGTATATGACATTTATATATAAGTCAAGCCCTATTCTCTCTTGTACCACGTTCCTCGGGTACTCCATTCAGAAATGGAATGAGTTTGCTTGGGTTCTTTAAGTTAAAACATTGTCAATTGCGCCTCGATTCAATATCTGACTTTAAAGACCTCCAACGCCTATGTGATAGGCTTAAACCTCTAGTTTAGACGAACGGGTTTTGGAAGGAGTATCTAAGCAATATGTATGAAAATGTGTCCTTATGATGTGTAATTATATGCATAAGTAGGATAACACTATAAACTTGCGGATACAACACTTTAACGATAGGATATTTCTTCTGAACGTTCTCCCGCGCATTTCAGGGACGCTGTAACTATTTTTAGCTCAAAATTTCGCTTGGATTCCTGGATAACTAGACCATTTCATTTCATATAGGCACCTATTTTATATTCAATCCTGAATAAAAATAAATTGTGTCATTTCTCTTGACAGACCCAGTGACGCATTTGCCTATAGGCTCACTAGAGGCTCGTCTAGGGGTCCCAAATCTCGAGAGACCCCCAAATAAATGAAAAGATTTCATACAAAATGACATCTCAAGGGGCCCCAAATGAATGAAAAAATTTAGTAAGAAATGACATCACAAGGGCCTCCAAATCAATAAAAAGATTTCATAAGAACAAGATTTCATAATACAAAACAACATCTCAATGGGGCCCAAACGAATGAAAACATTTAACAGAAAAAACATTTAAGGGGGTTTACAAGTGAATGAAACCATTTCATAAAATAAACATGTCTCACGATAGAATTATTTTAAATATAATATATTCTTTATTTTTCAGCTAAGCATTCACATGACAAATGTATTGTAGTAGGCCTAATTCATAATTGCTTTTTTAATATCAATATCAATTGGCGCGGTTAAATATGTTGGTAAGAGCCTTATGAGCCTATTTGCTTCCGGAAGTTGCTCATAAAAATTCTTGTGTTTTCATAATAAAATAAAATAATTTTGAATTTCTTTAGAGTGGTTTCTATAACTAATCATAATTAGCGTACATAACAAAAACTGCAGTTTAACTTTGTAGGGTTTCGCACAGGTTTTGCTGGTTACGAAGCACCAGAGTTTCATAAATTAAATCAGGCAATTAGGACGATTGTTGACTCTCTTACCCCATCGTTACACGTCGTCACAAAAGTCAAACTCTACTATAATATGACGCCACAAAGCTTTGCACCCCTTCCCGAAAAAAACAAATGTCCAGAATGTTACATGGATATTTTCTGATAATTATCAAATAAAGTAGGGTCTAACTATAACTATACAAATACTTGGAACATGGTGGGACGAAGAAAAATGGACAATCGACAGTGTATAATTATAACAAGCACAAGTATGCATTCCACAAAATGAAAGTTCTATTCGAATCATTTTTTAGATGTTTAATAACAATAACTCGAAACAATCCAGACTTGATGCTTCTCCATTCTCCCACGGCAAAGCAAAATTCTCCATCATAGAATAAATCGGGAGAGCTTGGATTTCTTCATCCTGTTGGATGGATACTGGTACTATTCCATTCAGATCCAGCTCTTCTCTGTCTACACAATGGTGCTACATAAACCAGCAACGGTTCTGTGTTTAAGAAGCGATGAAATGGGATGGAGTGCTGTGAAGAGCAGGACTAAGATGTTATTACTTTAGACACGAGCTTAAGAAGGCGTATAATTATTATCAACTAGGTCTACGATAATTCATCCCATTTTGAAATTGAAATTCTTGAAATTTGATACCGTCCTTCTTCCAACATTTTTTGCTCAGAAGTGCACACGCCTCGAGCCCTCGATGGCGCAATTGCAGTTGTACTGCAGAGCAAGTGTGCGCGAAGGACTTGTTCAAGGTCCCTACACGCTGTACACAGTGACTGACGCCTCGGACGAGGGTGGAACCCGATCACTCAGCGCACACTGAGTGTTACGGGCCGACCGCTTTGATGTGTGTTGGTCTTATTAAATTTATGATTTTACAGATAACAGACGTAATCAAGCCATTCTCAAGTCTTGTCGTCAATCCAGGTGGCATAACATGGAGTCTGCTCGGCGTTGGCATCTCTATAGCAGGCGATTGGGGGTACAAATACAAGGTATTGTTCGTTACAATCCGTGATTCGGGGAGCTTCACTACTTCGGTGAGCGACACCTCGCTCAGGCTGACGGTCAATTTAGGCATTGATGCCGCTGGACAACCGACCTTAGCAGGCACTGATTGCAGCTGCAGTATCTCATCCATGTCTATGAAGTTGAGGGGAGGAGCCAGCTGGTTCTACAGCCTCCTCATCTCTCTCTTCAACAAAATGATTCGCAACCGACTTCAGACGATGATCTGTGATGCAGCAACAAACGTCATAAACGGAAAAGCGAACGATCTGTTGGCGTCCATTCCTCTTCAGACGATCGTCGACAAGGATTGGATGTTTGACTTCCGCATCCTGTCTGCACCCTCCCTTCTGATTGGCTACTTGTCCACAGAGCATAAGGGCTTGTTTTCCCACAAAGACCGACGGACTGATCCACCGATATTGGTGAGAAAACTTAGTTCATTCCGTTGATATGACGCAATGATGCTTTGCATAAAATATAATTATGTAAAGGCAGATAAGCAAGTGCACAAGGTTTATCCAGAAAGATACGAATATAAGTACGTAAACAGGTGAAAGTGACATGCATTAATTAGCTGAATGAGGAATCGTAGCCAATACATGTGCAGTTAGTTTCATCAACTCTGTAGATACAATAATTATTACCGGAGTGATTATGTACTTTCGCGATCGAAGGATTTCTCGACCAAGGCGCATATCAGTCAATCAATCAATCAGTCAATCAATCAATGCAGTTTACATAGCACCTCTTTAAGTCTACTATTCGAAGGTGTTCCCGTCTCAGTCTCGGTCAAACAGGAAAGTCTTGAGAAGTTTATGTAATGAGCCGGTTAATAGAGAGAGTAGGTCTAATATGCGGCCGAAGCAATAAAATACGACACGTCTAACAAGACGTAACCTTTATTGGCGTCCAATTCTTGAACCATCCGAGAGTAAGGACTGAGTTTCCTCTACATAAACAGATACACTGTTGGCAATCAACGGAGGAAGTGCTCGCCATATGTTCTTTGTTAATCCAAGAGTGTTAGCCATTCCACAGCGCCTTCCCGCCGTAGAAATGTGCAATAGAAAATAATTGTAAAACAGACAATTGAACAGATAACACACAGAAGAAAGAAAAGAGTGAATGAATGAAGATAATTAATGTGTGGTCATTCATCTACGTATGCAATAGAATCGTCATTTCATGCAACTGATCAATCAATTTTTCATCCTGTAGGCTGAACCGTTTCCAAATAGGACGACTTCAGACAAAATGGTGAACCTATGGATCTCAGACTACGTACTGAACTGCATCGGTTATGCCTTCTTTACGGAAAAACTCCTGACCTTCACTTTGACTCACCGCGATCTTCCAGACGAGTTGAATGGTTACTTCAACACCACCTGTTCAGCAAATGCTAACTGCTTGGGGAACGTGCTTAAGGTGCTTTCCATCCAGTATCCGAACAGTTCGGTGGAAGCGCACATAGCTGTCACCAAGACACCAACTGCCAACATTTCCTCTAGTGAAATAGAAGTAACATTTTCTGGAATTATTGCCTGTCGTGTTAGACTACAAAATGGTTCGATTGCCCAATTTCTCATTCTCGATGTAGACCTGGACATTGTCATCGGTGTGACTTTGAACGAGACCGTATTAAAGGGCAGCGTGAAACGCGTAATCCCAACTGTCAATGTGTTGAGCAGCTTAGTTGGTCCAATTTCTCGTGATACGTTGTCTCAAGGTCTTGACACTGTGTTTAGCTCGCTCATAATTCCGGCCCTAAATGAAATTGTGCAAAAGGGAATTCCTATTCCGCTACCAAAGAGTGTCACGTTCGTCAATACTGATTTGGAGATGCTGAACCATTGCCTTTACATTAAAACCGACATAGGCCTACGACTCTCGTAGTACGTAAAAACGAGTAACAAATTATACATTGATGACAGAATAGAACAACTCAATTAAAATACATATTTGTTTTCTCAATGCTACAAAACAGCAACAAAAGACATTAGTTTGGTTAAATTTTCTTACTAAATTTTAGATTCTAATATACCTTTCATTAGTACTTATGAAATACGGTGACGACTAACTAATTTATATGGACAGTGTATAATAAATTATATATTTCCATGTGAAATCCTGTGAATTATAAGCTTTGGCTTCTCATCTAAACTTAGAAAAAGCAAATTAGATTACTGCCAGGCAAACCCTAATTTAATTTGCCGGATTTGACTTTACCGATGCTTTCTTTACCCAGTTTTCCTCTACAATAGACCTCCCATTTACCCAACTAATATCAATCCACCATTCCTAAGTTCATAGTTTTAATACCCCTCTCCAACTTTTCAAAAGCTAATACTTAAATGTTATTATATTTCCCTTACCTAACTTAGATCTATCATTTTCGTTTCTTGGGTCGACATTGTGCTCTACTTTATCATTCCGTGGCATAAAAATTATTGCCGGGACGTAGGCGTACATTTATTCAGTCCACTTTTAAATTCGATTCCTTGTTCGTTCCATGTGATGTCCACGTGCAGACTACAAGTTGGAACGTCAAAATGTTTCTGTTCTTCTGCAATTCTGAACAAATATTTTTTCGAAGTCTTGAAGAGTCCTGAAGTTATCTTTTGATAAATTGGTACTGATTCAATTCAAACATTTTTTAATCGGTTCCCAAACCCAAAGTGAAGCAATGAAGATTGATATTGTGACGGAAACTTCTCTGTCTGCCGATCTGTGACTGGTGGCTCTAAACTTTCTAAAGCACCCGTCGAGCTGCATAGGAAGGTAACGCTTTTCTCTTCTTCTTGCCCTCCGATAACAAAATTAATCGTAATCTTCGAATTTCTAAAGCGCAACTTGAAATCCAATCGCAGGGTACCAGCTCATTCACAAGCGCTGGATGGCGTCTCCTTTGTTCTGATCCGTCCGCGTCGGTACGGCCTCCGTGGTCTGTCAGAGGACTTAATGAATTCACAACAGCCGATCACGTTCAACGTTTGTTCTTCACTTAATCAATGTCACCGAACAATTCTTGATTGCCCTTGAGTGGGCAAAAAGATCTCGGTCGAAAAGTTCTCGGTCACCACCTTTGTATAACGGCATATTATGCTGGTGATGTAATGTGATCGAACATTTATACAGCGCCCCTTCAAGGTATCAACTCAGAGACGCTTTCTACGTACGGATTCCCGTCGAGTCGACTGCTGACAGATGGCGTGCATGTTCAGAGTCTCTGGGCTAATTACGTCGAAAGGGTAGAGCGATGACTGTAGACAGCGTTCGCAGACACAGTGACGATGTCGATGAGTAATCCCTCGCTGGTGGAAGATGACACACGTTCAGATATTTTTCTAGGCATAAAGGACCTAGAAAAGGCGTTCGTCGTTGTGTGTGGTCAGTAAACTGAATAGCCACCCTTGACTATTGGTCACTTCTTTGTCCGCCACACGCCGCCCTTCACCGAGACGAAAACACTCGGCTAGAGATGGTGTACACGGCCTGCTTTGGTCGAGACTTGACCGTATGCATCTGAAGGATGGGTAATCACATGCGTGGCATAGGTACACAGATGCGTCACTAGGGTTGATGTCACCCGGTGCGGTCACTCATGGGTGTCACCCCGCATGAGACTCCTTCCGTCCTTATCGTTACCAAAGCCGAAAAAAAAAGTCTGATACGCAAAAATAGCGCTACATGTAGAATGCTCCAACATCCAATTTAAAGTAACTTCAAACATGTTGGAGATTCAATATTTTGTGAATTGACGAAGTAGACGATCAACATGCGCAGAAGTCCCTATAATATGGCCTCAACACAGCTAATGTTTCTCCAAAATATATATGTGCATTATGTACGCTTATATATATATATATATATATATATATATATATATATATATATATATATATATATATATATATATATATATATATACATATCTATGTGTGCGTGTTATCACAGCCAGCATGATAAAATTTAAGCGATTGGATTCATGTACAACTAAGAAAACGAAAAGCAAAGAAGATTGACGCGCTGATTGACACAGCTGTAAAGTAGGTCTTTAAGAGCGCACTGCGCCAACAGTTGTCAAGGCGATCAAATGTAATAATTGGTTTACTTCAGATGCTATTCCCACATTGATCTACTACCTGGATTCTGGTTGCGGGTTGCTGCGTAATTACTGCTTTTCGATTGTGATAATCAATTCGCACAGTATAATTGCCTTGGCATTGGCATATGTTCGGTTTGCTATTGGCTATAAATAGGCCTAACCTACATTTAAAATGTACAAGTCGCAACAATATTGGTCTGCAAACGGCGACTTCTGAAAATATGAATGATATGTATCCGATGATGATGGTGATCGTGGTATTGGCTGTGCATGGAAACGGGGTTCAATCTCAGGTTAATCTGGGTCTTAAGCTTCGCTTGTCACAAGGGTGCTTCGATTACGTATCTGAATGGGCGGTCAACATCTTCCTCAACAACGTGCTGGATATTGAAAATTCCTGACCTGAGCGGTTCGACTTCCACCTACGTTGGAGACGTACAATATAAAATCGCAAACTCAGAAGTCAGTATCGCATAATATAAAGTTAAGATATATTTTCTGTTTTACCAGGAAGACATCAATATTCAGAATTGGAATAAGTTTCGCTGGGGTAATAGAATGAATTGTCGATTCCAACTTATTTCGGTCTCTTGTTCCACAAAACTCGGCGATGCATTGCTAACACATAATGACCGATTCAGTTGCCGAGTAATAATTTATTGCGTACTAGCTGGGGAACCCAGCGTTGCACGGGTATAGGCAGGTTTTTGGTCCCGGAGAGCAGAAAGACGACGGCCGCAGGTTCACCAACCCCTCTACGGGCTGTCCCAGGATGCGTATACAGTACATACCCACCTGACCGATTGTGCAAACGATGGCCAACTACCGTATACGTGCTACCTGTATGATATCTCCCAAACCGTCCATTCATTCATGACGGTGTAAAAGAAGAAGAGGTATGGCAGACACATCCCGTGCACATGTCGGCAAATGTGCAGCAGGTGTTTCGTCGACATACTCCTAGCGACTGTGAAGGAAACATTCCTTGGGGAGGTCCTGAGACACGTTTCTGACCCTGGAGACAGAAGGATGACGGTCGCGGGTTCACCAACCCCTCTATAACTTGGTGTCCCAGGTGTTACCCGACCCAACGGCGAACCATTTCGAGTCAATAGCTGTAAAACAGTGCAAACGCATAGCAGGGACAGATAATCTTCTGTTTATTTATAAAGATGATCAAGCATCTCTTGATCCAAGGGTTTTGGGGAAGTTCTAGTCATAAATGCCAGCATGAGAACCTCATCTGTCGTTGACCCATAAATTATTCTTTTCAAATAAAGAATGCTATTTATCGATCGCACTGGGAGCACATTGCGCAAACTTCATCAATCAGCCGCGCGGAGATATAACATGTAAATAAATGTTTATTTAACTATAGCACGGACGCTCTGACGGAAAAAGTCGCATACATTAGAAGCTATCGACCTACTACAGTCACACATATTGAATAGCCAGTTGAAACTAAAAATATTGATTGTGAGTTCCACACTTAGAACCCTTTCCTGTGCCTTTGGACATAGGCGTACATGTATAGTCCTTTGATATGACGTTAGGGATGTTTTGTTGTTTTAATGCATGTTGAAATACACAGAGCATTCAGAAATGAGTCTTAGATACAAAGACTATACGAGTCACTGCCCAACATTATTCGTCTGTAACCGCTGGAGCTTCGCAGCAGACCTCATCCAGGGAGCACCAACCGTCTGTACACCCAACCTCTGTACACTGTGTACAGTTATCCATCGAGGAGATGATAATAACTATATAAACGAGAAACTGTTCAACGATATGAATGCGTCCTTAAATAAACGTAGGCCTACGCTAAATGTGTATAGTGGAGAAGAACTATAGAATATCATGCAGTAGAGCTGTAAGGCAATACGATGCAAAGTCCAACTGATGTTTTACAAGACGTACAATTTTATAATCTGCGTCCCCAACTAAACCGTTTTCATGCATTTTGGTAGAATATTATGATTTTAACAGATTGCTAGCGTGACTACACCGTTGTCGTCAACCTTCCTCCTCGATTCTAGTTCCATTACCCAGCGTCTATCCAACGTTTACCTCTCTGGAGTAGGCGACTGGAATCACGGCTACAGCAAATGGTCCATGCGGTTTGGCGATTCGGGCAGATTCGAGGTCTCATTGGGGAGTACCTCGATCAGCCCAACGGCCAGACCCGGCCTAAATGCCACCGGGCATCCGACAATCACAAGAACTGGCTGCAGTTGCAGTGTTTCGTCCGTATCTGTCTCGTTGATAGGAGGAGCCAGCTGGTTTCATACCCTGTTCATTGGTGTGGCCGAAACGAGTGTTCGAAACCAGTTCCAGACAAAGTTCTGTGAGGCAGCAACAGAAGTCATAAACGGAAGAGCAAACGAACTGCTGGCGTAAATTTCTCTTCAGATGATCGTCACCAAGGATTGGTCGCTTGATTGAGTCTCTTGATTGAGCTTCCTGTCAGCACCTTCCCTTCGGGGTGGCTACTTGTACACACAGCATATGGGCACGTTTACTCACAAAGACCAAATGACTGATCAACCGATACTGGTGAGCAAATTTTGCATATAATGAATGCAAAGGATGCGTAAATATTTGCACAAGGTTTCTTCAAAGTATACAAATAAAGGTAAGTAGGCAAGTGGGAAGTTACGTGCATTTATTAATTGTTTTTCAGCTCAGTTAGTTATCTTAGCAAATACACTCACAATTATAACCGTGCACCACTAGAAACTCCTCGCAAAAGTGCTTTCGCGATCTTGGGATTTCTCGGCTTAGACGCATATTCGACAACGTTTCTCGACATCCAATTTCCATCAACAGATTGAGGGCTGGGTTGGTGCTGAATAAATTGTTACACTACTGAAAATCAATGGGTAAAGTAATCGCAATACTTTCCTTCGCCTTGTCGCAATGTGGTAGCAAGCGTTCTTCACACGGCCGCCATCTAGATGTGCAACAGAAGACGTAAAACGAACAATTGAATGATACCAGTAGCAAACGATCGAAAGCAACAGCTGATCAAATTCAAACAACGATTGAAGTGGTTCTTCATTTAACAGACTATTATAATCATCTGATTGATCAATGTTGTAGGCTGAGCCGTTCCCAGCATCGAACACTTCCGATAGAATGATCACCCTTTTCATCTCAGATTATGTACCGAAGAGCATTGGTTATGCCACCTTTAAGCAAGGCCTCCTAGAACACATTCTCACAATCGACAATCTTCCATACAGTATGAGGGGTTTTTTCAGCACTAACTGCTCCACAGAATCTACCTGTTTGGGGAACATTTCTCGGGAGATTGCCAACAGGTTTCCGAACAGTTCCGGGGAAGTGGAAGTAACTGTCACCAAGGCATCGAATACCAGCATTTCCCCTAGTCAAATTCGGGTCGAATTTAATGCTGCTATTACCTGCCTTATTCGTCGTCCAAATAATTTGCATATCGAGTTATTTAAGTTCAATGTTGGCCTGGAGGCTTTCATCACGGCGTCTGTGAATGCAACCACGTTGAAGGGCAGCGTCACTCAAGTCGTTCCAACCGTGAAAGAGATTAACAGCTCAGTGGGTTCGATATCCATGAATAAATTATTGCCAACCATTGACAGTTTTTGTAACCTGATCCTGCTTCCGTTCCTGAACAAGACATGTGAAGAAGGAATACGAATTCCGGTTGTGAGGAATGTCGATTTCAACAACCTTAAATTGGAACTGCAAGACCATGGCTTGGTTATTGCAGCCGACATGACGTGGGATACTTAAAAGAAAGTCGGTATCGAAATCGTTAATTCCAATTTCCTGACAGACTAAGGATTTCAAATTTCGCTCTGATGCTACGAAACAGTGACGAAAAGACCTATTTCCTTCCTAAATTTAGACTACGACATGTCTTTTGGTTGATCAATTTTGCGAAATATTGAGAACCACAAACTATCAACACTCATCTTAGTAACATATATATATATATATATATGCATTTCTTTAGCATAGCCATAGCCACGCCCTAAGTGCTCTAGTACAATTTGAATAAACGAAGGTTGCTACTAAGAGGTGCTCCCGACCGCAACACAGCTAATGTTCAGAGCACGTGATGTCAATAGCAGGAATCAGAATATAGCTGTCGTCGGCATATTTGCAGCGCCTCTGATTAGGTTGTACTGTGAGAGGCGCTTTATAAATCCGTAAATGGAATAGAATTTGCAACCTATTGCTGCGGTGCACAGGTTTCAGGCAAGAAATAGTCACCACAAAGTAGGCGGCCCAAGCCCAGATCCCGGTATGATATTCACATTTATTTTACATAAGACAGATACCTGGCCGTGGAATTTTATATAATGCTGACGGTTTGGAATAGTGATGACTGATGAGATCCAATTGTACGGTAAGTCAGGTAATGTCAACAAAGCAAATTGGTCAGATAGGTAGGAGTGGCTAACCGCATCAAAGGCACGGGAGAAGTCCTGCGAGATTGGACTTACATAGGGATCGTCTTGCAACATATCTAGGAGTTCATGAGTCAGTGCAATGAGGGCAGATGTGGTGCAGTCAGAGTGTCGAAATACAAATTCATATAACCTGATTAAGATGTGCAGACCTATCGGTAGATCAGTTTGAAAGCAAAAGTAGGTAACAGTTCATACTCATATTTTTGTTCTAGAATTTGGCTCTGGTATTTTTTAAATATTTCATTGCATTATTATGTAATGCAATCGGCAAAATATCGGTCATTCAGTGATGATCTAAAGCTAGGATACTTCAATATAGCGTCTTTCGAAAGCTCTAAAGGCAACCAGTCAGGGACTCAGGGTCATCTTACATCAGGCATCAATTTCCTTCAAGACTATTAATGTTTCGTTTATTGAAAGAGCTGAATTTTTATTCTTTGTGATGGAGATATTTTCATATCATACGAACAGACCTGTTCTATATCTTGAAATAGAGTTGAATAAAAATTTACAGAAGGCTTCTCACAGCGGTTTTGGATCTATTTTGTGCGCGTCTGTACAACGCCTATTGTTAGACACAGCGCGATACGGCACAAGGTAAAAATGGATAGGCGAGAATTATATTTATTGGAAGTGTCTGTGAGTAAGTCGATGACCATGCATTCGTCGATGACCATGCACGAAGGTATGTTTGTCTGTAGTAACCTATTTGGCTGACCGCGTGTTTGCTTAGAATCATCTATGCTAGAATGCAAGTAGATTAAGCGTAGAAATCCACGAGGGTGGCTAATCGTGTCTTAACGATGCTCTATATGAAAATCGCATTATTTGAGTTTCGTCTATTGTGCCACTCAGATGCCGTCGTATTTACGTCATATTTACGTCATATTTTCATCCAGGTGTGTATGAAAGTTATGCAATCCAGAGTTGTATGGTCTCGAGACAGTGTCTCGGTCTCGAGACAGTGTCTCGGTCTCGAGACGTCTCGAGACAGCTTTTTAGTGTCCGGTCTCGGTCTCGGAAAGCTGCTGTCTCGGTCTCGGTCTCGAGGTAGTGTCTCGAATTTGTTGAAATTGTCTTGAAGTGAATGTCTTGTTCTGTCTCGAACAAGCGGTCTCGATAAGTCTCGCGTGAACTGTCTGAAAATCTTGCGCGGCATTATAAAAACTGTTCTAAGGAATTTGTACTATATACATTACAAGTTTCAAATTGAAATTACAAATAAACATTATTCCCGAAAACTGATACATTAGCATTTCACATAGGATCACTTGTCTTTTACTGTCTCGTACTGTCTTGAACCTAGTGTCTCGGTCTCGGTCTTGGTACCTCACTGTCTCGGTCTTGGTCTCGGTCTCGGCACCTTACTGTCTCGGTCTCGTCTTGGTCTTGAAGTTTCAAGTCTTGCATACAACACTGATGCAATCTGCTTTTTCGCACAGGGCAAACTCATCGTTGCCAGTGCGCGAGCAGCGGTTAGACGGCTTTGAGCCTTCTCTATTGTTGGTCTAGCGTATGGACTAAGCTATTTGCATTATGTCTTATGTCGAAGATTTTCTCAGTTGCGCTCTTCTTTGTCGGGGTTGGGTTAAAAGCGTTCCTTTTTAGAGCTAGTAACCTTGAAGTGGCGCTAAATATTTCTTTACGATGCATAATAAGTAAGTTAAAAGCAAATTTATTGATTGAAAATTTTTGAATAAATTAAGGACATAAGACGAGGCATAGGCTAATGGCTAATTCTAATAAATTGGAGCGAACAATAAGAATTATGTTTAAATTAAGTGTGCATGTGAGCATATATGCGTATGTGCATGTCTGTGTTGGGTCCTTGCGTTTGTTAAGCTAGTTCCATGTGATTTGCTTTCGAGTGGCGCTTTAGAAGTATGCATGTGAAGGTATGTTAATCCTAAGCCAATAGTGGGCTTTGCGCAGGACGCCCTGGCCAGCCAGCAGGTTCCGTTTAGTGCAGGACACCCAACAGGCACCAGCTGCTAAGATCCACATATTGTAGGTGACGTCACTTCTGTCTTTGAATCGACCCATAGCTAACTACTTTAGGTTTTTATTCAGCAATGCGTGATGAGAGCACACTTCGTGATGTGCGCATTGAAAAGCGTATTTGCCAAGGGTGAGTAACCTATCATACGTGGTGACGTCATTGTTATCCTATATTTAAAAGAATTGTATACCGATCATAAGTGCAGACTTCTTCAAACTTTCTGACGCTTTGCAGATCAACATGTCGCCTTCGATTATGTTGGTTTTCTTGGTCTTGGTTCTCTGCGGGACTGGAGTCCAGTCCCAGGTCACATCTGGTTATATGCTTCGTGTTTCTCAGAAGGCCTGCGATTTCGCAGCCAAATTAGCAAGTGCCCTACTCTTCGAGGAATCGCAGAAAAATCGAATTGCTGACCAAATAGGATCGAAATCCTTATTGGTTGGAGACGTGAATTACGAAGTCACAAACGTACAAGTAAGTTGTTTAGGGCAGGCTTCAGTTTTGCCAAGGAACTGTGCGTCTATTAAAGCTTTGTGGCACAGAGTTCCAGCTCCTTCGAAAGAACTTCCGGTTCGAACGTCCTCGAACAGCTTATACATCCTTCTCCTGCATGCTAATGTCGTTGGACACCATCCTGTAATATCACTTGCTTGAGGAGAATTTATGTCAACACTCAATATTGAGCGATTCAAAGCATCATGTCTAGGTTCTCCTCCTTGACCATCCTTCCGATATTCAAAGCATCACATATTTTCTTCAGTATCATTTCACCTTAATTTGATTTCTATGCAAATTGCTACCAAAATGAACCACATAAATTATTGCAACAATTTTTAATATGATTTAAACGATGACACATTACACGTAACACCTTTTGTCTTTTTCTGAAAACGTCCATTTCACACAGGAACTTTAAGGAATGCCATTCATTGCCTCTATCCGATAGCAAAGAGACCCAGACATCATAGTGCTACCAAGTGGATGACGGTACTATGTAGGCCTATGTTAAACCCACTGGTGATCAAGAACCCGCAGTTTTTCCTTGGTTCAATAAATAAATCTGGAACTCTGATGCAGTCTATCAAGCACAAACCGTGTTGGCCTATTGCACGACCGATGACATTCCCATTCACTGTGATCATGCATCTTAACCCTATCATTTGACGATGATAAATGTTTCTACATGGTCTGCATGTAAGCACATGCATTCCCGTAAAATGCTTTTACGGGAAAAGCATTTTAAACCCAGAAATATTATGTTAAAGAGTAATAATTAGATTACAAGCCATGCAGATCAAGTACAAATCAATATATATATATATATATATATATATACCTCGTGCCATCATAATCGGTTCTGCAGTTCTCTATGCTAACAGAATTATTTTTGCATAGGTGACAAACGTCGTTAAGCCGTCGTCGACCGTTGTGCTGCGTCCAGGCGTCATTGTCTTGACATTGACCAATGCGAGCATCGCTGTAGCAGGCAACTGGAGGTACAACTATTCATGGTGGTTAATCGATACCAGTGACTCGGGCAGCTTCAAGGGGTCGGTGAACAATGCTTCGATCACCCTGTTTATAACCCTCGGCGTCGATGCCAGTGGACATCCGACAATTTCAACCGTTGGATGCAACAGAAGCGTATCGAACGTGTCCTTCGAAATAAACGGAGGATCGAGCTGGAAGAACAACCTGTTCAAAGAATACATCAAAAGTTCGATCCAGGACCAACTCTGTGCTTTTTCCTCCAGACTGATAAACGTCAGGGCAAACGACATGTTGGCATCGTTACCTGTTCAGACGACATTTGCAAACGACTTCGTCTTCGATAACCGTTTGCTCTCCGCACCTCGGATCCAGAATGGCTTCATTGACGTAATACATAAAGCCACGGTCTACTACAAAGGTGATAATTCAGAGCCACCAATAAAGGTGAGAAAATTTAGATTCGAATGCGGGTGTGGGGTAAAACATTTGTCTGATGTAATCCGAACTGGAGAGTTGCACAGCAAAGTCATCATAATAACAATTATTGGGTATCCGGATAATTAGCCTACCGTAGCGCCCGTTTTGTACCCTACAATATCGCTGCCGCCGCAAGTCTGTATGTGAATCTACAGAAGTTAGGAAGAACAGAATTTCAGAGAGGATGAGACTGGAAGACGAGATTGAGAAAGATATATGACGATGAGCGAGTTCGAGGACCCTGGCGGTCGGACGATGATTAGCTAACCAATGTACGAGGGTTGAGATGTTTTGGTCAATAGTTGTCAACAGTCTGCCTGAAGGTGACAATTATATTAAACACGGAATCTTAATCTACATCAGTTTGGTAGAAGTTTAGAGAACAGAGGATTGCTATTACGGTGGATCATGTGCAAATTGAAATGGGTGAGTTCTGATGATAGATGCTGACTAGTGCTGACAAACATAGGCCTATCAGCAGAAAACTCTCGGTGTTTACAGAAACATTAATTGAATACATTTATAAACCATGAACTATCCATGTTAAGGGTGCCTCTTCTATAGCGGGACCTTGGCCCTTTACGGTCTTCCTTCCCTATTGCCCACAAACACGCAATCTCTCTCTCTCTCTCTCTCTCTCTCTCTCTCTCTTTCTCTCTCTGTCTCTCTCTGTCTCTCTCTGTCTCTCTGTCTCTCACTCTCTCATTACCCTGTCATTTATTTTTGTTTTTTGCTTGCTTGATTGGTTGGTTGATTGTGTGTGCCCAATTAAAATCTTTGGAGTTGTCATTGGTTAAAAACTAGCTACCTAGAATGTTCGGAATCATGGTAGACTTATCCACAAAGTGGTTCAGTTGATCATTGTTATTCACAGAGGTTAACACGACCAAAGATGGTCTATATATATATATGCATGTATATACACACAAGCAAATATAATGTAATAACACACGAGGCTATTGATGTAAGGCCCTTGAGGTAAATTCAGTGAGACAACACAGTTCTTTTCAAAGGTCGCTATTTAACTGAATGAGTAAAATTACTATTTAGTTAGTCAAGGGTTCGCCATGTGAATGTGCTAATGCCCGAATTTATGAACTGCCGAACTATTTTGCAGATACAAAAACGGCCAACTGCAACAAGCATATGTATACATACACCCAAATAGGCAGAAACATATAAACATGCTTCGCTTCAAACAGACAAAGAGACTCACACATTTAAAGGCGTGCTTTCAAGCAGACAGAAGGAACCGTCATAAAATAAGTCGATTGTGTATTGCACTCACAGAAGGACTCGTGCTTTACCAAGGACAGACTAATTAAATTTGATGCGTGATGTATACGCGAAAGCGGACTCGTGTGAAAACCGACGCTTACAGAATTGCTCGGAGTAAACCTAATCTCACTGCACGACTTGCATTCAGATCGTTCAAAGTGTGACAACGAACCTGGTCATTGGAAGCGTTCAACCTGAACATCTTCTCTCGTCTCTACCTTTTTAAAACCAACAGAAATCATTCGGTGCTTCGATGCATGAAAAATTAAACCAGTTAACAACCAGGGCAGTCGATCTGCTCAAATCACGACAAAAAAATCAGGCAACTTAAAAATCTGTGTGTGCACATGTCACCAATAATCGGCATAATAATGACGACGATTTACAAGGCGCCGTAAACGCGGCCATACCACTGCAATTTATGACCAATTATGTGATCTGTCAGCTGTTAATCCATTTGTCAGGTTAGCCTAATAGTGAATAATGGTTAATAATAATTAATGAGGAAATTGATAATTTGCAGGACGAACCAGAGAATGAGCGAAAGAATGCACAAGAATTAAGAATTAAGAATAGAGCGTACAGATTTGATTTACCAAGAAAAGAATTAACTAATTAATTAAAAGAAAGAAAGAATGAGTGAATGAATAAATAATTGATGAATTCAATGATCGATACATCAATCAATCCATCAATAAATCTGCAATATGTCTTGTAGGCGTATCCGTTGCCAACAACAATGACGTCATCCGATAAGATGCTGACCTTTTTCCTCTCCGACTATGTACCGAATACCATTGCTTACGCCGTGTATCGCAAAAACATGCTTCGCTACAACTTGACGCATCGTAATCTTCCAGACGGGTTCAATAGCTGCTTGAACGCCAGCTGCTCCGGACCCTGCTGCGTGGGAAATGTCTTTCCGAAGCTAGCCAGCCAATATCCAAAGGCATCAGTCGAGGTGGAATTGGTGGCTTATAAGCCACCGACGACCAACTTCTCTTCCAGCGGAATAGTAATCACGTTTTTCGGGGTTGCGACCTTCAGGGCTCGCCTCTCGACCAGCTCTCTTGTCGAGATTCTTACTATAAATGTCACCTTGAACGCCTTCGTTTCGGTGACCTTGAACTCAACCGGGTTTAAATGTAACGTTACGAGAATTGTTCCATCCGTGACCGTCCTGAAGAGCGCCGTCGGTTCAATCTCTTCTGATGACCTTAACAAAACCATCGAGCTTCTTGGGAAGACGATTGTCATTCCACAGATAAACAACAAAACTCGCGATGGAATTCGATTTCCTTTCCCAATTGACGTCACTTTTAAAGACGTTGCTATAGAGATGCAAGAGCATTGTCTGCGCATCTCAGTCAATGTCGACCGAAAGCCGTAACTATGGTAACCGCTCCGAAAAGAAAGCCACGATGTAAGATTAATGAAGGAAGTAACAGCAAAATAGTTTGACTATTGTTGATGTCGTTAATTTCATAAATAGCTGCTTGTAGCGACAATTTGTGACTTTTGTTTACGACTAATTCATGAATACTCAAAATCACTGGATAGTTGATAGCCTACGGTCTAGCTTATAGTACGTATGATTTGTTTAACTACACTCAGCTTGTGTGAGCCTAATTAATACGGTACATAACGACATAGGTATTGATTTACAAAACATTGTCATAATGTATATGAACTAGAGTCAAGTAGACCTTTAAGATTTAATTTTTCCAGATGAATCGCGAATACACGCTTGGTTTAGGCCTATTACTAGAAGTAGTGGTGTTAGCATTGTTAGCGGTTGGAAAAAACCAATAAATGTTCTGAAAGGGCTCAGACTCTTTGATTCTTTTAATTAGAATTACAGTCTCACGCTCTAAAGCGTTGTGGTAGGCCTACTTGCAAGATTGTCATGTAGGCCTATGCCAAGCATTCAGCTCTAGATCGACCAGAATTCAAGAGCTCGTGTTAGAGTTAGGTCGTCGACAACAAGTAGCGTTAACTTTATGTGTACTTATTCCTCATGTTACTCTCATTTGCATTTTCAACAACAGCAACAGCAGCAGCAACAACACAAACAGTAGCAGCAGCATCATCAGTCAATCAATCAATCAATGAAATAGTTGAGTTCAGTCTTTTTGAGTTTTGAGTCTTTAGAGCCCTATGTAAATGTAAATAATTAATTTCAACAAATTGAAACAATTCAGTGCATCTATAGACCTGTATACGCTGCCTACACTGGCATTAATAATATGAAATGTAATTCAACAATAATCAAATTAATAATACGAATACGATTTCTGGTAATTGTCTGTTTCATAACAAGTTAATAATAATAATAGATCTTAACTACCGAAAGTAGGCTATAGGTAAATAAGTAGGTAAGTATACTACTTACTACGGTATGCAGACGCACGTCTGGTAGGTCTACCAATTATATAAAAATTTAAAGTTATAAAAGTTTGCAAAAGAAAGTGTTAATTTTCAGCCATTCATATCGAATCCACAATGGGTAATAATGAGATAATGAAAATAGCAAGTAATTGACAATCCTAGCGTAATTCCTCGTGTTTCTAATACCGCTCCTATACCAGTAGAACCTGCATGAACAACCGCTTATCTTTTCTAGTGTAATATGGAGTTTTACCATAAAGCAACGATGCGTGGAGCTGTTGGTTGACTAGAATTGCCCGCTGCGCTTGAACAAATATTGAACAGAAACGAAAGTATGAGGCTTGCATATACGCCACTGAGTGAAACCGCTCTTTCCCGTCTTCCTAATCGCATAAAGTTAAAATTGTCATGTTAATCGACAGACGTCAATTCACAATCTATTCTCAGAAGCTGCGTCAAGTTAGGAGAGTTGTCCAGAGCAATGTTTATGAAGAGTAAGAACTCGTTATCGGAAGACCACAGAGATCAAAGCGTTTAAATTTGAAACAAATGGTCGATATTTCAAGAGATAAGAAACACCAGTGAGCAATCGGTCATCATGACACTAGTCTGTCAGTCTCAGGGCAGGGGATAGTCCAGCGCGTGACTAAGTTAAACAATAACTTCTTTTCGACAACGTTTACGGCATGACTTCACAGCTTGTTTGTCTGTTTGATTTTAAATTGATTGGGAACGACAATAAAGTGTGCAGTCTGTGCATTGTTATTTTGGAAAGCGGTGCATGGGCATGGACGGACGCCAGTAGGCCTATATAATTATAATAGCACAAATTTAAATTCTAATGAAAATTCTGAGTCGCCAACGCTGTCATAAATTGTCCGCTTGCATCGTCTATAGCCTGCGTCCATAGTCTGCGGATGATAATCGTGGAAAAACAAAACCTGGCACTGTTATTATTATATTATGATGGATAGAGTTGGTATATTCGTCAAGACTCAAGAGTACTCTCAAGATATGAATGTTCTATAACCTTGTTTAAAATTGATGCTATTGTTTATACTTTTTGTAAGCTACATGTACTGTGCATTTGCTAGTAGTCTAATAAAGAATATTCTTACTTACTTATTTAGTTACTAATATACAAAACCATGCAGGGTCCAATGTTTGCTCTCGACTTCATCTTAAAAGAATCAAAATTCCATCATCCGCAAAAGTCGACGTCATCCACAGAAAACAGCCCTTAATTGATTCTAAACAGATAAGCAGTGACGTCATCCTTAACATACGTTCAACATCTGAAGGTCTGGCGGACGGAAGAACGTTTTCAGCCATACACAATAATTTCTATCGAATTTCTAACTAACGCAGTTACCAACGATATCGCTGAAATATGGCAACGCCAGCGAACATTGAAGTGAATCCAAAACAAGGTAATCCGGACGTCATGTTGTGTGCATGGCCAAAGGCCTTCAACCATGCACTTCAAACGATCATCGACTCTATCTTCCAAGCAAGGACGCTGAGTGAACTCTACCAATCAAACTCGGAATTTACTAATGTAATGGTAGGTAACAACTCAGAATTGCCTTATGCGTGGGTTCTCAACCTGTGGTCCGGGGCCATCTGGCTGGTAGTCCGCAAGCAGAAGCCTACCATTTACATTTTTTTAAATAAAAACACATGCTAAGCAGATAACTATTGCTTTAGCTTAATGTTTAAATATTTATTAAAATTAGCCTAATAGACCTACTTAATGAGCATGATACTCAAACTGATTGCTATGAAATTTATTATACTAAAGTTACAGCTTGAATTTGAATTTATATAAATTTCATACAGCGCCGCTTCATACGACTATTTTATAAGCGGTCCTTAATTGATTGAGAACCGTAGCCTTTTTGTGTAATTATGCATGCATGCATGCGTGAATAATGTAGGCATGTATGACGTACTATTCATCCATGCAAGTATACGCATGTTTTTATGTACGCATGCATTTCCTTATTATATAGCACCTTTACAGACTTGTCAAATGCGCTGAAAACAAATTATAAGTCTAAATATGTCGCATGTGCAGTAATGGGACCAAAGGAATGTTGGCGCAATGGGACAAAATGGATGTTGACGTAATGGGACAAAATGGATGTTGGCGTAATGGGACAAAATGGATGTTGGCGTCATGTAGAAATTGCATGCGTGCATGAAAACATGCGCATACTTGCGTGGATGAATAGCACGTCATTTCGCGGTGAGAGGCAGTTTATTCTGTGTATACAAGGTCAATGGACAAACTCACCGTTTCAATTAGCTACACGTACGTAAGGACCTGAACAAGAATCAGAGTAAAATTTGCTTTGGTTATTATCACCCGTAGACTATGTTATGCAAATGAATCTATACTTAGTCGTAGGATAATTCGCATTGCTTGTTTTCTCTTTGTTCTCACTAGGCGTAACCAACTCCAACGAGGTCTATTGTGAAATTGCTTAGTATGATTATTTTTCTTTGACTGTTTGTATATGATGCTTCCGCAGCGCATTTGCAGGTGGTTCATTAGAGTACATACTTACTTACTTACTTACTCTTATAGTGTCCCATAATTATTCGGCTTGTCTGTGTAAGAGAATTATGGATTGCGGTTAGCTTAATTAATCACAGGCGCTTAATCAAAACAAATTCGATGGGCAGAAGTTCAAGATCCATGCAAAGAGTCAGACATGTAGACTGTCAGACGTCTAACTTGACTTGGATGATGTTTATGATTGATACGGTGCCTGAAGGAGGTACGTAAGGACCTGAGCAGGAATCAGAGTAACATTTCTGAAAAATCAACGTTTTAAATTTTGTGTGAGAGACTTGTGGAGATATAACATAAGGTGATGTTTCGATGAGTTTGTAGGATGGAATAGACATTTGTCGTATAAATCGATGGAGTTGGCTTAGGCCTAAATAGGTCTACATGGCATTAATCTGACGGAATGCTTTGCCGCATCAGACTGAGCGAGTGAATGAGGACAGGGTCTTTAATATAATACAAATGCACACGCATTTCTGTAGCAATCGTATAATGGTCTCCCAACTCACTTGTCGGCCCTTCCGCCTGGAACACATACCCCATGGAGATACGATTGATACCAATGCGTAATGCGCCATTGTGTTACAAGTTGATTTGCATCGTCGTGGTTGCGTGTGGAGTGCCTCTGAGTCTGAGTAGACTTCCACAGAGGTGCCATGTAAATGCTGGAATGAATGAATGGATGAATATGTAGAGTCAGAATTCTACTGCGCAGTTGAACTCCCATTATCAACCGATTAATTTGTTAAATTTGTTTTGATAGAAAGCTAATTAAAGCCCTGATCGTTTTCTCACGCAGGTGACCAACGTCGTTAAGCCGAAGTTTCAAATCTCAATCGAGCAAGGCATGCTGAAGGGAAAGATCGACAACGCCAAGTTCAATATTCGCGCCGATGAAATTGCCTTAAGAACCGTTAAGACCTTCGTCAAAGCCGTTACTGTTTCTTTCACCGTCGACATCATCGGCACACAAACCCCTCAGATGAAAAAGCCGTCGTTCAATGGCCGCGTAAGTCTGACCTGCACTTCTTCTCCAGTCTTCAATCTGTCCGACATCGACAACTCTCCATCGCCCTCCACCGACGACACCGCTGACCACAGAGACACCAACGCTGGCGTCACACAAACAACAGAGATCTGTATCCCGGTGGAAGCCGAACCAGACATACAGAACGGAAAGCGCAGCTCTGGCGATGGAGAACCCAACGCGAAAAGGAGGAGGACGGATGATCAAGTGGAATCCACAGACCGTGTGATAAACCAAGCGATACGCTATTGTCTCCTGCAGACCTTTGCCGATTCTGTAGTGGAGAAATTGAACGGCGCTCTGCCTGTCCACGCTCTTCCGTCTCATGCGAGCAACGATTGGCTGTTCGACTTCGATGAAATGTCGACTCCTGAATTTCAAAATGGTTACCTCGTGTCGGAGCACGTGTCTGTCCTCAGCTACCGAGAAGAAGCGATTCAGGCAATGACACCGGTCAGAAGACTTAAATCACCTACATATATATACAGTCTAATCTGGTCTAGTCTAGTATACTAATTATTATATGTCTTTATTGCCCAGTGTAGTAGGCCTATAGTAAAATTGTCAAATACAATATGACTATTTGAAGGATTAGTTTATTAACTGAGTGCAAATAGTTTGTTTATTGGTAGTTGAGATATGTGTTTGAGAGGAGCTTGCTTCTTTACTTGTTATTTGAAAGTTTACAATGGACCACATTCGCCACACACCACTGAATGAGTCATATCATCCAAGCATTGACATCGACATATGTCGGTCATTCCTCTGTCAACATTTATTTAGCGGTCATTTTGCGAAAATCTTTATGCCAAATAAGCGGTTCTGTCTGAAGAACCACACATCCAGAGCTTTTCAAACAGACATTATCATTGACGAAGATATAGTCAGAGGGAGCTGGCAGATCTCCGCTCAATTCTATCATATTTTCTAATATATTTTATACTTCGTGGTGTTTCAATCCAGTCTGTCCAACTGATTAGCGGTCACTTTGAAACAATAATTATTTTGTATCTCGTGCACATTTTCAAGTTGAACTAATTATAATCATAATTATTAATTATGCAGGCTGAAAAATATAGCAAGCTCATGGCCACCTTCCTTAGAAAGGCCAAACATGCGGACGATCAGGACGCAGAAGAGTCTCAGTTGGAGTCTGAACACAAAGATGATCGGTGTGTTGTTCAGCTGGAAGGGAACGACCATGAAGGGCAAGAAATTGAAGGAGATGAAGATGCTGCAGCCGATGAATTAGATTATGGCAGTGAACAGTCAGATTTGTCGCACATTGAAGATGCTACAGACGATGTCGCGTGTGAGAGCGATCATAATGAAGAAAGTTGTCACCAAGATGAAGGCGCTGCAAATGCTGAAACTTCTAGCAGTGCAGTGCCGGGTGTAATTCTGTATCATGATGGTATTGTTTGGGTGTTGGCGACATGGATCGGACCGTCAAATTTAGCGCGCGGAGGGAGGGGCGGAGGGGAAGGGTGTCGGGGGAGGGGGCGCCACAAAATGTACGTTGCCCC
Organism: Bimastos eiseni; assembly: GCA_959347315.1. NCBI lineage: Eukaryota > Metazoa > Annelida > Clitellata > Crassiclitellata > Lumbricidae > Bimastos > Bimastos eiseni. The sequence continues at coordinate 18,362,262 of OY365807.1, forward strand.
CGGGCGCCAAAATACCTTGCTACGCCACTGGGTATAATTAATAGCTAGCCAAGTGCTGTCGACGTCAAAAGGTATTTGCCTCTCTAATCGCTGATCATTAACTTTCCCATGGACCCCACTGTGGCCCACGGTCTTGGCCCGAGACGTCCATTTTCTCCTGAATCCGTCACTAAGTCAATCATACTCCCACCAATCAATTATTCGATCAGGCAATCAAGCATTGCAATTTCCTCTGAATAAATCGATCATCCAATGATTGCTTCTGTGTTTTAGGTCTCTCCTTTTCCGGAACCAGTCAACGTCGGCCGGATGCTGACCATCTTCATCTCAAACAGCGTCTTCAATACTATCGGATACTGTTTCCATCGACATAACATCCTCAGCTACAATCTGAAACAGGATGACCTCATTGCTCAACCAACACAGAACGACTTAACCACCAACGCCTCTGGAAAGACTCCGTGCTTGTCGGACTGTTTTCCAGAGTTCTCCATAAAGTATCCAGGCGCCTCAGTGGAGGTGAACCTGAGTGCAGCTGAAGCACCGACTGCCACGTTCTCTGGCATAAACCTCAAGATCACATTGCTGGGATCGGCGATGTTTCGAGCGCTTCTTCCAGATGGAGAACTTGTGGACATTGTTAAGACTGCAGTCACCATCGACACGTTGCTGGCAGTCAAACTGGAAGAGGGAAAGCTGTTGGGCAGTGTAGTCTACATCTGGCCTACGTTAATACCCTCTATCAAAAGTGATCAGAATCCAGTAAATTACAAAGTCTTGAAGAAAGTCATCGTCATGATTGCTCGGCAGTTTCTGAGTAAGAAGTTCAACGAGATCGCCCAGCAGGGAATTCCACTTCCACGCCCTCTCATTCCAGGAGTAGTCCGCTTCCAAAATACTCTGATGCGGATGGAAGGGCATTTCCTTCGCGTCGACACCGATCTCGTCTTCCGTTCCTAGGTCAATATATTTCTCTTCGTGAGATTCGTATGCGTCGTCTAACATAGTTACTTTAAGTCATCATCAGCATCATCTTACAGGCGTAATTAACTAATCAATAATTAATTATTGATGCTTGTGAACAACTCCTTCTATGCGGATAATCGTCGTCAACGTCAACATTTGGTTATTCCACATGAGATTAAATTAGATCTAAATTAAATTCTGCCATAATTATTAGATTAATCTCGTTCCAATAAAAGTTAGATGCAACGTAAACTTTGGAATACGATCGATCGATTGATGAAAGCCGAGCAAGTGAAATTCGCATACATCGTCATCATTATCATCATCATCATCGTCGTCGTCGTCATCATCATCATCATCATCATCATTATCAGCAGCAAATAGATTACAAGCAGCATCATAGATCGGGAAAAGAGAGAAGATGTCAGCCGTATAAAATTATTGTATAAAGAAGATAGGATCAAGAACAGAGCCTTGAGGAACACATAGTCTAACGTGAACCCATTGGGCTCTGTATTCACCAGTAACAATCATTTGGGTTTGCTCAGAAAGGTATGAGCGTAACCGAAAGAGGGTGGGGCCTTTCAGGCCGAAAGAGGTCTCTAGAGGACGGAGAAGAATACCACGATCAACCATGTCAAACGCTGCTCAGGCATCATAGAGAGCCAGAAGAGTTATTTCAGACCTATATCAATGGCAGAGTAGATCTCAGAACAGAGGCGTAGCTAGGGGAGGCAGAGGGGTACATGTCACATTTGTCCCGGCGCCTAGTTGGGGCGCGCCAAAATGAGGATTAAAACTATTATTCTTTTTAAATTTAGGCCTTTAATTTAGCTTCGCCTTTCTTCAATGAGAGTCAAAGAACCAATATAATAATTCAGAACAGTTTTGGGTGTTCTCTATATATAATTATGAGAACCGTTCTCGCGCGTCAATCGGATCTGTATGTCCTATCACCTACAACCTGCCCGTCATAAACAGGCCTACTGGACCGCACAAAGGACGCTAACCAGACTATAGCATCAGGCAGAATACGTTCAGATAGCTTCATAAGCTGAGTCTGAGTAATCGGTGTCTGACATTTTTATTAATTATTTATTTCTAATTTAGCTTCTGCGGCATCGTGTTATTGTGAAGCACAGGAGCCAATAAGCAATCTAAGGTAATTTCGAAGCGAAACCGTTGGCAGTTCAACGTGTGAACGTTCTTATTGGACAAAATGCGATCAGGCATTCTGATTAAACCCCGCTTCCTGATACAGCGGCTGGTAGTCTTAGCTCCGCCTCCTTCCATCGTGAACATTGTCTTTGCACATTTTAAACTTAGAAAAACTTCAGTTTAGTCGTTTACTCCGAACGCAAATCGATTGTAAAAGATAAAATCTGCGCTAAACATGACCGGTTATCGACATTTTAATCGTCATTTCATGATCAAAGATGGAAATAAACTGCAAAGGGAGTGCGTCCGCTTATCGTAACAGCCAGATTTGTTCCTTTACAAAATCGATGACTAACGTGTTGTTTTAAGCGTCAATTTTCTATGACAAGGAGACGATTTTAGTACAGTGATTCGAAAACACTGATAGTTGGAGCTTTAGCCTATAAAGTCCAATGCGTAAATTGACTGCCTTGAGAACGTCGTGACTTTTGAAGCGAGTGTGTTTGTTGACGTGTGCCGCCGGAAGGACTTGTAATGTATGGACAGTGGGTAAGTGTCGTGATCTGTCTTTTTCTGTTGGCGCGTGCTAATTTGATTTTGAAAACTGGGGGACGATGTTCCGTGGCAGGGTTTAACCCGTATTTTCGTCGCTAGCTGTTTTATGTGATTTCATTCTGTAAATAAAGTCATGGTAAAGTATATGATAAATGATGTTGTAGAGTGTTATGACTAATGGTAGAGTTGGTTGTGAAGTTGTAGAGCTGCTGTGGGGAGGAGGAGGAAAACGTGTGATATGTCTTGTATTAGTAAATACAATCAAATGATACTTACGATGAGGGTTTTGAAGGTGGGGTGATGATGATAAGGATATTATTGGTGTTAGTCGTGGTTGACAACAATGGTGTTGACGGGGATGAGCCCTTGATATGTAAATTCTGACCTAATTAATGTTCTATTAATGAGTCTTGTGCTGTCTCTTTGTCCAAGTAATTGAATCCACACAAGCCAGGCAGAGAAATGTGATATGAGGTCATTGAGTTCTATGCCCAACTTCTTTTTCCACTATGTGTTCCTCTAATGTCATGTGTTCCTCTAATGTTCAAACATCTCTATATCTCTATGCCTTACCTATGTCAACAGATATGGACAAAACTGGGCTGTATGATTATTATCTTTTCCAGTTTGCTTTGAGCAAGCTGGAATTTTAAAGTATGGGACAGTAAGCTCTGTTACATCGAGGTCAGCCATGTTGCATGTATATCAATAACACTGGGGAGAATGTTGGCTAATCTGGAGTGCTTTCCTCCTACTAATGTGCATTTTCAACGAGATTCATTTATGAGTTTTACCTGTTTTTATCCTTACAGATTTATGACTTACTTCTAAATCATGGGGAAGAAATTTATGAGCCTTTTTATTGCAACGCCGTCGATGGTGTCATAATAATTTTTGTGATCAATATCATCATCAGAATCATCAGAATTATTATTATCCATACTCTACTACTGATCCATGTCTTCCTTAACATTGCCATCATCAATTCTGAGCACTAAAGCTGTGTTTACAGTAAATTAGTATTAATCAAAAGTCTCCATGCCTTTGTCATTCTATTAGTTCTACCACGTTCCTCCATGTTTGGTTTGAGTCTTATTCATTGCTATATATTACCATAATTATTATTTTTCGTGTTTTACTCTTTAAGTGGGTTAATCATGACCTCCCTCCATCACTAAAGGCTAAGCTAATGATTGATTTCTCTCTATGGACTTGTCCCTCTTTAAAGGCAGTTCTTTTCCCAGGGTTTCCTTGCAGAGATCGCCTCTGACTAGTTATTCTGTGAGAGGCGTTATATAAATCTAAAAATATGATACGATATAATGGACTGCACATTGAGCACACTGAAATATAGTTAAATCACCAATGCTTTGCTCATTAGCAGATAGAACTTAACACTTAACTTGATTATTATGATTAGAGTACTAAGGTCGGCTTAGATGTCCCATGGGCAATGGACAAAGTTTTCATTGCCCTTTGGCTTGGACAATAACTCAGGACTCAATTTTAGAGACAATAATAATATGGAAGCTCTTTAATGCCAGGTCCTGAAATTTGATTCTTCCCAAAGCCCCGTTCCTTCCCTGCTCTCACTGCCCTTCCCCTTCATTGCTAGCAGACAGACATGCAGACCCACAAACAGACACCTTAAAAGATGTGCATGCTGACAGATCAAACGGTGACAAGACAGAGAGAGATTGACCGACAGACAAGAGGACAGACTGATGTAAAATGATGTGTGTGTAGTGCTCGAGTCTTTTTTGCAGACGCTTTCTTCAGTGTGTATATTGAAATCCAATATACTGACTTGAAATTTGAGAAACACACAATGTGCATAAATAAACAACACTTCTTGCTAGCTACCCCATTGTCATCTCCATCTGATGCAGGATAAGAGTTGAAAATCTCTTGTTACTATAGGCTACATGATTTCAAATTAGTCGTATGGGATAACTATTAACTAATTTACTACCAGCTTCGGCAACTTAGAGTGGTATCCCGCTCCCTCTCCCAAGACGCTGCTACTACGCTTGTCCATTCCTTTGTAGTCTCCCGCCTAGACTACTGCAGCGCCATTTATGATGGGCTCCCGGTGTGTCAGCTTAAATGCCTTGACAGGGTCTTGCGCTCGGTAGCCCGACTGGTAGGTCGCATCCCTAGGTTTGACCGAGTCTTTGGGTACATGCGTGATGTCCTGAACTGGCTCCCTTACCCACAGCGCATTGCCTAACGTGTCTTGCGCTGGTACCACGCTGCATGGAGTGCCTGGCGACCCTCTACCTGATTGAACTCTGCTGCCACACTGCCACTGTTGGACGCCGTGGTTTGTTGCGCTCTGCTGCGCAAGCGGAGTTGCTTATCCCCCGTGCGAGGACTGCTATCCGACAGCGCCGTGCTTTTTCACTGGCTGGTCTGGTGACCTGGAATGGCCTTCCAGTAGCATTGCGCCTCACACCAATAGGCCAATCTGCTCTGTTTTTCTCTGGCCTTAAGACTGTCCTGTTTGACCGTGGTTGGGCTGGGAGAGCTTCTGAGTAGAATACCTTGAAGGGGCACTATATAAAACTGCTGTAATAATAACTGAACGTCAGTTGAGCGATATACCCTTGCACAACACGAACCCATTCATAGAGACATTGTTCATCATCGTCGTCGTCGTCATCATCATCATCATAGAATGGATGTATAGCACTTATTAAATGATTCCTTAGAGTTTTCTTTGGTTTAATGTAGATCATGTGGTACTCTGTTTCTCCCAGTGTAGTTTTATAGCAAAGTGTCATCAGAATGAGATATTTGTTCTGGATTCTGAAATTCTAAATGATTCAAACCGGGTTCTACAAAATACTTAGCAGATAGTTTTGCCAATGAGATTGTTAAGCTTTTGTGTAGGCTACCTGTAACAACGCTTGCTGCATGCCGGTGGCTGGCAGGTGTCCCATTTGACAAATTTTACACATGATTGATTTTCAGGTATGGTTTATTTATGTAGGTCGACCCACCACAGCTGGCTAAAGCCAATTACGGAACAAAACGGATTGCATTGACATGCTTATAGGAATATAGGATGATGCATGTTTCAAAACTAGGTCTAGAAAATAATAAATACTGTGATAAGGGGTAATGTTAATGATAATGGGTTTTGGTGGGACCAGTGGAGGATGGCAATTTTTGTAATGACGAGGGAAGGAGTAGGGGAACTGTAAGTAGGATGTGGGGTAGGCAGAAGGCAAAAGGATTTTATTTCTTTTATTAAATATTGGAGTTATTTCTTATTTTAGTATAATAAGTTAATAACCATGTCACCTTTATATTCATTATCATCATCATAGGGCATATAACCATCATCATCATCATCTTCTTCGATAGCTGCTTTTTTTTATCATAGTCGTCACTGTCATCACCGTGGGCTTTGTCGGTGACCCATGGGTCTTATCGTTATCTTGGCCTTGATCTCTTAGTTGAATGCAAGAGAACAGGATGTTTACATAGCCTTATTTTCAGAGTGGTTGAGCTTCCTCATCAGATAATGAAGTTACCTCAGTGATTAAGTTAACTTCTCTGCCTACTCATCCCTCTTGTGCTGAGGGTGGCCTTGGCAAGGGGGTGGCCTTGGCAAAGGGGTGGCCTTGACGAGGGGGTGGCTCTGCTGAGGGTTGGCCGTGCCAAAGCCTTCAGCCACTACACTACCACCATAATCATCACAGCTATCCTAGCACCATGCTGTCTTATCAGCATGACCTCTCCAAATTTTGACCTGGCACTGAAAGGAAATGAGAGCTTGGCTATTGCGGACTTATTGTTTTGTCATAGTGACTGAGAATAGTCTGGTCTCCCTGACGTGGCTTTTTGGGGCAGTGAGAAATTCTCGAAGACTTGCATAATTACATTACACTTCAGTAGTGGGACTGGGAGATAGATCACCAACAAAAGTGTCAGAGAACTCATTTTCATATCTAAAAACACCCCTTTGAAAATTATGGTAATTACTGCCAGCAGCCTGTGGACAGTGATCCTGAATCAACACTGAAGCACGTTGTTTACTCAGTTACGCGAGTAGAATGACTCATCATCCAGATGAAAAAATTGCACAATTTACTGTTAGCAATGGATAAGTTAGGCTCACATGAATTTGCGTCTTTTCGTCTTAGGTCTCAGTTGCATTAACAGCAACACATGTAAGAAACTTCGTTGTAATTGGATTAAAAGGCTTTCTTTGAAGGGGTAATTGATAATTGAGATGATAGTGGGCGTGATGATGGTAATGATTGATGATGATGATGATGATGATGATGTTAGATGGTGATGATGATAATGATGGTGGTGGTGGTGATGATGGTAATGATGACGAGGACAATTGTATTGGACCTTGCTTTGTTGGATTTTCTTCCTTTGTCCTTGTAAGGAAAGAAGACACTAAGACTGAGGACAGTGGAGGACAGGGGGTGGTGTGGGTGGGGTGAGGGGGAGAGAAACAGAGAGCCACTGTCTGGTGGAGCAGCTGCTGCTGTGCCCACTTGTGTCAATATTCTAGTCTCCTGTCAGGTCTTAGGAAACTCTAAACTAAATGGTAAGTTGAAGGAGAGAGATTCCACCCAACCCCTAAGACCATCTCTTGCTGCCACCACCATGACCACCACCAGCATGATAACCACAATGAACAACTGAAGACAAGTGAGTGTGTAACTGGTGTTGAAGTGGTTTAATCTCTGGTTTTCTTTGTCTTATAAATGCACTGGAGTCACTGAAGCTTGTGATGAATGTCTATTGTTATGAGAAGCTTCAATGTGTATAACAATTGTTCAGTTATGTTACTATGATAACATAATATGATTAATAATAATCATAATAACAACAACACTGTTATTATGATAGTGATAATAAAAAGAACAGTTATTAGTTATATAGTTAGTTTAATTACATTATTTTTGTCATCAACAGCATCAAATAATGATGATGTAATAATGATTAAGATAATGATTTTTATAGTAGTAGTTTAGTAGTTGTAGTAACTTGTAAGTGTACATTTTCTTGGCTCTTTGTCAGAACCTAATCACCAAGTGAAATTGTTTTGACCTGTCCCCAAACCCTATTTTTAGATCTGACCCTCTCCCCCTTAACCCAGGACCAAGTCTCTGCATCTGTATGTAGTGTGAATCTGATGTAGATGATGAATGAATGGTTGACACACTGTGCTGTCACTTGTTCAGAATAGACCAGTTTCCAGTCCATTGTCACACCAGGCCACACATACAGAAGTTGAGCAGGAGACATTTGGAACGTGAGACTTGAAGTTATGTAAATCGGTGTTATATAGTATAGTAGTAGAAGTTGTTAATACTCTAGTTTTCATAGTAACATGTCTGTAAAGTACGGTTTAAGAGCCTCATGAAAGTTACTGTATACTATAGACTAACAGATATAGTAGCAGATGCTGCAACTGTAATAATAATTGTGGCCACTAGATAGGGATGTTTCTTTCCTGGGAAAGCATCTGCTTAGTTATCTTTACATCCGGAATAGCTGTCTCAGAGACCTGGGTCTCGATTGACAAGGGGTGTTCTCACTCTATTTCCTGTCAATTCATTGTCTGTTTATTGTGGGTCAGGGAAGCATATCTTCTTACCAGTTCACATTGACATTGAAGCCCCACAGCTTGTTTTTGTCCTGTCCCTCTCCATTACAAGGTTCTCTCGAATTTTGCCTTTGTACTAAGACTGGCCTGTTTGTTACATAACATTCTGGCCTGCTCTAGTCCACCTATTAGGCCCAAACCTAAAATCTACAAAATCATGCAAAAGGAACTAAAGATAAGTTAACTTTGGCTTTATGTGGGGTTCTACTGAGTCTCATTTGTCTCTGGGGTCGACCATAAAGTACCTAGAGCTGTGTGACCACTTGCTCCCTGTTCTCAGCATTTGGCATTACTCCTCCTCCTCGTCCTCCTCCTCTATGCAGCTGAGTAATGAATCCTAAATTAGACTGCAATGGATCCTGCAGAGCAAACTGTACTGGGTTGAGTGAGTTGAGTAATTTGATACGTTTCTATCCTGCAAAGTGACTCAAATTCGGTCCCACAGATTGCACAGACTGTGCTTGTGCTGTCTCACCGAAGTTGTGGGGTTTAATTCACCGGATATTGCCCCTCCCCTTTCGGTCATTTCTGTGACTTTTCTTTCCCTTTGTGGACGTCCTTCATGGCCAACCACTGTATGATTGCTAATTGTGGTGAATATGGCTATGTTTAATTGGATATAGTTGTGTTGCAATGCAAATTCTATTAGATTATAAAAGGCTGCAGATATGGTTTCACTGAGCTTCTTGAAAATGCCTCCTTTGACTGTTGGATATGCATTTTGTGGATCAGATTGTCTTGGAGCAAACTTTATAACCTGCAGTTGCTTGAAATTTTCACTCCACATAAAAGCCGTGGCGTACTGAATAATCACCCCACTGCCTTTTTGGGGTAGTGCCATTATCAAGCCTAGATAGCAAAGGAGGGCAACATTAATCATCTACTTGATGATACAGTGTTGTTAAACATCAGCTCTTGCAATTGAGCTAAATAGGACTCTTGAAGTTTTTTGGCTAGTAGGAAATTATTGCACTCAGTATCTTAAAAGTGATGTGTACACATGACCTTTGCACAGCTAAGAGGGAACATTGCGCATCTTAGAGGGAACATTGCACGGCTTAGAGGGAACATTGTGCATCTTAGAGGGAACATTGCACGGCTTAGAGGGAACATTGCGCATCTTAGAGGGAACATTGCACAGCTTAGAGGGAACATTGCGCATCTTAGAGGGAACATTGCACGGCTTAGAGGGAACATTGTGCATCTTAGAGGGAACATTGCACAGGTTAGAGGGAACATTGCACAGGTTAGAGAGAGCATTGTACTGTTTAGATGGAACATTACAAAGCATAAATAAAACATTTTGTCACATGGAGGGAGTCCAGTGTAATTGTCTCTACACTTTTGTTGATATGCAAATTAATGCAGTCACAGCAGTACAATGTAATTTGTGGTAGCAATGGCATGGCATCATGTTTCTCGAGTAATTCTTTTGTCCCAAATCTGAAATAGTGTTATTAAGGTTTTTTCCTGCAAGAAATCCATTGTCACATTTAGTATGTGGGCCTATAAATGACCATGCCAGTAAAAGAGACAGTACTGTTGCTTAAGTGAAGCAGAAAGCAGAAATCTTTTCACAGATGAATAGATCCTTCATTCTCTCCTTTAGTAAGGTATTAAGTTCGGTTGTGTGGCACGGTGGCTGATCGGTTAGAGCGGTCGGCCCTTAACGCTCAGTGTGAGCTGAGTGAGCGGGTTCAACCCTCGTCGGAGGAGTCACTGTGTAGGTACCTTGAGCAAGTCCTTCCCGTACAATTGCTCTGCAGTACAACTGCAGTTGCGTCATCGAAACGTGTGTGCACTTCTGAGCAACAATGCTGGAAGAAGGACAATATTAAATTTCAGTTGTATTGTAAAGTGATGGTTTGAAAATGATTCAAATGAGCCTGGGCTCTTCCGTTTGAGGGTGGTGCCAGGCCCAATACTGAGTGTAAAGAAGGGTGGCATCTATGGTATGACATAGGATAATTGAACAGAAATTACTAGGGCATAACTGAGTAGACAGTTTCTACTGAGTACCGAATCTGAGTACTTGAATGCGCTATTTGCCGGATCCGGGTACGACCCAAGTAGTAGTGGCAACTTTGACCCAGAGAGTACCATCCGCAGGCAAAGCTTAACATTTTTGACTTTCATCACTTTCGCCGTTTTACATAATGATAAATTGGCAAAATAAATGTTTGTGCCTGCAATAATTACTAATAATATGGCTTTACATTTTTAATATTCGTATTTAGGTTGCTAAATGTTTATGAAAAATTATTGAATTTTGTTTTAATTTTTAACTATTTTGTGTATGTAATATTTGCCGAGGCAAATGTCCGAGGCGATTTCCGGTTATACCCTAGAAATTACAGATCAACAATGGGCATGTGATCTTACAAACATATGTAAAACCCATTGGTTTTTATGTGGAGACATCATTAAATAAACTATTACTGTCAGCTGTTCAAAAGCCAGTGGATGATTTGCATACTTTATGTATGTAAAGTATGTATGTAGTATATATATATATTATACATAAATACATACAGTACATTTAAATTGCACTTGCACAGTGCAGATAAGAAGAACAGAAGTAAAAAATTAAATGTTACCTACGATCGGACAGGGTTGCTAAATTTTCCTCAAAAGTCACATTGCTGCAAAAGCCACATTGACTGTCCTTTGTTACTGGTCCCTGGTCAAATGGGTATATATGTCTGAGGGTTCTGTACATGCCATTATTCTCTTCTGCTGCCATACATTACTTCAAAGAGTGTATAGATGGTCCATTGAAGGTGTTCACTGCTTTTGGCATCGCAGATGAAGAGGTCTATTCCAGTGCAAAGGGATGCCAGTTGCTGCTGCTGCTGCTGAAGTTGATTCAAATGAAACGTAAGATGCTGCTTGCATTTTCCTCTGGCAAAAGAATTTTAAGTAACATTTTATGGTTTTATCTATACATGCATATGGTGCTACTGTTGCTATTAGTGTTGCCATTATTAGCGCAATAAATGCTGCTCTTATTATAGCTATTACTAATACTAACAGTAATGCAGTTCTATTACAGTTGATGAAAAACACTGTTACCTATGCGTGATAGTATGCAGTTAAGACAGCTAACTGCTGTTAACCATGGTTGCTGTTATCTTGACTGAAATCAAGCACTGTTAAGTTTTTTTTTAAATTGGAATTTCCTTTGTTATTATTATTGCAATTATTATTATTGCAAATTATTATTGCAAACATTTGTTACATAAGCATAGTCAGACAGACTGACATATCACTTGAACTCACTGTTAGTCAGTCGCAAGGGGATGAGCATTAGTAGTTGTGCTCTCATGGATTGGAGTGCTCATGGGTAAGAGAGCTCAAGCATAGGTCTGCTAGTTAGGGAAGGGGTGCTCAACTGCTGGTGGGTAGGAGTGCTCATAATTGGGAGTGCTCATTGGTTGATGTGCTCATGGGTACTATGAGTGCTTATAAGTAGGAGTGCTCATGGGTAGTAGTGCTCATAGGTTGATGTGCTCATGGTGCTTGCTACTATCATTATCTTTGCATTTGCTGCTATTGATGTTACCTTTGTCATTTTTTCACTTATCATCATCGTCGTCGTCGTCATCATCATCATCAGTTCCAGGTGTGAGCCATTTGGTTGGGGAGGGATACCTCACAGTGGTTCTCTTATGCCAGGGTTGGGCTAGAGACACTTTGAGTCTTTGAGTACTTTTTTGAGGAGGTGCTAAATCATTCATTGCTCTGAATGAATGATTGAATGAATGAATGGCATTTGTGAATTATAGACAACCCCAATGTTTTTCAGTTAATTCAAGTCTTGTTTTGTGTTCATTTTAGTCTTGTTGTTATTACTATAACTTATGTTGTTATTGCTGTAGTATTATTTGTTTGCCATTATCTTCTCAGGTAATTGTTGTTATTGTTGTCACCATTGTTGTTGCTGCTTCTTATGTCAATATTGCGGTTACCTTTTCTTTTATTGTAATTATTCATGGGTCGAAGAAATCCTTACTTTAGTTTGTTGTCACAATTTTCCTTTCCTTACCTGCTGTGGTTAAGTTGATGAACAAGAGAGAATGTTTCTAGGTTGTCGTTCATGACTCTTGCTTACCAATCTATGGCATCTGGAAGTGTTAGGGTAGCGCTGACACGGGTGGGAAAGTGGGCAGCATCTCTGCATCAGCAGACTGTCTGGCTTCATTTACTGCAGCACAGAGGAAATCGGTGAAGACTAAGTAAGGGGAACGTACAGTCATTGGCTGTTTTACTTAGTCACTGACTGCTCATAATACGCACACGTGGTCAATGAGCTTACTCTACTTCTGCATATTTATGCATACATACATACGTACATACGTACATACATACATACATACATACATACATACAATGTCATACATACATGCATACATACATACATACATACATACATACATACATACCTACATACCTACATACAATGTCATACATACATGCATACTAACATACATACATACATACATACATACATACCTACATACAATGTCATATATACATGCATACTTACATACATACGTGCATACATACATACAATGTCATACATACGTACGTACGTACATATGCATACTTACTTACGTACGTACATACATACATACATGCATACGTACATACACGCATACAATCCATACATGCATACATACATACATACATACATATGCATATGTACATACATGCATACATACATACATACATACATACATACATACATACATACACATCTTCATATATAGTGAATAGTGATACATGAATACTTAAAACACCTAAGAATTTTCTTGCTCACTGGTTGTTGATGGAAAGCGTGTCCTCCACAGACCTGGTGATTCAATAGATACCGGTGTGGATGCTGTGCCTTCTACCATGAGCTGTTCACTGCTGAATGGTGAGGTTTCCATGTGGTGTGGCTTCATATATCATTCCTCACCATCGATACATAATGAGGTCCATGAAAGCTAAACATGATGTTATTTCCCTCTGCGGCATTTTTTACAAGTCGCTCAGGTCTTTTCTCTCATTGTGGCTGGACTGGAAGCACTCCTGAGTAGGTTAGGTTCTTGAAGGCGCACTATAGATATAAATGCTCAGAATGAATTATTGGAAATTTGCCAGTGCCAGTCCCAAGCCTGGATAAAGGAGGAGGGCGACGCTTTTGGTCTTTGTTACCACACAGTGTAGTCAAACTGCAACTACCAATTAATGGATTTCTATGGGAATCCATTTGTATGGGACCATGCCAGCTGCGACGTCTCTAGCTTTTTCAGTGCTTCCTACTTACTGATGAAACTTTGTTCTTACTGACTTGAACTATGGCTTGGCTTTGGCTTGACCAATCGGTCAATGCCTTTTACATTGGACACTATCGGATTATATCCTGCAAAGTATAATTCTTAGCAAACTTCGATATCATTTTGGACTAGCACAGAGACAGGCTTTGAATAAGTTTCTTCTGAAGAATCCTGCGCTTCTAGTTATATACAATACATAATAACATGCAAGCTTGTATATGCATGTATGTATATGTGCTCTATGCCGTGGTCTTAACCAGAAGAACTGGGACAGGAGAAAAGAAAGTCAACCTGTCATCTGAAACCACTTTCTTGGTGAATTTTATTCCTACTCTCGACCAATTAAAGTAATTACGGCCAGGGCATGTTGCTGATGTGGCTGGCGGTAGAACGAGGTCACGTGCGCTTACTATGTGCTTGTGATGAAGTTGCCGGAGTTTTCTGCCTATGGTAGTATGGTCAGCCAGAAACAGATACATAGTCGCAAACACACACACACACACACACACACACACACGTAATGTACGCACCACAGAGATAGCGCTTTGCATCTACCCCGCACAGCGTTCTGGAGAGAGATTGACATCCATTTTTAGAATTCACACACAGGCCAATATATTTCTTAGTTCCTACTCAGGCCAGCACTCTTCATAAAAGTCTTTGAGACCAGGACTACTATGATTATAGGCTGGTAAATGTATGTGTATGTGTGTTACTAGATATTATGTAGCATTTTGTAACTTGTTTGTAAGTGCCTCTCAGTATATCCTTTGAATTAAACTAGGCCTCAACCTTGGTCAGAAAACACATTTTCTGGGGTGCTTGGTCTGTTTGTTTGGTTGATTAATTAATTGGTTGACTAGTAGGGATGAATCGAGTCTCAATATCCTGCTGAGTTAGAGTACCAAGTTTTACGAATTGAGTTGTGCGAAGTCCGAGTTTTGAATATTTAAAAGTCTCAATCTTTTGATTTTTGATTTGGCAGTTTGCACCATTATTATGAATTTTTTGGTTGTGCCTCAGCTTACACTACAAAGTAGTAACTTGTAAGTACTATTAGTAATAGTATTTGTGATTTTAATTAGGTCGGTTGTCATTTTTTTAAATAATAATTTTTTTTCAGAACAGAAAATTGAGAAGCCATTTTTAACTATTAAAACTTGGAGAAACTCGGACCCATTGTTTATTCAAGTCAGAGTTTTGCCGAGTACCACAAAATTCGGCTGAGCCTAGTTTCTGAGCCGAGTTTCGGTTCATCCAGATTTGTTAGGTGGCTGGATAGCTGGCTTGGTTGGAACTTGGATGGATGGCAAGGTGGAAGCTGGATGGATGGCCTTCTGACTGGATAGATGAATAGCTAGGTGAATGAATGGCTAAGTGGATGGCTGTCTAGGTGGCATGATGGTATGGCTGGATGGATCGATGATTAGATGGCTGAATTGACGGATGACTGGCTTGGTAGAAAATAAGTTGCCTTGATAGTGAAGAACACATGTTAGGCATGAAACACAGGTTGCGTGAATTTTATGCTGAGATTGGTTAAGCTAAGTGGCATGTAAAATCGTTGGGCCACTTAGTGTATACTGTATAGGGGAGGGTTGCCCAGTTGTTGGGTTGGCCTTTCTTACATGTGTAGGTCCTAAGCACGAAGGACATAAAACGTTGGTTTGGCTTCGCATCAGCAATTTTGGCAGACTAAGTAAGATGTGGAAGACGAGCAGCATATCAACAAGAAGAAAACTGAAATTCTATGTGGCATTGTCACTCTGGTATTGCTGCATGTACTGGAGTGCTGGTGCCTGCGGAAGGAGGATGGAAGGAGGATCCTTGTGGTGGAAATGAGCTGGCTAAGAAGAATAGTGGGAGGACCAGATGGGACAGAATTCATAATGAGTTAACCCGGACCGAGCTGGGATAGAGAGAAACACTGGTAGACACGATCAGAGCAAGAAGACTGACATGGTTTGGCCATATAACACTAATGGATAATAAGAGGTCACCAGGAAGGGCATTATATTGCCACGTGAATGGAACACGGAGTCCAGGAAGACAGACAAAGACATGGATGGAAAAATGTCAGAAAAGATCTTGAAGAAAATAACATGGACATGAGAGCAGCCCTGGATAGCATCAGAGACAGACAAAAATGGAGCCATTATGTAAAAACCTCATCATCTGCACACACCTGATGGAAGAGAAAGAGAGAGAGAGAGAGATATGTGTAAGTAATTAGGTGAGTGAGTGAGTAAATAAATATATTCTTTTTTAAATCAGCTATCAAATGGCACTCTGGTGAGGCATGCATTACAGCTGTGAAGGATCCCTCCTGGCTATGGACTGGACTTGATGCCTGAGAACCATTGATCACAAAGATACAGTTCAGTTGTATTATTAGGAGCTGTGGGACTGTGGGTAAGATTGCCATGCCTTACCATATTGTTTTCTTATATAAAGATACCATAAATTGTTCTCTTTTGTTTTTGTATTTTTTAATTTTTTCTCTTGGTAAGTGTATTTTCATAATTATTTCTAAGGCCAAGCCAGTTTTATAAGTGTTTCCTTAAGCTGAAAAATTGTAGTTATTTTTCTTGCAAGCCCAAATGATTTTCATACTAATTGTATTTTTGTAGCCACAGTGGTTTTCACAGATGTTTGCAGATCAGCTAAACGGTTTGCATGATTGTTCTTTTAGGTTTAGAGTAGAGAACATGTTGAAGAAGAGTCGTTCTCTTTCGGGTCTGGCACTTTCCAGTCCCACAAGTCCATTCGAAACGCCCTGGTCGTCTCCCGTTCTCGGCGATTTCTACCGATGTTCGCGGGCCGGAAAGATTCCTTTCCTTGCGAATATGAAGAAAACGGGCAACTTCCCTAAAGAGCCTCGCCCTGCTAGAACAACACAGGTCTTCCAGGCTGTCAAAACAGGAATCAGGTAAGCCCCAAATGAATGGTCTGTGTCAGCTATTGTAGACTCAGGCTATGGACAACAATAATGCTATGGCAAAAGAACCAGCATTCCTTGAAGTGAAATCAGTTAGTAAGCTGGAATTGAACCTAAGGTTTGATTCATATTTTATACCAATGAGGTGGTAGAAGACTAAAGTATATGTCAAATAGGGCATAACCGGAAATCGCCTCGGACATTCGCCTCGGCCGAATATTGAACTATTCGGAAGTATTCGCCTTGGCAAATATTACACCTGCTAATAGGTAAAAAGAACTTTTTTATGAAAAAATAATTTTTTTGATAAAATAATATTTTTTCATCAAATAAATTTAGGACTTACGGACTTACTTATAAGTTATTGATTAATAAACCAAGAACTTAACATTCCACTGAATTTTCTTTAAAATAGCGATTTTAATTTATTTATCTTAATTTCTTTTGGTTGCATTCCTCAGGTGCAACCAAATCAGTAACTTTGCCTCTTGATTTGGCTCCACCCATTTACCGGTAAACAATAGAGAGTAAAGACGTCATTGATAACTTCATATTTCAAATTTTATGACGAGGTTTTACATTTTTTTCTAAAATAATGTTATTAAGTAATAAATATATTGTTATACCCTAGAGTGCAACGATATGCTATATGAAGGATATTGCTGTAGACTCTTCAGTGGCTGTAGATAGTTCTCGTAGCTGTGTACGTGGCAGGTTAACTACGCTTTGCCTATGGATGGTACTCGCTGCTTTGCTGGCCAGATTTGCCGCTACTATTCGGATTGTACCCGGATCCGGCAAATAGTGCATCCAAATACTCGGATTCGGTACTCGGTGGAAATTGTCTACTCGGTTATGCCCTAATGTCAAAGCAGAGTATGGCTGGTTGGGGTTAGATACAGTTATTTGATGACTCACTCAGTGCATGGATCTGTATGAGACAGTTCATGACAATCTTGAGGTCCTAGAGGGCTGAAAGATTGTGCTCCCAAAGACATGGGCATCCGCAGGGGGCGCAAGGGAACGCACGTGTGCCCCCTGGATTTTGCCAAGCATGATGATGTAATGTAACATAACATTTCCACAGCACTTCCCAAAAAGCACGGTTGAATGTTACCGATTTAAACAAGTGCAACGCAATGTAAACAGAAGCGAGTTATGGCTTGCCAATCGTCAATAACCAAGTTCTTATGATGTCTTAGGAATTGAACCGTGAGTACAGCTGCTGGATGTGTGGCTTTGTGTGGTATGCAGAGTTGCAGATTGGTAGATTATTTTTATCAGTGCACCATGGGTTCATGATGGGTTCCTGGTTCCACGTGAAACCATTCAGTATTGACAATGTATTGGGAAGATCATGTGGGATTTTAAGACTGCAGAAAAAACAAGAAATGATTACATAAGACAATCATTAGGCGTCGAAACAGCTCTGCTAGATAAATTCGTTCAATGAAGACAATTGATGGTTTGGACATGTAGAGAGAATGCCAGCTGACAGAATCCCACACAATGCCCTGCATGGACGATTCGAAGGCTAAAGAAACAAGACAGGCCAAGACTACTCTGAATAGATAGTAGCAACGAGCCAAGTTTTAATTTCTTGTCGAGTCCGAGTACCGAGTTTTACGAGTTGAATTTTGCCGAGTCCGAGGCAGAGTTTCGAATATTTAAAAAAGTCTCATTCTCTTGATTGGCAGTTTTGCACAACTTTGATGAATTATTTAGTTTTGCATTAGTTAACACTGGGAAGTAGTAACTTGTAAGTGCTAACAGTTACAGTATTTGTGTTTTTAGTTTTGTCGATTGTAGTTTTGTAAATAAAGAAATTCGATTTTCGTTTTCAAAACAGAGATTCAAAAAACTTAATACTTTTACCCATTGTTTGTTTGAGTCCAAGTTTTGCCGAGTAATTATAAAATTGGACCGAGCTGAGTTCCAAACTGAGTTTAGGTTCATCCCTAATAGATAGAATAAATAATTAGGACATAACATAAACCATACTAATTCTTAGAGGAGCCACGAACGTGACAAAATTTAATGACCAATGACCACTTGACTTTAATGAGGATCATTTATTTGTACCTATCGCCTCCAAATCGGTCGGTGGATTGGTGACATAGTCATGTTTGCACTTCAGTTGAAGGATCTCTGAACTAGAGGGGAAGAATTTTTATAAATATTATGGAGTAAAGACATTTAATTACAGTAACTCTTCAGTTACTTGGCTTCACCTTTCTTCTGCTCTCTTCTAATCCCTTGCTGAGCATCTGTCTATATTATTCAATTATTATTATTATTATTCAATTATTTAATTATTATTATTATTCAAATATGATTCCTTATTCATTATTCTCTTACTATTTATACTCAATTGCTCATCTATTATTTTCTTTATTATTATTATTATTAGTAGTATTATTATTATCAATTACATTAATAACAATAATATTATTGTTTTAGTAGTATAATTGTATATACAAATTAATTTGTCAATCCAGTGATAACATGGTAAACATGGTAAAGTCCGGGATGTGGATGGAATTTACCGGTTTGATGGCTACTGGGAGTATTTGGAATAGATAGTCTCCTAGATAAGCTAGATAGCTTGTCTCCAGTGCATTCATCAACCGTTGTCAAAGCTATGACATGGAATCCAACCATTCCTCTTGAATTTATTATAATGCAGAATACAATTATTTGACTTAAACCTTTATTAAAACATAATCGCACGTAATTCGTTACCTTGCATGCTAAACAGTCGTCTGCCTGGTTACGATGTCCTACTGGTGTATTGGTGTAATTTATGTTCATTGAACGATGGCTAGGCATCGGTGCATGTCAACAACTGCGGACGATCCATTAATACTGCGTTACAGTCGTCCGCTGTGGAGCGTTGTGGCTGTTGACCAAAAACATTCCATCATTCCAGCCTTTTGATCCTCCAGCTCCTGTTTCTGTCCCGATTGTTTTTGTCTGTCTGGTGGTACTTGGTGCTTTGTCTCTTAGTCAATCACACGCTTGCCCAGTCTTATCTGCTCTCTCGTCCATGAATGTTTGCACAAACAGTTGGCCTGTGCCACTGAGGAGTTCTCCGCAAATTATGATATTTTAAGGCCTAAGTGCATAGCGTTACATGACAGTGTTATATAGCAGGATTACATGACAGGGTTACATGACAGTGTTATATGACAGTGCTATATGGCAGTTAGTGTTGCTTGACAGTGTTACATGACAGTGTTACATGACAGTGTTACATGACAGTGTTACATGGCAGGGTTATATGGCAGTGTTATATGACAGTGTTGCATGACGTCGTTACATGACAGTGTTGCATGACAGTGTTGTATGACAGTGTTGCATGACAGTGTTACACATGTGCATCATATGCCTTTCTGTATCATAATTTTATATCCTGGTGAATTACATGCCATGCACTTTCTTTGTCATCATCAACTCTTGAAGTCAGCCATTGCCAGTGATGGTTGAGATTGAGTGAACTCCATTCATTTTGTTATTCATGTATATATTCAGTCCAGTGTTCTTTCTCATTTTTTTGTTTCTTTTTCTCTAAATCCTGGGGGATGGTCAACATGACCAGACCACAAGAGTATCTAATGACTTACTTCAACCAACAAAGTTGTTCACATGCCGGACAACTATCTTCTTATCATCTTCAAATTTTCTAGCTTTGAATTTGATCTGTATCCGTCTGCTTGCCAGTCTGGTCTGTCTGCTTGTCTGTTCCTCAGTCTATCAGTTTTCTGTCCACACTCTTTGTAATTACGATATTTAACCCATCATCAGAGTTAATTCAGCTGGCCGACAGAATATAGCAGACCCACACTACAATTTTTCTCAAACAGTTGCAGACACTTTGATTTGGGCATGGCCTAACAAAGATTTGTTGTTCTGACATTGTATAACCACAAAAGGCTTCTTGATTTTTAGGCATTAAAGTGCATGAATTAATTTAATGAACATGAAACCTGAACAGGAGAGCTTGATAGGTTTTAATTAAACAAACATTTGTGTTATTTTAATTCTATTGATTATAATTTTAATTTTTAGTTTTATTGGTTTTAAACAGCAGACAAGTGATCAGGCATACAATGATATATATTGACAAACAAGTTACTTTGTTATGCTTGTGCTATCAGGTATACACTATATGAATATCAAAATGGTACCTGATGATTCAATTCGAGGTTCGATTCGACTTAAAATATTTGATTCGCAGGTCCCTAGCTTTTAAACTAAGCCTAAGAAGGTCTTAATCTAACCCAAGATGGTTCACTAACCATAGGGAGCTCCCACCCTGACTACAGGAGATCCTTATGCCAATCTCTACAACCATGTGTCCAGAGTATTTCTGTCTTGGCTTGGGCTTACTAGTATAGCATAGCCAGTGATTAATTTATGCTTCTGGCTTATGGGAGCCAGTGGTCAGTACTCTCCCTCGCCTTATCATCTTGCCACTTATCATCTTGCCTCGGACAGTTAGCTAGTTGTCCAGTTGCTTTCGCAGCAGAGTTCACAGTTGGGCTGTAGTTAAATTGGGCGGATGAAGTCTGTCCTGATGGGATATGAACCTCTAGGCCAACCACTGCACACCCCCTGCAGCCATTGGATTTCGTGGCTGTTGAGTTGTGCCAGGCGCATATGGAGTCAATTCTGTGCAAGTTGAGTCACTCAATATGGAAAGACTGAGGGAGTGGGCTGTAGAGGAGAGGGAATGGGAAGGGTGAACATATGCCTGAGGAATTTCACTGATACTTTGTTCCAATTCTTGGAATTCATGAACCGTTGAGAACCCTCCATTCCTCCTCGAACCACCACCTCTTTGAAATGGTGGAGGAGTAACAGGAGGTCTGTCTGCCACTTCTGCCACTGGTGTAAGTCTCACTGGGTGGATACAAATAGACAATAGCAGTGCTTTTATTCTAGAAAAAATGTCTCAAAATACATATGTATTGCTGAATGAAATGATGCTAAAATAAGCCACCAAATAAAATAAATTGTATAGGACACAATGATCACAATCTATACACTTATTTATAAATGTTAAGATGTAAAAAATTGTAATTGTAAAGTTTTATATCAAATTCCAGAGGTTTTGACACTCATAAAAGTAATGTCTCAAAAACTGCCAGTTAACATGATCTAAAATGTGGGACAAATTACTCTAGTAAAAATACTCACTAGGAAATTGACACTCCATTCATCCATACATACGAATTTGTGTGCATGCATAAATACTGCCATGAACCCTGAGTCAATGATTATTGACTATAGTCAATGTGTTTTATTTTGAAACTGTTAATTATGGCTTAATAAGTAAGTGACATCTGATCTTGATTAGTTTTAATTTGAATATGTTGTTTGGTTTTTTCTGTGACCGTGGTTGTTATCTTTAGGATTCTGTTACAGATGCTTCAGCTTTTTACCTTTCTCACAGGTTCATTGTTAAGCATCATCCAATGTGACCATCTGTCCACCTGCCTATTACATTGGATATAGAGGAGTGTGAGGGACGGCGACTGGAACTCATCCAACTGACCTCATTGCTTTAGTGTTTAACTGAATACCAATGAAAAAGCTGGTTGCTGCAACATGACTTTTTTGGATGCTAAAGTAATGGTGAAAGTACAATTGCAATTGTTTCCCTGCGTCCTTCCATTTTCCATTCCTGTATGTTTGGCTCTGAATGTCAGACTAAATAACTGTATTCTGATTAATTTACATCTGTAATTGAACTGTGTTTTTGCTTAATTCAGGGATTGTATTCGATGTACAGAAGAGGACATAACTCGTCTGAGAATTACAGAGAACCCCGTTGGCTACTTGTCTGCTGCTCAGGTACGTTTATACGTTACTGATTCAGCGAGTGTAAGGTAGACATTAGGCAAAACCTACACATATGTGTATTTTTTAGTTATTTTGTAACTTATTTATAAGTGCCTGTCAAAAGTTCATCAGTATTCAAAAGCCTTGAAGAATTGGAACAAGTCTCCACTGGTAGGCTACACCTGGTCACAGCGCCAGTTCATTGCAGTGCCATCGAGATAGCACCATCCAGATAGCACCATCGAAATAGCACCATCCTCATTTGTGTCCACCAGAGTTTGGTTCTATGTGGAAGGTTAGGGAATGTGGAAAAAGAAAGACCAAGTTTTAAGTGCAGCCAATGACAAAATAGAGGAAACATGACAAAACAACATGACAAAGCAACATGACAAACATCCGTGCACTTCTCCGGTGGCTGATCTGGACAAATGACAAAAAGAATGGAAATCATTTTTTATATTTTGTTTTTGACTCTATTTTAATGGAACTAACTAAATTCATACTTAAGCAAATATATTAAAATAAATAAAGCTGATTAAAATAAGAAATAGCGATAAATGAAACATGGAAACAGAACTGTGTGTAAATGGTGTTTGGTATTGATCAGGTGTTTAGTTTCAAAATGTGAAATGGAACTGCAATTTGACAGATGAAAAGAGTATTCCACTTTCCTCTGCCAAGGAAATTAAGGAGTTATTTGCCCTTAACTCCCAGTTTCCCACTTGGTAAGCCAGGGGTCTTAAGACCTTTGGCCAACTGCCAACGGGCTTTTTTGGTTAAGTTTGTCCAGGGAAATTGGATACCCTCATCCTCCTGCCCTTCCCTCTCCGTTACCCTCCTTCTCCCCATCACCATCTCCAATATGTCAGCCTATCCACTGAGGTCCTTGGACTATCCTTATCCGGTATAACGGTCTCCATGCCTTATCCACTTCCATTCTTTTACTTTCTGCGGCATACTCCTCCGCCTGCTCTTCTGGTTCCCCTCCAAACTCCCTCCCAGACCATGCACAGTCTTGCCTATGAATAGAACTGAACTTTGACCCGTTGTGACTCGATTTGTAGGACCTGATTGATATCATTCCCTCTCTAGACAGATATTGTAGAAGGGGAGATTATTTTTCTGGTCCCGAGTGTAAAACTCTTGTGGGTGCAGATATCCAGGGTAATTGTACATTTTTATGAAGGCCAACACATGGCAGACTATGTTATTCAAATTCCACACAAGGAAGTCTTAACAGCCTCTTTAAATGCAATATAAAATGGTTGCGTGCAGTGTATATGTGTATGTATGCGCATATGTATGTATGCATGCATATAGAGTCTATGGTTATGTATTCATGTAAGTATATGCGTACTAAATTATGCCTACCAACCAGTAAAAAACAAAGAATCAATGTCCTTTTATATTTCTTCTTCATTTCGTTGTTAGTTATGTGATGACTATTCTGTATGTATGTATGTATGCATGTATGTATGCATGTATGTATGTATGTATGTATGTATGTATGTATGTATGCATGTATGTATGTATGTATGTATGTATGTATGTATGTATGTATGTATGCATGCATGCATGCATGCATGCATGTATGTATGTATGCATGCATGCATGCATGCATGTATGTATGTATGCATGCATGCATGTATGTATGTATGCATGCATGTATGTATGTATGCATGTATGCATGTATGTATGCATGTATGTATGCATGCATGCATGCATGTATGTATGTATGTATGTATGTATGTATGCATGTATGTATGTATGTATGTATACATGTATGTATGTATGTATGTATGCATGCATGCATGCATGCATGCATGCATGTATGTATGTATGCATGCATGCATGCATGCATACATGCATACACCCTCTCCATCTGTCCATCTGTTCATCTACAGAGTCTGCATGCATGCATGCAGACTCTGTTATTCAAATTTCCACACAAGGAAGTCATGCATGCATGCATGTATATATGGGCTGTACTGAATAGGTCATTTTCGCTATTTAGACCAATACAAATAATTGGACCAATTATTCGGCTAAGGATGAATATGAATAGTGTAAAAAATTAGGTCTACCGACAAATTTCAAATGTGCGCAAAGGTTTCAGTTCAGTAAATTTAATACATAAAAAGTTAACTACTTGCAATTTTTTGCATCCTTCTGCCAGACTGTGTAAACTAGGAGTGGAACGAACTTAGCTAAACCTAGAAATGAGACGGCTGATACCTTGGTCATGGCAGTACAGAGAGTTACTTCAGTCCACTCGATATATCAGACACCGTTTGTGCAGAAACAGATGTCACGTG
Source organism: Bimastos eiseni (assembly GCA_959347315.1). Lineage (NCBI taxonomy): Eukaryota > Metazoa > Annelida > Clitellata > Crassiclitellata > Lumbricidae > Bimastos > Bimastos eiseni. The sequence goes on from OY365807.1 coordinate 18,386,994, forward strand.
ACCACTATTCATATTCAGTCTGGTTGCTAATATTCGGCCAAATATCTAATGGCTATTTGGACCTATTCGGCTCTGAAGCGAATGCAAAGCGAATAATCGGTACAGCCCTAATGTATGTATGCATGTATGTATGTACATATGTACGTATGTATGTACATATATTTTGTATGTATGTACCTGTGTATGTGTGTATCTGTGTATGTGTATGTTTGGTTTTGTTGTTTAAACAATGCTCTGTTAAATAGCTTTTCTCTCCAGAATTGGAACTGGCACATCAAGAGTCTGAGCTGTGATTGAGTTAGTACATAGATATGCATATATATATATATATACTTATGTAGCATCTCTAAAGAAGTCCTTTTCTCTTGCATGTCTTCGTCAGATCGTTTCCTATGTTGTCTTTTCTATGTTGACATGAATTCTCTTTGAGTTTTGCGCATACTATTAAAGTTTGCTCAGGATAAACACACAGGAATCGATCATTCAGGGATCGAAACTGTTTGATCAAAATGGAGCGTGACAGTGAATCTGCCGATCCAATCAGTTTAAATTAGATCAGCATCCTTCGTAAATACCCTTAAGTCACTGTTCTGTGAATTGTTGTTTGCCTAAGATTATTGCATAAGAAAGACACGCTTAGTAACTACATATGTAAAGTTGACATACCAGGTATTATATCATAAATACCCATCGGATAATCTTTGGCACAGAGGCATTTACTTTCCACCCTCTCCATCTGTCCATCTGTTCATCTATCTGACACTATGTCAGTGTGTCAGCTTCCATGTTTGTCTGAATGTCCCTCTCTCAGTCTTTCTACCTCAGTGTCTGTCTATCCAACTGTTTTCTGTGCTTACTTCAATGTAGTTGTCTCACTGTACATGTTTCTGTTTGTCCCTCTGTCCTTCTGTCTGTATGTCTTTCTTTTCCGTCTCTCCCTCTAGATGTTTGTCTGTCTGGTCATCACATGTAGCTGCCCCTCTGTGTGTCTGACTGTCTCACTGCCATTGTCTGTCTTATCTCTTTCTCTCTTGGGTAAGTCTGCTGTAGGCTGTCCATCTGTCGGTCTGCCTAGCTTTGTCAATCCGTCTGTCTGGCTGTGTGCCTTGAGATCCGGTTGTGTTCTGTAGCAGGGACTGGTAAGATGTGTGTACTTTTCTCCCTTTCTCTTCCTGCCCTAATTTCACCCTCCCCCCCCATTCACCCCCAGTAAGTCAACATGAAGTGAGATAATTAATAGTTTCCTAATTGGTCTGTCATTTGTCCTCTATCACGAGGTCTATGGTGTTAGATGTTGGACCTTAAAAGAAAACTAGCTTATGTTGTTCAATTGTTCATCATTCAGTGACCTAGATCATTGGCCATATATCAACAGATCATAATTATATTATGTATATTCAATTATTCATGCATTGGTTACATATATATATATATATATAAGTTGATATATAGAACCACTGTAAATGTGAAGCAGCATCTATGTATACATATGATATATGTGTACCTTTGGACTGTTAATAGTATAATTATTATGTTTAGTACTTTTAATAACCTAGTTTTATATTGTGTTAATTTGTGAATTCACCTGGAAGGCACAGGTAACTGTAAACAAAAATGGGTCTTCAGTTTTGCAAAGCAACAAAAGGACAAGCAAAGAAATCTAATGGTGGTTGTTAATTCCAAAGATGAGGAAGAGCATGTGCCTGAGTAGCCTTGGAAAACACAAGTTTGGTCAGTTGGGACACACAACTGACCAGTGCATCATATTATAAGTACACAGCGTAACTTGGAATAGTAAGACAAAGAGCCTGGCAGAGAGCATCTGTCTGCCTCAATGTCTGGTTGGATGAATTTCTTTCTACTGGTCTATTTGTAATTCTGTATGCTTGTGCATTCATCTTGCTGTGTGTGTGTGTGTATGCGTGTGTGTTTGTGTGTGTGTAGGTGTGTGTGGGTGTGTGTAGGTGTGTGTGTAAGTGCGTGTCTCATCAGTCTGTCTCATTGATTTGTCTGTCTCCTGCTTCTCACTCGAGTTTCTTGGAGGCATTCTAAATAATTTTTTCATGGACTCTAACATAGTGCTATGCAAATTGTGGTCCACAGCCCTGGGCTGGTCTCCACAAATGATTTGTTCATTGGTTACCGGGTCGCTCAATGATAGCTAGAATCACACTTTTGATTGTACTCAAATCAAATATTAAATGTCTTACAGTGTAAAACAATAAAATTTTAAAGTGATACATTGATCATGTACAGTATATTCATGTTAATTTTATGCATATTCATGTTAATTTTATGCGTATTCATGTTCATTTCATGCATATTCATGTTCATTCTGACTGATCATTTTGACTTTAACATTTTTATGTATATTTGTGCCGGAAGTGCCTCTGAGCAGTAATCGTGAATTGGTGGTATATGAATGTTTGTTATAAATAATATAAATTTTAAACAGTTTGAAACATGCAACAGTAACAAAAGGATAGCTGTAATAAAAATTGAAAATAAGTCATTATAAATGTGAATCCTAGTAAAGCATTTTATAAAATGTAATGTAAGCTGGAATCAGCTGTTTGTGGTAGTACTGGTAAATGGTCAATGGTCAGTGAAATGATTTCTAGGGTCACGAAATTATTAATTATGCATTAATGAGTTACTATATTTTCTTTATAGCATATAAAGTTGGCTGAACGGTTTAGGAAACGTCTTGAAGTTCACTTGACAAAGGTGAGACTCAGCAGTTTTAGTCATCTCTTAGTTTTTAATTAATCATCATTTTAATGATTTACTTGTATAAACAAATGCAAGCTAAGTGATGATTGCTGATGTTGATTGATTTGGGTGGGGTTGTGATGGTGATGATGATGGTGGTGAAGGTAGAGATGATGGTAACGGTGTTAGAGGTGATCAGCATTCCGTTATAATATCCATACTTTTACTGCCTATCAGATGATATACGATATCAATGTATGTAATTGTGCATGAATTATATGACCTCTCCTTGCCTACTTATTTATGGTTTGCAAATTGTCTGAGGTTGCAGCGAGTCTTCTGGGATTTTAATCTCTAGATGCGTAATGCATTGACGAATGTAACAACGCCATTAATTTAACACCTTTTAGATATGTTTTATACACGATGCACATTTTGACTCATAATTAACTTGTATCTATACAAGTTAAGCATCAGGTATGGAACAATTCTGCTAGAAAAACTCATTCAATAATAAAGACTGATAATTTGGACATGCAGAGAAAGTACCAGCTGACAGAATCGCACACTGTGCACTAAATGCAAGATTGGAAGGAGAAATAAACAAAGGCAGACGAAGACTATATGTTGGATGGGCAACATAAATAAGGACATCATAAGCATCACTTGGCCTAACACTGAGGGATGGGAACACTAGACTTGATGAGTGACTGAGAACAGTGCAGATCATTTATTTGTACCCATCGCCACTATATGGCTGGCTTCCGGAACTGATGATAATGATGAAACCAGTATAGATGAGATAGTTTCAAAAGTATTCTGGACAGAAATGAAATGAAACAGCATGCAGTCCTAGGCATAGGAAGGCACAAAATAGAGGACTTCTCTGCTATCTACATTGCCAGCTCACTCATTCTCTCAGTTGGCTCTATATCTAGGTAGAGACATTATCCACTTGGATTTTGCCACAAAAGCCAAACGAACGAATTGATTTCCATTAGATGAAGAAGTTGATTGAGTTGAATTGTTTTGTGAGTGATTGTTGTTTGGTTTCTGTTTGACACTGCTCCAGAATCATCCCTAAGATGTTAAGACTGTAACATCTGCTAAGTGTTTGAGCAATCTGAGCTTTCGTGTCTGGTAGCATTAGACGTTAATGTGGCCAGAATGCACATACTAATTAATTCAAACGTCCTCAATGAATTTGTATTGCGTGAATTGGCAAATTAGCACATACATGCATAACTTCATATATATATATATATATATCCAATTTATCTATCCATACACACCTGTATACAGTATACTATACACATGCATACATATTAATTACTCATACATGCACACATATGTACATGCTTATGTATATACATGCATTATAGAAGTAAATACACAAAACATGTTGTAAGGCAATGCTTGTCACACATTGATAGTAATTTAGCACCAGACAGTTGATGCCTATGGGAGGTCAATGCATGGTTTAGTGTCTGCTGTTTGTTGCTGCATATTGTGTCTGGTGCCTGTTGTCCATTTGAGCAGCCTCCCTTCCCTTTTGACAATTTTAACTTAATGATCCTGAACAATAATTCTTTGTCCACTATCATCATCAGCCCATATCCCATCATCAGTTGCTGTGGTGTACAAAGTGATAATTAATGGAAATGGATTGTTTCTTTTACCCCCATTAGAGTCTGCTGGTGTGTTGCTGGGAAGCTTTCTCTTTAGGGTGGGGTGAATTCTCTCTCTGCTCTATGCTGCATGTACTGGTTAGTTGGTTGGTTGGTTTATTTGTGGGTTTGGTTATGTGGTTAAGCAACCCCTATCAGTTGGACGAAAGGTGGGGGTATTCTCTCAATCTGTTCCCTGCAAACCCTCTGCCTTCTGTGGTTCTTTGTCGGTTTATTTAAGTCAAAGATTTACTGAGACTTTGGTGTCTTTGATGGTGAACTTGCGACCTGAGAGGGGCAACACTTTTTCTGTTGGAAATGCCACTCATGTACTCTTGTGTGAGGTACTTAAAAATGTGCTATGTACATTAAGTGTCCTGCTGTGTACATATGTACATACCTAGATACCTATATATGTGACTGCGTTAGGCGGCTTTGAACTGTTGTCCTTCAAGAGAGACAAGTTTATCTGGACTGTGTAAGATCGACTTGCTTGCACTGGTTTAGCAAGATAAATGCTTTAATCTCCTGATTTACGTCCTGTATATGTTTAGTTGAGGCGCTGGATTTTTAGCTTGATTTTTAGCTGGATTTATTCAAAGGGCACACCCGGCACACAGGCATGGTTACAATACATACTATTCTAAACTACATCTACTAGAACATCATCATCGTTATTAATTATTAAATTTACACGTATATTACTGTAGATCTACATATTGTGAAATGAAATGAAATGATTCATAGAGATGGTATATAGTTGTTTACTTTGTACAGTAAGAGGAAGAGGAGGACGAGGAAGTGGATAAAGAGGGAGAGGAGAAAGAAAGGATTATAAGGATGGGAAGGAAAAGCAGACAAATGGGAGGTTTTCAAATGGTGCATCATCTTTATTTTTGCAGATTGAGCAGCTTGAAGAAAACTACAATTTTCATCAGCAGCTTTGGGAAGGCAAGCAATGAGCAGTTTTTTGCATGAAATATTTAAATTCTTGTCTCAACAAGCTGGTTCTTTCAAATTTTATTATTTTTATAATTTTGTGTTTATATTGCATGTAAGCTCGGTAAATCTTCATAGAGGATTGAAACGATTTTGAATGAAGTACTTACGACTTAACAGAAACCAATGGTCCTTTAATGGTAACCATCTTAGGTTAGGGTTGAATCCCTACTCACCACAGTACAAGCCCGGTGCTGTAACCAGCTACCGTGAGTTTGCTTTTGGTATATGAGAAATCCAGAGTATATGATATAAATGAGGACATAGCATCACTTGGACTAACACTAATGGGAGCACTTGACTTGATAAATGACCAAAGACGAAGAGATCATTTATTCTTAGCCATCGTCGCCAAATGGTCAGCATCAGGAGCTGATGATGATGATAATGCTGATAGAACTACAGTTACAGTTTATTTACTAACAATCTTGTTTTAATAGTTTCTGAGAGCATTTGTACGTTGGTTGGTTGATCATTCACCTTCAACTGTTGAGGTAAAGAAAATGAAACACAATGTCATACTTAGACATGAGGTTACTAACAGATTATTCATACTTTCATTTATTGGTTTGTTTTTGTTCAGGACTTCATTCATTTTTATTTATGAGGTGCTTCCAATAGATACTCTGAATTGTACCTTTAATGGCTGTTAACACCGCTTTCCCCCTCCCCCACTGAGCTGCATAGATCTGGGGATGGCTTTAGCAGATCTGTCTTCTTTCTGCATGCCTCACGTGTTGTACGATTTTTTTATTACCAGATCATTTTCAGATCTTTTCCCTTTGTTTCTGTTGTTGATTGGTGTCTGCTATGTTTCATTTCTTTCAACAGTTTTCTTCTGTTGATAGGTGTAAAGACAATGGCTAAAGCTTACACGTCGCTCTCCGGTCGAAGATCCTCACAACAAAACATTGACTGTGGCCTTAAGGAATGTGTTCAGGTATGTGTTGGTTGCACAATGGCACTGAGATTGACTTTCACCTCTGTGTCTGGTATTCGATCCTGAAATATTGTTTCAAAATGAGAATTAGCTGTCGATAGTTGACTGAAGAAAGTTGTCTGTTCGTTAGAACATTATTCCCATAAATTAAACCAGTAATAATACCTGGATTACATTTTTCAGCTGCACAAAAACAATACAAATAATATTCTTAAACCTAATCTTTTCTTTTATTAGCCTTATAATTTTAGATTTTATATATGCAAATATTAATAAATCATGACTTTCAATTAGTGATTGTTAAAGTGTCATTTCACAGGTAATTGTAAACCAATAGCCAAAACATGACTAAATTTATAACAATATGTAAATTAGTGTAGATCGGTATGCCAAAGCATTCTGAAGAATTAGAAAATAATGTTGAAATAGGATCCATGTAAATTTAACCAACTGCATTGTTGAAATCACTGAATATGACGTGATCTCGGTGCTTTCACAAATTGTCATCTATATGAATCTCATCACTAAAAATGAACTAAGAGGAAAAGCCCCACTCTAAGATGTTCTGTAACTGCTGGCTAATGACACAATGCTGATTACAAAGAAGAATAATTGCTTTGCATTTGGTTTTTATAAATTAACCTAGGTCAAGTTAATTGGCTTATATTGCTCGTAATTTAAAAAAAATAATTATTGAGCATTCAAGCTAGCATATCCAGATTTCATATACCTTCAGTTTAGTGTAAAATTTGCATCTCTAGGTGTCCTAGATAATTTTAGACAAAGTGAGAGGGTTGAAACGATTTGGCTAAAGTTCTTTGACCCATAACCCGGACATAGATTGACCCAAAATCTATGATTTGATGTTTGAAAGTGTCACATGTGGCATTGTCTGATTGGGCAGTAGGTTCATTTGGCATGTAATGTAACCCACTCTGCTTGGACTTTGTCTGGGCCTTTGTAGCCAGATTGGATCATGAATGGGTCTGTTTAAATTACGTTCTCCCAGTGCTGTGTTAGTGTTCTATTCACTTTGCTATTAAAGATATTATATTCATTCATTCATTCATTTCCAAAATTTATATAGCGCCCCTTCAAGGCTACTACTCAGGAGCGCTCCCGACCCCTGCACAGATAAAAAGAACAGTTTAAGGCGAGTATAAAAGGAGTCTGAGTGGACCCTTGGCAACAACCGCAACGTCAACGGGAGCGTATTCCAGAGCTAGGGCCAACCAGTGAAAAGGCACAATTCTGTTTAGTAGTTGTATGGGCAAATGGGACAATGAGCAGGCTTTGCTCAGTAGAGCGAAGAGAGCGGCGACCCGGTGCACTCAGAGTATAGTAACAGAGATCGCGACGATAGGCAGGGGCGAGACCCAGCAAGGACCACCACACCAAACAGAATTATCACAGTTCATGGTTCTTGATGTTATTTACAAGATTTTGTGCATAAATCTGACAAAAATCCACAGCTAGTTGGAAAGTCTGTTTTGTTTTCAGATGCTCTGTGCCATTGAAGCCTCTTTGGAGAGCTTGCTAGGTACATTCGAATGTACATTACGAGGTACTTAATTGTCTTTATATTTCTGTGCAATCAAGTAATTGATTAATGGAATAATTAGGTGATGTGCTTTGCTTGGCTTGCTGGTCAATGAACCGGGAAGTCAGGGACTCAGGGTTTAGAAATATCTACCATACATACATGTGATAAAATAAATACAATGGTTGGGTTACAATGTGTGGTTGATATGGAATGCATGGCAAGTGATTTGTTTGAACCCGTGTGAACCTTAGACCTGACATCGTCACTCTAGATGAGTTATAACCCTTGTATGCATGTATATAATTTAGGGTGTATCATGGGTCTCATAATTTGTTTTTATTTCGAAAGTTTTTGTCCTATTTCATTTCTTTTTTTATCATGGAAAATGTGTGAACTTTGCCAAAATATTTTTGACATAATCTAGGTGTCCCACTCTGCAATTGAAGTTTTATAATAACAGGCCATTACAAAGATGGGATATAAGTTACACCAGCAGCGATTCATCCAGAGTTGACTTGTGCTCATTCTTTGTCGCTAGGTCTCTTTGGTTTTGCTCGACTGATGCCAGGAGATGTTTTTGATATTTTCCTGCGCTACGGGCATCAGAAATGGAAGTCACGAGGAAAAATTGGGGTTACGAATCAGTCGTGGGACCCTTCTACACGAAAGTTAAAGGTCGTTGTCGGTGACACGCTGAATGTTAAAGTATGTCACAATATCTTCTATTACATTTCAGTTATCATAAATCTTCAGAAAGTTTGTTTGCTGTTTTAATATTATTATTTATTTTGCATCAGATTTTAATATTATTCTTATTCCAGTTTTGGTTTCAATCTTATCTTTGCTATCCATTTTTTATTTTGTCAAGTTTTATCAAATGTTTTATCTTGATTTTTTGATCATGTTTTATATTTTGTTTTCATCAATTTTCGTTTTTGATAATTTAATATATTTTTAATATTTAATATATTTTTGATATTTATATATTTTCGAGAATGACGATAACATTGTGTATTAAGCTAGGCTCAGAAAGTGAAAAAGTTGTGCTGGACGATGTGACATATACTTGAATTGGTTGCTTGTAAACGTCGTTTTTTATGTATATTGTATTGCTTTGTAGGCAACCGAAGTGAGAATATTGGGCAAACACGTTGGACTTGGAGAGACCAACTGTGAAACGCTGAACTTATTCTCTCCTAAACCGCACGAGCTGGTCGTCAGTCTGAATCCGAGCAGTTCTCTCAAACTGGGAATCCTCATCAAATGGAAGTTAGTGACAGCTCACATTACAATATGATACAAACATTCATTCATTCATTCATTCAAAAACATGTATAGCATCCCTTCAAGGTAGCTACTCAGAAGCATGCCAACTCCAACCCAGACAAAAAGGTACATTTTCAAAGCCATAAAATGCATAAGTCATTTATCTAGCAGGCGATGCTTCAGAGGAAGGCTATGTCAAACCCAAGGGCCTACCTCAGAGAATGCATTTTTGCTTTTTGGGCAAATGAGACCATCAGAACTCTAGTCATAGCTGAGTAAAGGGTGCAATAATCTGAGGCCCCCAATACTAGATGACAGAGGTCTATGGGTTGGCTGGTGCAAGGCCAAGTTGGCATTGCCAGACCAGAGAGACAACTCTATGCTCAATGCGTTGTCTGACAGGATGACAATGCAGAACCTCCTACATGTATCTTTTTTTAATTTTCCTAGGGTTTCCATGCTGAGAGCGCTTCTGAATAGCTATTCTGTGAGAGGCACTAGATAAATCTAAAGATGCGATACGATATCTGGTAACATGATCATATTTTGGTATTTGGCTGATACTGTAGCTCGCAGTACAACATTCCAACAGTAATACATCTAGGGTTGTTCACAAGCTGCTCATGTCGGATTTATTGTGCCGTAGCTGGGCTTGGAGCACCTCCAAGTTGGCTTGTTATGGGGGCACTAAGCATATTTAAAAAATAAATGAATGAATGAAAATTTCAGCGTTAACAGGCATGACTACACCATGCACATTTATAGGACATTTTTTGTTTAGATGTCTAGTGCATTGCATTAATCATTATAATTAATTGTACATTTATGTAGCACCCTTACAGTGTGGGATGCAATGGTTTACAATGCAATATAATACAATGATTTAGAGGGTGTGTACTTTGATCAATGTTTAATGAACAGCCCACTAGAGGGAGTCGATGAGTCTTCACAGATGTCAGACATATCTGTTCAAGTTCGTTCATCACCTGGACGACGACAGGTCCCCGTCCGGTCCATGATCGAAGGGGACGGCCAGCTGGAATACTGGAGCAGGGTATGCTGCGTTTAGACTCTTTATGTAGGTTTAGTTTTCTAATCAGATTTCATATAAAAAAGTTTGACCTTTATTTGTCCAAATTATTATTTAAGTTTAGTTCACAAATGACATTTAATGCATTATTAAATGATGGTGGTGTTCTCGATGTATGTAAATAATTTCTTCTAATACTCCACTTATATGCATAATTGATGGCATTAATTGCAGCTATGAATTAGAATAAAATCATCTGTATTATTATAATTAGACTTAGTATTAGTCATTTCATCCGTAAATGCATACACCCACAGAGACATGTAGCAGAAGTTGCTGACAGGTAGTGTAGACTTGAATAATCTGCATCACTGACTTTATTGCTGAGCAAATCCGCTTCATAATATGTGTTGGCTTTATAAGTATGCATGGTATCACTGCTAACAGGATTTTCTTTGATCTATGCAGCTAGGGTGTGAATCTTGGTGTATCACGAAGGCTATAATTGAAACCCATTTATAACTGGCATGGAAATATAAGTAAGTTAGATGGTTTGTCGTTTGTGTGAATTCTCATATTTGCCAATTAATTATCCTTCAACCCTTGTGGTGAGGCCATGCATAACAGAACTTTGTTAGCATTTTAACTCCAGGTTTGTACTAGAAGTGACTGGGAAACCAATGCAAATCATCATTAAAGGGTTATTAAGTATGATGTAATGAATCAATTAAGAGATTACCTTCTCTTATAAATGTTACATTACCTAAAATTGCACCAGAATCTCTGTTCCATCTGAACAACTGACCAAACTCTCATATCTTTCAATTTCTATGCAGATGTCATATTCAATGCTGAAGGCATCATCTTTACAGAGCCTATACCTCCTCAGCCTCTTCTCCATATCTGTCTGTCAACTCTGGTCCCAAACACTATCCATCATAGCTACTTGACTCTGTCTCACTGTAATGCTTTGGCTCTGATCTGCACCTGTGCCTGAGTTAATGAGCTAAGCAATTAAGAACTTTGAGTGGCATGAAAATGAACTATTTCCTACAAGGTTACAACATCACTTATACGTACAGCGACGATTGATTTCCTTACTGATTGTCAATGTCTACATATATTGTATCTAAGTGCGTTTCAAGAACTACACAGGAGCTTGCAGCATGATTGCATAAGAAATCAAAAACTAAGAGAACTTGATCTTAAGATAAATGAAGAATGTTTCTCATCATGGATGTATAATAATCAGGTGACTGGTGCAGGAACATCTCGTTCGGAAGAATTGCGAACCAACCGCTATAGCGTTCCCACCTTTCCATCGTCGTTCAACGCCCTTTCGGCTGGCAGGGTTCTGACGGGAAACGGCGCCTCAGTCAGCCGTCTTCTACCAAATTCACCTGCAGATAAAGACCATGAGAGCGTGGTGGGTCGTCAGACGAACCACCGCTCTTTCAAGACTTCGGAATCGATCGACAATTCCTTTGCCTCTGTTCAGCGATATTCATCAGGTGCGCTGGACAGGATTGTGGAGTTTGGAGCAAAAGCAAATGATGAGGAAGAGGAGTATTTGGCACCGGAAGATGTGAAGATGAAATGGCAAAACCTGCAGAGAGCAATGTGTGGGAGTTTTGGAACGTCTGTCTATGAGTCACTTCAGAATCTCAAGTCAAAAATCGAGCGACTTCACGGAAAATACGAAGAATTGAATGAACTAGAAAAAGAAATTAATTCAATTCAACGATTACTTCAGGTGCAGTTAAATGCGTTTATCCCTCTGTTTCTTTAGCTGCCTTTCTGTCTTCTCTCTGTTTTTGTTTCTGCCTCTCATTGTCATTTACTCCACATCTCTCTCTGTCTTTGTTTGTTTCAGTAACTGTCTTGCAGTTTCTTGTTCATACTATCTTACTACCTTTGTAAGACTGTCTTATGATCTCTTGTTCGTACTGCCTTACTTGCTGCCTTTGTAAAACTCTGTCCTACGATCTCTTGTTTGTACTATCTTACAACCTTTGGTGTTATTGCCTTTGTTGTAACTGAATTCTGCATACTTACATGTCTTATTGTGACTTCTGTTTTCCTGTTTTTGTTTCGATTTTATTTGGAACGTCTGTCTGTGAGTCGCTTCAGAATCTCAAGTCAAAAATCTAACGACTCGACAGAAATCTTTTGCCTCTCTTCAGGGATATTTGACCTGCATGAGTTGACTCTCACGAGGAAGCTTTTTGAGTTTTCTTTCGGATTTATCGCAATTGAATACAAATAAACATTGATGCAAAGAAATAAATGTGCCATATGTCTTATCGTCCGAGTCGGATAAAGTCTGATTAAATAAATCAGAATTTAGTGATTTACTATCTTGTGCACAAAACTGCTTGTGATGATTTCAGGTTGGTTGAAATTCTGATTAATTTAGAAATTATTTGTTAATCATGATAAAATATTGAGTTATAGACAAAATCTTGATATGACAAATTCAGATCGAGTGAAATACGGATGAGATAAAATCAGGTTCTAATAAAATTGGGTTAAGATCATGTGAGGATTGCAGTGTTTGTACTTGATTAAACTTTTATGCTGTAGAAAAAGTCTAGGACTTCGGGTCACGAAAGGTCATTGTCAGATGTCAGTATTTCGGTGGAGAGCGCTCTCGAGGCATTCAGTTTCTTAGAGTCTGATGAATTTGTGGTTGATTCAGTCAAACAAAGGTTTCTTTAGATTCTTCTTAAGATTGATAACAATCCTGTTAGATGAAAGGATTTCATAAATTTCATAATTCATCATGCCATCTATTGAACTTGGCAATAGATGAGTACACTTACAGTTCTTACGGCCAGTCTGTATCAGATGCAATACTTGTCTTTCCAAAATCCCTATTTCATGCCTGAGTAAGGTTTCTTTGTTGACCTAAAATTGTTCCTGTCTAAAGTTGTGATTCATTAAGCATGACATGGGGTTCAAAGTCTTCCAACTGACCACTGATGGAAAAGATGCATATTTTAATTTTGATAAGGATTTTCATAAGAGTTTTTTGTAATCATTTTCAGTTGTAAATTAGGCCTTCAATAGTTCTGTGTTGATCTTAGTCTGGGATGATAGAGTGATTTCCAGACAGTATAGAATGCAATTTTACTTATACTGTCATATTTTGAGTTAGTCCTGTGAAATGGTAGATCTTATTTGCTTCTTTGTCATTTATAGACAAATTCTGTTTGGAAAAAGTCATTATGAGCTAATTGGCGAGCGCTGTGCTCAGAGTCCTGAGTCAACTACCAAGACAACTGATTCGGGAGTCGAGTCAATCACTAATCAGCTCGACGAGTTTGAGTCAGGAATGGAGTCGTCTGCTCAGACTGAGATGCCATCTACCGGCAGTTGGCAGATTGATGTGGCATTGAACTGGCACTTGCAGTATTGTGGTTCACTGTTGAATGTAAGTAAATGCAAAGAACCTTCTGGAAATGTTCAAGAAATAGTTCAAGTCATATTTCTGTCAAGCTACAAATGCTGAGCTATTGTTAGTTAAGAAAATGTTTTGTTGAGAGGCAAGTGTTCTAAATTGCAGTGTAATGGAGATACTTAATATGGTTTTTTGCTTTCTGTGAAGTTGACTTTTCATTTGTAATTGGAGATAAGTCGTTAAGCTGTCTTTAATTGTAGAATATTGGCAAAGTGTTGCAGAGTGATGAAGAAAATTTGTCCATTGAAAAGCTTAAACGCCAGACTGTCATTCTGTCCAATCTGTGCAACATCGCCAGAAACAAAGACCAAGAACCGGACATTCATCAAGGTAAGAACAGTTTTGCATTAGGGTAAGAATTTTAAAATACTGCTATAATATAATTTCACAAACACTTATGTTAAAAAAGTAACTTCTCTAAATTTAAAACAACGTTATCCCCAGCATATCACAGGAATGCCATATCCGCAGTAATTAATCTGTTTCACTGCTTACATCCTGTACAGCTTTACGTTGAATTATTTATATTGCTCTCGCCAGTTTGCATGCTAGAATATTATATAGGACATTTTACAATTTATAATGCGACCGATATAGAAAATTATAACAGCAGATTTGTTCACCTCACGAAACCCTAGGTTTCCGTGGAATACAGTTTGGGAAACGCTGGTCTACATAATTCAGTGGCCTATACACAGTTCCACACACAACTTGCTAATCTAAATGAGGCTGATGTCTCAACTGACTTTACGGCAATATTGTTTCAGTTCTGAATGGCCTGACATCAAGCGATGAGTTGAAGCAGTTCTGGTTGCGTTGCATTGAATCTCACCTTCTGGTGACAACAACAGACAACTTTGTGAGACAACTGCACCACTCAGAAAACCTAATTACAGAAAAACACTTAATGCCACCAAAGAAAGGTGTGTTGGTTTCCTATATAATCCATCAATCATGTTTTCACAGTTATGTCATAATTATGTGGCATCACAGATCAAAGTCAATCATATGCTGTATGTCTCGATATGGTTTATTGATCTTGACGTCTGATGTTTATAGAAGGAGGCATATGATGAATATGCCATCATCTCGCCATACCTTACTTAACTTAATTTGATATTAAATGCTTTGTAAACTGCTGTTAGCTTTGAACAGAGTCTGATGTATGATTGCTGCTTTGAAAGAAGTTTCCATTTTCCATTTGGAAGAGTTGTCTAGTGTTGAACTCTGTACCCAGAGATCAGGATTTGAATCCCAACCAAGATTTATGATTCACTGGCATCTGGAAAATTCAGCTGTAACATGAGTACATTTATTGCACAGCAGCTTTGAGAGGCACTTGAAAAGTGTTGTATCAAGTACCTTGATACATACATTGAGGTATACATACTAGGGATGAACCGTGTTTGAATTTCTTGCCGAGCCCAAGTACCAAGTTTTATGAGCTGAATTTTGCCGAGTCCGAGTCCCAGTTTCTAATATTTAAAGGAGTCACATTCTCTTGATTTTTAGATGGTCAGTTTGCACAACTGTTATGAATTTTTTTGCTTTGCCTTAGTTTTCTGTAGGAAGTAGTAACTTTTATGCACTAATATTTGTAAGTATTTGTGCTTTTAGTTAGGTTGATTGTCATTTTGTAGATAAAATAATAGTATTTTTTGTTTTTAATTGCGTTTTTACTCAGGTCAATTGTCATTTGATAAATAAAAAATCCTATTTTCGTTTCAAAACAGAAAATCGGAAAGATTAAAACTCAGACCCATTGTTTTATAGAGTCCGAATTATGTTAAGTATTATGAAATTTGTCCAAGCCGAGTTTTCGAACCAAGTTTCAGTTCTTCCCTAATACATACTTGCATGTGCATATATATATATATATATATATTTTTATATATATATATACATGCATATGTGCTTAATTTTTTCAGACGGATTAAACAGCGACAGAGCAGAATGGCCTGATGCTGAGGCTAATAAAATGAAACTAATTGGTTGCCCTGTAGGATTGGCTTAAAAGAACTGGCAACAAATTATTATTAGCAGCTGATTATTTTTTCAATTTAGTGATTACATAATTTCCTGTTATAAGTTGAGAAATTGTAGGTTTAGTTATTTATGCTTAAAATTGTATTTTATTGTAATTGAATTATATTGTATTGTATTTTAGTGTTTGATGTCATTGTATTTTAGTGTTTGATGCCATCGTTTCGCGTGTCTTGGACTCGGAGGCATCTGGTGACGCTGCGCTTTTCGAATTTGACATCATCACCCTTCATCAGTTCATGAGCTTCTTCAACCGAGTTCCAAACTCCAGTATCTGGAATTACGTCGAATATGTTGCTGAGGAAGGTTAGATGTCCTTATAAGGAAGGTTTCATATTTAACTGAGGTTAACCCTTTAACAACCAGCATTAATGATTGTGCCTTACATTTTACTATGCACTGGTCATTAAAGGGCCAAGTCTTTACCTTTAAACTTGGATATGGTCAAACACCTTCTAATGCTATAGTTGCTGAGGACTTTGTGCTCGTGTTCTGCCCATGCTTTACAAATGGCTAACACGTTTCTTTTATTTGACCATGCTATGTTGATAGGCTGCATACAACTGTAGGGTCCTACTGCTAACAATTGCTTCTAGTCAAAAGTTTTGTACAATTAAGTTGTTTCACATATATTTGTAGCTTTCTTATCATTTTCTTGTATTCTCAACCTGTTTCATGATCTTTTATCCTGATTTGGGTAACCTATTTCTTGACTTCTTGACCTATTGTCTTCAGTTTTAAACCGTATAACGTGCAGAAGACTATATGGAATTATTGCAGTTCATTGTTTTTGTCAATATGGGAGCAATGCTGTGGAGCTTATGCATTGGCATCATTATAATGTCCCACTAAATCAATTTAGACAAAACAAATAGAAGTTCAAACTCTCAGATAGATGGCAAACTGATGGATTGATTACTGATGCTGTTGATAATTCTGTTGACAGTCAAAAGGATGACTGACCACATCTATGAAGTGGCAGACTGAATGAAAACTGAGCAGGGAAAAGCAACATTTTCAATATGGGACATTAAGGGAGAAAATGCCATCTGCAATGAACCCGCACAATTCCAGATGTCAACGATATCATCCACGAAGTCATCATTGTTCAGTGCATAGAAGAAACTGTTAAAGTTCTGTCAACAATTGTCAATACAGGATATAGTTTTATATCATGTTTGCTGCTGATATAGTTGGAAGAATGTACTGCTTCGGGATTGATAGTTGCTCCAAGTCAACTTAAGCTCGTTGACGATCTTCTACTAGTTACTCAAGTCGAAAAATCACTGCTGATAAAATTTTTGTCTCTCCAATTAATCTTGATATCCAAAGACTAATTTCGAACCAAGTAAGTAACTTATGCTTTGGTAGCTAAGTTTGGACTATCCCTTTCTGAATGTTGGGTCAACAGTCATGCACTTCCTGTTTTGTTTTATCAATTTTTTGCTATTGTTCTAGATGTGATATTTCAGGTATTTTTCAAGAAGAAGAAGCAGTTGCTGATTTTCTTGAGACCCTCCCTATAGCACCATCTATTATAAACAGTTCTGATGTATTAAAGTCAGTAGATAATGTAGATAAACAATTTTAGTTCAGGCCTAGGCTATGCCCTCATTTTAATTCAACCTCATTTGAACTTCATTTAAAAGTGGTCCTCATTTATCTCCAAGCACAGTATTTGAAAGAGGAGAATTCAATGTTTATGTACATTATTATGTGGAATTTTTAAGTTTGAAATCCTGATTGTTGAAAGAATGACCTCGACAAGTTTTTTATTTGCTTAATTTTTAGTCAGCTTTAAAATAATTCAGAATTGTGTATTTGTCAAATCCATAGGCTGTTCTCAATTTCTGCATTTGTGTTTTAAACTAATATTTTATGTATATGGTTTTATCATGCATAAATAATTATGATAATGAGGATGATGCCGATTTTCAACTTAAATCAGTGAGTGAGAGGGATTTTCAACCCTGTGTTTTGAATTTGATTCCCATTTTTTTCAATGAAATTGGCTAGTTAATGGACATCCTTCTGCAAAGCTTGCCCAACAATTTTATGAACTTATTCTCAAATCCAAACACCGGAAGACTACATTTCTGGGCAAAAGTTCGCAGGGTGCTTCGTCTAAGCTTGTTGTCACACAGAAAGTTCAGATTGCCTGATAACATGCTAAATTGTAGCTAGATTTGAGTCCCAGGGTTTGATCATCTTATGTAAATTTTACGATTTCTTCCTACCACCGAGAGGGCATTGCTCTGCCTTATGGAGACCTTGTTCAGCCAAGTGGTGGGAGTACGAGTCCTAAGCTTTAGAAATCGTTTGTTTAGTAATGAGCACTGAAAGTGAGGCTACAGAGCTTGATTAAGTGGACCTAGGAATCGGTGCCATAAATATGTGTGCGTGCGTGCGTGCGTGCGTGCGTGCGTGTCTTTCTCTTTGACCGCAGCTTGGTTGGGAATACCTCTTAGGAGTTTTCTTGAAGGGGTGCTATATAAATTTACGAAATGAATGAATGAGCAAGCGGCTGTTTGTATTCTTTGAACCTCGTCTATGTTGGTTTTTTATTGTTCTGTCTTTTTTATTTGGCAGTTACTTTATGAACCCCAAAGTAAGATGTTTTTGGTGTAGAATCGGTTTGTAGACTTGTGCAGTGCAGTTATAAAAGCACAAAGAAACAGTTGATGGCTCCATTGAAGTGATTTGGCTAAAATCATAGACAGTTGAAGATAAGCAAGTAGGAAGATGTAAGTTTTGAGAGCAGACCTTAATGACATTTGATCATTGATAGTGCCGGTTGATGTTCCAAAGCATCTGACCAGCCACCGAGAATGCTCCAAACAGTTTGCTGCCTCAATGGTACAGATAATTGCCCATACATTTCACGCTGGTTGACTGTTGCCAACTGAAAATTGCTTGCTGATTAAAATTTAAATGAATCTGATGTGGAAAATTTCATATGAAAAATTGTACAATTGAACTTTTTTGTGAGTGATGAGTTATAGCGAGAGGCGGCAATCTCGTTTGACATGTGTAGGGGACACCCAATGACAATGGTAGGAAATGTGGGGGACACATGTATAACTTGTCTCCTCCCTGTAAAAGGTGGGGAGGACTTGTTTCCCCTCGCGCCCCCCCCAGGGTCGCCGCCTCTGGTTATACTGTTGTATTACATTCTATTAATACTATTGTATTACATTCAACAACTCATAATCTCCTCAGATGCTGCTTTAATTATCATTGAAGTACAGGAATGTCTAGCTTGTAAAGGGTACTAATATTGCAGCAGCCTTACGCCATTACTGATGTTTGTGTAATTCGATTTTCTTTGCGTGTCTTTGAGAAATATGTCTACTTTTCCTGCGTCTTTCTCTATGGTGCCTTTAATGTCAGCATCCGTGATGCTGGCTTTGTTAACATGTGTGGGTTTCGTGATGCCAAAGTGCTAAATATTTGGACTGTGTCCAGTTTGCAGAGTCCAACTGGAAAGTTATACAGGAAAGTGTAGGCTACATCGACAGGCATGTGCGACATTTTCGACAATTACCTGTACACCAAGAAGAGAAGTTTGTAGAACTAGCCAAATATTTGTCAGTTGTAGTGTGAAAGTTTGCTATTTGTTCTGTTAATAAGATTGTGACAGTCTGTTGAAATGCACTGCATTGTAATTTTGTATGTATGCTTGAATGATTGATTGACTGATTGATTGACATTAATGATTGCTCTTTTTTTAATAGTATCAGTTACGTTTAGAACTGTAGCTGAACATCTGTGCATAATATCGTTGCCTCACTGGGAAAACTGCTGGAAGTAAAATCCATGAAATAGGAATCATATCTTTAAAAATTGAATGTTCTAAATTCATGGATTTCTTTAACAAAATTACTTACAAGTTTTAAGTTAAAACACATTTATCATTTATTTTAAGTTAAAACACGTTGATCGTTATTGTTCGAGTAATTCTTCAATGCTTTGTCTTCTGCTGTCTTTACACCTTAATTATGCCATGATGAAGAAATTATAAATAATATCCTGAGTTTGAAAGAAACCCCCATTACTATAGAAACTTATAAAAAAACTTCTATAGAAGATCAAGACTTATTCTCAATTACATCACTGTATTATTATAATCTCTAGTATTAATCAAAGAATTTTCGCACACTATGCTACTTGTTGGTGTTCTTTGCTGGCACTGACTTGTGTAACATCATGAGCTATTTTCATGGACTGTTACGACTGCAAATGCTGCGTCGCGTTGATATTTATTTCATTATATAAATCCGCCAACAACTTCGTTCATGGTTTTGATACGCTGTTACAGAAGTATTGCCGAATTCTAACAGTAGTGTACACTGATAAAGATGCTGTAATTGTGGTTAGAAAAGTGAAATCTCGTTATTGTGCATAACTTAGTATAGTTTAACGAGGTGTACTTAATATAACAATTCTTTAATCAAGACAGCATGTACATGACTTGATCCTTTACCAAAAGACAATGCTATATTTGAAGCTATGGTGAGATCATGGTTTCTGAAGTATTATGTCCATATCTTCAACATTGGAGTTTATCTTTTTTTAATGCAGAGATGTAAAACTTTTTTAATCGTGAGCCAGTGGCAATATTTTAAAGCAAGTGGTGGGCCAGGGTGCCAAAGACACCAGAGCAAAATGAGGGTAGAGATCTGGAAGGGGCATCCTTTCCTAGGAAAATTGTTGCAAAACTGAATCTTAAATGATGCATGTTTAGGATACAAACAAAACAGAGTAGGTTTAAAAACCTCAATTTTGATCTTCATTATCAGCCACAAACATTACATAAACTTATTAAGTTTCAAATACGAAACGTTTGAACTTTTACTCTCAAACTGTGTGGTCATTAGACAAGGCTCCACGAGACAGGCTCTTTAACACCTCTGGTGCAATGTAATCAAATTTTTAATTGCAACAAATCATCAGAATGATTTTAAACTGCTGGCTGTAATGGTCATTGGAGCCAGAGCCTTATTGGTTGTCTACTTACAAGTAGACTTACAAATACAGAAGAACAGCAAGAGAAATTATACAGACAGATGTGCACCTTGATACCCAACTACGCAATATATGGAGCTTGACAGCGTTGTAGATTTGCCATTTGCTTCAAGAGTGCTCTGTTTGTCGTGACATGTCAGTTTTCACTCAGTATTACTCTTGACAGTTGTTTCTGACAATCGTTTTTCTTTGAATGTTGATTATAATTATCAAATGTTTGTACTTGTGTAAAACTGTGCCCTTGATGAACTGTATGACTTTGACAATCCATTTATTCAAAACATGACCTGCAACTTTAATTGTATTCCATGATTTCTTTGATGGCTTATTTTCTGCTAGACACAATCAAGACAACTCTAATAAGAATGGCAGTGTGGTAACTGTAGCAGTGAATGGTATGCTAATAATTGGTTTAGCATTTGTTTAAGATGAAGCATGATGGAGAAAAAAGTGTGAGAAGAAAAACCTGAATTAGAGTTAAACACATCTTGTGAAATTAGGTGCATTTCTCACTTGCAAAGACCCTGTGTGTAAAATTAATAGCATATTAAAGCTTGATGTAAAATGTAGACTTGTTTGTGCTGTTAAATATATTTCAGGTTCTTAAACTAAAAATTCTGTAACACTGAGGTGTTCCCTATTATGTATGCATTATAATCTATTGACTTTGATAGCCCTGGATTGAAAGCATGAGGCATCGACTATTTATGTAAAGTAATGACCATCTACAAGGTGTCAAAGTCAGATGGTAAGGTTAGATTATAGAGCTTACAATATATTTAATTGTACCAGGGTTGTACACAATGTTGGTATTTGAGGCTTTAGTAAATCACCTTAAGGTCCTGTCCTAATCATTAAGTAAGGGGAACAAACTACCATGAGAACTTGGGCTATTAGAAACCATTAGTACTACAGCTGCTTACATAATACAAATGTGAAATCAAATATAAGTGAGTAAGTAGAATATGAACAGAATAACTCAAGATATATGGCATTTGTAAAGAACCCAGTATACACTAAATCCAGTGCGATCTCATACAGAGGCAAGTTACAGGCATCCAAATCAGTTTATTTTATCTGCTTCAGATAGTGTGCTGTTGTGACGAAGCCTATTACAGGATGCATAAATATGTCATTTCTGATTCATTCTGAAACTATAGTGCATGTAGAGTAGTGTAATATCTCAAGAATTCTCAGCACCACAGAAAGGGTCAGGGAGACCAGCTACATCATATTCATTCCTCAGTGTGGTATATAGTGTTAGTGTGATATGTAGAGTTTACAGTTCAAACCTATTGGAATGTTGATTGGGACAGAACATGCTTTTGGTGAACTATTTTGGGCATTGGCATGTAAATTTCATCAAAAGTGCAGTGTTGGGTAGGAAACTGCCACCAACAACCTGGTCCCCTCTGGTTTTGTGGCCTGGTCAGCCATTTAGGAATCCATAACTTTCTAAGAGGAAAAAATTTGCCAATTATCACATGCTAAGGTTTATTTAGCCAGAAACATTAGTTTGCATTCTAACAACCTGTTAAGCTTACCAGTTATTTTTATTACCTTGGCAGTGGATATTCCCAGATTTTTCTGGATGCCATAGCCACATCTTAGTCCCAGCTCCTCCATTTTTGTTATAAAAGGTCATGATAATTAGCAGTGTCACCTAATACTAAAGCCAACACAACCATCAGTTTGTAGCTGCATACATCCGTTCAAAGTTTAACGTGGCCAAGCTCATGGCCCGCCCTCTGAGACCATGCTAGTGAAAAGTAGTAACAGATCTGAATGAAATAAAGGCTCTGAACCCATTTGGGGCTTACACACAGCAGGCAGTCAGTCAAACAGACCTAACTCGGTTAATGTTGAAAGCCATAAATTCAATGACTTCATTTAATTTCCACGTCTAACACAATATCTCCAACATAACAATTGCAATAGCTTTAATAATTAGTGAGGACAATTAACAAGTTCCCTGTTCCTTACCTCTTAGCTGGCCAATGAAAAAAAATATTTGGCACTCAAGAATTTTTTACTTGTTCTTGACGTTTTGTAAAAAATAACCTTTGTACTGAAAAAAACCCATAAATTACAGAGTCAGATGTCCAACATTAAACCAACAATAAACATTAAGCTCCACCAACAAAGATTTCAGTTGCGTGTTCCACTAACAGTTTCCTTATATTTTAAAATTGTGCCCAACTGCTTAGCACGTATATTATAACAACTGACAAAGACGCGAATAGCTTTTTTTCAATAGTACCACCTTAACAACAGTATTGATGAGCACAGATTTAATTATGCCACCAGAGACCTCCATGGTAGGACCATGTAAAAGGTGGGACCTTTATAGATCTGAATTTTGCAAGACAAGGCTTGGCAACAGACACTTCATATTAGACATGTTTAGCAAGTACCATACACAAAAACAGTTTTATTGTTATATAAACCAGTACAATGTCTGTCAGTACCCATTTCTTAACAACTCCAATCAACAAAGCACAAAACCGTGACAATTGATGAAAATTCAGAATCAGAATTTCATCAAGTAGATACACGAGCAAGTTATGTGGTTTCTGCTGCTAGTGTTTTAAATATCAAATTGCATTACTACAACAATATACTCGTGAGCCAAAAACCACATCCACACATATCCTGAATGAGCTTATAAAGCACTGGATCTCCAGTTGCTCAATTCCATCCTGCATGTAATGTCACAGAGCATTTATATAGAGGATGCCTTATTGGAGCTATTTAAAAGCTCCTTAAATTAATCAGTCCTCTAATCATAAACCATTTCAGTCTTTAGGAAAAGTTACAGAAACCACTGTAGGACACAGTAACTTGCTAGTAACGCCGAACAGAGCTGCTCGTTAGTTGTTTGTATCCATCGTATCTCGGCTCCTGGTTGCGTGAGCTTCCCGCCAGACCAACACCCATCAGGATGTTGGCTGCCGAAGACAGAAAAGAATTGCTTGAGCCTTGACTTGGGGGCACGGCTGGCCCTGCACCACCCATAGCTGCTGCAGTCGAACGAATTGACCCGGATGCCCAGTCACGGTCTGAGGGGCGACTTGGAGGCAACTGCTGCACGGTCTGCGGACGATCGCCCCACTGGGCCCCCACAAGCACCCTCGAACCATCTGAAACAAAGAAACAGCGCTAAATCATCAACATTAGTTTAAATGAAAACATAAAATGCAATATGGCTTGAGTTAGGTAGCTCAATTAAAAACTGGTCCCCTAAAGAAGGTACGTCAGATGAATGCAAAGTTAAATTGGTCAGATGAGCAACCAATTCCATTTCAGTACGTCAGAGGAATGACCGATTAATCCATTAGATTTGGTCTGCAAATATAAATCTAAAAGGTCAGATAAATGCTCAAACTACATGGCACAAGCCTGAGAGAGGCAGCAGTATAACTGCCCTTACAAAAAATTGCAGCATAAGGAACCAATAAGTTCAGTCATTGGGAAGAAGAAAGCAGTGCATAACATGCACTTTCAAAGAACAAGCATAATAAATTCTACCATTAGCAGCATATGCCCTTGGCTTGCTTAGTGGATGAGTGGAATGACTTCCATGCCAGCTCGGTCCATTTCCAGAAGGCTCCATATAAGCCCGGCCAGCCACTGGTTTCAAATCTGCAAAAATGAGATGCCTTAACAGTACAGTCAGAAGAACACTGGAATGACGATGCAGCATTCTTAGCACAAGTACATGTAAAATGGAATGCAGTCATTTCTTTAACAAACAAAATTTACCCTTTACACCATAACCTACCTATTTTAACCTGACAGTAGATTGAAGTCTGCTAAAAAAACTTTAAAAACTTATTCACAGAAACTGCCAGCTTTAATTGACCTCAATTTACTTAACAGATATGTAAAATCAAAACAGAATGCTCAAATAGGGATCAATAGGTAGGGTTAATCCCCAAGAAGGACCTAGGCTCTGTAGGCAGTCACCCTATTCAAAACAAAGAGTTAGACAAGATAGAATAAGGTCATTGATTTTAAAGTAACTTGGCAATCCTAGTTAGTAAAAACTAAATAAGCTTTAACAAATGAAAGATAACAATTGATGTATAAGAAAAATTACATGCATTTATATGCGACAAATTCAATAACACAATTGCCAACCTTGGCTGCATGAGAACCAGTAGACCTAGCATTGTTTTTGCAGTAATTTTAGTGCCTCCTCGTCTGTAAGTAGTTGAACCATTGCTACTCATAAGGCACTAAAAAAAATTTCATACACATTCACCTTACCATACCCATTTTCAATTAGTGCAGCACCATTCTCAGGAAAAGACCCGATCTTTTCTAAACTTAAGCCACTGTAAAAGGCTAATTAATTTACAACCTTTTCTTTAATTTCGGCCACCACATTAAAAGATCTGTAAAAGAAAGACTAGACTAGTTTACCCCGAGCATCACGCGAGTGTTGCACAAGGCTGGTTCGCTCTGATTTCCACTCCGATCTAGAGTCCACTCGATGTTCAGCCTCGGCCACTGGATTACGGATAGGAGATCGTGGACGATCATGGCGCAAACGATCGTCACGTGTTAGAACATCACGTCTAACCAAACAATAAATACAACTGTTCAAAACAAGGCTAGAACTTAAACATCCCTTTGTCACCTCGTACTTTAGTTCGTTGAACTCTAGCGACCGTCATGATAAACCTTCTCCATTGCTTTCTCTCCGAGGTCGCGTCTCTTAATTCCTCCAGATTCATTTCGGTTCTTTCTTGTATCTCGTCCATCCTTTTCTTCCTTGGGCGCCCTCGCTTTCTCTTTCCTTCTCCGCACGCCGACATCATTTCCTTTTCCATTCCAATTGATCGCATAACACGTCCAAAAAACATCAAAGGTGACAAATGTTTCACCCAAAAAATAATCAGAAAGAAAAACCAAATGTTCAAAACAATCAATACACAGGTAGAGCTATTCAGTTGTTTTACTGTCTTTTTTTAACAAAAACATTCAGAATGACTCATTGACTGAGCATATGAGAAATCACATTAATATGTAGCACATTCCCATCATTAATTCCTTAGAACGCCGGACCAGCGTAAAGACTCAGAAGGCAGTGCGCTGTGAACAAGGGAGCTCGTGCAGGATGTCATAGTAATAATGATAACCAAGAGAAGGGGAATCAGTAGGCAGCGTGACAAGGTGGCTAACTTCTCACTCACTCACTTTGTATGGATATCACCTTCTTGGTGCATCAATTTATCAAGAACAAACACCAGTGTACAAACATCGTTCAGAGTCTTAATTTAAGTCTATTTTGAACAAGGCAGATAACAAAAGCATAACTAAAAAACTTTAAAACTTACACTGTTATTCAATAATGGACGTAAAAGTTATATGTTTCATGCATGCTATAGTACTGTAGAAAATAATAATTATGGTAGCTATATAATTATACATGAGAAAGGTTGCATTATACGAGTAAACAACTAGACCATACCGTGCTTTGTCATCCAGTCTCACGACATCTCTGTGACGCTCGTCTCGTCTGTCCGTAACATAACGACTCACGCCTGGGTCCACTCGCTTGTCGTATGCTGATGGATAATGTCTGCTCATCAAACAAAACAATGCTGTACTTGGCAAGAAAGGCAGAATTGGCATCGCAAGTCAAATTCTAATGCACACAGAAATTATAGTATTAATTAAAGTCTTTATCAAGAGCAAGTTTGTGCAGGCGTGTGGTTGTGTAACACCAACACACTCACACCCTACACATACACAAGCTTGATATGTACAACAGAGATTTAAAATTGACTTAAAATACACTTGTTTGTATATGTCACACAGTCCTAGGTGTAGTCCTTTTAAAAGACTAAAAGACACTATATATATTAGATACATACATAGCACCTTTCAGACCATTGCAAATCTCACAAGATATAGGCAATGACTCGGACAAAAGGACTGCCGCATGGATACATCCTACACGACACTGATGAAGATATATTCCTCAGAAAAATTCTCAAAGCATTGCAGTGCAATTGTGCAACAGACTGTTGCTCATAGTAGCATAAATAAAAATCCTGTCACAGCCAAAAACACAGGTCTCTTCACCTGGTGTCTGGTTCCCCAGGAGGCATTGGTCGTTTTGGTTCTGACCAATAGGAGACTGGGTCCTCATTTGGACGCTTCAGCCCTCGTCTCTGTTCCATTCTGCAAGAACAAAACATTCCAACAAATTCATGAAACCAGAAGAATCACAAAGCACGCACTAAACTTTTTGTAACACAGCACTAAAGTGCACATTTCCAATCAGCAGGTCATCTTCCATTTGGAAGACTAAACCAAATGCACTTGCATATTAAATAACAGTAAATAGTGAAAAACTAGCCATGATTTTCCACTTCTCACCAACTCCTCATAAAACAGAGGGAACCTAGAAAATGCCACACAGTTGGAGATTCTCTCTAAAACCCTACCATACCACGTAAACCAAGGAAGAATGAATTATACATGCTTCATTAACACGTTGAAAGCTAGAGACTTGTATACACTATACACGTCTCATATCACGTGCATTTACAAACAAAGTTCAGCGGTCAAAGTGTCAATACTGTTTCTAATATCCTTAAAACGAAAGATTTAAATCAATGGCAAAAGCAATTGTCTATAATTAGAGACGACTGGTCATAGTCCACACAGAATGAACACACCACCAGAGCCTAAAACTGCAAAGTGTGTATCGCAAAAGGAGGAACACTCAACCACTAGACTCCACAGCTGACAGCACATCTCGAAAGCTCTCAGACGAGATTAAATTATTCCCTAGGGGTCAGAGTAAACTCATGTGCCCTTAACTTAGTAATCAAGTCGCAGGAAAACAAAAACCCAGAGTGGACTAACCTCTGCTGTTCCAGGCGTCGTTGTTCCCGTTCCTGCGTAATCAGCCGATCTCGTTCTCGTTCCTGTCGCTCACGTTCCAAAGCAATACGTTCCTTTTCAGCTTCAAGGCGTTCCAATTCCAGACGTTGCTTCTCCACACTATTGAAAAAATGAAAGATAGTTACTGTAACATAGCAGACTTTCTTAACCATTCACTTCATCCATTCAATATTCGATTCCTCCAACTTGCTCTTTGTAAAGCAACACTACAGTTAGATCGACAGCCAAAGCAACACAAGTGAACAATATTTTGTCAAATAAAATATATTAGAAAAAGTCCATATTCGTATAATCCTCTTTAGATACAACTACAAGGTTGTTGGTAAAAATGCGGCTTTATATCAGCTACCAGATCAAAACCGTGTAAGAGCAACATACCGCAGGCGCTCCTTCTCCCGCTCCAACCGGATTGACTCCTCGCGCTGCATGCGTTCCGTTTCCCTCTGGCGCATACGTTCACGCTCCAGCACAAACTCACGACGACGTTCCTCTTGCCTCCTTTGGCGCTCACGTTGCCTCTGCTGCTCTCTCTCCCTCTCCTCCTGGTTATAGATCGTCAATGGAATATATTCAACCGATTATAGTTATCAACACTACATACAAGAACCTCATTAAATGAATAGATAATAACTGAATAAGATGTAAGTGCATTGAAGACAACTATCAAGCAGAATCAACCCTTAATAAGAACTCATGAGAAGCAGAGGTCTGACATTGAAAGACCAATTGGCGAGGTGTATACCAAATCCATGCACTATTCATCTTCCAACTTACATCGATACGTACTCGGTCAACGAATAAAGGCTGGAGAGCCGAGTGTGAAAGTGCTCCAAACTGGTTCAATTTACCTCACCTTTATTTTTTTGAAGGTCAGAATAGGTTATCCCAAAATGTGCAGCTCTTGGGTTGAATGAGACTCAGTTATAGCAATGCTCGTACATATTGATAATCATAATTTGAAAGATGCACTGAAGTCATTTGAGGCAAACTGACCTTAATTTTTTCCAGTGTTAGAATATCTGACTCTTTCTTATCCTGGTCTCGGCCTTTGCTTGAAGCGCGTGAATCACGGCGCGATCGGCCACGCTCACTGTGAGACCGACTATTCTCTCTACGATGTGACGTTGACTTGACTGCAAAAAAGATGCAACTGCATTGCAGGAAACATTGCAGTCTGAGGCAAGGGCAACCTCTACGAACAGATGAGAATGGCAGTGATGTTGAAAGATCATTTGGCTGCTGAGCAAACACAATAGTAATGGGACTGAAGGAGGACCAAAATCTGAGTTCAACTTTCAGCCAAAATTCCATTGTTCAACTCTTAAAAAAATGTTTCCATGATGCAACAAGCAGAAACTGAAATGCCTATAATCATAGACTTATAATAATGTAATCATTAATCAAACAATGAAATCAGAAAACAGGAATAAAAGTCACCTGAGGAAAGTAAAGTTATCAAGATTTCGTGATCTGCCGCAGGAGTTTTCAAAGTATCTACCACAATCTTTGGTCCAAAGACAAATTGACGACAAATGTAAGCTACATCACTGTGCTATATAAATGTTCAATTACAATTACAAGTCAGAAAATTACAACACTCACTGTCTGACTTATTGCCACCCTTCTTATCACTGTCCCTTCTTTCGTCAGGCTTCTTACTCTCGTCTTTCTTTGGCAAGTCTTTCTTTGCATCGTCTTTCGTATCGGCTGGCTTTTCTGCCTGGTGTCTGTTGCTGCTACTACTTTTGGTTGGCTCCTTCTTTCCAGACTCTTCAGTCTTGCTGCCAGACGGTCTGGCACTGGTTGCTGCAGATGTCTTCTTTGTTGCATCTGAAGGGTCTTTGGAGACTGGCTTCTTTGCGACTGGCGCTAGAAATTCAGACACAGTAAGACATTATCCTCTATATATGATCAAAGATTAATGTAGCTCTTTTGTCGGATTCTCAGAAATACTACATTCATTGTACTGTAACATGATACGAGAACCAGAATAAGGCATCTTTTAAAGAGCTCCAAAGAATTGTTTCACAAAGGTGATGTAGCTTACTTTGAGCCCATTCCGGTCATTCAATATCTGTGATCAAAGTGATATTAAAAAACACAACACACATTCATAACAAAAAAAACTTGCATATAGTTAAAACATGCTTAATTAACAGGGCTCAGAATTTCTAATGTATATTCATCTCATCACTTAGGACATGGCTGAGTCTATGAGCGTTACACGAAACTGACAATTTGTTGTGATCCAAACATTAAATGCTATCTTCTATATTTATATACTTCAACATTCAAAATGTCATATATGCCCACTGTGTTGAGTGCTAACATGCTTAGCATGCTAAATAGATAGCATGCGGAGAATATAAACATGTCACATGTAAATTGGACTGCACTGTACTATGCAATAACTTCTCTATACTGTTGATGTTGCTAACGTCTAAGGGACTTCTGTACCAACTATTTGCAGACAAAGTGCCAGCAAACATCCACACCCACTTAACGGATACGGTGGCTACTGTGTGTGAAAGATGTCCGACCGTGGACATCCTCGCTTCTGTTACAGCCTCCAATCGGTATGATTGGATAGTCTCCGATCAGCTTTCTTATACCACTCTCAGAAACAGTCTAATTTGGTTGAGTGGCCATAGGCAACTTGAGATTATCAATTTACCCAACTCTTTCCTCATGTAACCTTTTCCCCACAGTGTATGATCTGGGATTACTCTTGACACTGAACTGACTATCTCAGCATATGAAACTATTTGAACCAAATGGCTACTACCAGCTTCATCAGCTTCAAGTGGTTCTTGTTCACGCCAATGTCATTGGTAGAATTGACCGATGTTGATCCTTACTTATTAGTCTTTTCCTGGGGTAAAGGGCGACTCGATCGGGTTCTGCGCTAGGGCCTTTTTGGACGGTTTCCTAAATAAGCCTGTCTCTGTGCCGTCATGTGTAACGCGTTTCACTGGCTGCCTGTGCCCCCCCCCCCCGCGTTTTCATAATGCACAGCACTTGCTTAGCATTGCATCCCTGGTTGTGCTCCATCTTACTTGTGCACTCTTTGCTGCCAGTGTATCCAACGCTGCAGCTTGCTGGGCACTTTGAACTTCTATTTCCACAGGCTCACCTGGCTATTAGGCTGTGGGTCCTTCCGGAATGATCTCCCACCTGAGCACTGCCATCTAGTTCTGGCTTGTCCCGCAGGGTTTAAAAGATATGTCAGGTCGTTTCTCTTTAGTTGTGGCTGGGATCGCTCCTTAGTAGGTTCTTGAAGGAATGCGATACTAATGTTCAGAACGAATGACTGAATGAGTATGCTAATGCAAGGTAGTAATTACCGATCTTAGGTTCCGGCTTTTTCTCTGCTGGATGGCCCTGGGTTGAAGGGTCTGCTTTGGCCTGCAAGTTAATCAATCACTCAATCAGATCAAATCAATCATTACTACAGCTAATCTCACAAATAAACTTGATTCTCATCGTCTATCGATAATGGAGAACCAGTCAACGAATCACGTCATACAATCAACCAACATACCAGCCAGTCAATCAACCAAATTCAGTCAATCACACAGTACTTTTAATCTAGTGACTTCAACAGTATTGTCACCAAAAAAGCACAGGGCATTCACCTAAGAGTGCATCAAGGGCAGCTGTGGCAAAAATAAGCAGTGTAAGAGAAGTCAAGGTGAGTATAAGTCTGACAACGAACTAGGAGCAAGTTTTTAGCAGACGACTTTCAACATTCCAACGTGAATGACAATGCTGAACTCAAAAACAGAAAGAATTGAATGGTTAAACTATACTTTACACAATCACACATATACTTTACACAAGAGCTGCATAAACTAAGTTGTGGCTTTGACAGCTTGGTGTTCTCATTAAACGAAAATTGAATTGAAAAATTGAATCATATAAGATAATTTTAATTTATCAGCATATTAAACATTACTCAATGATCAAGAGTGTGATTACACTGCAAGCAGAAACATTATCAAGTGAGCCATACCCTTTCCACAGAAATCATTCTACCATGCAACTCGGTCCTGTGTAGATGTTGGATGCACTTGGAGGCCTCCTCAGTCGATGCCATGGTGACAAAGCCATAGCACTTGGCCCCTGGGCTCTTGGCATTGGTCACAACCTTTGCACCAGTCACCTGAACAAAATTAAGTTACTGAATATTCGAGAATCAACACAGAGAAATTGGGAAAGTCATTTCGAATTAGTTCACACTAAACTTCTGGTTGTCTGAGATCTAGGAATGCTGATTCACAGGCTGTACAAAATCTTCTCCAATGACCTCATAATGGGTTCAATGAGAAAGCATGTATGCATGATCTTTGACATTTATAGAACAAGTGTAATTTAAGATGCAGTGGTAGAGTCCATGCAATTTCATAGGTTACTGCCACAAATAGTTAATCAGAAGCCCTATCAACACTGGATTCAGTGATACTAAATGCCAGATATTCCTTAACCGGAGAACATCGTGTGGCAGTGGTACCCAATCATTCCCAGAGCATTGCACACTTACAGACCTTAATGTCATTTAATTCTTTTTACTTAGTTCTTTATGCTAATGATGAGCAGTGCTCCTTGAGTTTTCAACTGTAGTACTGAGACTATACTTCTGTACTACTATAAGTAACAGAAAATAGTTATAGGCCTATTAGTGAGTAGTGATAATCAGTAGGGTTTCACATATCCACAGAGAGAAAAAAGCACAACTATCATCCAGCTGAAGGACACTCAGAGCAGGCTCCCGGCAGACCAGGGTGTTGCGGTACCCAGGTTGGAGGAATAAAGTTATGCTGTAACAATAGCATCATTGTCAGATGCTACTTAACTTATCACAAATGTTCTTAACTCACTTAACCATTCTTCTGATCAGTCCAAAATAAAGCATAAAAATGTCCAATATAAGCTGCATTACTCCTGTTTTGGAATAAACAACTATGCTACAGCTTAGTACATTAATCCTTTAAACAGAGAACGTCATATGCAAAATAAAAATTACTGGAGTCTTTCTCAATTTTCTCTTGGTGTGTCACTGAATTTAATACACTGAGAAGTATGTTCAAAAACATTGTTTGCATTCAAACACACAATTAAGCAATAAAAACTACATATGCAATTTCAATATCATTCTCAAATTACAAGTTGCTTCCTAAACTCAAAACAGAAGAACTCTACTGCTATGAGGATATCCATATTTACAAGTTCCGACCTTGCCATGTTTGCTGAAAAGACTTTTTAAGTCAGCTGCCTTTGTTGACGATGACAGTCCACTGACCCACAAATTACGACTCGCTGAGCTCGTCTTACGAGAATCTGTGCACAGTCAGAAAAGAGCAATAAATAAAAACATAGTACACAGAGCTCACAAAAGAAGAACCGTCACATACTTCAACAACAAAAGCATTGGCTCAAACCTAAACCAGTCAACACATAAAGAAATAATGGCTTCACCCAAAACCAGTCAACACATAAAGAAATCCAAAACCAGTCAACACATAAAGCAATGGCTTCACCCAAAACCAGTCAACACATAAAGCAATGGCTTCACCCAAAACCAGTCAACACATAAAGCAATGGCTTCACCCAAAACCAGTCAACACATAAAGCAATGGCTTCACCCAAAACCAGTCAACACATAAAGCAATGGCTTCACAAAAAACCAGTCAACACATAAAGCAATGGCTTCACAAAAAACCAGTCAACACATAAGGCAATGGCTAAAACAAAAACATTCAACAACAATACCAATGGTTTGTTTCAATGATTTCTCCTAAAACTTTTCTACCTTTCTTAGTAGCCCATTAACCTAGTCCTGAGGCAGCCATGACATGAAGTGCTAACGACTCCTTCTCTTCGGCTTTGGTATATGAGGGCAGCTGGCCAGTCCTCTCCATTGCTGTCTAATCTTCATAGCTAAGTTGACTATGGGGCGCAGGTGAAGCCGAAGACACATACTAAATTTTTGTCCTGGCGGGGATCTGAACTCCTGACCTCTTGATCGAAAGCATGCAAACCACTAAACTATTGAGCCTCCAAAACCTAGGCAATAATTGACAAAACCAATATGATTTTCCTACATAATCCTCAATTTCAACTCTGCACTCATGTAAAATTAAAACAACCTATATTTATTGCCCCGTATATAATATATATTCATAAATATTCAACTCGCACAAGCTGCAAGGAAATGTTGTCTGCTTTTACTTAATGGCTGTCTTCGTGATGGTTCATTGCAAAAACAACCTTCAACTTGAGCAATATACCTCAGGGTACAAATGTTGAGAAGAGATGTGCAACAAATGTGTAATTACCTCACCTTCCATTATTACATTTAAGCAGTCTAATAGAATTCATGTCAATTCCCAAAATAGCAGATATAACAAACAGCTCTTTATTAATTCATTTGGTTATTCAATGGAAAATAATTAGTATGCATACAGATAAAATTGTACTTAGCATTACTGCTGTGATAGCTACGTAATGTTTCAATCAGAGATTCCTATTTGATCGCTTTCCTTGCGTAGGTTGGCACACGCAGTAAATGGCTGGCCAAGCTTCCATTTTAAAGTTTAACTTATAACAAAATATTGAAATCACGGATGCTCTGGGTTCAACTTCCGTCTGACAATACTATTACAGGCTGTAGTCGTAAAATATAGACAAGTATAAACTTATTATAACAGTGATCGATGACAAATCACAGAACCAAATAAAGTCCACTAGATTGGTACTATATATGCACTCTATGCAGCTATATGAATACGATACACAAAGTATGACATATACAAAAGCTAGAGAGGTCGACCATTCATCACTTGTCCACTAAGTTGGGAAGCTCTGATTTCAGTGTGTGTAGGTTGCAATTGTAACTTGACCCGATGCAACAAAATAGTAAACAGCCAACCACAGATGGATGTAAAATAAGAAAAGGAAGAGACAACATACCATCTTGATTCTGTCCATCTTTTTGTGAAGACACGCCACTGAAAGATAATGCAGGTTGGAAAATCATTTCAGACATTTGTAACATAGATCATTAGCGTTAATTTCTCAGCACAGCACAACCAAATGTACAAGTCATTCTAACTCATTCTCAGGTGAAGTCAATACAATGAGCTACTAGATATGAAAGCAATTGGCTCGATGACAAGACCACAGGCGAAACCAGGAGCGAACAAGATGCAATGATATCCGTCCTACACCATCTGCTGAGATTAAATGACGTGCTGTCAGCCCATCCAAGCTCCTGTCCATCTGATATCCAGCTCCTGTTAAGCCTGGAACATCTGAAGTCACAACGTAGGAATCCGTAGCAGAATGAAGGCAATCCGATCGACCCTAAAACTGCATCGCTTGAAGAAAACCTTCGTCTGGTAGCAAGCAACAAAAACTGCAAGCCCACCCATAAAATTGCAAAAGCTATGCAAACAGCATCATGAGAGACATAATCTGACACGCTTACTAGGTTCGGACACAACCTCCAGGTGACCTGTTAGTCCAATACCTGCCGAAACCAAAGACTCAAGAGAGAAGTTGAAATTCTTTCAGTTAAGGGGGGGGGGGTAGTAGTACCACATGGACACCAACCTCTTTGCCTTTTCACTGCTCTTAGTTTTACTGGGGTCACTCGAAGAGGTCGACTCCGTAGCGATTGCAGGCTCCTGCCGTTCTTTTATATTATCCTCTGATGCTGTCGTTGTCGAGGCTGCAGCTGCAGTCGTGGACGGAGGATCCTTCAATGGACTGATGACGATATACTTTGGTGCGCCATCATCAATCAGTTCGCCAACGAAAGAATCATCTCTCTTGAAGGCTGATGCATGCGAGCTGCTCAGGATGTCTTCCAGTTCGTGACGTTGTCGTTCGTCGAGTAGAATTAGCGCTGTCCCATCGTCGTCATCACTTTTCTTTTCGTCTTCGCTCGGCTTCTTGGTCTCTGCTTCAGCTGCATTCTTTTCTACGTCTGATGTGCCACTTTTTCTGTCTTCGTCTGACAGCTGGGTCTTTTCCTCCAGCGGCACACTATGCTTCTTCTCGTCCTCTGGCGCGAGAATTGCTTCCACCACTGATGCCTTGATGTCGGTATCCAACACTTTGCCGTTATCTGCTTCTACATTGAAATTTAAGCCACAAAATGTGATAACATGTCGGTTGTTATGAAAGTAAATATTTGGATCACCACGCTGTAATGATCACATAAAAGTTACACAGGACGAAAGTCTGAGTAAAGGGAGGCATTAAGAACCGTCTATCTTACTGAGAGCTAGTAATGATAATAATACTGACCAAGTGTAAACCGATAGCAAGGGAAGATTCTACAGGTAGGAAGGTCATCTGTAATTGTTGAAAGTATGTCAGATGACTTGCTTTCACTGTGAAATGCAACTCCACATTGCCAGTAGGTTTAGATACTGCAGGTCTGCTTCTGAAGCAGATTCTGCCTCAAAGTGCTGATCTTTCAAATCATCTGAAATGTGGATGGTATCCAATGTTCCAGCACAACATGTCGTTGGCGAAAGATTCAGCTCAGCGGATGATGCCTCAACAATGTAGGTATTTCTTCCAAGTAGCAAAAAACATTTGTGACGCATGACTTCCATTGAGACAAGGTCTTCCATTTAGTACAGAAAATTTTCCAAGAGGCTTGCACAAAGTATCACCTTTTCTCTTGAGAAATCCTTTTGTTTCAGTGGTGAGCAACGTCTTCTATTCAATATCAACTTCCTCAAGCATAATTGCATTGCTGAAGTGCAAAATGCAACAAAAGCAGGTGAAGGCTAGACTGCGAAGAACACAGCCATAAGTTGTAACACTATGATAAGATGATATCAGTTTCAGACATGGCACGGAGGACCATCCTTTCACGTGCTTTCATATTGCACAGTAACGTCATGAGATCTTTCTTATAATCACACAAAAGAAAAACACAATCTGGAGACAGAATCAAAGACCATCCATCCACAGCTGAAACTCCTTGTCTATGTTGAGCTCTTCTGCTTACTTATATTGATGAAGCTTTGAAAACGGTGAGCTCCACGCTTCAGACAATTCTTCTTTCACGTTGGACAAGAATGTGAATTACGAGGAATTCTGCCTACCTACTGCCTCATCAGGTTTTATCCACCATCACAAGATCTTAGGAAGTAGAATAATAGATAACTTAAGAACTTCTATAGTGGCACTAGAGGGCATCAGTTGCCTGATGGTTGATACAATGCAAAATCATTGTGAACACCAAGTTAGTGATGGTCAGGTCACAATTTTAGGCAAGTCGAGGACAAATTCCAGAGCAAATCTGGTTAAGTAAGACAAAATCAAATCACATGAAATATATGGCACTTACGCAGCAGAAATGAATGGCTTAGCTATTGGTACCAGATAATATTTAGACACATGCAATTAACTATTAGTTGTAGCAGAAATAAGCCAAAGTACTTAGTTAAATACGTAATGTTAAAGCCATATTAACACCAGAATATAATCACATTACTGCCAAGGTATAAATACTGGCAGAATAAATCCAGTCCAAAGGTCAAATACATTCCAATATATATATATATGCATATATATATATCATGTCAAATATATATATATATCATGTCATACATATATATGACATGACACACTGTAAGCATGTTGCATAGTAAAAAGATATAAATTTTTGGGATGAACTACTGAATGTCACAGTTACCTTATAATGTTACCCTTGGAAGCACGGTCAAAGGTCATATCATAACAAGGTTGCGTTAAAGTAGAGGCTGTATTTCTAAGATAAATTTCAAATTGGGATCTAGAATCCCAACAGAGTTGCACCACATATATAAGTGAGTCTGTTCCTGTGGCTCTGGTTGCATTTAACGGCACAAACCTGTGTTCCCTTTACACAAGAATAAGTTTGCTGCAGCCAAGATTTGACATCTATTGATTAAATCCCTTAGTGATAAAAAGTATAGTTTTCACAGTAGTCTTAGTAATAGTACCTCCTAGTAAATAAATGGCATAAATTAATTGTACTATATAATTGACAAAGTTTTTTTTAAAAATGATATGCCATGATCCGAATGAGAACCTCCCAAGATTAAAACAGCAACCTATTAATAAAACTACACTATAAAGGCTGATGAGTAGTGTAAAAAATCAGACCAACTGACAATTAACTAAGCTGTAAAAAAATAATAAATGACATTATAAGGTAGTTGATAACTTTAAAAAATCCATTATGTCCCAAATAAAGCAGCAGTAAAGGCACAAAACAACTGAAATTGGCAACAAATCCTGCAATAGGATTGGAATTGGCAACAATAATAAACTTGCAAATTAACAAAGTTACAGTTAAATTTACAGTGAAATTAAATAAATAATATCAGTTCAATAAATATATAAACACTAAATCCCAAAAATATATTAACTTGTGCATGATACTATTATTTTCTATAAAAAAAAGAACCACTCCCTAATAAAAAAGCAAGAAAACTGCAATAAGAAATTGGTCTAAAAATCTGAATGAAAACAGCAGCCATATCATGAATAATGAACATATACGTTCCACTGTCCATGTCATGTTAAATTAAGCCCTGATGGCCATCAATCTAAACTGGTGTGTACGAATTCTCATCCACCAAATCCAACAAAAGTTCAAAAACAGAGAAGAAAAACATACCCATCAGTTGTTCAAGTGGTTCCTGTATTTCAACCTCCTTGGAAAATAAACATCTATATGTTACTGACAGCAAATTTAAATTAGGTAGACATTATCATCAATATGTATAAATTCTAAGTAAGCATTTTTCGCATTTTACCAAATCAAAAACAGATAATGGAGAGAGGGGATCAGGCATGATGAGACTGTGCCGCGTTTTGTTCACTTATGTTGCTTTAGAAGACAAATGCACCAAAGCATACTCTTCAAAGCGCTATATAAATTCTGTGCACACAGCACTCCAAATAACATAACTCAAACAACCTCGTCCTGAAGCAAGCGATTCTCTTCCTCCTCCGTAAGCATCTTTACTGAAGCATCGACATCACCTTCCAACTGAAAATATGACCATCAATGACACAAAGATAAAATTTCACTCAAATATCGTTATACAGCAAAATGAAAGATACTTTATCAATTATTAATAATAGTGCAAAAACTTAGTACTTTCCATGTTCCTCTTTCAAGAAACAACACTGATAGTTCCTTTGAACAACACTGTTTTCTTTTTCATTTCATACGCGAAGTCTTGCACAGGATTCCTATCACTATTCATATCCACTACAAGATCCTCTTTATAGTTTCCAAAGCCCAGCTATTCATTGTCAAGAGCTCTCTCTCTGATTATTTGCTAAAGCCATTATCTGTAACTTAATCTTGTTCCTTGCACTCTGTTGATTGCCTTGATCTTTTTGTCCCAAGGACTAAGACTGTCTTGGTCCAACAGCGGGCATTTGCTGCTGTGGGTCCATCTACCTGGAAAGACCTTCCTCCATCATTAAGGACTAAACTAATGATCGGCTTATCTCCATCGGCTTCTCGCTCTTTAAAGGCGCTTCTTTTCCCTGGGGTTTTCGTGATTAGAGCGCCTCAGAATAGTTATACTGTGAGAGGTGCTATATAAATCCAAAGATATGATACGACATAACTCAACATGCCATCCATAATGATACGATTGTGTGACTTCAACCAGGGTAATTTTAATGGAGCCAAAGAGTTGGGAATCTCCAAATCAGCTTAAATGCCTGCAACTCTCAAAACAATGCATTTTCATAATGCCCTTCTTACAAAGTTCATTAGTGCACACAATCACAAATGATGCAGACGCAATAATATTGCAGTGCAACATTGCATGAAGAACCGGCTCGGACAGGATTCAAACCCGCACTCTCAACATAACACGCTGACCTCCTTAACCAATTGACCCCTTTGCAACACTGAATCTGACACAGATACCGTATACTTGCCTCTTTTAGATCATCCTGGATTTCCATCTCAGCTTCTCCAGTCTTAGAGTTCTCAACTGGTGGCTCGTCTGCTTTCGTTTTATCCAAATTCTCGGGAAGTTTCGGTTCACTGGTTACAACAGACACTGTTTCGCTCTCAGACACGTCCATCTTTTTGGCTATAGAACAAAAGTGTCACATCAAAATTCAATTGTTCGTCAAATACCCACATCACATTACCAAACTAATACAAGGTCCCACATAATTTCTATTTAATAGTTCATATCTATAACACAAAAAGCACTATTATCAACTGTGAACTTAAAGTTGGACAAAATAGACAACAGAATGACGGTTGAGTGATTATATAGAAAGAATTTAAACATGTTACGAAAATCACAACCACCATTTTCTAACTACTTCAATACAGGAAACAATCGATGAATATTTTACTCTACTTTAATTTCTTCATATTACTCAATGAATGAAAGCATTGAATAATTTATTAATTGATTCTCCCCATAACTAAATTCAAGCCAAATTTAATAAAAAATTATCAATGAACCATCTGTTCACATAAGATCATACTAAACCCACAGAAGACTTACTTGGGGTGATGGACGTTTGAGAAGATAAGCCTCTTGTAGGTAAGTTACTCCCAACATCAAATTCATATTCTTCAGGAACTTTGCCCTCGGACACCATGGCCTATGAACACCAGAAATTAACTAAGTTGGACAAAATAGACAACAGTATGAAAAGGTGATACTTTGTTTGTGCAAGCCTCTTGGAAAATTTTCTGTACTAAATGGAAGACCTTGTGTCAATGGAAGTCATGTGCCACAAAGGTTTTTTGCAACTTAAAAGAAATGCCAGTAAGCAACTTAGCAACAAAGCAACCACAATATCAACGAAAACTACAGATGTAGGCAAGTTTAGGAAACAATTGCACTTTTCCAGTACCTCAGATCATCAGTCAGAATAGTTATTGGTTGGTGACTCATCTGTGCAGTTGTCCATTGCGTTTGATGAAGCATCATCTTGAATGGCGGTCAATAAACGCCTCCTTATTCCTTCAAAGACTGAATTTCTGCTACTGGGTACTGCACAACTTAAATAATTTGATCAATTGGCTTAAATCTTTTAAACTAGGTGGCTCAATGTTGAGTTGGCAGGCACTGCTTGTAACTGAGACATTGCATTGTGTTTTCAATTCTACTGTTTCTCATTAACTGAGTAAATAGTCCCAGTAAGTCGTCATATATGTTAATTTGTGACAAATGTAGAATTAGGCAGTATGCGCCAATGTCGTCAGTTGATCAAACGGATAACACTCTTTTCCAACCAATTGGATCACAATTCATCCTCTTGACCTGGAAATGATTTTCTCAGACCTTACTTATCTGTCTAGCAATTTTTCAGAAGTAAGTGCATGCTACCAATGACTTAACCTTCAGAGCTCAGCAGAATCTCAAGAATAAATAATTTTTCCAAACATTCTTCTCGATTTCCTGTTTCAGCACATCCACATGTTCTCCATGTTTTGTCTGTGTACCCTAATCCTGCATTCTGACAAAGTTCCTTTCATGTACAACAACATAATGCATAGACATTAGGACTGAACCGAATATTTGCTTTGGAGCCAAATAGTGGGCAAAATAGCTAATATTCGGTATTCGGACGAATAGTAGTGGTCGGAACGAATACGAATAGTGGTCACACGAAATATTTGCTGCACAAGTGACGGCTGCTAATATCTAGTGGACTGAAGTAACTCTCCACAGCCTAGACCACAGTATTGCAGTATCAGCCATCTCATTTCTAAGTTCAGTGAAATTAGTTCCATTCCTAGTTAACATATAGAAGGATGCAAACATTTCTTGTATTTTAACTGTTTACTTTTAGTTTATTTTGAGTCGGCAGGCACCGGAGATGTATGGTCTCGAGACAGTTTTTTAGTGTCTCGGTCTCGGAAGCCTGCTGTCTCGTTCTCGATGTAGTGTCTCGAATTTTTAGAAACTGTCTTGAAGTGAAAGTCTTGTTCTGTCCCGAACAACAGATCTCAATAAGTCTTGCGTTAACTGTCTTAAAATCTTATGGCAATATAAAAACTGTTCTCAGGAATTGGTACTATACATGTATATATTATAAGTTTCAAATTGAAATTATGAATAAACCTCATTCCTTAAAACTGATACATTAGTATTTTACAGCATTTTATATAGGATCACTTGTCTTTTACTGTCTCGTACTGTCTTGGGCCTAGTGTCTCGGTACCTCACTGTCTCGGTCTCGGCACCTCACTGTCTCATCTTGGTCTAGAAGTTTCAAGTCTTGCATACAACACTGGCAGGCACTGTCGCTTAGCTGTGCATAGGTCCGATGTATGCGCCTTGATCGTGGCGGGGGGGCTTCGGCCGTCTCAGCCCTCAGCCCTGGGGAGGCCTGAGGCAGTAGCTAAGTGCACAAGGGCAACGGGATGACAAATCCCTGTACCGTAGAAGGATAAGTCGATCAACTCTTGCTTGCAGGAGGAAAAAATCCAAGGAAGAAGAGGAAACCAGCCAACCGGATGTCGGGTTTGCCATTGTTCGACGAAGGCGACGCTGGTCAAATCATCCGATACAACAAATGACTAATTGAAGAAGAGAGTGAGACGAGGGCAACACAATGGAAGGAAGGCAATCTCTCAAACGCGGGCAAGCCGAAAGGAAGTCAAAACAAACAACTGACCCTAAACGACCTTTACAACGCCTTACCTGATATTAACTGACCCTTATGATGCTTAACCTGACCCTAACTGACCCTCACGACGCATAATTATAAGAAATTATAGGTTTTTAGAGAGCACATGCGCAAAAGGTTGCACAGGTTTACTCCAAACAAGTCACGCCCAAAATATTAAGCTTAAGTTGGAGTCCCCGGAACTTTAAGTAAGCCCATTTTCCTTTGTATTGAGACCGAACTTTCGGCTGCAGAAGATTTATCCAAAAGAAATAACAGTAAAATTGGTTGAAAATCACAGCTGCCAAAGAGTTAATGGGCTATAAGACGAATCAAGCTATTTATTTGGTCAAAAGTGCAAATTCGCCTTTTCGATCGCTCAACTCAAGCTACTAATTGCTCTTCAACTGACGTTTTATGCGTTTGAACCTAATGCTTAAATCCAAAGTGGGTTATTACTAGCACATTTTCTCCCATGTAAACGCGAGCAGCATTAATCGCGCTGGTTTAAAAAAAATACACACACCTTTTTCAACCGCTCAACTAAAGCAGACTTTATTCCGGTCTTTTCAAGTCCCCGCTTTTCCAGCTCCAGTTTTAAATCAATCACTCTTAAATCTGTCAACTTTTTACCAATAACGCTTGTTTCTGCCGTGGACGCCATTTTGCACAAAATCACAATTTCGGATGCCGAATAGTACGTTTCAAGATTCTACAGCATTGAACCTTTATTTATTTCAATTCAGTGATCCTACAGCTGATGACGTCATGAAATCATGCATGAACTTATGCAGGCACGTCTTAGCTATAGCATTCTAGTCGTAGTCGCAATCGTGAGACTTCTAAAACACCCCCAGAAAGATAAGGACACCATCTTTTTCACGAGCGCTATGTCGAGGCAGAGAGGTTGTCCAATGACCTGCAAATAAGCTGGTTCCCGCGACTTCGCTTTGTGGGCGCTGTAGAAATTTTTAGATTGAGATTGTGATTCATCTACCGGTTCTCTGTCTCTTAACCTCAAACAGGTTCATATTAGGGCCTAATTGTGTCCAACGTCGCCATTTTATAGCTTTTGCTGCTAGATCTCTTTTCCAAGCTTTAAATAGGCCCTATAGGCCTACTCACTTGTAATCAACCTATAGCTTTTCAGTCTGTAGGCTTCCTCTTCATTCTTTTATCTTCGATGATCGTTCTTTGTTGTCTCGCGTCGTCTTTCAGTGTCCGTATTTGCTACTCCATTTCTTTTGTTTCCTTCTCAC
Source organism: Bimastos eiseni (assembly GCA_959347315.1). Classification (NCBI taxonomy): domain Eukaryota; kingdom Metazoa; phylum Annelida; class Clitellata; order Crassiclitellata; family Lumbricidae; genus Bimastos; species Bimastos eiseni. The sequence goes on from OY365807.1 coordinate 18,430,532, forward strand.
CCTATCGGACTTTCATTCTCACCCTATCGGACTTTCATTCTCACCCAATCGGACTTTCATAACTTATATATATATATATATATATATATATATCAGTGCTCATGAACTGTGAAAAATAAAGGCCTATAAGCTTACCCTTGTGTCTAAAGACTCAAAATGTCGAGAAGTAAAGATTGCAAAGGCAGATCACCGGCATAACCAATATACCTAGGCCTACAGGGCCTTGTTGACGACAAACATTTTCACTCGCTATGGGTTCGTGGCCAAAAAGTTATTATCTGTCCACTTTAGGCCCTATAGATTCGACAAGATAGAAGTTGGATTGAAAATAACCATGATGCGTGAACAGAAATAGGATTGCTGACTGAGATTCTTCTTAAATGGATAATATAGGCCCTTTATGGATGAAAAAATTGCTTGCTACAACGGAAGTTTGATTGATCAAAATAGGCCGAGTCCTTGTTGAAGCAGAAGATTTGTAAACATTATTATCACCAATCCAACCTCTACTGGACCAAACTACATTTTGGTCGCGAACCTCTTGTCCGTTAACCATCCGTCGTAAACTATTTGTTGTGATTTAATGCGTACAGAGAATTAACTTGCCTTGGTCGAACTGCCGACACGGGACCAAGTGGCACGCCGGCAGCATTTTGAAAGTGCGAAGAAAAAGTGAGAATTTTGTTAAACGTGATGTTTTTGGCCGGCTTCCTCTTTTACGAGTATCTCTATTTAAAGAGCACGCGAAGGCCCTACCTCACGTGTTCCTTTGCAGAGGGCGCATCTGGGTGCGTGTACTAGTCAATTATGACATAGCTGTGCCCACGGTAAAATCAATGCTAGGATGTCTTTAGCTATTTAACCCTAGTAAGTTGGGTGGGGTGGGGGATTTAGAGCTAAGATGTATACGTATACGCATGGGAGATGGGGTCTACAAAATCTGCACAGTGCAGTAGGAGGGAGGTGGTCAATTTGAGCTCGAATATTGCTGGTAGGTCTATAGGCCACTTATACAGTCTGTGTATGGTTAAAAAATTGCCTGTATAGGCCTAAATAGGCTGTATAGTTGATACAACGTAGAGTTGCTACAACGGTATACTTTATATCTGGGACTAATATTAGTCTCAGGTTATATTGGTAGCTAAAGTATTTTACAGATTTTTAATTATTTTTTTATTTAACCTATATTTGGCCAGTGTTCTGTACGGTTTTCATTAACTTGTTAACTCAATAAGTAATTAAAAAATAAATTTTACTTCTGTCCTAAAACATTGTTTGCAGCACCGTTACATAGAGTCTTTGGCCATCTGTGGAATAAATTGAGAACTCTCGATTTCTTAATTGAGGCGTCTTCTAAAGCAGGGATTCAGCCTACAATAATTTACCAGCAAGAGACCAATTTAGATGTTTGTTTATGTTATTATATATATATATATATATGTTGCCATACACAGGCCATATATATATATATGGCCTGTGTATGGCAACATATATATATATATATGGCCTGTGTATGGCAACAAAAAAGCAAATATATATTTTTCTCAACAGCTCTCAAATTCGAGAAATTTCGGTCTTCTGCTTTGGCCGGCCTACACAAAAGGTATTTTTTTAAATATTCTTGTATGGTCCAAGTACATGACTAGAAAAACGTTAATTTTATTATATTATTTATTTTATTAGTATGATCAAAAAAATGATGAAGTCCTAATTATAATTAAATAACAAATTTTATTGTCCTTTCCCTTGCTGAGTTAATTCAACGTTACGTTATATCTGGGATTAAGATTGGTTCCAGGTTATATTGGTAATTGAAGTGTTTTACAGATTTTTAATGACTTTTTTATATTTAACTTATATTTGGCCTGTGTTCTATACGGTTTTCATTAGCTTGTTAACTTGATAAGTAATTAAAAAATAAATTGGACCTAAAGAAAAGAAACATAAGCAGTTTCTTTTGTAATGTGTTAAGAGGACGTTTTTTAAAATTTTGATTGGAATGCTTGTGTCTGTTTATCACTTACGTCATTCTGGCACCTCAATGTAACCAATGAGTTCAAGATAAGATTTTATGGATAGTTGATCATGGTTTACCACTCCGTGACTTTAAATAAATGAGATTGGTTCATAGTATAAATTAAATAATTTATCATTAGAGTAATTGGGGTTGTTGTATCATATTGCTACGCACACTTAATAATAATTAATCACTAATTATGAACAGTGACAGTACTTTGAACTGCGTATTTTTAAGTAAAGTAACGGAGATGTAAATGTATGTAAATCAAAGTCACGGAGCTGTATTTGATTAAAATTATTAAGAATCTAGAATGAAATTTTAGGTCAACTCTGTCAAATTTGAGCACTGCTCAATATTAAGTGCGCTTCAGTAGTTCCATAAAAACTTATCTGTAAATTATGGACAGTATATTTTTAAATAGAATGCCTGAGTTGTAAAGGTAAATGAAAGTAACAAAGTCGTATTTTAATTAAAATATTTAAAAAAAGAAAAATTAAATCTTAGGCCAACTCTATTAAATTTAAGCACTGCTCGATATTAAGTTTGCTTCAGCAGTTCCATGGAAATACATCCGTAAATTTTTTGGAAATTTGCATCATCCTTTTTATTCAACTCTTTTTCTAACTTCGAGCGCTGTTGTGAAAAATACCCAAATATGCTTGTGTGAAGTGCATATGGTTGAATCGAAACCATTTGGAGGTATCTGTTGTAAGATGCATTGAGCACTGGTGAAGGAAGGGACTTCGTCAATTACCCAGACTTTTCATCAGATTTATAATGTAGGCCTACATAGCCTGCTCTCAGAAGTTCAAATCCGTTAAACGGTTAAAATATGCTCCGGCCTGTGTCCTTCGAGTGACAAACTGCCTAGTTCATTTGGAACATGACTATAATTAGGCTACATGCACAATAACATAATACAGTAGGCTATTATATATATACATACGCTTTAGTTCCCAGAGACCTCGAAACTGTTTATTCTCGTTGAATTGATACGATGAGATTCTTCACCACAGACCGCTACCCGTTTGAATGGGTAAAATCCTCGCCATTTAAGTGGAACTGAAACGGCTTCTATGGCTGTTAAAATGTGCGAGAACTTCTCAAGAAGATCGGAGTAATCAACAGGGCAGGATTAACCACGACGTGCATGGGATCGTATACATTGTAATTGGCCCTTTCATCTCGATGCTGTAGAAGACTTGAGAAACCATTAAATGAAGTAAGAAGAAACCTTTTAATTTCTTTGTTCCATTCGCTACAGTCTGTCAACACACGTGTGTCTCTATGTCTTAAGACCCGCATAGGCCTATGGATATCATGTCTATGTGGCGTACACCGTTCGGCCGCTACCAGGTCGCGCAACGGTGTCGGCTCCAGCCCTCTTCTGTGTCTGGAGCCACTCGAGTCACTTCTAAGTCGATTTTTAGTATAGCCCGTCTGTTCTCTATCTCTGCCTGTCGTAGCAGTGACTGTCGGAGGAGAATCGGGGTTGACCGTTTCTCTAAAAGAGGCAACAGTATATGACTCTGTCTCGGGATCAGACTCTATCTCTTCCCCGGTCGCCGGATGGGCAACGTCCTGAGGATGGCCTTTATTCAGAACAGGGTTCGCTCTTTTACCGACCGGAGTCGTCCCTTTCTTGTTTGCCCGCTTAGAGACGGTTTTCCTCTTTCTCTCTACCTGACCTGAGCTTCGTCGTATCATTCTACATCTCGTGACTCTTAAACAATCGCCAACAGAGGGCATCAAACGTTCTCCGTGTTCCGGAGAGCAGAAATATTTGTAACAAGTCCCTTCGTCACTTTGCCGTAGGCAATACTGACCACTGATCTTAACGTCGCCTTTTCCCAGACACTTATCCACCGGATATCGCACCTTCCACTCACCATGTACCTCACGCTCCATGTCCGTGTGTGGCATACCGGCCTCACACGTATTAATTATCATGCACCACGATTGGCCGTCCTCTGCGTTTTGCAGTTGTCCACCAACACCGTAATATATACTAAGACTTCGGGAAAACCCGGGGAGTATCTATGACCACGTTAGGTAGCCAAGAAGAATATTTATCGAAAAACCGTAATACAATCAAGAACAGATATCGCGGGGAAACCGCGATTAAAGATACTGCGATCAGATACACAAGTAAAGATATCGCGGGGAAACCGAGAGTAAAGATATTGTTGCGATCAGACACGCAAATAAAGATATCGCGGAAGACCGCGGGAGTAAGTATGACCACGTTAGGTAGCCAACAAGAATATTTATCGAAAGACCTTAAGACAATCAAGAAGAGGTATCACGGGGAAACCGCGAATGAAGACATTGCGATCAGACGCGCAAGTAAAGATATCGCGGGGAAACCGCGAGTAAAGATATTGCGATCAGACACACAAGTAAAGATATCGTGTAAGACCGCGGGAGTAAGTATGACCACGTTAGGTAGCCAAGTATATATATTACAGGGAAAAGAAGATGAGGAAACACCCGCAATTATTGAAGTCTTCGGCACCAGTCACGACCGTCTATTGTAATCGTGGTAAGCACCAATGGGGTCACCATCCCGGTATTTATCGAACGTATCCAATGGGAAACTTTCCCCGTATTTATCGACCGTTCCACCGGCCTCTCTTTCGGTCTGTACGGTTGCTACTACGGGAATCTAGCCGGCTTGTATCTCTAGCGGCCACCCTAATTGTCTCGGTCTCGGCCACCCGAAACTTTTGCGTATCCGACAACCTGCTGGAAAACGGGAGGATTAACTATGACCGGTCTAGATAGCCAACATTTATATATCTTGGTTACCAAAACTTTCTCACGGTCTGCGCGGTCGCGGATTTTTCCCAGTCTATCTATCTGTCGGCCGCCGAGGCCTCTCTCGGTATATGCGGTCGGTCCCTTCTGGGACTTACCCAGTCTGTATCACTCTCGGCCACCCGAGGTCTTTCTCGGTCTAAACGAACCGCTAACCCGGGCTTTACCCGGTCTTTACACAGACCTGTGATTTATTTATTTCACTGTCGGATCTTCCCGAGGAAGCAACCTCACAGTTGGCTGCAGACTTTCTCGCGATCGATAACAGGGTGGGCCCCAGCCCTATCAGATCGACGGAGTCGGTCTCAACACCAGACGCTCGGCTGTAGCTCGGACTAGTTTTTTTGGACGCCCTCTCGTCCGCAACTATATTTTTTTCGCAACTTACCGTAAACCAGGCTTTGAACGAACGCTCACCGACTACACGGGTGTGCGGTATTAATCACTGACCAAAGAATTCAATGCACCGTATATGCAGAGCAGTTGTCACCACTCTACAATATAAGCGACGCACCGCATGTCAGGCTTTACTCAACCCGATTCATGCGTCTGCACGCTATGCACAGAACTACAAATCGCCGATCGGTCTTCCTTCCTATACCAACACTGTAAGAAAATGTACGTAAATTAGGCGCTATGGCGAGCCGATTAATTACGAACAAATTCTTTAATCCAAGCCTTGTGGCCTGTCCGCCACATCTACATGTATCTTTTTATGTATATTTATTTATTTGTATACATGTATGTGCGTGTCTGTGTAGATGGGTGCGCATTCACGTATTGTGTCTGCATATGTAGGCCTACAAGTCCATGCATGTAGGCCTGTATATACATACATGTAGACAATACATTCAATGCTTGCATTGGTAGAAGTGTTAAACGGTATGCGACTATGCGTGTATTGCATATCAAATATTAAGCCTACGTAATTCATAGACAGTTACACATAGGCATATTTACACAGACTCATTTTATGAAGGTCGTTTATTTTGACCATTGTATGTAGGCTTGCAGTTCAGTTTCTGGCGTGAAACACGTATGAATACGAATCAGGAGACTTGGGTGTTGTTAGTGGAGGTTATGACGGTGGTATTATACCATTATACCGTAATTACCTCTATGCCTCCTTCTATGTGTATGTTTGTCTCGTTGCGCGTTAACTTGGAATAGACGACAACAGAATGCAGTGACTGGCTGCAGGCATCCAATTGGTCAGATGAATGGACTCCATTGTGGCACAGGAAGCGCAACGGTATGTATACACTATAAAACAGTCAACAATTTTGGTAGACATGGCTGAATGGCACGGCGTCTATTATCGCAAATCTTTTAAAATCATTCAACCGATCTATTTACGACAGGCTTACTGCAGAGAACCAATGACTTGTTGCTTATCTCCCAGTCTGAGGCATAGATAGTTTTGTGCAATATATACATGTAGACTTGAATATTGTAAATGAGAATCGCTATAACCAACAGCGCTTGGCTAATAAACTGCAGAGTGGAGAAGATTACCAGTCGGTACAGCGCTTCAGTTGACCTAGACAAGTTTCTGTTTAGATTGCGATTTCAGTTCAAAGCGAAAAGCCGATTAAGTGTGACATTTCGTTCTAAAATCGACGCTTTGGAAGTCTTGCATATTTGCTAAATTCTGTGGTTTTAATTAAATCAGGTTTGGGTCGATGGTCAGTTCACTAAAGAACAGAAACTAGATGACAAAAGTTTCAAACACAACTGAAAGAAATCAATACGCATTTTTAGATCTGAAAACTAATTTCCTAAGATAAAGACTAGGCCTAAACAAGGCTAACCGTATGATATATTCGACAAGAATTTATGAAATAAGAAGGTACACATTATTTAATAATTAATAAAAGCCGTCAGATCAATAATCTTAGTTACAAATTGGATAAGTTATCATAAGCATTATTACAAATAGATTATTTTGTTAAAAAGAAAATGTGTTATCAGTAGAATAATATTCATCATATCTATATATATGGGGGCGCGGTGGCGTAATGGGATGTTTGGTGCCTTGCATTCGGCGGATCGCAGGTTCGAACCCACCCCGAGACTCGGCGTAGCGATCTTGGACAAGTTGCTCACCCATAATTGTCTGTGAGGAAGGCAACGGGAAACCACCTCACCTCATCTCCGGGTGGCGTGATGCCAAATGGACCTGCCCTTCGGGCAGAGAACTCATCATCATCAAATATTGACTCTTTGTAAAGGCAACATGTACGTGTGGCACGGTGGCCGATTGGTTAGAGCGGTCAGCCCGTAACGTTCGTGTGCGCTGAGTGAGCGGGTTCGACCCTCGTCCGAGGCGTCAGTCACTGTGTAGGGACCTTGAGCAAGTCCTTCGCGCCCAATTGCTCTGCAGTACAACTGCAATTGCGCCGTCGAGGCGTGTGTGTGCACTTCTGAGCAAAAATTTCTTGAAGCAGAGCGATATAAAATTTCAGAATAAATAAAATAAAATAAAATAATCAGCAGTTTTTCTTTAAGTGGAAAGAAAATGCAGAATACTAAAGATGTGTTAGATGTAAATGTTTCGTGTGAAGCGATCACATAATTCTTACAAATACTCTAAATCAGGTTCATCGGAAAGTTAATTCATTAATGAATATTCATTTGCTTCTGTTATATCTGAATCTTATCCATTTGAACAATTATTCATCCTGCTCCTTTCATCATTTCTTCATCTGGATCCTTTCATCAGCTCATCATCCGGTTTCTTTAATCAGTTCTTCATCAGATACCTAAGGAAAGATGCTCCGTCAAGTTTGCCTGCCTATTCTCATTCTAACTGCGTGCACAATGAATGGAACTTCGTTGAAGAGTACGTACACCTCTGACAACTTTAGCTCCATGCTCTTCAGCAACGGAACTGCTCGCTGCATCCTGGATGCACCAACAGTGGCCCTTTTCTCCAGAAGTGCCATTAACTGCGGAGTGAAATGCCTTAACCGTCCTTTATGTTCTTTCTACAATTACATCTCAACATCAAAAGGATGCCAATTGTTCTGCTTCACAGTTATCAGATTTAGTATTACTAAATCGTGCAGGAGCTACAGACTCAATGGGGTAATAACTGTTTAAGAGTGTCAGTAATTATTTTAGTTGCTAATTAATATGGTATGTACAGTGTACACAAATTAATAATTTATCTCACCTTTGAGCATCTAGGCCTTATGCAAATGCATTCGTTCAGGCATTTCACTAACTTTCTGCCATTAGCGCTTTGCGTAGAAGCAATTACCTTACTATATCTTAGATCTCCTTATCTAATCTTACCGTATCGTAAGTTACGAAATAGTTGAAAATTTCAGTCGCTGGCATTTAAATGATAAAATCTATGTTTTCGCTTTTTGAGCAAACTATCATCCTCATCATCAACAACGTCATCATACAACATCACCGTTTTTTTATTATCATTATTCACTCATTTCAAAAATTTATGCAGCGCCCCTTCAAGGAACCCACTCATCACTGCAGTCGTGATCATCATCATCATCATCATCATCATCATCATCATCATCATCATCAATCATCATGAACGCTATCATCATCAATCATCATGAACGCTATCGTCTTTATCGTTACGACTGACGTTCATATTATCGTCGCCATTTAACGTGGGATGATGGAGCGTACCCGTTCAAGGCATATTATGCACTTTCACTCTTTCACTCCATATTTTTCTGCCTGTGCCGACAGTTTGCTATCCTAAGTCTTTTGGCCTAAGCTGTTCTCGATGGCATACAAATCCTGGAGGTTTTCTTGCAGTCAATCGAATAGCGGCAGTCATCTCTCATCGAAATGTGACATTCAACTAATTTACAACTTTTCAGCTCAAATACAGCATCTGCTAATACCAAAATCTTATATGTTTCAGGTGATTCCTGCTAAAAACCGTAAGTATTTTTCACTTTACCATAGGGTAGAATCATTTATTTAACGACCTAATGCTTGGAGACAACCTACCATTCATCTGGGTTATCAAAATTTTTGGCTGGTCATCATCCTCATAATTTCATGAGTGATCATCGTTATTATATAATATTATAACAGCGATGATAGCAACAGTCTCAATATGACGACAATTATTGCTAAGCTTTTGCCTTATCACCCATGACAATTCTATTATTTTCCCGAGGTACGTGTACATAGCCTAATAATGATCCATCGCGATTGCAAATGCTAGGGAACTAAGTTCTGGAATCGATAGTCTTCGCAGACGGTTTTTTTGTGGAAAACGTGTTACAAACATGGCTGCCAAGCTTCGAAAGAGAAACATTGCTTCTCTGTTAAGGTTGTTTCTCTGTTATCTCCTCATATATGAGAAAGGTGGTAGCCGAGGAGTTTTATCGATGCGAGGTCATCTTGATTGACTTGATCCAATCTATATGAATAACGAGAAAATTCTGTCTGTCTCTGTGGCTCTCTGTCCGGCTTTACATTTGCACAGTTTTAGAGCTATTCACTCGAAACCTTCACCGTTGGCTCGGGCAACACCTGGGACACGCAGTCGAGGGGTTCGTGAATTCCGCGCACGCCGTCTTCCAGGTCTCCAGGGCCAAAAACCTGTCTCAGGACCACCCCAAGGAAAGTTTCCTTTTCAGTCGCCAGAAGTGACACACGTTGGTCCCCGACCTACGAATGCTGTACGTGTGCACGTGATATCTGTCTGCCACACTTCTTCTCTTACGCATGGACGGTTTGGGAGATACAGTCAGCAGGTATAGAGTTGGCAATCGTTTGCACAGTCGGTCAGGTGGGTATGTACTTTTAAGCATCTGCAGTGTCTATACACAATTCCGGTTATGCGTTTCCACACTTTTACAGCTATTCACTCGAAACTCTCGCTGTTCGCTCGTGGAACATCTGGGACACCCAGTAGGGGGTTCGTTAACCCGCAGCCACCGTCTTCCTGCTCTCCACGGCCAAAAACCTGTCTCCACCCGTGCAATGCCGTGTTCTTCAACTAGTGATAAATATAGAGTATAATGCCGTGTAAGATATCTCCTTGGTTGGTTGGTCGGATTTGGTCGGACCCCAAGCCCGGACCCATTTCAGCCCACCATTTCTTCGCAGAGCCTAATTATTCTCTTCACATTTCACCGAAGGCAGCCGCTCAAGAGACCCACAGCGAACCTGATTAAGGAAGAACGACCGAACATCTATCGAAAAGCCGACCCGATTGAATTTCCTATACCCAAGGCTGATGCGAAAGATTGACTTCTGAGACAAAGAATCGGATGCTCAAAGCTCAACCATCATGAAGCATCTAGTTGTTACAGCTTCAGTCCAGTTAACAAGGCGACTCTGAAATAGTCGGGGACCAAAAATTGATACAAGACGAGATAGGCCTATAGGCCTACATGATGAATACAATTGAGATATTTATGTACCATAACCATATCCAAGTGTTTTTATTGGTTCGTAAAGTAAATGAACATAGTAATTGCGTCGCAAACAAGAAAACGAAATGAGTAGGAGAGAGAGAGTGAGAGAGAGTTCTAGTGGACGCCTGTTAGGGTCTCTGTGCAATATAAGCCTTGTATTATTCTCTGAAATAAACCAGCAGCATCAATCAGCGAACCGCGCTCCACATGTTTTCATTGCAGGGGCGCATGACACGCGGCCTACGCTCTTGCCAGTGTAGAAACTGGATCAGTTTTGCCGCAGCGTTGCTTCTTTTGGAAAATGAAATGAGTTGACAGTTAATAAATGAGTTGACAGTTAATAAACGGTTTATAGTGAGGCAAGTTATACGCTGTAGCATGATCCGCAATATACAGATCCGTTTTATAATTACGATCGAGCTTGCAATATCAATATTGTAATCGTAAAGTGCTGAATGAGTCGGGTGAAGTTGGATTGAATATGGTCATGCAGTACGTGGGTCTGGTAGGGTAAAATAAAATATCTGGGTCAGGTTGGGTCTGGTCATGAAGATTAGATCCATGACAACTCTGGGACAACCATGACATATCTACTCAGTCCACAATCCCAAGACAGGTGTCGAGGGGAAGACAAAGTGAGGGAAGTCAGCAGGTATAGCTTGCGGATTAACAACAAGTCATTATTGTTAATTATAAACGATAAACACAGATTCTACTACATTGTACCGATCGTTGTTTGGCTGTGACAGTTCTAGTTCTGACTGAATATAACATCATCCGTGCGTTGTTCTTCGACGGTGTCCAAGTAGCTCCAGCAGCTCTTCCAAATGCGTCCCTATAGAATGTTCCAGACAAGGTCGTCCTTCCCACCATGATCAGTGTCATCGCTGTACATGTTGAGGACCTCTACTTATCTCAATTCGGAGGTCTGCTCGTCTCCGACTCAACTGGACGGATACTTTCGGATTCGTCGTGGAAATGCTCCACAGTGGCTTCAAGCGGTCGGATGAACGTTAACTTTGACGACTACAATTGGAAAAGTTGCTCGATTCTTTTCAATAATTTAGGTAGTACGACTTCCCCACCCGTGCCTGGAATAAATTCGGATGCCTGGTGGATATGGAACACCGAAAAATCCAGGAATTATAACGTGTACTTCCGTCTGCGCCTTTCCTAGACACATGCTTATAGATAATAATGGTGCGCATGCCCATTTATTTTAGAAGATCATTTTTCTCACCTGGAGTTAATGGTCACTTTATGGTGCTATCATCATCTATGCTATAGTTCTTTCCGTGAATTCTTCTGTTTGATTGTGCGTCACATTAAAACCTCGTAAACGGAAGTTCTAGTGACATGAAAATGTTGCATAAACGTTTCTATGAGAATTTCTTGGTCAATTCAACATTGAATAAATGGATTACAATATTTAAAATTTACAGTAATAAAGACGTCTTTCAGCTAGTCTGGTTTAATCTCATGCGCTGTCGCTGTTTGAAAGTGCGGTGACTACTGGTCTGATTCGTGTGAAGATCATAGCAACGACCAGATGGTTAACTAAAATCTCAAAATTCCAAGATATTCTAAAATCCAAAGGGATTTGTACACTGGTGTCCCTGGTGGTGACATTCAAGTCTACATGCAAATCAAGCGGGGACGATATATTGGGTAGAGGAAAATGGAAGGAAATTCAGTGGTTGCGACACCAAAGTTGATCACAGCATTGTCCCTGTAAAGACTTCAAGTTACCCCCCATTTCAGGTTACATCCCGGTAATCTGAAATCGATTTCAGATTAACCCCTACGTATTCGCATTACTACCTCTCTGAATGAGTCAAAATTTTGAATTATTATGCTTTCAACCAATTTCAACCAGTCTGTTTAATGAAACACGTGACACATAAGACAAGGCACATAAGACAAGGCAAATGATGATCCATCGTCGCGGGGGAGCGCCCCCTCTCCTTTCAAGAGAGGCTGCGCTAAGTGTGACATCAACGAACATCCTGGGTGTCACACTAACAGTCGACATGAAGACCACCGTGCGTGTCAACAATATACTTTCGACCTGCTCGCGGTCGCTTTTTGTCCTGCGAGAGCTTAGGATTGACTTGGGCTGCCAACTCACGCCCTTCACATTGTATCCAGGTCGACAACGGTTGTCTAATATCTCTCTCATCACCTGATTAGAAAACGGACGACATCAGAGGAAATCTTTATCTAGATTTACGATTAGAAAAGTGGAAGACATCAGGGAGCGTCTTTATCTAGATTTATGATTAGAAAAGTGGATGACATCAGGGAGCGTATTTATATAACATATCGATTAGAAAACGACGACATTCAGAGGGCGCCTTTATCTAGATTTACGATTTAAAAAGTGGCGAAGCTCATGTTCGTCGCCCCCACCTGGTGGGGCTACGCGCCAGCAAGCGACCGTACACGAATAGAGAAATTCCTCTGCCGAATGAAAAGAGCAGCCTATTTGCCGCAAGGATCTGAGGATGCCGAGAGGATGGTACGAACAGCCGAAGGTCTCCTGTGATCAGTTGAGACAAGAAGTACACATGTCCTGAATTCGATATTCCCCCAGTCGCTAAAAGTCGTTATGATCTTAGACCTAGACCACATTTAAATTCAGACTGCCTGTTAAAGATGACAAGAACTTCGTCCCTCGAGTTCTATACAAAACTCGGTTTACTATCAAAAGGGCGAAAATTAAAAGGGCGCAATCAAAGGGGCGCAATCAAAACGGCGAAAATCATAAGGGCGAACGATCAAAAGAGCGCACATTTAAAAAGGCGACAATCAAAAGGCCGCACGTTCAAAAGGGCGACAAACAAAAGGGCGAACGTTCAAAAGGGCGAAAATCAAATAAATGAACAGTACGAGTCAGTGAACATGTTGTAATCCATACAAACAATGAATAAAAAGCACGATTAGAACAATGATAAAAAAGCACGATATGGTGTCATATTATACAAAAGCTCAATGTCACATGTGGTTTAAAGCACTATTAACGAATGTCAACGTCAGTTATTAAGCTTGCAACTCCAGGTTGTGAGCAATACCCCGTAAATACTCCATGTTAGAACGCGAACCATATTCGGCCACGATTTTTTTCAACCGATCAGCGCAGTCTTTAAATTTCTTCCTTCCTGCCGGATGATTATGTCCAGCTACAAAGTGCTCAGTTTTAAATTCATCCAAGGCCTGCTCGTTCTGTAGGGCGTCGATGAATTTCCAAATTGAAGGATGGTAAGCACCTAGAAGCTGGCTGAACCCGCGATGCCAACCCTCGACGGAATTATTCGTTTTGGGGAGATCGTCTTGAACTTGGCCTTGCACATTCCACAACCGAACCGGGAAAATGGGTGAATCTCTGCCGCCCCGTCGAGCTGGTCTGCCGATCCAAGTATCTTCAAAGTAATTTGTCAAATCCCGTAATTCGTGAGAGTTCTCCGTGAAAAATGGTGACTCCATAAGTTCGTCGAAAACGGTTGCCACGTCGGAGATTGGAACAAACGCCAATGCAGCCAACTGCCGCACTCCCAAAGCAAATTCCGCATCCGCTGCATAATGTTGTTGGACTCCAGAGAGTTGCTGCATACGGCTCCAAATGCACTGGCTCAGATGAAACAGGCAGCCTTGTTGAACAGCGTTTGGGAACACAGTCTTAAAGGCAAGGATAGCTGCTTGCTCAAAGTCTGTCATCACGGTCTCTGGTTTTAGGCCGGGATGAGAGTTGAGTGCCGTTAAAACTTTCACGTAGCTGCTGGTACTTTTGTCGCTCATTAGCACCTAGACAAGAGGAATAACAGCTTTGCTTGCTAGCACATGGATTGTATATATTTGCTGGAACAGTCGAGGCGTAGTTTTAAAGGTGCCATCAGCGTACCAATGCGAAGATCGCATAAGTAAATACAAATTTCGTGTTGTGGAAACAATCAAGAATCGTGTCTGTCCAGGTCCGCTGTCGTGCATCATAAAATTCTCGTCCCACAACGTTTTCGTGTATTGTTTAGAAATGTTCAGATCAGTCAAGGTTAGAGGATTTGGCAAAGGTGCCTGATACTTGGGTCTCACACGTCTGATCTTTTGCTTCAGGTTACTTGTAGTTGGCAGCTTACCTGTGATTGCTGCTCCAGCACCGGTCGCGACTGTTGCTACGAGAGCGTGTGTAGTTTCCGTAGAACTCGATGCCCGGTGTTTAACATCAGCGACTATTTTTCTTGCACTTAGCTCCGCAGAACTTGGAACATGATTGTGCTGAAGCGGTAACTTCGTTAAAACATCGCCTTCAGTATGGCACCTAGCCACGCATTTCGCTACGCGGTATTCCGTACACTTCCAATACGTCTTGCTAGTTACACTTTTCTCTTTGCGAAATGTGTAACCGTCGAAAACTAACATAGCGTGACCTTTATTGCTTTTGACGTATTCTAAACTCATTTTCACCCAGAAGTCTTCACCACGAGCACGCTTTCACTGACAAGTTTTCAACAACGGAAGAAGAGGGCCTTATATATAAGGGCTTTGTTTGCCGTCCCGGTAAGTTTGCTGTTCCATCTCTGAATCTTTCCTCCTTTTATTTACATTTATTTGATTTTCGCCCTTTTGAACGTTCGCCCATTTGTTTGTCGCCCTTTTGTCAATTAGCGAATATTTATTATTAATTATAAGATGGAAAGCTAGTTATAACGTGTAAAAAATATAAAAATGTCAAAGAAATGTAAACTGTGTGAAATCAGTAATAGGCTACACGAGATCAAAATGCATCACATTGTTACATACAAACATAAGATAATAAAGATTTAGCCTAACTGGTGAAGAAATTAGTGTCATTACAAGAATAATATACAACAACTAGGGATTTAACTTTTGACTTGCTAACTCAACCCTCTACTTAACTCATCAAAAGTAACAAGAAGACCATGCAAATGCTGCAGGTTGGAAGTGGAGGTATGCCCTGTTTGTGGTCTGATGGTAATTATTCTTTCACTTACTAGTTCCCATCTAATTAGCTGATATCATTTTTGGCTGACCATTTTGCCCACTTCTCCTTTATGCTTTGCTCCACCTGAGTGGTAGATGCTTATTCCTTGAGACACACTTGCCTCTGCAGGTTCATCGCATCTCACTCTGCCCCAATATTTAAAATTTGTACTCCTACGTCTCTCTCAACACCTGCGCCAACTTCCTTGTATCATAATGTTCTTACATTCCAGTATCAATCTTTTGCCTTGGCTTTAACCTACTAGACTCCCTAAACTTTGGTAATTAAGATTTGAAACTTCTGAGTCTTGGCTTCCTTTCGGCTTTCACCACGACCCTTCACAGATGGGGCCATGACCCTCTCATCTCCCGACCGATCGACCTGCCACGACAATGAGTTTCAGCTTTTCATGTGTCTTTTCTGTTGCAAGCTGTGGTGTTAGCTGGAAGGCCCACAAGCTTGCCGCAGAACCCTGCTCCTTTTTCCAGGCTTGGGACTGGCACTGATGAACTGCAAGGCGGCGGAGTAGTTAGTTACCGGGGGTAACTTGAAATAAATTTCAAGTTGCCGGGGAGGTAGCCTGAAGCGGAGTTCATATTACCCCTGGGGTAATCTGAAATCGTAGAGGGTAACTTTAAATCGCCTTCAAGGTACCGAGGGTGGGTGGGTAAGGTTAATGGAGGGGGTAATTTGAAATCGCTACACCTGTATGTAGGCTAGATGGCGCGATGCTCTGGAATTTCACTCAGTGTTGCATGCAAGACTTGAAACTTCAAGACCAAGACGAGACCTAGACAGTGAGGTGCCGAGACCGAGACCGAGACAGTGAGGTACCAAGACCGAGACCGAGACACTAGGCTCAAGACAGTACGAGACAGTGAAAGACAAGTGATCCTATATTAAATGCTGTACAATATTAATGTATCAGTTTTCAGGAATAAGGTTCATTTGTAATTTCAATTTAAAACTTGTAATGTATATCGTACCAATTCCTGAGAATAGTTTTTATATTGCCGCAAGATTTTAAGACAGTTAAGGCGAAACTTATCAAGATTTCTTGTTCGAGACAGAACAAGACTTTCACTTCAAGACAGTTTCTAAAAATTCGAGACACTACCTCGAGACCGAGACAGCAGGCTTCCGAGACCGAGACCGGAATACTAAAAAACTGTCTCGAGACGTCTCGAGACCTAGACACTGTCTCGAGACCATACAACTCTGATTTCACTATCCAGCTGTTGATTAGTGGTTGATAAACTTGAAATCTATTCTGTGAAACTTATTCCTAACCAATTGTTATTATTAGGCATTGGCTTTGCGTACATAATTCTCAAACTGATTCTCTTCAACTTGCTCAAGTGCAATTGCGTCTTGGTTTTACGATTGGAAAGCTGTCATTAAGAAAATGGCGATTATCCTGTAAAACGATAGGATACACGATGCACGTGATCAACATTGGTGTCGTCATCAAATTTTAACAAACGCTACTTGTGACGTCACATTCATTACGATGGCAACGTTTCCAGAATTTTCGGTGCAGACAGACGCACGTTTGCTAAACTGTTCATTTAAAACTTAGATTTTTAAATTACTATCCACTTAAAGTCTGCTTAAATGAAAGCTTAATCTTCTAATAAAAGGAGGCCAATGTAGTGATCGATATTAAAAGTTTTAACAACTTCTGTTATCGAAATATTTGAAGCAAAGTCGTCGACAACACGGTGAGGAAAAAACAAATAGCATTATTGGAGCTGATTGATTTAACTGTGGTTTGTTTCAGTTGTACATTTTGTAGTTATAATATTTCTGCTACTACCACAATAATACATGAGTAAAATTTGTAAGGAATGCCTTACATAAATTTGAATTAGATATTCGTCTCAACATATTGAACAATGCAAAGAAAAAATCCGTTAGGTCTGTTGCTGTAATCTTTTCATAAAAGCAAAGCACGCTAATTCGATTATACATAGTTTTGCGTGGCAAAGGCCTATAATTATACTACATACAATATGCCTATTATACACCATACAAAGTCACTATTGTTGAGTAAACTTAGACGCTACAGATTAATTCACTGAAATTCCATTTTCACGAAAACACTCGCTTATTAATGAGGCATATTTGCATGCTTTTTTAAATGTTAACCCGTTCTGGGCAATGAGAACCATTCACTCAGAATCAGCCGAAATTTCACCCCATAATAGATTCTTTGTAATGAACCTCATAACTTTAACCTACTAGACACTAAACTTTCCTAACTTTACTAATGCCACTTTATTTCCTTCCGTTCTGCTATTCTCTATACACCTACAATGATTTCTATTTGTCTGTTGTTTTCTCAACAAACGAATATAATATGATTATACATAGGACCCCATGTATATACTATACATTATGCACGCATACAACAAGTACATGCATTTATAAGCTTACGGTCGATTTTTTTGTTTTTTGTCAAGATGAGTCTACACTTTCACAGATTGGGGACTGCCAAAGTAATCTACGCGAATGATGTTCAGAATTTTTTGGGGTTGATACATGTATGTTACGACCATCAACTTCTGAGTTGTTTTTGTTTCCTCTTTAAATTTATTTTAAAGACAAACTTTAGAGAGAATTTTGAACTACAGAAGTGAATATGAGCTTGTATAAATTATAAAATATTAAATATACTGTTTTACTGGTGTCAGCAACTCGAAATGCAATGAGGCTTAATCGAAGATCAACGTTTGGTATGGCCAACAACATAAACGCAAAGGATGCCTCGAAGTTATGATGTGAAGAAGAGACAAAAGGTCAGCAGATTATTCTACTATATGCCTTTGTGAGGGAACACTTTAAAACACGGAATTGACTATTATACTTTTTCCAAACTTAACTGTTTCATTGGTTTCTATCTAATTGCAGTTTAAAGTTGAAGGGATTTCAACAAATCAAAATATTAACATTTCAAATCGAATGTCAACTTTAGTATGGCGAACAATTAAGTAGCGCCAACTTTAAAGTAAAATTCAAAACAGAAGTCAACACACAAGACGACCACACGAAGCATGCTCGAGGAATGAACTCGATAGAGTAGGTGATTTAAACAATAAATCTACATTGGCTATTCTGAAAGCATATGTCTCCTTCCTTCCTTCCTTCCTGTCTTCCTTCCTTCTTTTCTTTCTTCCTTCTAATTTCCTTCCTTTATCTCATCCTTCTTTCCTATTTTTCTTCCTTCCTTCCTTTCATTTGTCATCCAACCGATGAACATGTATCATCCACGTCATTGATGTAAATCAACCGTGAACTTCGCCGTTTCCTCGTCGGCCACGCACTACCAAAGGCAAGTAAGCACCAATTGTAAAAGCAATTACACTGGGAAGAAAAAGAAAATGAAATCTCTCCTTCTAGAGAGATAAATGCTGCAAAGAAGAATTGGAGGTTTTCAACTTCTCTGGACAACAAGCTAGCAATAAATGAAAGCGGGGATTAACCGTCAATGTTTTAACACGGAGTTGCTAAAGTAATTGTTTCTGTGTGACTCCTGACATAAACTGATTATTTGTTTACTTAATTAAGTGTCTTCGTCTGGCCAACACACATCAATTTTCAATTAAATATATAAGACCTATCCCTTGGAATATGACGCCAATTGAAATTTGTCTATCCTGTATTATCCGACTCTTTAAGATCAAGTAAAAGAACATCTTTTAACTACCACTTAAATAATTAGTATGTGCACAGACAGCAGTAGTTACCTAGATAAGATGGTGAATTATGTTTTGAATTTTCCGAACCGGTTCCTTTATTTTATGCAAGAAAGGGTAGGCCCTGTTTGCGGGACCTAACGGTCTCTTAGTTTTTTTCTTTCCATATTCTCCATCCTCTCCACGAACTACTGTTTTGTTATGCATTGTCGTAATTGTTGATTGAGATGATAATAAACACGTTTGGTTATGGTAATGGTTAGGCAAAACGGAAATAAAAAGTCGGGTGTCTTCCTCTACGTTAAAGATTCGAAATGGTGACGACATCATATGGCATTTTTGTCTAGATTTACGATTAGAAAAGTGGGCGACATCAGGGAGCATCTTTATTTAGATTTATGATTAGAAAGTGGACGACATCAGGGAGCGTTCTTATCTAGCTTATCGATTAGAGAAGTGGACGATATCAGGGAGCGTCTTTAACTAGATTCATGATTAGAAAAGTGGACGACATCAGGGAGCGTCTTTATCTAGATTTACGATTAGAAAAGTGGACGACATCAGGGAGCGTCTTTAACTAGATTCATGATTAGAAAAGTGGACGACATCAGGGAGCGTCTTTAACTAGATTCATGATTAGAAAAGTGGACGACATCAGGGAGCGTCTTTCACTAGATTCATGATTAGAAAAGTGGACGATATCAGGGAGCGTCTTTAACTAGATTTACGATTAGAAAAGTGGACGACATCAGGGAGCGTCTTTAACTAGATTTACGATTAGAAAAGTGGACGACATCAGGGAGCGTCTTTAACTAGATTCATGATTAGAAAAGTGGACGACATCAGGGAGCGTCTTTATCTAGATTTACGATTAGAAAAGTGGACGACATCATGGAGCGTCTTTAACTAGATTCATGATTAGAAAAGTCGACGACATCAGGGAACGTCTTTAACTAGATTCATGATTAGAAAAGTGGACGACATCAGGGAGCGTCTTTATTTAGATTTATGATTAGAAAGTGGACGACATCAGGGAGCGTTCTTATCTAGCTTATCGATTAGAAAAGTGGACGACATCAGGGAGCGTCTTTAACTAGATTCATGATTAGAAAAGTGGACGACATCAGGGAGCGTCTTTATTTAGATTTATGATTAGAAAGTGGACGACATCAGGGAGCGTTCTTATCTAGCTTATCGATTAGAGAAGTGGACGACATCAGGGAGCGTCTTTAACTAGATTCATGATTAGAAAAGTCGACGACATCAGAGAGCGTCTTTATCTAGATTTACGATTAGAAAAGTGGACGACATCAGGGAGCGTCTTTAACTAGATTCACGATTAGAAAAGTGGACGATATCAGGGAGCGTCTTTAACTAGATTCATGATTAGAAAAGTGGACGACATCAGAGAGCGTCTTTAACTAGCTTCATGATTAGAAAAGTGGACGACATCAGGGAGCGTCTTTATCTAGATTTACGATTAGAAAAGTGGACGACATCAGGGAGCGTCTTTAACTAGATTCATGATTAGAAAAGTCGACGACATCAGGGAGCGTCTTTATCTAGATTTATGATTAGAAAGTGGACGACATCAGGGAGCGTTCTTATCTAGCTTATCGATTAGAGAAGTGGACGACATAAGGGTGCGTCTTTATCTAGATTCATGATTAGAAAGGTGGACGACATCAGAGGGTGTCTTGGTTTAGATTTACAATTAGAAAAGTGGACGACAGCAGTAATTAAATTAGATAATCTAGTTAATTATGTTTTGGATTTTTTTAACCTGCTGCTTTATTTTATGCATGAAAGGGTAGGCCCTGTTTGCGGGACCGACCTCTTCGGTTTTTCCGTTCCATATTCTCCATCATCTCCGTGTACTACTGTTTTGTTATGCACTGTCGTAATTGCTAATTGAGATGATAATAAAAACATTTGGTTATGGCAATGGATAGGCAAAAGGGAAATAAATAGTCGGGTACCTTCCTCTACGTTAAAGATTAGAAATAGCGACGACATCACCGTCTTTACGTCAGGGAGCGTCTTTACCTAGATTTATGATTAGAATAGTGGAATACATCGGGGAGCGTTCTTATCTAACTTATCGATTTACGACTAGAACATTAGACGACATCGAGGAGCGTCTTTTTCTATATTTATGATTAGAATCTTTGCGATGCTTGACTAAGAACCTTCATGATCACTTCACCCGCTGCCTTTTAAGTGGCCGTTCACATATTATATAACGCCAAGGGGTAGGTGGGTGGGTTCCTATTTTGTTAGCGTTATACTGTGCAGGGTTGGGGTAGGTTGAAGGTTTTGTTATATAACAAACTTTTTCAGCTTATGCTGTTTTACCTGTTTGCCTGCCAATTGGAAATTCCATGTACCACTGACTTTTTTTGTTTATTCGATGTTCACAATACGTTGTGAACCAAAACTAGCACCTGGCGAATTAATTTATTATTTATAAATCCACTTTTAAGAATTTCCTGATTACAATTTTAACAATTTTCTGTGCATACACTCTAACATTCAATTCTTGTGATTTGTTATAGTTGTGATTTAAATTAAAATTAATTTACTTGAAATAATTATTTTGTTTCGTATAATCAAGATGTTTGACTTCATTTTCTATAGTATGTGTAAATAGTTTATGTTTGCTTAAATATCCAATTGTAGTTGTAGTATACACTCTGTATCATACGCTGTTAAATAGGCAGAGTCGTACCGCGAACCTATGGATAAATACCTATTAGTGCAATATTAAACCAGTGAATTCTGTGTGATACTGTGATCCTCATTCCTTGTGCAAAACATGAGGCAAACAAAAATAGTGTTTTTGGATAGAAATGACGTCACTACCATGTATTATCAGGCTGTAGGCTGTTAGTACGCTTTGTTGTTGCTTCTGGGGTGGGGTAGAGGGGTAGGTAGCATGTCTGTTATATAATATAGGGGTGGGGGGTCACAGCTGCTGTTATATAATGTTATTAGGGGTAGGGGGTGGGTCAAAAATTGAGATTTTGTGCGTTATATAATATGTGAACGGCCCCTAACGTTGTCTAGTGAATTTTGTGGCTTTGGATATTTTTTACAATTCGTATCATTGCGAAACATGGTTGTTGCGGTCTTGGATGTATTGTGTTGACTGCCACGATTGCGGTCGCCGAATGGCGTAAACAGCTGACTGTCTGATATGACACCTTAATTCTGAGTTTGTGTTAATAATAAGGAATATTTGTTGGTGAAATAGTCTCTTGAAAACCGTAAGAGCAGACCCGTCGACATTATCTCTACTCGGGTGGGCCATCCTGGTAAACAGCTCAACCCGCCAGTGGGCTAAGCAACAATATGATAATGATTTTATGAAAATGATATCAACGTCGTGGTTCAAAAC
This sequence comes from Bimastos eiseni, assembly GCA_959347315.1. Taxonomy (NCBI): domain Eukaryota; kingdom Metazoa; phylum Annelida; class Clitellata; order Crassiclitellata; family Lumbricidae; genus Bimastos; species Bimastos eiseni. The sequence continues at coordinate 18,452,865 of OY365807.1, forward strand.
AACAAAATATGTCCAAAATCACATTTTAGCAATCACAATATCACGGAAATTCATGGCAGTTTGGGTTTATTAATGATAAATAACTTAATTCAGTGCAACCAGTGCAACATCGCGACTTTCTACTATACCTATTAGTGGATAAAAGCAAAGTTGTTAAATCACAAGCACAGTTGCCGTGGAGTGATACTGCAGCCTCTGAACTGGTTCATACAGTATTGGTGCAACAAAGTTATATGGTACTTCTTGCTGCATTCCAGGTTGTACCATTGTAGAAGACAGAAACCTCTGAATTGGAGTTTGTTATTAGGTTTAGGACTTAGCCAAGACAGTGCTCTCAAGAAATCTGCAATGTGCGACCCTAAGTTAGCTATTGATTTTCTGCACACAAAATACATCGCTTTATCTGAAGAAAAGTTTTATTTGAAATATAAATGTAGACCTACTGTTAATTTTAAAACGCAACAACCTCAACATATTGATTTCCACAACAGTTTTCTTTTCGTATTCAGTAATGCACCCTCGTGCAAGAGTCACGCTGGAGTCTACATAAAAACGTGGTACAATTTGAAAATTATTTATGTTGAATTATTTTTTTGTTTTGTGGAATACAAATAAATCATTGGATTGACAATTGATACATGTCAATTGATAGGCAAAAGCTCTATTTCACGCCTGTTCTGTTTTGGTTATGCAATATCCAGCTAATATCAACTTTTGTTTCCCTTTTTGTTAGTGAGGCGTCGAGTTGGAACAAGGACATGACATAAGATTTGTCTGCCTGAATATCTCTCTCCGATAGCTGTAAAAAAAATCGTGGTCCACTCAAAACCTCTACATGGAATGAGCATGTATTTTCTATTTTATCATTGAAGCTACCGAAACTCACGAGATGCTGTTAAAATCGACAGCCGATTATTCAATCAGAACAATTAGGCTTACGCGTAATCGTCTTAGCCTCTTTTGAATATAAAATCAGTACCAATCGGTTCGTGTATAAAACACCTTTATTTTCCATCTTTGTAAATGTCTTATAATTTTATAACGGATACTAATGAGTTTTGCTATTTTAGTTTTGACATAACCTTTATATTTACTGGAATTTCAACACAAACTATAGATATCTGTATTCCCGAAATATGAAGCACCCCTTTATTATGCTGACAGAAAGATACGATCAACGAGTCAGCCGTTTTCTTACCGAGTCTCGCCTGATCTCTGGAAAGTCTGATGGAAATCCATGAGGTGTCTCCAGCGACTCTGGAACATGCCGAAATTGAAGAAAGAATTCCCGGTCGTATGTTATTATACTACGTGAATTTAATGATGTTCAATGCCATGCTATTAGAACAAACAATTTCTCTGTGGCTAATTGATCTATTATAATTAAATCTAGCATCATTATCAAACGTCAAGGGTATGAGATTGCCTTTTATCATAAGAAGTATAAATGTTCAAATTTGTGTTCATATATGTGAGTGCATACGTGTGTGTGTATGTGTTTGTGTGTGTGCTATGTGTGGTGGCTGTATGCGTATAATTATGTATGTACTTATTTATGTATGTATTCATTTATATATGTACGCATACATTTTGAATGAGTATGCGAGACTGTGAGCATGTACATGTATTTATCTAGAAAGAACAGATTGAAACAAGTAATTGACGATTCTCTGATGAAAGTAATTTAACGGGTGAAAATAATCGCCGGGTCCCTCGCCATTCTCGGTGGGCCTGCTTAAAAAATGTACACGCTCCTTGGATGACCTACTCTTCTCTATCAGTTCTAGGATACTGACAGAGGTGTCTTCCACAATTCTCCGCTGCCTTAAGACGTTTTCTTTTTCCCTGGGGCTCCCAAGCTGAGAGCGCCTCTGAATAGTTTATGCTGTAGGGGGCGCTTTACAAGTGTCAATATACATTACAACACAATTGATTGCGACACATTCAGCCAACTAAAGTAAAGCTTCATTCTAACATTGTAGAAGTTTCGACGTAGTTACAGCCGGGCTTTTCACGACTACCAAGGAGAGTGGCTAAATAAGCGACAGACTCAATCCCCTCCCTCGGCCTCTAACGCCACTCACAAACGAAGAGGACGCACGCGGAAAGATTCTAAGTCAACCAACTTTTGCGTCAAACCCTCGTCAGGACAACACTAACATTGTTCTTGAAGCAAGCAGTGCTGTTTAGGTTTACTTAAACTGAAAGTAATGGCAGCGTTGACTGAAAAGTTCTATTCAGCTAAATGAAACTAAAACTGGAAATATCTGTAAACTGGAACTAAAAGTAAACTGATAACTACAAACTAAAACTGAACTTGATAGTTGGAAATTGATTTAATATTTTCTGTTGTTGCTAAACCAAATGATTGTCACTAATATAAAACAGAATATAATTGCTTTTTATGGACTATGCATAAAACTAAATCAAAACTTTACAGTTTTGAAAATAGTGACTAAGACTACAAGAGAAAGATGATAAAGCTAAGACTAACTTGGAGAGTTAAAAGAACATTTTGACTATTATTGAAACTGAAAAGTTAAAGTTAAAGTTAAACTGAAACTTAAATAACACTGCTGAGGAAATAATCTTTGACGCAGCGTACATGAGTTTAGGTATTCAGCGTGGGCAGGTTTTCTGTCGGTATGAGTGGCGTTTGAGCCCCGATAGAATTTTGGTCGTTTCAGATAGAGTCGGTGCTTTCTGGTCAAGCAACGCGTCTTACGGACTGTAAAGACCTCAAGTTACTCCCCATTTCAGGTTACTCCCCGGTAATCTTAAATCGATTTAAGATTACCCCCTCCGTCTTCACATTACACCCTTTCTGAATGAGTCAAAATGTTAAATTGTTATGTTTTCAACTAATGATAATCAGTCTGTTTAATAAAACACGTGACACATATTATAAGATAGAAGACTAGTTTTAACATGTAAAAAATATATATGTCAAGTATTCGGTTTTTTTATGTTAAGTTATGACCGTGTTAACTGAATAAAGGAGTTAGAGAGCAACATCAAAACACCATAACACATCAGTTGATAGAAACTAGTGCTTGTTATAATGGAAAGATAGTTAATATAGGTCAGAACAGAAATTAAACAGAAAATGGCTGTTAACATGTAAGCTCTACTCGATGGCCGTTCCCCTCCTTCAGGCCACCCCCTAACAACGTGTCGAGAACTCACAACCGGGCAGTGTCCGGCTTTAGAGTGTCCTCGTTCTCATCTGCGTTCACCTTCCGACTTCTGTCGAACTTCTCGGCTGAAGACGCGACGTACTTGCCACACCCGTGTCGATCTCGAATCGCAGACGGAAAACTCAGAAAAGCCCCCTCTTCGTCCTTTGTGTCGCTTTTTATCGTCCTTCGACTTTGACCTCTGACCCGACCATCCCTTGGGACCCCACGGCCATCAACGACCATCAAGACATTAATTAACTGAGAAGTTTAACATAACATAACATGTTTTATAGTGGCTCAGAAGATCATGTCTGTGTAAGAGCCACTCCTTCTTGTTCCTTTGTTTCCTCGTTACTTCTTTCTAATACCCAAGCTTCTTCAGTTTCTCCTTGAATGCCTTTACTGAATGAACTGCAACGGTCTCCTCATCTAACTCATTCCATGCATTTACCACCCTTGAACTATAGAATCTTTGTATCCATGTACCTGCCGGTCTTTTATATATCTTGTGTCTGTGACCTCTGGTTTTATTGTCCATGTTAAATGTGAAAAACTGTTGTACTGGTAGTGTGTCTTTCTTTGTCATTATTTTGTAAGTTTCAATCAAGTCTCCTCTTGTTCTTCTTTTCTCCATTGTTGTCAATCCACATCTTTTCATTCTATCCTCGTATTTTAGATTTGCGTATCCTTTTATCATTTTCGTTGCTCTCCTCTGTATTCTTTCCAATTTCTCGATATCTTGTTTCAAGTATGGATTCCATGCTTGTACACAGTACTCAAGGTGTGGTCTGACCAGTGTTTTATACAATTCGAGAATTATTTCTCTCTCTCTGCTGACTATTGTTCTTTTGATCATTCCTAGCACCTGGTTGGCCTTTTTTGCTGCCTCTGCACATTGCCTTGATGGCTTTGCACTACTATGTATGACCACCCCTAGGTCTCTTTCTTCTTCCGATTCTCTTATATTCACTCCTCCTAATGTATATTGAATTTTTTCACTTCTCTTTCCCATATGTACAACAGAACATTTTTCCGTGTTAAACATCATCTGTCAGTCTTCTGACCACTGGAACAGTCTCTGCAAGTCTTTTCTCAGAATCTTTGCGTCTTCCCAGTTGTTTACCTTTCTACACAATTTCGTATCGTCAGCAAATTTTGAGATTTTTGAGATTATTCCAATGTCGATGTCGTTGATAAACAATATGAAGAGCAGCGGTCCTAAAACCGACCCTTCTGGCACTCCACTCATTACTCTCAACCATTCAGAGAATTTTCCTCTAATTCCTACCCTTTGCCTTCTGTCTTTTAACCAATTTTCTATCCATTTGAGCAAATTTCCTCCTATTCCTCCTGCCTTCAGCTTTCTTTCCAACCTTATGTGTGGAACTTTGTCAAAAGCTTTTGCAAAGTCCAAATACACTATATCCACCGCCTTGCCCTCATCCAGTTTTTCGTAAACTTCTTCTAAGAAGTCCAGTAGATTTGTTAGGCATGATCTCCCCTTGATGAATCCCTGTTGGCTGGTACCTATTACTTCATGCCTTTTCAGGTGCTCGACTGTCGCATCCTTTATGATTTTTTCCATTATTTTGCATACTACGCTTGTGAGGCTGATCGGTCTATAATTCTTTGCTTCATTCCTGTTGCCTTTTTTGAAGAGAGGTACTACGACAGCATCCCTCCAGTCTTGCAGTATTTCACCAGTTGCCATTGATTTCTCAAGTATTTGTGACAAGGTTCCTCCCAACTCCTCCCTTAGCTCTTTCAGAAACACAGGATGCAGTTCATCATTCCATGGACTTTTGTCCGTGCGCAGTTTGTCTAATTCATTTATAAGTCTTTCTCTTGTGAAGAGTACATTCTCTAACTTCTCTTCATCTCTTCCCATGAACATCGTAAGCACCTCTGGTATCTTTTCTTCATCTTCTAGACTGAATACAGATCCAAAGTTCTTATTTAATTCTTCGGCTGTCTCTGTCCTCTATGATAATTTCTCCCTCAGCGTTCATCAGTGGCTCTACTCTATCCTTCTTTTTCTGTCTATTTCTTACATATTTGTAAAAGCTTTTGCTGTCTTTTTTACATTTTGAGCCAATTTCGTTTCGTATTTCTGGATGGCTTCTTTATTAGCCCTGTTAGATTCGTTCCTTTTTTATATACTGTTTCTTTAGTTCTATAACTCGATTCTGAATACTCAGTTCTTGGTTGCGCCCTTCGTTACCTTCCATGCTCCATTTCAGCTTGCTATAATTTTTCCATGCCTTTTGCTTAGCTCTTCTCTTCTTCTGTACCTCTCTGGTGACCCATAACCTTTTTTTAAACAAATTTCCTGTTACTGGTATGTATTCTACAATTACCTCTTTCAAACACTTCTTTAGGATTTTCCAACTTTCATTTACACCATGCCCTTCTATCCTGTGTTCGATATTCATGTCCCTCAGCTTTTTTTAATCTCTCCATAATTAGCCTTAACATAGTTATGTCTCTTCTGCTTCTCTACTGTCTCCAGATAATTTCCTGTTGTCAATGACCATCTGATAATTTGGTGATCACTTGTGTGGAAGTTCTCTCCTATCCTTATGCTCTACACCAGGTTCTCCTGCGATGTCATAATCAGGTCTAGGATATACTTGCTTCCTTCTCTAGTTACTTCTGCAACATGTTGCTGAAGAAATGCATCATTAAAAACATCTAGAAACTTTGTATCTTGTATTTTCTCTCCTACCGACTCCTCCCAGTCAATATGATAGTTAAAGTCACCCATTATAATCGTCGTTTCCTTACTTGCCCTTCCAATTATTTCGTAAGGTTCCTCTTCTGTTTCCTGGTTCACATCTGGTGGTCTATAACATACTCCGACTAACAACCTATTTACACCATAGTATATTTCACTCCATACACTCTCTTTGAATTTCGCATTCCTCATGTCTTTTCTTTCTATTGCCTTAATGGTGTCCTTCACGTATAGCAGGACACCTCCTGCTCCATGACCATTTATTCTCTGTTTTTCTCTATCTTTCCTAAACATTACATATCCATCCAATGCTAATTCGCAATCTTCTATATCCATTTTTGCCCACGTTTCTGTTAGGCCAATTATATCTGGAGCTTCTTTTTCCACATAATTTTCAAGTTCCAATCTCTTTTCCATACTTATTAGGCTCCTTACATTTGCATAGAAGCATTTTAGAAATGGCTTTGTATTACCTACTCTCCCGAGTGTTTCTTTTCTGTCTTGTCCAGAAGTCCTTTGAACATCTTCTCTTTGCCTTTTCTCCTTCATTCCCTTAGATGCAGTGTCTTTTATATCTGTTTCTTTATCTTTACGATTTTCATACTTCCTGGCCACCCCTTTACCCTGTAAACCCATTCCCCGCCTCTTCTTGGCTTTGTTTCAATTTGCATGTCTTTACGAGGACTCAACAATTCTCTCTTTCGCTCTCCGTCATATCGTGAGCCACCGAGATTCTTTTGTATTTTTCTGGCGCAATCTTCAGTAGTGACAGTGATTCCACGACTTCGTTCTTTTTGGTTTTCTCCCGAAATTCAACTAATAGAGGTCTTGCCATCTTTCCATCTGTTCCTTTGCCCAGTCGAAAAATTCTTTTTATGTCCTTATTTTCAACGTTCACTCCTAGCACTGCGTTGACGAGGGTCATCACCAACTAACTGTCCTCTGTTATTGCTTGTTCCCCTGTCACTTCCACAGTTTCTTCCAGTCTGTGTATCACTATATGGTTTATTCTTTCCTCTCTCCTTAGTTCATCTGCTGCTGCCTTGAACTTCCCTTCCACCTCTTTAACTTTATCGTTGACGACTTTTAGTTCCTTCTCTACATTCTTTTTTACTATTGTGCTCCATTTATCTGCTTTATCCCCATCCATGAATTCTCCACTTTCTTCTTTGATTTTGTTTATTTTCTCCTCGATCCTATCGAACCTGACTTTTTCTTCTTCTTTGTGCCTCTTTTCCAGATTCTCGTTTAGTTTCCTCTTATCCAGGAATTCCGAAAGACTTTTCTCCATTTCTTTTACTCTTTGCTCAAGACTCTCTATACGTCCACATGTCATGGATTTCTTTAGTTCTTCAAATCTGTCAGGAATACCGAACATGTCGCAACTTTCGCATTTTTTAAAGTCCTTCATAGTTACACCTTTAGCTGCCATCGTTTTGTTTTATCTCTCCAGAATGTTCTGATTTTCACCGCCTTATCTGTATTATCGCCAGTGTTTTTATGCAAGACTATTGTGCTGATTTTGTATTGTTTTTCCTCACAAGTTTTCTCTTCCAAAGTTCGTTCCTCGACCAATTTCTAATCTAAATCACGCTAAATGCAACTTTAATCGTTCTCATAAGATGAAATTTACTGTAATTCTTGATATTTCTCGATATCGACCAACAACATAGACATAGAAAATTTAAATTATATATACATACGTGTCAATGCCGTGTTTGTCCACTAAATAAACAATTTAAGAGTACAATCGAGTTAGCTAATATATACAGTACACACACGCACACAAGACGATGTATAAATATATATATATAGATTATACAATACATGTACAAGGTATAAGGGCAATTCGTAACAATATAAGTGTCAAAGAAATGTAAAATGTGTGAATGTGAAATGTGTAAAATGTAAAATAGGTTACACGAGATCAAAGTACATCACATTGTTACATACAAACATAAGATAATAAAGATTTAGCCTAACTGGTGAAGAAATTAGTATAATTACAACAATAATATACAACAACTAGGAATGTAACTTTTGACTTGATAATTCAATCCTCTACTTGACTCATTAAATGCTACTAACAAGAAGATTTAGCAACTGCTGCAGATTCAAAGTGGTGGTATGCACTTTTTGTGGTCTGATGGTAATTATTCTTTCACTTGAAAATCAAGTTTTACCACTCGGTAACTTGAAATCAATTTCATGTTACCGGGTGGTAGCCTGAAGCTGATTTCATATACCCTTGGGGTAATCTGAAATCGCAGTGGGTAACTTGAAATCGGTTTCAAGTTACCGGGTGGTAAGGTGAATAGGGGGGTGGGGGTAATTTTAAATCGCTACACCTGATGTGGGACGTATAGTCGTTAAATAAGAGTGCATTCAACTCAAAGGCGAAGAGATGAAGCCGTGCTGAGTAAAGGTCCTCATATTCAAATAATGTCACCTGTAATGTAACAAAATGTCGTTAAAATTCTGAGATATGGACATTTACAGTTTAATATCGTGACTACCGTGAAAAATTGCGCCGCCCTTTCTCTTGACGTAGGCCTAGTAGTATCAGCGACAGTGTCACTTTGTGATAACAAATATCATCAGCGTGGCCCGTCTCCTTCATTCATGCTTGGGGCTGGCACTGTCAGAGAGCGAACAGTGGCGGTGTTTACCCTCGACGTAATATTCCGATGCGGGGCTAAATATGCGAACCAAGCAAATTACTATATATGTAATCCAGGAGAAACCCTGAAAATTATATCTCACGAAATTGACACTAGCAATGAGAAATTCAAGTTCACACATTTTGATAGTCAAACCCGTCGGAGCCCATTGACCAGATGTCGCCAGTCCGCCACTGCTGTAAGGTCTCACAGTCTGAAAGAGAGTCACAGTACTTCACTAGGTGGTTCTGCTATCGTATACGGAGCAGAGGTGCAAAAGCCAAGATTGTTGGTTGATACAGCCAAGATTGTTGGTTTTTGTGTTTTTTGGTTTATTTCACCAATGCAACAATTATTTAGCAATCAATGTTTTAATCAAATCAATTTCTCATTGACTAAGAATAACTTTCATTTATCGAGCTTCTATTAAAGAAAGAATTAATTATCTGGGAACCATTAATCGTCAGCTATTTGTTCAAGATCCACTTGCTCATAAGTCATTTGTTGAAGAACCGTATTTAAAACGTCACAAGGCCAATATCATAATAAAGGCACATGTAAGATATAGTTAACAAATTCATAAAATGTTTCTGTTGAATATCATAAGGACGAAGTGAAAACTTACCAAAGCAATTATGAATCAGAATGCAATAGTAAACCTGCAACATGCAGTGTTGATCATACATAGGGTGACACACAGGTTTTGAATGACAATAGAATTGTCGTCTCGGAAGGTCACCATTGACCCTATGATAGAATATAGGGTCTAGAACCACGAATGCGAGAACTGCGTGCTAACGGAAATCAGGTCAATTTTGAGACAGTTTTTTTAAAAGATGGATATTAAATAAAGACGTGAAACTTGAGACAAATGAATATGATCAACATGTTAACTGTGTAAGAAACCAGTTTGTGCAATCCGTGTGTAACAATTTAGAACAGCGTTTTTCAACTTCTGATTTGTTGCTGGCTGTTGTTAGTCGCACGAATCGATAATAAGTGCCCCAAACTCCTTTCAATAGAGCACTTTTGACGCAAACAAGATGATAATTATGCGAACAATTTGCCGGTAGCAAACACAAACAGCCTATGCCTATTTCGTATTAGAGCATTGCTAATTTATGTTGCAGGACAGTGATAAATTCAATGTCATGTTCAAGTTTAAGAGTTTGATACCACTTAAAGTTATCCCAGTTCTTTCAGCTGATTATATGAGAAGATGCAGTTAAATGAATCTCCATCACACTAGTGGAAGCAACAGGTTGATCGTTACATCTGTAAATTACTTATCAATATTTGACATAAAAATATGGTGCACTTTCGAATGTAGGCCAAATGCAAGAGAAGTATGTTATTATTTGGTTGAAGTCGGGTAAACTGGAGCCCTGAAAAAGCAACTAGTCTGTCAAGGGCAGCTGGAATTATCTTAACATAGCATAACATAACATAATATAACATAACAAGGACTTAAAGTGATTCAAAAGACGTTTGTGTTACTACCACTGCAACTTGACCTGGAACATGGTTAATAGCCAAATTTTCCAAGTTTCCTCTTAAAAGCTGTGAAAGTGTCCACTGAGACAGTACTATCATCCAGGGCATGTATGATGGTATGGTATGAATGGTTCTGAAACAGTATGCCATACCGGCACCTCTCCTGGCTGACTGCAAGTATTCCAGTACTTCACCAGACCTAAAATTCATGCATGTACATAGCCGGAGAGGGGAAATGGTTCTTTTAACCAAACCTGCAACTCTTTTCCCCACTTCAAGCCCTGCTATCATCCAAACCATTCCATAAGTCTGCAACTCTTCCACTGACCAATCCCTTCTCCAAACTCTTACGCACGCTGTTTTAAAAACTCTACCAAATGTTTTAATCTCATTTGTTCTATATTTATTTTGTTCACTGGATTTTTGACGTGTGCATCGTCGATAAATCTGAGTTCATGGAGGACAATGTGTTTTCCCCAACAGTCAGTAAAATGGGGTCGTTACACAGAGCACCTTCAGCAGGCTCGAACCCGTAATCGTGATGTTGCACACACACACACACACACACACAAACAAACAGACACACACTACCGCATATATCGACGACCATAGTGTCGCAGAATAACAAATATAAGCTTAGGCATATTGTCTATTTACAAACAAACGTATAGTTGTACAATAATTACAATTAGGACATGTTAGGGCTACAGATTGAAAAACATTGATTTTGCGATTAACATAATAACAATTACGCTAAAGAATAGGAAAATAATTATCTGCCATATTTGAGAACTCAGTCGTATAGTAAACATTCCCTGGCGAATGAAGTTCAATGTAAATCAACACAACTATAAGTGTTCTACAAAAAACGTCATAATAGCATAGCCTACAACCTAACGCAATTGAGTCACTTCGGTTGGCATGTCATAGGCGCAGTCGTCGTTTTGCGACGGTAGGCTGTATACGTGAATGGATCTCCGTGAGAGACGTGCCCAGCCTTGTCTATCACCTACTGCTCTTGTTAAGCTAAGGCCAGTTCCCTTTTAGCTCAGTCCATTTCAAACTATTGTCAATCCAAGAAATTCTAGGTTTTCCGCGATTCCTATTCAGACGTTGACTGCAGTTAATCATCTCATTTCAAGACAAGAACGTTTTACACCGTTAAATGCGCGTTAATTGCAGGTCGACCTATAAGACAACCTACATATACCAAATAAGTGGCCAGTGGCGTTGCTAGGATTAGAGGTCAGAGGATACAGATTAAGGCGGTAGGAGAGGGAGCTCGGCTACTGTGTCTCCTTCCTAAGCCCAAGATATTTTTTAAATAGCAGTATAATAGTAAACATTTGTTGGTGACGATACCGTAATAATCAAGCAAAATTGGCACTATTCTAAGTGGGAAGTAACCGCCAAATCATTCGTACAGTAGGCTAATGCAAGTTTATGCAATGATTATCACGCGGGAAACTCCTTCACCGCGGATTCGAATGATCACAGAAAGCTGTCAGCAGTTTCCGCGGTAACGCTGTCAATGCCGGACAGCTCAGGTCATTTTTAATGGAAAATAATATTTCGATTGAATAATAATAATATTAAACATAGACCTAATAACTCAGAACAATAAGCCCAAAAACTCAGAGGAAGGCATGCGCCTGTGCGCCTCAATGGTAGCGACGCCGCTGAGTAGCCTATAACCTTTTTGTAAATACACTGTAAGTGCCACAGACCTTCTCTTAACTTCAGTTAAAATCAAGGTGAGTTTCCATTGCAATTGAAATATTGTCACTGTGTAAATTCATGCATTCCCATAACAAAACGATCACCAGTTAAGCGTTAGTAGGCCTATAAACACTGTGAAATGCTTTCAAAAAATGATGGGCCTATAATTACTAGCCTAAATGAAATTAGGGTGAATTTCATCACCAATGGAGCAGCATAGCAGTGTCAAATGTCTTTCAATGAATCAATAGTTAAATGACTGGGCATCAATTATAAACATTAGGATATCGTAGACTTCAGACAACCTGTGTATATATAGTGTAGGACAATGTACAGGAAAGTCACCTTCTATTTCACTCTGAACACACAGAGTGTCTGAAGGATCGGTTCAAGATAGCAACCTGAAAATCGCTGGTAATCCCAGTCCGTAAATTAGAATATAACCTAAGTAGACTCGTAGCGTAGACATATGAATGGTTGACGAGGCATCATAGAGATTTGCACAATGACGACCAGGCTGAAGACAGTGTGGCTTGCATCTCGATCGTTCGTATTCGTAGATAACAGCACCCAGAGGCCACTCTGTAACAACAATGACAACAACAAGCACCGATTGGGCATTGTAATATGCCTTACGTAGTTACACGTGCCGTATTCCGTTCTGTCAGCTTTATCTCAGTTATAAGCGTCGATTATAGTCTGTCTGTCAATATAACACCTTTAACAAACCCTATCACAAAAATAGCTCAATCGTGACAATCTAAAAGCGTGGAAAAGCACGATGGGATGAAACTATATCGCTTTTGCTCTCACACTGTGAGAGGCGCTTTATGAATCCGTAAATAGAAGAGAATATTTATTTTGCTGCCTGTGTCTGAACTGTACGAGGTCTAGCCAAAGATTGTTCTAGACAAAAAGACGGTCGTATGCATGAGACAGCAGAAGGTAACACGACAGGGAACGAGATCACCAAGTCCCACAGCCAGCTCAACGAGAAGATCGCTGACATCGTCGACGTGGATGGTGACAGTAACACAGAGACACACAGACACACACGGACAGAGACAGGATAACAGATACAAGGACACAGTCATGTAGAGAACAAATGCAGAGACACAGACAGACAGAGCAGGAACACGCAGAGACACACACCACAGGAACACACATATAAAGATACTGACAGACATATACATCATACAAAAAGACAGAGACAAGAACAAAGGCAGGAAATAATAGGCCTACATACACACATATATACAGACAGACAAAGACACAGTCACAGACAGAGACACAGAGAGGAACACAGAAGCTTTACTATTTACCAGCCTGTAAGTTTAATTAATATGTAATTAATTCAATAAGAAACTGATGACTTGAATTAGAGTGCTTAAGCTTTTAATCTCACCGTGTCTCACGAGTTTGAATGCAACCGATTTATAGATCTGTTACAATTAACTTATGCATCTATTTTACCATTTTTGCAAGTTAATCCGAAAATTGTTTTATTCCAGCATGACTCCGTCCCCGACAAGGTCACAAGATAGTGAACCAACCATTATCCTATTGGTTTTACCCAATATAGCACCACTAATCTTACCGAATCTCTTCGAATTCTAAACATGCCCTCTGACACTCCTATAAAACGCAATATAGGTATTCAGAAACATACCCAGACACATACATACACACACATACATACATACATACATACATACATGCATGCATACATACATACAAACAAACATACATACATACACACACATACATACATACATACACACATATATACATACATACCTACATACGAGCTTAGCCTGTACATGCGTGCATGGTATCCAACGTGCCTCTTCTGTTTGCAGAAACATAAGTTTTTATCTGTTAACATCTTAGTCCTATGCTAAGAATAGTACCAGACTGTAAACCACTTGTGTATATGCAAGCGAGACTTCAACATCGCCACTGACATTTTAACCATCCTATGACCAGCTTGCCATATTGGTTTCAGAAGCCAGACATGAATAATGCTAAGCTCGACTTCAATATTGACGTCAACCATATGTGCAGCATAGGTTACTATAGGAATAATGCATCAATGTGTGTCATATTTTACGACCTGTCGAGAGACCTCTAACAGTAAACAAACTAAACTCAGACTCTGGACGATCAAACAATGTTCTTAACGCGTTGACCGCAGGGGACGTTTATACAAAGTTCGTTCGTCCAATAGACCTTTTGATTCCTCGTGCTAGAACTGCTATTGTTCATTCTCGATCGCTTTTTCAGTTCTGGAACATGCGTTCCCCTTCTGTCCGCCATAAATTTCTATATGGCAGTCTCTCATCCGCTTCGCTTTTCTCAAAAGCTGCTTCTTCTCGCGATGCCTTGTTCACTGGAACCGCTTCTGAACGGTTCATCCTCTAGAGGCGCTTTACAAATATCTAAATGCAATTCGATACTCGTAATACCGCATCGATGTCGTAGTCAATTGTATCAAAGTCAGCGACCAGACCCAAGAAGATTTCCAGAGAGTATAATTGCTTTAGTAATTTATCTAGATATCTAGTACTGACACGAAGTTAAGTGGCAAGATTCGAAACCATGCTGAATTTTCTCTTATTTCTTGACTGAGTTTAGTAATCTTGTTGTAATTCGGGGGTTGATGTCGAGTATTTCTTTTGGTGCTTTCTGCAATCTGAGAGTTAAGGCTCTGTTACAAATTTCTTTGAATTTTATCTAGAATGTTGTATCTGAAGACACAGACTGAGCTTATTAGAGGACGATGGATGGGAACGATGACAAGCGGAGAGCGCTTATGGTCGCATTGAGTAAAACCCCCACCCACCCGAATGACTAGAGACCCTGCTATCATGTCCACACAGATTGCGTCGTAATCGTAAGGTCCACATTTCTATAGCAATATCCATGTATTTTATGCTGCATCAATCGCTAACTCATTACCTCGTTCGTCTCTAGTCTAATGAAAGGCCAACGTGTTAAACTTTGGTGACTTGTCGGTCGGTAGAGTGCTCTCAAATGATTGCGATAGTTTTAAGCTAATGACCCTTAGCCGGTAGGAGATACGGGCGATGAGGCTACACTGGTTAAAGAAAACCATAGCATAATGTTCCGTTTAATCCTTAGATTCGGGTTAAGTGCCTGAGGGTGAGCCAACACAAAGTTTGGTTAAGAGACTGGTATACATCGTTCCGAGCCGTCTGATGAATGTTCACCAGTTGAAGTTCCATAAGTTCAAGCAAGATTCCGCAGACCAAGGACTGCTTTAATAATGGTTTGGCGAAGCACTCGTGTTATTTTAAGAAATTATTCAATATAAATTTCTAACTATGACTACACTTACAATTATTTAGCGTAGTGTCCAGCTTCAGAGTCCGTGTGTCGGCCTATCTATGTATCGAAATCAGAGATGGGTGACTAACCGATGAGATTCTGATCAACTAGCTAATCAATTTGATAAACAGTTAATAATAATTTCAATCGATCAGCTGAAAGATTTCGACAATTCAAATTTTTTAATCGATTAGCAACTGTTAGGTTTTTTAAAAATCTTTTTTACTTTCAGTTAGACACAATTGACTTTGTAACTAATCATAACAATGGTTGTATTTTTAAATCTGCACTTTGCAGAGGCACTGCTATAAACAACGTGGCTGGGGTCCGGATGAGGTCCATGGGATGGTCTTCGTGTACTTTTGGGTCGTAATTTTGTATCCAATGTGCGACAATGTGTACGTTAAAAGCCTAAAAAGACTAAAAAATCTAAAGCGTATACTTAATATAAAACCCTTCAATGAAGAATATCTGCCTAAATGGTCCCTTCTGTTTCCAAAATAATTGTTTATCCTTATGCCTTCGAGCCGCCGTGTTTGTTCTAATTTGAAGAACATTTCCCACAGCATTGACTCCTTAATTTCTAATAATAATAATCTAGTAGGCACCATTTAGTTCGGCTACGCTCCTCCGTCTATTTCATGTTGATAGTTCACACATTTTTCAACCCATCTTCAGAGTTATAATTCCTGTGACCAAATCATTTTTGAAGGCAATGTACACGGTGATTCATTAAAAAACGTACCTTACATAGGTTAGCATAACTCAGGTAAATGACCATTAATTTTAATGAAATTTCAGAATAATGATGCTTGATATTCTATTCAAGTGCTACATAAATCATTTGACACACCAAGCTAAAATGACGTAACGCGATTGACGAAACTAATGACGTCACGAAAATATCGCGAAAAAATGGTGTTTACCGAAGAGGATAAACAATTTGTTACATTCTTACGAAAGAATAAAAAGTACAGTGCAAAACGTTTTCTAAAGAAATTTCCTGATAAAGAGTGGACTCTTGGTGGATTAAATGCGTTACTTTCAAAGATCGACAAAACTGGGTTTTTCCATCGTCGACCAGGCAGCGGCCGCCCGCGTACGGCAGCAACAACCGACAATGCTGAAAAGGTTGAATCGCTGGTGCTCAGCCAGGAAGATATGCCGCAAACGCATCGCACACAGAGACAAATTGCTCGAGAAATAGGAATCAGTCAGACATCAGTTTGGAGAATTGTCAAGAATGATTTACATTTGCGATGTTTAAAGAAACGACACGCTCAAGAACTCACAGCAGCCAACAAGCAAGCAAGATTGACACGTTCCCGTCAGCTACTGAGGTTGTATCCTGCAAGCTTAGTGAATTTCATTTGGTTTACTGATGAGAAATTGTTTACTGTGGCATCACCCAGTAACAGTCAGAATGATCGTATTTATGTCTCAGCCGGTACAAGGAAGAGAGACGTTCCAGCAAATCGTCTTTTGCGGACTCGACCAACTTTCAGCAAGTCCCTTATGGTATCTGTCGGGGTATCTGCACTCGGTCGTACGAACATCCATTTCATCGAACCAGGTGTTAAGATTAATGGACAATATTACAGAGATGTTCTACTAATGCAGGGTCTCTTGCCTGACATTCGTGAGATAACGGAGTATTTCATCTTCCAGCAGGATAGCGCTCCTGCGCACAGAGCTCGGGAGACCGTTGCGTTACTCGAAACTGAAACACCTGATTTCATCCCGCCTAATTACTGGCCACCTAATAGCCCTGATTTGAATCCAGTGGACTATAAGATATGGAGCGTCATGCAGGAAAAAGTCTACAGAAATCGAATACATGATGTCGACGAGTTGCGTCACCGAATTGTGGAGGTATGGGATGAAATGGATCAGCGCATCATTGATGAGTCAGTCAGGCAGTGGCGTAGGCGTCTTCGCGCGTGTGTTACTGCCCGAGGGGGTCAATTTGAACATAAACTGTAACTTTCTTCCTATTCAGAACTGATTCCTCTATGTTCACTTAAAATTTTTTTGACATAAACCGATATTTGACGGAGTTACAATTAAATATCTAGGGGTACGTTTTTTAATGAATCACCGTGTATAATAGGACCTGGATTGAACCGTAGAACGGAGCTAGATTTGCATCAATGGACGAACTAACGAAGCAACGAAGACACTGACTTGCAACTATTGCCACCAAACGCCTTGT
The DNA here is from genome assembly GCA_959347315.1 of Bimastos eiseni. Classification (NCBI taxonomy): domain Eukaryota; kingdom Metazoa; phylum Annelida; class Clitellata; order Crassiclitellata; family Lumbricidae; genus Bimastos; species Bimastos eiseni. The sequence continues at coordinate 18,470,211 of OY365807.1, forward strand.
ACCAGAAACTCATGCTGTGTTGTTGAAGATGACGACGACGACGATGATGTTAACGACTGGTTATGTTTCGTGTTTATTTGTTACTTTACGAGCGTCTATAGATCATCCAACAGCCATCTTTGGCCTGGAGAGAAACTGGATATATGGCGTATGGTGATTTTAAAGGAGGAACATAGGTTAGGGTTTCAAACTACTTTTATTTAAATATAGTCATCTAGGCTTGTAGGGTGCGACGGATCGGGTTCCTTTGTACCCTGGCAGGCACGTCTCTTCATAGATTTGTTTTTCGCATGAAATGTGTTTCATGTTCGCCGCCTACAGATGATCGCTAACATACGGGTCAAAGGCATGATAAGCCGGGACCGTAAGCTTAAAATAGCCCTTACCAATCAATCAATCATTGCAATTTATATAGCGCCTCTTCTAGATATCTATTCAGAGGCGCTCCCGACCCAGGCCCGGTCAAAGAGGAAGGTCTGAAGAAGTTTATAGAAAGAGCCAGACAGGTCGTGCGGGAGAGAGCGATGGTCAGATGATAGGTTTTTCCAAGCACTGGGACCCACAACTGCGTCCCAAAACTGCACCAGTTCAGCAGAATTCATAATATTAGGATTTTGGAGAATACTATACACTGAGTTCATAAACAAATATACTTGGGCAGATTACTGTATATCACCTGTTAAGATTAAGGCTATCGACACCGTTGGTTCATCAGCGGTAACAGACGATGACGATTTATATTTTAAAAGGACAAAAATGCACGGGCTTGACCAGTTACGTTTTAAGGATATGATAGCAATGGTCATCCCTGAGGAGATACGCAGGCCTACACGTATAGGCGGTAAAATTTAACTATCAACCTTTCAGGAATTTGACCTTAACCGAGTCAATTTATGCACCGATTTTTTGGTATATTAGGACAGAGAATGAGCTTGAAGAGTCTTCGTTGGAGCTTTAGTGAAGAAGACAGCTGAAAAAAGAATCCTAGTTTAATTTATATTCGATTATAATTGGCGAGATCTGATCCTAGTAGCCAATGAAGTGGCTTTAACTAGACCGATAACTATAATACTATAAACAGATTGTTAAGCATCCCAATTGAAGGCAGTGAGTAAGACGATATTTATAAATTATATAGAATACTCTAATATTATTTTAATAACGGATGTAATAAATGATGTGATAAATGGTTGTTTACCTATGTCGATGCCTCCGAATGCCTTTGGAGCGCGTATCTGTTGCGCCTCGTCCTTGAATCGATATGCTTTCGTGAAGAGGATCGGCATGTACAGCCCCGTCAGACATTCCCTCGACAGGAACCGACTTCTGTCGTGTCCTGTCTTGACCGGCACCGTTAAGTTGCGAATGCTTCGGATCGTGTCCATGTGCTGTAACGGACAAACACACGCATTCATTCACCCACTCACTCAATTTACATCCCTGCAGCATAATTATCAACATGCAGGATTTTATGTTAGAACTTTATTGACAGACTGAACTGAACGTCGGGAAGAAAGACAGATGTAGGCCTATGTAATGTAATGCCACTCTTCAAAAATTTCTCAGCGCCCACAAAAGCCACGTCAGAGAGGCCAGCTTATTCGCCGTCGTTATACCAAATCAAGTCCGCAATAGCCAAGCCTTTCGAAATCCTGGGGGTCAAACCGACTTGCGGCCAGCGTGCTCATTATATTATAAGAAACAATTATCCATCACACCAGACAATGTGGGTTAATGCTGTTGTTATTTCTCATACCAGACAGAGTTTGCGCTTCGGCGACACTGATGACACGAGACATGAGAGGAGAGCAAGGTCTCGAGGAACGAGGTTTATGTGGAGAGAGAGAGGCACTGGCGTTGCAATTAGTTTGACAGAAGAGACCTCTAGAGAGGTCTATCGATGTCAGACGAGGAGGCCATGGCGATGGTAAAATGCCAACAGACGGAGGACTATACATCGCATCGCTCTCCCTAGACACAGCTTATAGCAATTGCTCAGTCAGAGTCATTCATTAGCTTTATAGTCGCATTATCGCTAATAACACTACTACGTTACTATTTGCAATCATATATTAAGATAATGGGAAAATCCAAGGAAATGATGAGTTGTAAATATATATTACTGTATCTATAGATAATATATATTATATAATATGGATCGATCGGAAGTGTTCAATTGTCCATAGGCAACATAGTCATACTTTATATGTTAACGGTGCACTATATATATATATATATACACGAAGGACAATATACATAATTATAATAGAACATATATGTATATACATATATATGTATATAAATATATATATATGCATATATATGTATATATATGTACATATATCCACAATTTTTGGGATGTGTATTGTCAGTGCATACACTTAGAAATGAGAGAGAGAGAGAGAGAGAGAGAGAGAGAGAGAGAGCGAGAGAGAGAGAGAGAGCGAGAGAGAGAGAGAGAGAGCGAGAGAGAGAGAGAGAGAGCGAGAGAGAGAGAGAGCGAGAGAGAGAGAGCGAGAGAGAGAGAGAGAGAGAGAGAGAGAGAGCGAGAGAGAGAGAGAGAGAGAGAGAGAGCGAGAGAGAGAGAGAGAGAGAGAGCGAGAGAGAGAGAGAGAGAGAGCGAGAGAGAGAGAGAGAGCGAGAGAGAGAGAGAGAGAGAGAGAGAGAGAGACGAGAGAGAGAGAGAGCGAGAGAGAGAGAGAGCGAGAGAGAGAGAGAGAGAGAGAGAGAGAGAGAGAGCGAGAGAGAGAGAGAGAGAGAGAGAGAGCGAGAGAGAGAGAGAGCGAGAGAGAGAGAGAGAGAGAGCGAGAGAGAGAGAGCGAGAGAGAGAGAGAGAGAGCGAGAGAGAGAGAGAGAGAGAGAGCGAGAGGGAGAGAGAGAGAGAGAGAGAGAGAGAGAGAAGAGAGAAACCTATACAGAGCTGGATATGGAAATAATGCTTTTGCGTACATCATACTCTAATTCCTCCTCTCTCCTCTGCCTCCCTCGCTGTTTCAACTACAAACACCATCCACCCTAGACATCTGACTGTCTGCCTAAACGTGAATCTCCGGAACTTGACCCTACGCCTGTACATTTTTTGAATGAGCTCCTGTGAATAAGCTGTTTCCCGCAACTTCCCTTTTGTAGGTGCTGTAGAAACGTCGAGTTCACGATAGCGATTACTACGTAATTATTAGGTTACTCTGTGACTCCATTAGCGCAGGGTGCTTGTATTGTGGGCCTTGCAGGTAAAAAATCAATTTAATTTTAATTCGTTATGAATTCAACAGGAAGCCAATGCCAATGGTTGAGAGTGTGATATGGAGCCTCTTCGTAGTGGGACACGCATCACTGCTCGAGCTGAGGTGCTTTGGATGCGTTGCAGCCTTTCGAGTTCAAGGTTTAAGAGACCGACAAAAAGCGAATTAGCATAATCAGTGTTTGCCACATAATCTTAGTTAGAGTCGACCTGGTGTTTACTTACTGTTTTGATGTGATAGATACAAGGTTTGCAAAGGTTTGCCATGTGCGGTCAGAATGTGAGCTTACTGCCTAGGGTTACCCAAGTTTTTGAAAGTATCTGAAAGTGGTAGAGCAGTGACAGCGAGGTTTATGCTAGAAAGGAATTTTTTAGAGAACGCAGGCGCTGGCATGCGCGGACCAGAATCATTGAAACAGAACCAGGCATACATATTTGAGAGGCACTAGGCCTACTCAAGTAACAGTTTAATAGACTGATCAGTCTCTAACAGAACAATATGAAGCCGAGTATCAATTACATATGATACTATTGCAATTGGATTGCAATGTGCTTAGCTATAAGTATTGATTGCGGAGGAATAGAGGAAGGGAGGGAAGAGTAGCCTACAAATGCATAGAATTGCTTATGAAATACACTCCCATGGAATCTGTTATACCCAGATCTGTGGAAACGGATAAGTATAAGAATACATGAGATTACATGAACATAAATAAAACAATCTCACATATGTGCACATAACATAGTTATATACATAAACACATTTGTATATACAAACATAGATATATATATATATGAAGATGGTTATATATATATCGCTAGGCGCATGTTTAATAGAGATCTAAAAATGATTGCGCTCTGCATATTGCATATATAGTGTCCAATGCACTTTGCTGTTCAAACAATAATATTAGGCCTAGTGGACCAAATCATGTTGCACGAATGTGGTATGTGGGACACACCAATTCCACGCGATTAAACACAAACACGAACAAACCAAACACATAATTATTCATATCCACGACTGGGAAGTTGACCGGAAGGACGAATAATTCATTCATTTATCTGGATGACTTTGTGGACCAAGAAGTATATTCATACAACCAGAGGGTGTACCCTGCACTGGCTCTCAACTACCTCTCGCATCCAATACAAGGCACTCCTCTTAGTTCTAAGAACTCAACAAGGTCTAGCCCGAAACTACATGTATCTTTGCGACTTAATGCGAAAACCTATGTCTGCTGTCTCCTCCCGCCCTCTCCGGTCTGCAGATCGACTTATCTTCGTGTTCCACGGATAAAGATTGCTATGACCCGACACCATGCTTTTGCCGTCGTGGGCCCTTCTATGTGGAATGACCTGCCCCCCCCCCCCAGAATCCGTAGCTAGCTTTTCATTGGTCTCCTACCCTCATCCCATCGTTGCCTGAAGACTTTCTTATTTAATCGGGGCTGTCACGCTAACAGAGCTTCTGATTAGCTAGTAGGCCTACTGTAAGAACTTAGGAGTGCTATATAAATCATCAGATACGATACGATATAGATGCACAAGGTCTGTCACATAAGTTCCTGTGTACATTAATGAGTCACACATAGGTATTTAGATTGAAAATCATGCAAATCAGCTAAATATCCAAATATACGCATATGATTTTTCGGGTCTAGGACATTACCACCCGGACGTTAGCCCCCGGACATTAACCCCCCTAGGACATTACCCCAGGACATTACCCCCCCCCCCCACCCTCATTCCACTACATATTTAAAGCGCAATCTTTATGATATTAATAAATCGGAATTTATCAGAAATTCATTAGAATAGTATGTATGAAAATATGCAGATGTATATGTATGTGTATGTACGTATATAATTATGTATGCCTAAAAGTATGTATGCATGTGTGTATATATGCACATAGATGTGTGTATGTATGCACATAGATATGTAGGCATGTATACATGTATGTGTGCAGGTATGTAGGTATATATTAATGTATGTATGTATTTATGTATGCATGTAAGTACGTATATATGTATGTATATGTGTGCTATAGAAATATTTTGATGTCCCGGGGGTAATGTCCTAAGGGGGTAATGTCCTAAGGGGGTAATGTCCTAAGGGTGGTAATGTCCGGGGGTAATGTCCTGTTCCCGAATTTTCATACACAGTGCCTACACATGCGCCAACACACAAACACTCCCCTACAAACACACGGCACAAGCATTTATATATATATAAATGTTGGAAGAAGGGCAATAGCAAATTTCTGAATAAATGAATATATATATATATATATTCATTTATCGCCCTTCTTCCAACATTTTTTGCTCAGATGTGCACACGCCTCGACGGCGCAATTGCATAGTAGGCCTAATTATGCGCGAAAGACTTGCTCGGGTGGCCGGTCCATTCGCTTGATCTTTCCACTGACTATGTATGGTCAGAGTACTCATTGCATAAGTGAGTTGACTAAAGAGCCGAATTGGAGTACACATCTTTCAAAAACATATCTACCCTGACGCAGTTTGAGCTTGACGTTTGGGTTGACAGCTAACTATCACGCATCCCACAGTCTAAAATGATTAATTAGAGGATGCATCCTAAATCTTACCATGCTGCAGAAGTTGAATGCCGCCTTAGAGGTTGCTTCGAGGGAGAATCTGCCCTCCCCGTCCAAGACTTTCAAGCCCCTGAGGGGGTATCCAAAGGCACCGACGGCAAAGAACTGCTGTTTCGGACCGATCGTCGGCTGGTACGCCGTCCCGATGGCGCAGGGCTTCGGGTTGCAGCGCCACGGCTCCACCGGAGTGTAGATGAGTTCGTTCAGCAACTCCGAACACCTGGTGGGATCGCCTGTCCCGTAGAACGTGACGTTCATTTTGTTGACGCTGACGTCACCTGAGAACACGGAAGAAGAATGACATTCAATATGGCCACTGGATCTAATGCAATGCGTAGACACGCAGCTTCAAATGGCGCCTTCCAGATATATACTATACAGGCTTAGTGCTTCTCGAAGACGCAAGAAAGACGCTGCATGCTTGTTACTTAGACACAGACTGTATGCAATTTATATTTATCTACATCAGATAGGTTTGTTTAAGTCTTGTAAGTTGATTTTACAAAAACTTATTGGGCCTTTATTTTATTTTCCTGATTTTTATTCCCAGTCAATATCTACCAAATTGTCTCTTCCGATTCATCGGATAAATGTATTGATGGATGTATATTGCATACATGTATGCACATGTATGTATGTATGCAGGTATGTATGGCTGGTCGATTTATTGTCTGGTTGATTTGTGGTTTGGTTGATTTGTTGTTTGGTTGATTTATTGTCTGAGTTGATTTGTCATTTGGTTGATTTATTAACTGATTTGTTGGGTGTTCACTGTGCAGATTTGGGCTTTGAGTGACACGTAGACAGGTAAAAGACTTCATTAAGTCAACCAAGGTATTCACAAGGGTTGATATAAGGGTGCGACACAAGTTCTATATATAATAAATTATTTACAGCGTGTGTCCGTGTACCCAGACAATTAACACGGTGTATTTTATGGCGCATGTTTAACTGTATATGTAACTTAACCCTTAAGCATGCAAGGATTGGCGACCGTGCGGTTGTGACTTGGTGGGTTGCTGTCGTGGAACGCCCTGTCCTTGATCCATCTGTCGACCATGTCCTGACCATAGATCAGATAGCTGTGTACGTACAGGTTGTACGTCACACCTGCCAAATGCACAGGAAACTTGTCGGCCAGTATGTTGCCATGCGGAACGAAGGCAATCTGGGTTGACGCCCCACCCAACTCGAGGATTCCGGTGGTGTTCCGGTTGAGCGTGCCTAGACAAACAGAGAACCATTGTCTACACTAAGCATATACAATGGAAGTTAGTCCATGGTAAGCTAAAAGTGAGACATTTGCGATGGACAAAGTAAGTTATGGTGCAGATAAGGTAAGGTTAAGCAAGGTGTGGCATATGTATGCAATGGCATGGTCTGATGTTGTGTGGCATAGCATATGATATTATTATACTACGGTAAGATATGCAAAGGTAAATGTCGTGGGTTCCCTCTCTCGCCACTCCTTCTTGATGACGAGAGTATCCGCTGGTTCTTTCCTCTATCACCATGCTCAGCAACACGACACACGTGATGGTTTTAATATGTATATTTAAGTGTATATATATATATATATATCACTCATCCTATCTACACTTATTGGAGTTATTAGTGTCCTTTTGAAATGTTTCCCTGGTTTACGTTGGAGACGGGGTTCCCAACTACGTTGATTACCCTTATCGTCAGAACGATCTAGCGTCTCCCCCAGTTCCGAAACAAGTCCCCATTTCCTTGCTTGCTACGCTATACGAATCCTTCTAGAGGCGATTTCCTTCACCATCCCAAACGCAAAACTCGTATCTCTACTGGACGACAGGTCACCTGCAGAAACCATTACGAAACCCTGGTTGGTCGGGTCTTGCCGTCCCTAGCGTAACGTCAGATTCCTAGGGGCGTCCAGTTACTGTTTGACTAGTGGCTGTTATGTAATAAGGTTGGGCCTTATTAGCGTCATTGAGTTCCATTACTACAGTTGTACCGCCTAGCAGACTGCGCCGTTCGTATCGGAATTGTCCCCTATTCATGATCCGTGTCAACCAGCCGGTCCATGCCAAATCTTCAACTGATTCATGAGTTTCTTGTCTGTGGGTCGTAGATATGGAAGGGGTAGGCGTCCGCCTCGAAGTGTCGGGTTTCGCTGCTTGACACTCGGTTGATATTTGCATATTCCTTGGTGTCTGTATTGAGGCCTTCTGCTTCAGGCGAAGCCCATTGATGTCTCCCATCTCATGTGTCAGGTAGACATTCTCATCCGTGGTCCTCCTACGCTTCTGCTGTCGATCGATGACTTTTATATAGCGCCATCGTCCAGAGTGACGCGCGTCACACTAAAGTATTCCTAAGCTAAAGTAAGGAAAGATACACCGTGGTAAGATAATTCAAGGTCAGGTAACATAATGTATGATATAGATGGAGTAAGATACTATATATATGGCATAATTAGACAAGATACTGTCTAAGTATGAATCCATGTATGGTAATCAAGGTTTTTGGGGACTAATAAACATCCTACAGATTAGGGCATAACCGGGTAGACAATTTCCAACGACTACCGAATTCGAGTATTTGGATTAACTATTTGCCGGATCCGGGACGAACCGATTAGTAGCGGCAAATCTGGTCAGCGAGTAGTGGCGGCGCTGGCCTCGAAAATTTGGTACGCAATAGCGGAAATACGCATGTTCCGCACATGATGTTCATTTAAAACATACTGAAAGATGTACCATAATTTCTTTAAAAATTGATCTATTATCTTTCCTTTGATTCGCAATTGCGTATTTTGCTTCCATGCAGCACCGCCACTACCAGCGAGTACCATCCGTAGCAAAGCGTAGTTAACCTGCCATGTGCACTGCTACGGCGAACTATCTATAGTCAACGCAAAGTCTATAGCAATATCCTTCATATAGCGTATTGTCGACTCTAGGCTATAACCACATATGTAATAACTCTATCTGTGAAAAAATGAAAAACCTAGTTGCAAAATTTGAAATATGAAGGTATCAACGACGTCTTTACTCTCTAATGTTTACCGGAAAGTGGGTGGAGCCAATTCACACGGGAAAATTACTGATTTGGTTGCCACTTGGGGAATGTGACCAAAAGAAATAAAAATGTATAAATTAACATCATTATTTTAAAGAAAATTCAATTGAACGTCAAGTTCTTGTTTAATTAATCAATAACTCACAAGTTGGTCCGTTAGTCCTAAATTTATTTGATGAAAATATATTATTTTATCAAAAAATATATTTTTTCCAAAAAGTTATTTTTAGCTATTTGCGGGTGTAATATTTGCTGAGGCGAATACTTCCAGATAGTCCAATATTCGACCGAGGCGAATGCCCGAGGCGATATCCGGTTATGCCCTACTACAGATTACAGATACGTCTGTTACGACATGGGTCAATGCTGTGATGGATGGACAATATAAATGAGGCAATAACAACAATTGTACTGAAAAACAATGCAGATCTTTTATTCGTACATATCGCTGTCCAAGTAGGCGTCAGGATTTGATGACGATCATGGTAGCGATGATGACGATGATGACGACGACGACTTCTAAGTTACCAATGTTTGATAAGAGTGTTCTAGTGTCGTCTGGATATTTGGAGTCAACTAATGGAAAGCCCAAATATACATGCACCCTGAATCATTGCCACTAGGAACAGAACCTCTAGATATAAGCGTTTTGGCAAGAATGGCCATATCGTCGTAATCGTAATCTCCAAACTTCTAAAGCGCTACTTTAAACCAAGCGCAGGGCACCAGCTTATTCACGAGAGCATCATTAATATAATAAAGATAAGTGAAAAGCGGTAATCCAACACCACTTGCACCTGGGTGTCTTTCTCCATGAGTTCATCCCTGGGACGAACGGTCCTCTATCAACCCAGAACTATTTCGGTGTTATCCATCAAAGTGAATCGCGCTCATCCATCCTCTGCCATGGGTACTAGATGGGACCCATAATTTATATGGACTGTGTGCCAATCCACATAATATTAGGCCTTTTTGGCCGTTTAAAATCCGCGAAACGATGTAAAAACTATCCTCAACGGTTGACCAACTCATCTTCTCACTTGAATCAGGTGTTCATTTCGAATGTCAGATTGTTGATCTATCAGAAGCGAAACAACTCTGCTCCATTTTTCTCAACTGAGTCGAATGTCTCCCAAGACACGTGTGCATGATATTTACATTAAAGGGAAACTCTAGGACAGCCACAGTCTAGGGAAGCGTGGGTAGGCAATTGGAGGATTTATTGCTTGATTTAATTGAATATTTTACATTATATTACACACAAACGCAAATCTATTTTTGAGTCATTGACATAAAATATAAATAAACATTCATACAAAGAGGATTTACCTACTCATTCATTTAGATTAATACCGCTAATAGGGTCTAATAGGATTTCTTATAATAGCCTCCATGTCGGTTTCTCCAACAACCAGACACTTCGTTAGTTTTCTTTGAGCCTAGACAGTGCGGTTATGTATGAATCATTTCTCAAACAAAATGCTCAATGTGGCTAACATAAACATAATAGTTTAAATGCAATTATGTTGCACCAGCGATCATACACTAGCTGCAGCAGACAGATAAATCAACAGACACGGAGAGATACCCAGTGACTAGAGAGATTATCAGATACATAAGAGATGCAATATCTCCTTCAGGCTTGTATCAATATCTCCCAGAGGATGGAGGTATCGGCCAGAGATACGGGTAGGCACACTGTACGAATAGATCCCCGATCAGATGCGCTGGTATATTCTTTCTTGTCTGTCCAATCGAAAACGACCTCGCGGCAAGATGCCCTGTTGAAGGTATCTGTCTGCAGTGGTATCTAACTTCACACCTGGAATGACTCTGGTCGTCTCATATTCTATAGATTCAGAACTGTAAATTAATATACGTCAACCCCTCTCCACTTCTAGCAACCGTAACCGTGAGAGATCTTTCTCCCAGCCCCACTGGTGTACGACCTCTGTTCGCTTTATCTCCCGTAGCCTTCCCCTACCTAGGTCGACCTTTAGGCCTCTGCTGTGTATATAGGTATAGCTATCTCTGTCTCCCACCTATGTTATTTGCCTCACAAAGTTGTTTCATATGGATAATAATTTTGACATTTCAAGTAGCTGTTAGGTGTCCATTTGCACGCCATAAAAGTCATACCGAAATAGGCGGGGTGACAGAGAGGTGGTGGTATCTACTACACCCCACTTTTGTCGACTATGATGTGATTATCCTCTAAGGACAGTATAAACAACAACGCCAATCTTTAGAGCGAATCTACGTTTACTTTGCTTTGCCTTCTTACTCGTTAAGCATTCGTTCATTCACTACAGAGGTTTATATAGCGACCCTTCAAGGCTACTAGTCAGGAACGGTCCCGACTCCAGCACGGTTAAAATGAACAGTTTTAAGGCGAGTATAAAATGAGTCTGAATGGACAACCGCAACGCCAACGGGAGCATATATTTTAAAAACCGGAAATGATCGTAAGGTGCCGTAGAGTAGTCCTAATGGATAACGCACTGGGGCACAGAGCTGAGGAAGCGAGGTTGAAACCCGTATCTCTTGAATAGTCCTTCTTTCGCTAGGCGGAGTTGGTTCTAATTTCGATGTAAAACGTATATAGCGCCTTGCGTGACTGCCGACAGTTAAATTCGACTAATGTAATAACTTATCATCATTCGTTCATGTCCTGCTTGTAATCACACTGTGGTTTGAAATTAAACGAAATTATAATTGTTATTATTATCATCACTAAATAATAAAACGCATTCTATGTGTGAAAATGGTTGATGTAAGATCACAGCATAGTCTAAGCCGATAAATCTAGGGAAACGTTTGTCATCAGATAAAGCATTAGAGCTTATATAATCTGAAACAGATTATGACGATGAAGTGAGAAATTATTATAGCAGTGAAGTTGACAGTGATGAAGATTTTGTACCAGATGAACCAACTTCCGAGATGGAAGAAGATGTATAAATTGTAACAACATATGGCATCGTCGAGGGGACGAAGAGTCTTTATTCTAAAGCTTGGCAAGATTCTGCCACATATCGAAGAACGAGGCGGCGACATCAGTGGTTTGAGCATTGCAGTTCATCGAACAATGCAGGTCATGCTAAAGTGCTAAACAGATCAGTTGGCAGTGTGCCATCTGCATCGAGGTTGGGAACGGGAAGGATTATAAGAGTTCGAAGTGGAATGCTAACAAAGTGAGACAGTGCTATGAAGTACGCAAGAAGCCAGTCGGGTCGCATTCGTACAAAACAACGGAAGTAACTCCCAATTATAACTGGAAGGACCTCTGACTGACATGGCTGCCAGGAACAGAAGCATACTTTCATGCCTTTGCATTTCGTTTGCAACTAAAACTGACTGAACTACACCTAATTTGTATTTTTTCAAACTTGTGCGATGGACATAGCAAGAGTTTATCCACGACGCCTGCTTTCAACAACTAACTCCATGCAAGTTTTCTCAGCTTCACGTGTGATAACACAGATTATTAGCGTCACCCTCCTCCTTTATCCAGGCTTGAAACTGGCACTGCCAAAGCGCACAATATTTTGCAGAATATTTAATAGGTTTCTGTAATACAAGCGATCCTTTTTCCACTTATTTCGAAGGAAGGGATTGGAGGGGTGACATGCTGCAACTGGAAGGGGGAAATCAAACGAGTCTCCAATTATATGGAACATTTGGTGCTGGAAACGTTGAATGGATTTCGGTACAAGCAGTGACCGCAGCATGCATTGGCCGCTAACTGGCGAACTGGCTTACATGGGCGTGAAATTATCACATGACAGATTGCCCATGCAAGGCTTGTTTTAGGCCTAACAGCTTATGAAAGTATGGCGTTGGATTACAAATAACTTATGTCTACAGATTTTAATTACTTAGACATGTGGACTCAAATACAATCTGGCCGTGGGAACGTTGTCCTTAGCGACATATATCTCTCTTTCAATGCTCTTCAAGGCAAAAATCATACGTCAATGAAAATGATTTGAGCTACCTACTTACCTATTCAATCGTTTAGATTTATTACTTATGAATATAACCTCCGCATATCTTTCCGATATATAAATTCTATAGTTGAAGTTTTTCCTTATCTCGATAAGAAAGTGTTGTTCTTCTACAGCGATGCCTTCGTCCAGCACACGATGTAATCGACAGGAACAAAAACTTTAAAAGGTAACTTCTCGAAAAATATCTCATAATCAAGGTCGTACCGAGCTGTAATTGCGCCCTGTGCCTAACTAATTGCGCCCTGTGCCTAGCTAATTGCGCCCTGTGCCTAGCTAATTACGCCCTGTGCCTAGCTAATTGCGCCCTGTGCCTAGCTAATTGAGCCCTGTGCCTAGCTAATTGAGCCCTGTGCCTAGCTAATTGCGCCCTGTGCCTAGCTAATTGAGCCCTGTGCCTAGCTAATTGAGCCCTGTGCCTAGCTAATTGCGCCCTGTGCCTAGCTAATTGAGCCCTGTGCCTAGCTAATTGAGCCCTGTGCCTAGCTAATTGAGCCCTGTGCCTAGCTAATTGAGCCCTGTGCCTAGCTAATTGCGCCCTGTGCCTAGCTAATTGAGCCCTGTGCCTAGCTAATTGCGCCCTGTGCCTAGCTAATTGCGCCCTGTGCCTAGCTAATTGAGCCCTGTGCCTAGCTAATTGAGCCCTGTGCCTAGCTAATTGAGCCCTGTGCCTAGCTAATTGAGCCCTGTGCCTAGCTAATTGCGCCCTGTGCCTAGCTAATTGAGTCCTGTGCCTAGCTAATTGAGCCCTGTGCCTAGCTAATTGAGCCTTGTGCCTAGCTAATTGCGCCCTGTGCCTAGCTAATTGAGCCCTGTGCCTAGCTAATTGCGCCCTGTGCTTAGCATCAATTTGGCGACCCCACATTTTGAAAATAGTGCATTTTATGAAATTTGCCCCCCTTCCACATTTGCACCCTGAATCTAGGCTCCACTGGCCCCCTCGGTTCGGCCCTGCTCATAGTTATTGTTGAGCAATATGGTGATGTTCGTGCTGTATGGTAGGCATATATATACCACTTGGGTAATCAAAATTGACGATCAGATCAGAACCGTTCTACGATATCCATTTATTGCTAACATAAAATGCAAATACGAAGGCAGCGCCTTTTCAGTTGTTGGCCCTTCCATCTGGAACACTCTCCCCTTAGAGACGCAACTTATGCCTAGCATTAATGCGCCTTTGCTTTACAAGCTGATTTGTAGCGTCGTGGATGGCCTGGGAGCGCCTCCAAATAGACTTCTTGATGGGACGCTTCATGAATGTCAAACTGAATGTATGAATGAGTCTCATACATGTAAGTGAAATAATGGCATAATAACATACATATAAGTGAAATATTATGGAATTACGCATTATTAGTATGATCCTTCATCATCTTTATCACCACCATCATAGTCGTTTTTATCCTTCTCCTTCTTCTCGATCCTCCTCTTCCTCCTCCTCCTAATCATCATTATCGTTATCAGTTCCTGATGCCAGCAATTTGGTTCAGTTGGGTGCATATAATAACTATGATCATAATTCAGATAAAATTAAAATAAATAGATGTGCACATTTGCACACATCTTCTATACAATATCTACTAGGCCCCATAATTATAAGTATGTGGTACGGTAGGCCCTAATGAGGAACGTCTGATTCTGATTGCTTATAAGCGCTTGTCCTGCAACACGAGCGGTGCGGGTTCGACCCTCTTCATGAGGTTAGTGTCGTCTAACAACATCAGTCCATCTCGATTCAGTCGATTGACCGCATAATAATTGAACACAATGGGAGAAGGCCTACCGTACGTATCGAAGGCTTTGGAAAGGTAGTTGGCAGCTATCCAGGCGAAGAGTCCTTCCTCTTCGCCGGATAGGATCCGGGTATTATCCTGAGAAGAGACGTAACTGAACGGATTTAGGGTTCGATTTTGGAGCAGTCCATCGATGACCTTGATGGCATCCTTCGCGTTCTCCTCCGGCATCATACGCATTCCTAGAAATCAACGAAATAACTACAGAATGAACGAACAGACCAGACCAAGCAGAGATAATTAAACAAGCATGCGCATATATTACATCATCCTGAATCACAACAATTCTACTCTCTGATCTTCGCTCTCTCTCACCTCCATCTCTCTCCTCACCATCTGCCTCTGCCTATGCCTCTGCCTCTCTCTCTCTCTCACTCTCTTCCCGTCTCTGTATGTCTGTCTCTCTCCTATCTGTTGGCCTGTATGTCTACCTCTCTGTCTCTGTCTGTCTGTCTCTCTCTCTCTCTCTCTGACTTCATGCATCTACGCGCCCCTTATAAGCCAACTCAGCTATGACGAGTATACAGTACACTGACCGTATTTTGTGACGATGAGATGGCGATGAAGACAATGGACCATCTGTCCTCGTACGCCGAGGTTAAGAAAATGAAGTCGCTAACACTTTATATCCATGGCTGCTGTCTCTCAGGCCAGCAAGGGGACTGATATCAAGCCATTTCGAGTGGCGTAATATAAGTGTTCCATTACATTACATCTTCTCTTCCTCAGCGCATACACGCTAACGTCGTATGTCTCATTGGTTGTGATGTGTTCCAGTTTATATATATATATATATATGCCTAGTTGCGTTCTTCTGCTGCCAATGGAATTGATGCCACATGCAGCTATTGTCAACACTTTAAAGTAATACTTAGACTGGGAGCATTTCTGAATATTATATACGCTTCATAATGCTGTAGATTGACATGCCATTACATTTATGCGAATGGAGTTTGCAGATGCTAGCACTCCGTATACGGGCGAATACCAGCTACATGTAACAACACACACAATCGCTTAGAAAATATGTACATGGGCTGCGTACGCTCACTACAAGCTTACACACACACTCACACATGCCGCCACCCGCATACACGCACGCACGTAAATATATGCACATGCGGGCACACTACACACGCATAAACAAACAAGAGACACAGACACCCATACATCAAGGAGACACACACGGACACGAACCATATAACCAATACTGTGTCAACTGTTGCCGCTACCATGAGAATTTCCGGTGGGCCAGTAATAATTGCCATTCATTTTGGCGTTGCAAGTGATACTTATCTGCCGCCAGAGCTTCACACGAGAGTGACCCTCCCACAACCGTAAATCCATCCCATAAACGCGAGTGCCATAAAGCAACTGCCATAGGCGGATCCAGAGGATAAATACCGCCATACCCCTTTATGACAATGGGGAAGACATTGACTTGGCCACTATGTACTTGCGATTATGGTTTCTTGCTAGACTTGTGAAGTTAAAATACGATCATAAAGTTGAAACGGAAAAAATAAAAGCTACAAAAGATAAAATCGTGGAATGAAGGATTTTATAGAACTGGCAAACTTAATTGCAGCTCAAGATCTGTACAGCAAAGCCTATTAAAAATGGACACACTCATGCTCGGAAGCTAAAAAATAATCATGCTCTCAAGCAGGTCAGGCGCCAACATCTGGTCCTTGAGCACCCCAACCTTATTTGAGACATCAATAACTATGAAAATTTTATAAACAAATAATCACAAATAATTATTTGGATCAGCTGAGTTAGAAGATCCCATACAAACTTGATCTCTCAGCCAGAGATTAGTTGCGCTGGCAATGGCTCTGCTCGTAAGCACTCAGAGGCCTACTCAGACATTTACAACTTAACTTACAATCCGCGTTATTCTCGTCAATATATAACACATTGACTGAACTCTTGGAAAAAATAGCATAGAACTTATGGAAAACCGATAAGATCTCATAAAGAATTTAAGGTGAAAGAATAATCATTATACGGCTTATGATATTGTAAAACGAATATTCTCATAAATCCATATATGAACGTATTTAGTACAAGCAATCAAAATCTGCTACGTCGAATCATAAAGATATTGAAAACCACACTAAAAACATAAGGTAAGTATCATAAAAATCCTGAGAAACCAAAGTAATAAAATTATAGAAATTTGAACATCATGAAATATAGGAAACTAAACGATAAATGAAGCAAGAATCGTTGTTTTAAACCGGGAAGCTAAGCTAATAATAAGATACGGGAAACCGTAAAAATCTGGCAAGCAAGACAAGTTACAAAGTAAAGGGAAAGTAAAAAAATTCAAAGATCCGGAAAACTAAGAACATGCCAATGACCTATAATATTTGTGCTGATGTGTATATGAGGTCTGCATAGGCCGGTATCACCTGCCATGGGTCTCAGGTATCACTAACTGTCTTGTCAGTAAGTCGCCGACTGAACCCGCAGTATTGGAGCAGTCCAGACGTTATTGCAACCACTTGCCGCTGCGTTATAATTCTGCTTATATGCCAGACATTGCGTTGATGCAGGGTTTACCGTTACTAAGCGTACCTGTTCAGTTGAAAATAGCAGTCCACCGGGAATTGGTCGCCCTAAAGAAATCTAGAATATAAATACAGAAAGCTCTATAGTAAAGCCTGGTTCGGGTAAGCAGTGAGGGCATTAACAGTCGGGTAGCCCTATGTACTACGTAGTCCACGTGTCAATCACGAGGCACAGACACCGTGAGACACGGTCGTTCCATGTTAGCATTGGGCAACATTCGATACAGCGCTTAGTTTAAAAATGGTATAATCTTTAGATTTTTATTATAATCAGTAGGCCCTATAGCACGTCAAATGAAAAAGCACTTAATTATTTAGGTAAGTCGTTGACCATTATTAATATCTAAAGTCAGCAGTTTTGCTTTTAAGTAACCGTTCAGAGAATTATTTTTGAAAGCAGATTCCTAGCACGCTAGCAACAGGCCCTATGTAATGTCAAATGTTTATAAAAGCGCTGGCAGCTGTTGACATTCGCGTCAGAGCCCTTTATCGTGAGAGAGAGCACCGAGGGTGACGCTATTGGTTGATTGTTGCACCCTCGTTAGTACCCGTGCGGATTGCTAACAATTTTAAACTTTTCTCTCCCCTATAAATATTGCGGCGACGCCCATGGGCACAGACAATATAAACGCAAACATGGTTAACACTTGGACTATAGTATAGACTTCTTGATAATAGCTATTATAGGCGACGTCCTATAAACTATAGACATTATAAAAGCACTAAGTCTTGATGTGATAAACGGTCGAAAAGAATAAAATCCTCCAATCACATCCATCACCGATTTATAACTGGCGGCATGCAGGAATTGATTAAGACGTAAGGAGCAGAAAAGTAGAAGCAGACGAATGAAAAATAGGAGGGGAAAAGACGGAGTGGAGTACTACCCAGATCCATCGTCTCACAATGCTCCCTGCCGCGCATATTGCGCCGTGCTGTAAAACAGTCATATGAGTAAGTTTGTGATGCCAGAACAAACAGAGGAACAACGAGGACGAAAGAAGGAGTGAACATAGCAGAAGATCCTCATCGTCGTCCTCTTTCTGCGGAGGATGAAGCGCAGTGCCTTCCGCCCAATGTCTGTCTCAGAGCCTGCAGAGCAGCTGGCAGATGCTGCAGATACCCGACTGCTTAATGCCCTCGCTGCCTACCCGAACCATGTGTTGCACAGTCGACTATAAGCCTATACCAGAAAGCGATGATCAATGTACGCTCGCCTACCGACAGCCTATAAATAATCATTGCCACAAGAATACGCTAACTTCAGCCTCGCCTATATGAAACTGAATCCACTGGCCCCACGGTGTCCTCTGTCCATTCCAACATTACGTAAATCTATAGTTACATTACGACCCATTACTGCATGACGTAAATCTATAGTTACATTACGACCCATTACTGCATGTCGTAAATCTATAGTTACACTACGATCCATTACTGCATGACCTAAATCTATAGTTACATTACGACCCATTACTGCATGACGTAAATCTATAGTTACACTACGATCCATTACTGCATGACCTAAATCTATAGTTACATTACGACCCGTTACTGCATGACCTAAATCTATAGTTACATTACGACCCATTACTGCATGACGTAAATCTATAGTTGCAGCTGCGTCAGCTGGATGTTCTTTGCTGCTGAAATGAATTGTATGTATGCATATAATGTCGTCGCCGTCTCGTAGCGTCAACGACAACGTCAACGACTTCGACGTACAAAATACAAAATAAGAACAAAAAACTCTGTGCGAAGGTCAACGCCACTTCAAGAGAACAGAGGAGCGCTAGAGACTCAGATGCAAACGTTTTGTTCAGAGTACAGATATTACAGATATCAACAGTATAGGTCTAAGCGGAAAAAGTATAAGATTCTCAATTGGCGGACCAGCGCATATACACGGAGGTCCAACCAATGGACTTCAAACAATCGCTAAGAGAGAACAGCATCATATTCAGAGTATTTGGATCAGCCTGCGTTAACAGTGTGGAGGGACGACAAGCGGTGACGTCCGTAGCACACAATAACGCCACCGTCCAGTAGTCAGTCATTGGAGGAAATGACGATCGTCCGGCTATTCGTCAAGTCGTCGGGTCCACGTAGAACGGTCATTCGTCACCTGCCGGTCAATAGATCGAAGTACGACCAGTAAATAATTAATGCTCATCCTCAAAATTCCGATCCTCTTCCACCAAAAATAAGTTCAGACGGCAGGTTTGTAGAGACTCGACCACATAAATTATCAGGAAGTCCATGTATAGGCCTACCTCCTCATTGTGTTGCATAGGCCAAAATGACATGAAGTGAAAAATACCGTCAAACGCACATAGTCTAATTCACAGCAAGTTGGAAGAATAAGTAACCTATAGACTCGCAAGGGTAGCAACAGCTAGCTCCAACACGTTAGAAATAACTAAATAAATTCAGCATTTAGGTCCATAAATAATTATAATCTCTCGAAATTACACAGAACGCTAAAAATGACCGCCGACGCAGTTATAAGCGCTATATAAAACTTGTAGTTTCCAAGGAGGTGGATTACCAGACATAGGAATTAGGCCTACTGTTCATAGTATTTTTAACATGTAATCTACACTATCGATTCTCTTTTACATCTGTAAAGCAATTTCCATTCTTTAAGTTAAATGTAAATTGTTTTAACTTTTATGTAGCGACCGCATAATGGGCGATCCTGCGTTCATTTTCAATGAGATTCTCATCCGGTGAGATCTTCACCACCGCTAGTCCGTTTGAATGGACGTCACCGGATTTAATGTCCCCGTGAAACAAGGACCGTACGGTATTAAACTGAGATTTAAATATCTAAAATAAGCCGGCATCGGGAAGCGAGCCGCGGTCCGCATGCTCTCTTTCACACAGGTCCGTGAGTTTCAGGAGTTAATCAGACAAAGAGTTCAACCAAAGAGGTCCCTAACCTATATATAGGAGATTTCCCGCTCTGCATGCAGTAGACCTGCGTGCATAAGCTATAAGGGACAGCATTATTGAGGTGCTGGTCAGCACCTCAATAGTGGGAGGTAATTGACTAATTTTCGATAACGTTACCACTACGTACAAATTTGAATACGAGGATGAGTTAAGATAAATGAAACAAATATCTAATTTTTCATGCTTAATACACAAACAAAGGATTGGTTCGAGTCAAATAAATCTTGAAAATATCAAATATACTTGTGAATAATTAAAAAATATATATAATGTACCCTTTGCCAGAGACGCTACATGTCTCTCTTATCGAAAAACCTCCCATACATCATCGAGTATGGGCCTGGAACTATGAGTAAATATTCGTAAGAGCTGCTATATAAAATCTTTGAATAAAAAAATTATAAAAATGATGACGAAGACGACAACGACGATGAGATAACTGGACTTGCATTTACCCGCAGTGGCCATGAAGTAGATGGACGAGGTCTTGTGGGATGTGGCTGGAACGTACTTGGCCGCCTTATCGATGAGTTCAAGAATGTGGTTAGTGAGGACCTCGTGAGTGGCACAGTCGGAGACGCCAGGGTTCTTAGGGAAGCAGTACACCTCGCGGATGTTAGGAAGTTTCCGCAAATCCTCCTCGTCCTCCCAACCGTAGACACGGATTCTACTCCCGGAACTCCCAGCATCGATTACCACCGCGTGGTTTCTAGACACTATTGTGCTAACGGCGCCAATCACTGGATCCAATGGCTCGCAGGCACTGGATACGACTGGTGACAGTATGGCCACAGCCACAAGACAATGCCAGGTCAGATTCATTTTCGTGAAGACAGCCTTCAGAGTAACGCCGGATATTTTGCTCTTACCAATTGGTGAAGTAAGGCAGAACTGTAAAAGCGAAACAATGATCACTGATATTTGACGATATATCTTATGCCTCCAACTCTCGTTTGTCCTTACCATACTTAACCATAGACTTACCATAAAAATGATGTCATAATTCTGTTTCTAGAGGTTTACTTTAAAACGCAAAATGAACATCTTAGTACTACCAAAGAATAGAATATGTGGCACTACTAAAGCGTTTTAGAAGCGTCTACAGAGATTATTCAGATGCCCCTATCCAGAGTTGTATGGTCTCGAGACAGTGTCTCGGTCTCGAGACCTCTCGAGACAATTTTTTAGTGTCTCGGTCTCGGAAGCCTGTTGTCTTGGTCTCGGTCTCGAGGTAGTGTCTCGAATTTTTAGAAACTGTCTTGAAGTGAATGTCTTATTCTGTCTCGAACAAGCGGTCTCGATAAGTTTCGCGTGAACTGTCTTAAATTCTTGCGCGGCAATATAAAAACAGTTCTCAGGAATTTGTACTATATGCAATATAAGTTTAAAATTGAAATTACAAATAAACATTATTCCCGAAAACTGATACATTATCATTTTACAGCATTTTATATAGGATCGCTTGTCTTTTACTGTCTCGTACTGTCTTGAACCTAGTGTCTCGGTCTCGGTCTTGGTACCTCACTGTCTCGGTCTCAGTCTCGACACCTCACTGTCTCGGTCTCATCTTGGTCTTGAAGTTTCAAGTCTTGCATACAACACTGCCCCTATCAGGCAAGCACACGACACGCCAGATGAACTCGCTACAACTGCCCAATCTTACCACGCTCGATGGGTTGGGCAGTAGTCAAGACGACTCGTGACGAAAGCGTGGACGAGAGTAGATGCAGAACTAGCAGATAGGGAACTGGAGACAACCCGAAGTTCACGCAACTGGCATACAAAAGCAAATTGCGGAGTTAACATGATGGGCGAAGAAGGGCTCCTGCGAGGTCATACGATTTCGCACAGATGTAGCGAAAGAAAAGAATGAAAAAGCAGCGGAGAGTGCACTGCATTTATAAGTCAATCATTGCCACTTGTTGCCGAGTCCAAAGCCAGATAAATTTGGTTTTGACAGGGTTGAGTCAGTTACGATTGCGCGACATCCATTGCTTAATTAAATGAGTCAATAGCTACATGTATCTGCATAATTTGAACAAGAGAGGTCGCTTGAGAGGCAGAACTATGCATACGCCCACGTGTCATCAGAATCTGACGCAGGACCCCACAGGAGGAGAGCATCACTCCTATTTCAGAAGCGTATAAATATACAATCGAGTGGACGGCCCAAAAGGGACGAGGCCCAGTTGGACCTGAACGACCAAAAGATGACGCAAAAGGTGCGCTCACCTGGAAATGGACGGATCCACTCAAGTGATCGACTAGTAAGGCCGAAAGAAAATGGGAAGCGAGCAATAGGATGTCAGCAGAGTTAAATGCGGCACTACATCAATAAAATTAACACCAAAAGGTTACATGACAACGGTAGATATATCCGACAGTATGCGGACCAATAAGATCTCAGACGAGTGACTTTTGCTGAACCCCACTGGGACAAGGATAGTAGACCATTTTCATATAAATAGTGTCAACTCAATCAATCAATCAATTAATTAATCATTCAATCTATCAATCAATGAAACTTGTTATAGCGCCTCCTCAAGATATCTACTCAGAGGCACTCAGCAACTGTCCATATATTGTCCAACAACAATGTTCTCAATTGTTTTAGAAACAAAGTAGTATTATAGCAATGTGAGCGCATACTGTCACCTTGTCGAAATTTCTAATTGTATATTCACAAGAACTTTGCCCGGCAAACAATTGCTCAATAAGCCATAGACAGAGTCAGAAAGACTGCAGCTAAACTGCTGCATACGAGCAAGAATAAGTATTAACTCTCAAAATCTTATAGCATCGGAACCTTGTCTTATTGATAAAGGTCACTTCAGACTAGAAACGCCTAACATGTCATCATTCATCGATAGGTTGAAACAGCGACTACGATATAATCACAAGTTCGGAACTAATGCTATCGGAGTAGTCTCTATCCAGCTGTCAACAACGTATCGAGTCAGACGATATAAAATATATGAACAGCCCTCACCTTTCCACTCGATCTACGACACTTCCCTTACGAACAGTCTCCCACAGCGCATCAGGCAACGCAGCAAATGCGAATTACTACATAATCTATCACATAAAACGCAGCACATAAACGATGCCACGTTAACTGTCTGTGACGGCCGCATTAATCCCGCAAACGAGCCCTACGTATGCCGCCGACTCCCCTTCATTCAGCTCGAGGACGATTGCTGATTCAGCCGAATACTAACTGCGCACCGCAAGTGAATAACGATTCGTTCTCTCTCTTATGGGGTGAATGTCAATAGGTTTACTGACCGAAGCTTAGATTATCCGATTTGTGGCCATCAAGTTAAGCGTTGTCTTACAGCAGCCAGGAGCCTGCGTTAGTAGAGTATTGGCTAATACGTACGGCTTACATGTAGGCAGTGGCTTCAGCGGCTTAGTATTGTCGGCTATCGAGATGGGGCGCCAGCGTGAGGCTACATCATTGCCGGGATGCGAGCACTGAACTGCTTGGCATAGTTTATACATACAAGCTTTGATAACGAGACCTTCGGAGGCCAGCGGCAAGACAGGCAAAGTGGAGAAGAAGGGATAGGGTGGAGGGATGGAGAGGGGAAAGAAAAATCCAGAAAGAAATTGGAGGAAAGAAGCAAAAAGATACGACAAGTGTAGACATGGATAGACAGGCTGACAGGCAAACAGGCAGACAGATCCGTCAGACAGGCAGACAGACAAACGGGAAAGAAAGTAGGCCTACATATAGGAACGCATATACACAGGCATGGGCCAACAGGTATATAAAAATAGTAGCAGAAATACACACTCAGATACAGATAAAAGCACGGTCATGCAGACGGAAGCACAGATACAAACACGCACAAGGCAGGCAGGAAGAGAGTCATGTTAACAACAAATGTAGGTATACGATGCAAGGGAGAGGAAGTCAGTGAAGTAGGTATTCCTATCGATATGGCACAGAGAGGTCAGTCTCTATTCATGAATTGAAAGCCGCATACTAATGGTGGCAGCTAAAAAGAAGTGTTAAAAACTCGTCTCGGAACGTGTTTTCCTAGACCGAACATCACAGGCTGTTTAGATTATTTCCGCAAAACAAGATTTTTGCAGCAGTCAATGAGCACCAGCGCAATCTGCGCCTGTTACGGGACAGTGTTACATGACGAATATCAGTAATCTACGTCTGTATGTATTTTTACGGACGAATATGCATACATGAATGATTTATGTATGCACGTATGTATGCATGTATGTATGTATGTATTGTATGTATGTATGTACCTGTGTGTATATGTATATATCTATGTATAATGTATGTATGTATGTATGCATGTATGTATGTATGTATTTATGTATGTACTATGTATCTATTTATGTATGTAAGTATGTATGTATGTATGTATGTATGTATGTATGTACGTATGCATGTATTTGTGTATGTATGTATGTTTGCATGTTTGCATGTATGTATGTATGTATGTATGTATGTATATATGTATGTATGTATCCTTCCTGAATGCATGTATGCAATAATGCATATGTCAGTCAGTGAGTCAGTGTATACACACTCAGTGTATGCGTGTATGTGTCTGTACGATGGACACCATAAAATAGACACACACACAAACACACATAGGGGCACACATTTTATTATGTGAATTTTATCTCATAAATTATAGCTCTGAACACACTAATCAGTACGCTCCTACCCTCAGGTCTTCCGAAAATACGGTTTCCATCAAATAATTGGACCATGATCACATTAATTCACACTCACTTACAAAACAGACGATCACTCATTAACTCGCCAACTGACTAAACTAGCTTACTCACTTAATTCTACTCAAAACTTGCCCACCCACATATTCAATCCCACATTCGCCCATCCATCCACCCGCTCAACTCAACCACCTCAACCAACCAAACCATCTCTCTGCCTCGCTACTCTTCCTTCTTTCCTCACTCCCTGAATATAAAAGGTAGAATTCCTTCTAAAACTTTCTTATACAGTGGAATAGTAATAGTTCTCCTAGTCCTACCGCGACTGGTGCTTGTGAAGATCAGCTACACTGGGAGTCAGTAGCACAACATACACATGCTCTGTATATTATATTAGGACAGTGTAACTTATAGACCTGTTGAACTTAAAAATCATAATCTCTTCACGGTTATGAAAATGAATTACAACTATACCTTTGATACTGTTGCGTTTTAAACTTTCCACAGGACCACAGCTATGATATTTCTTCACTAAGTTAAAATCCAGTTGTTCCGGGTTTTGCCTTAACTAGAATGGAGACAATTTTGACCTTCACTATATACATGTATGGCCTTGAACGTAGGCCTACAGTTGGTAAAATGTTAAAATATTTGTTCCACCATTGATATGCAACTAGATTTTAGCTGTCATTGGACGTCATACGCATCAGTGGCATCACTACAGCTTTAATAAATTTTAATACATTTGCAGTTTATCAGAGCGCTATGTAAACGGTAAAACATAGGCCTTAGATCTACTTACCTTTAGGTATGCGACAATGTTGGCGGTCATAATGCCAGTGACCACAAACAAACGCAGAAGAGTTCAAGCGCACTGTTATAGCTTTCCGTCGGCCTGACGAATTTCTGACTATGCGAAGTCACGAAGTCAACGATAGCGAAGGCGGTCATTATCTTTGTCTGTATTAAGATCGCCGGCTGATCACAATGTAGTCGTGTTACTCGTATACCATATATATAATTGTTCCACTACGTCAAAGCAATTAGGCACCATTTAACAAGCACGCGTCAACTAGTGCACTGAATGAATGATGCCGTTTAGGCCGACATAAGATGGCCGTGTGGACCTGATGGTTTTATAGGAGCTACGAATCTTGGAAATGTGGTATAAATTCGTATAATGATACATATCACAATAGTTATCTAGTAGACGAGGCGCTTGCATTCATTAGAAAGAGGTCTTACTAAACGGATCGACATGTAAGAGGCCTGTATGTAGTATCCCAGGGATGGATTACTGCTCGCACACTGAATCTCAATATGAGACCAGTCTAACAGGGATAGAAGCGTTTTGAACAGTTCCTTCAAGACTGTATAGTGCGTCTTTGACAAAAATACACACATGAGAAATAGCAAACATCATTTCCCGTTTCACAGGAAGCCAGAACGTGTGTCATAGTAGGCTTATCTCTTAATCGCGTTCGTCCATTTGTCTAGTAGCCTAATGAATGTAGACCTATGCATACATTCATTCATTTATTCATTCCTACGGCCAAATTATAATTATCCATCTTTTTGTTTGTTCGCTCATTCAATCATAAATTTAGTGAGTCTACTCACGGGCGTCCGCAGAGGGACCAAGGGGGGGGGGGATTTTTTCCCTCTGTATTTTTAGAAAACAAAGGCGGAATCATAGACACGTTGATTCATCAGTTTGGACAAAAACACAGACGTTTACAATAATGTTATTTCAGGCATACGACTCACACCTCAGTCACACAACTCGTCACTGTCAGCACTCAGGCAGTGTCAGTCCCAAGCCTGGATAAAGGAGGAGGGCGACGGTGATTATCTTTGTTATCACATATAGTCGTTGAACTGCAACTAATACCACTTCACCCGTCACACAAAATTTAATCATCACCTTAGTTTTTAACAATGAATTTAATCATCACCTTAGTTTTTAACAATGAATTTAATCATCACCTTAGTTTTTAGCAATGAATTTAATCATCACCTTAGTTTTTAACAATGAATTTAATCATCACCTTAGTTTTTAGCAATGAATTTAATCATCACCTTAGTTTTTAACAATGAATTTAATCATCACCTTAGTTTTTAACAATGAATTTAATCATCACCTTAGTTTTTAGCAATGAATTTAATCATCACCTTAGTTTTTAACAATGAATTTAATCATCACCTTAGTTTTTAGCAATGAATTTAATCATCACCTTAGTTTTTAACAATGAATTTAATCATCACCTTAGTTTTTAACAATGAATTTAATCATAACCTTAGTTTTTAGCAATGAATTTAATCATCACCTTAGTTTTTAGCAATGAACTTAATCATCACCTTGGTTTTTAGCAATGAATTTAATCATCACCTTAGTTTTTAACAATGAATTTAATCATCACCTTAGTTTTAACAATGAATTAACAATGAATTTATTCATCACCTTAGTTTTTAACAATGAATTTAATCATCACCTTAGTTTTTAACAATGAATTTAATCATCACCTTAGTTTTTAACAATGAATCTAATCATAACCTTAGTTTTTAGCAATGAATTTAATCATCACCTTAGTTTTTAACAATGAATTTAATCATCACCTTAGTTTTTAACAATGAATTTAATCATCACCTTAGTTTTTAACAATGAATTTAATCATCACCTTAGTTTTTAACAATGAATTTAATCATCACCTTAGTTTTTAGCAATGAATTCAATCATCACCTTAGTTTTTAACAATGAATTTAATCATCACCTTAGTTTTTAGCAATGAATTTAATCATCACCTTAGTTTTTAACAATGAATTTAATCATCACCTTTGTTTTTAACAATGAATTTAATCATCACCTTAGTTTTTAGCAATGAATTTAATCATCACCTTAGTTTTTAACAATGAATTTAATCATCACCTTAGTTTTTAGCAATGAATTTAATCATCACCCTAATTTGTTAGCAATGAATTTAATCATCACCTTAGTTTTTAACAATGAATAAAATCATCATCTTAGTTTTTAACAATGAATTTAATCATCACCTTAGTTTTTAACAATGAATTTAATCATCACCTTAGTTTTTAACAATGAATTTAATCATCACCTTAGTTTTTAGCAATGAATTTAATCATCACCTTAGTTTTTAACAATGAATTTAATCATCACCTTAGTTTTTAGCAATGAATTTAATCATCACCTTTGTTTTAAACAATGAATTTAATCATCACCTTAGTTTTTAACAATGAATTTAATCATCACCTTAGTTTTTAACAATGAATTTAATCATCACCTTAGTTTTTAACAATGAATTTAATCATCACCTTAGTTTTTAGCAATGAATTCAATCATCACCTTAGCTTTTAACAATGAATTTAATCATCACCTTAGTTCTTAACAATGAATTTAATCATCACCTTAGTTTTTAACAATGAATTTAATCATCACCTTAGTTTTTAACAATGAATTTAATCATCACCTTAGTTTTTAACAATGAATTTAATCATCACCTTAGTTTTTAACAATGAATTTAATCATCACCTTAGTTTTTAGCAATGAATTTAATCGTCACCTTAGTTTTTAGCAATGAATTTAATCATCACCTTAGTTTTTAGCAATGAATTTAATCATCACCTTAGTTTTTAGCAATGAATTTAATCATCACCTTAGTTTTTAACAATGAATTTAATCATCACCATAGTTTTTAGCAATGAATTTAATCATCACCTTAGTTCTTAACAATGAATCTAATCATAACCTTAGTTTTTAGCAATGAATTTAATCATCACCTTTGTTTTTAGCAATGAATTTAATCATCACCTTAGTTTTTAGCAATGAATTTAATCATCACCTTAGTTTTTAGCAATGAATTTAATCATCACCTTAGTTTTTAACAATGAATTTAATCATCACCTTAGTTTTTAACAATGAATTTAATCATCACCTTAGTTTTTAACAATGAATTTAATCATCACCTTAGTTTTTAGCAATGAATTTAATCATCACCTTAGTTTTTAACAATGAATTTAATAATCACATTAGTTTTTAGCAATGAATTTAATCGTCACCTTAGTTTTTAACAATGAATTTAATCATCACCTTAGTTTTTAACAATGAATTAATTCATCACCTTAGTTTTTAGCAATGAATTTAATCATCACCTTCGTTTTTAGCAATGAATTTAATCATCACCTTTGTTTTTAACAATGAATTTAATCATCACCTTAGTTTTTAACAATGAATTTAATCATCACCTTAGTTTTTAACAATGAATTTAATCATCACCTTAGTTTTTAACAATGAATTTAATCATCAGCTTTGTTTTTAACAATGAATTTAATCATCACCTTAGTTTTTAACAATGAATTTAATCATCACCTTAGTTTTTACCAATGAATTTAATCATCACCTTAGTTTTTAACAATGAATTTAATTATCACCTTAGTTTTAACAATGAATTAACAATGAATTTTTTCATCACCTTAGTTTTTAACAATGAATTTAATCATCACCTTAGTTTTTAGCAATGAATTTAATCATCACCTTAGTTTTTAACAATGAATTTAATCATCACCTTAGTTTTTAGCAATGAATTTAATCATCACTTTAGTTTTTAGCAATGAATTTAATCATCACCTTAGTTCTTAACAATGAATCTAATCATCACCTTAGTTTTTAACAATGAATTAAATCATCACCTTAGTTTTTAACAATGAATATAATCATCACCTTAGTTTTCAACAATGAATTTAATCATCACCTTAGTTTTTAACAATGAATTTAATCATCACCTTAGTTTCTAGCAATGAATTTAATCGTCACCTTAGTTTTTAGCAATGAATTTAATCATCACCTTAGTTTTTAGCAATGAATTTAATCATCACCTTAGTTTTTAACAATGAAGTTAATCATCACCTAAGTTTTTCAACAATGAATTTAATCATCACCATAGTTTTTAGCAATGAATTTAATCATCACCTTAGTTCTTAACAATGAATCTAATCATAACCTTAGTTTTTAGCAATGAATTTAATCATCACCTTTGTTTTTAGCAATGAATTTAATCATCACCTTAGTTTTTAGCAATGAATTTAATCATCACCTTAGTTTTTAACAATGAATTTAATCATCACCTTAGTTTTTAACAATGAATTTAATCATCACCTTAGTTTTTAGCAATGAATTTAATCATCACCTTAGTTTTTAACAATGAATTTAATCATCACCTTAGCTTTTAACAATGAATTTAATCATCACCTTAGTTTTTAACAATGAATTTAATCATCACCTTAGTTTTTAACAATGAATTTAATCATCACCTTAGTTTTTAACAATGAATTTAATCATCACCTTAGTTTTTAACAATGAATTTAATCATCACCTTAGTTTTTAGCAATGAATTTAATCATCACCTTAGTTTTTAACAATGAATTTAATCATCACCTTAGTTTTTAACAATGAATTTAATCATCACCTTAGTTTTTAACAATGAATTTAATCATCACCTTAGGTTTTAGCAATCAATTTAATCGTCACCTTAGTTTTTAGCAATGAATTTAATCATCACCTTAGTTTTTAGCAATGAATTTAATCATCACCTTAGTTTTTAACAATGAATTTAATCATCACCTTAGTTTTAACAATGAATTAACAATGAATTTATTCATCACCTTAGTTTTTAACAATGAATTTAATCATCACCTTAGTTTTTAACAATGAATTTAATCATCACCTTAGTTTTTAACAATGAATCTAATCATAACCTTAGTTTTTAGCAATGAATTTAATCATCACCTTAGTTTTTAACAATGAATTTAATCATCACCTTAGTTTTTAACAATGAATTTAATCATCACCTTAGTTTTTAACAATGAATTTAATCATCACCTTAGTTTTTAACAATGAATTTAATCATCACCTTAGTTTTTAGCAATGAATTTAATCATCACCTTAGTTTTTAACAATGAATTTAATCATCACCTTAGTTTTTAGCAATGAATTTAATCATCACCTTAGTTTTTAACAATGAATTTAATCATCACCTTAGTTTTTAACAATGAATTTAATCATCACCTTAGTTTTTAGCAATGAATTTAATCATCACCTTAGTTTTTAACAATGAATTTAATCATCACCTTAGTTTTTAGCAATGAATTTAATCATCACCTTAGTTTTTAACAATGAATTTAATCATCACCTTAGTTTTTAACAATGAATTTAATCATAACCTTAGTTTTTAGCAATGAATTTAATCATCACCTTAGTTTTTAGCAATGAACTTAATCATCACCTTGGTTTTTAGCAATGAATTTAATCATCACCTTAGTTTTTAACAATGAATTTAATCATCACCTTAGTTTTAACAATGAATTAACAATGAATTTATTCATCACCTTAGTTTTTAACAATGAATTTAATCATCACCTTAGTTTTTAACAATGAATTTAATCATCACCTTAGTTTTTAACAATGAATCTAATCATAACCTTAGTTTTTAGCAATGAATTTAATCATCACCTTAGTTTTTAACAATGAATTTAATCATCACCTTAGTTTTTAACAATGAATTTAATCATCACCTTAGTTTTTAACAATGAATTTAATCATCACCTTAGTTTTTAACAATGAATTTAATCATCACCTTAGTTTTTAGCAATGAATTCAATCATCACCTTAGTTTTTAACAATGAATTTAATCATCACCTTAGTTTTTAGCAATGAATTTAATCATCACCTTAGTTTTTAACAATGAATTTAATCATCACCTTTGTTTTTAACAATGAATTTAATCATCACCTTAGTTTTTAGCAATGAATTTAATCATCACCTTAGTTTTTAACAATGAATTTAATCATCACCTTAGTTTTTAGCAATGAATTTAATCATCACCCTAATTTGTTAGCAATGAATTTAATCATCACCTTAGTTTTTAACAATGAATAAAATCATCATCTTAGTTTTTAACAATGAATTTAATCATCACCTTAGTTTTTAACAATGAATTTAATCATCACCTTAGTTTTTAACAATGAATTTAATCATCACCTTAGTTTTTAGCAATGAATTTAATCATCACCTTAGTTTTTAACAATGAATTTAATCATCACCTTAGTTTTTAGCAATGAATTTAATCATCACCTTTGTTTTAAACAATGAATTTAATCATCACCTTAGTTTTTAACAATGAATTTAATCATCACCTTAGTTTTTAACAATGAATTTAATCATCACCTTAGTTTTTAACAATGAATTTAATCATCACCTTAGTTTTTAGCAATGAATTCAATCATCACTTTAGCTTTTAACAATGAATTTAATCATCACCTTAGTTCTTAACAATGAATTTAATCATCACCTTAGTTTTTAACAATGAATTTAATCATCACCTTAGTTTTTAACAATGAATTTAATCATCACCTTAGTTTTTAACAATGAATTTAATCATCACCTTAGTTTTTAACAATGAATTTAATCATCACCTTAGTTTTTAGCAATGAATTTAATCGTCACCTTAGTTTTTAGCAATGAATTTAATCATCACCTTAGTTTTTAGCAATGAATTTAATCATCACCTTAGTTTTTAGCAATGAATTTAATCATCACCTTAGTTTTTAACAATGAATTTAATCATCACCATAGTTTTTAGCAATGAATTTAATCATCACCTTAGTTCTTAACAATGAATCTAATCATAACCTTAGTTTTTAGCAATGAATTTAATCATCACCTTTGTTTTTAGCAATGAATTTAATCATCACCTTAGTTTTTAGCAATGAATTTAATCATCACCTTAGTTTTTAGCAATGAATTTAATCATCACCTTAGTTTTTAACAATGAATTTAATCATCACCTTAGTTTTTAACAATGAATTTAATCATCACCTTAGTTTTTAACAATGAATTTAATCATCACCTTAGTTTTTAGCAATGAATTTAATCATCACCTTAGTTTTTAACAATGAATTTAATAATCACATTAGTTTTTAGCAATGAATTTAATCGTCACCTTAGTTTTTAACAATGAATTTAATCATCACCTTAGTTTTTAACAATGAATTAATTCATCACCTTAGTTTTTAGCAATGAATTTAATCATCACCTTCGTTTTTAGCAATGAATTTAATCATCACCTTTGTTTTTAACAATGAATTTAATCATCACCTTAGTTTTTAACAATGAATTTAATCATCACCTTAGTTTTTAACAATGAATTTAATCATCACCTTAGTTTTTAACAATGAATTTAATCATCAGCTTTGTTTTTAACAATGAATTTAATCATCACCTTAGTTTTTAACAATGAATTTAATCATCACCTTAGTTTTTACCAATGAATTTAATCATCACCTTAGTTTTTAACAATGAATTTAATTATCACCTTAGTTTTAACAATGAATTAACAATGAATTTTTTCATCACCTTAGTTTTTAACAATGAATTTAATCATCACCTTAGTTTTTAGCAATGAATTTAATCATCACCTTAGTTTTTAACAATGAATTTAATCATCACCTTAGTTTTTAGCAATGAATTTAATCATCACTTTAGTTTTTAGCAATGAATTTAATCATCACCTTAGTTCTTAACAATGAATCTAATCATCACCTTAGTTTTTAACAATGAATTAAATCATCACCTTAGTTTTTAACAATGAATATAATCATCACCTTAGTTTTCAACAATGAATTTAATCATCACCTTAGTTTTTAACAATGAATTTAATCATCACCTTAGTTTCTAGCAATGAATTTAATCGTCACCTTAGTTTTTAGCAATGAATTTAATCATCACCTTAGTTTTTAGCAATGAATTTAATCATCACCTTAGTTTTTAACAATGAAGTTAATCATCACCTAAGTTTTTCAACAATGAATTTAATCATCACCATAGTTTTTAGCAATGAATTTAATCATCACCTTAGTTCTTAACAATGAATCTAATCATAACCTTAGTTTTTAGCAATGAATTTAATCATCACCTTTGTTTTTAGCAATGAATTTAATCATCACCTTAGTTTTTAGCAATGAATTTAATCATCACCTTAGTTTTTAACAATGAATTTAATCATCACCTTAGTTTTTAACAATGAATTTAATCATCACCTTAGTTTTTAGCAATGAATTTAATCATCACCTTAGTTTTTAACAATGAATTTAATCATCACCTTAGCTTTTAACAATGAATTTAATCATCACCTTAGTTTTTAACAATGAATTTAATCATCACCTTAGTTTTTAACAATGAATTTAATCATCACCTTAGTTTTTAACAATGAATTTAATCATCACCTTAGTTTTTAACAATGAATTTAATCATCACCTTAGTTTTTAGCAATGAATTTAATCATCACCTTAGTTTTTAACAATGAATTTAATCATCACCTTAGTTTTTAACAATGAATTTAATCATCACCTTAGTTTTTAACAATGAATTTAATCATCACCTTAGGTTTTAGCAATCAATTTAATCGTCACCTTAGTTTTTAGCAATGAATTTAATCATCACCTTAGTTTTTAGCAATGAATTTAATCATCACCTTAGTTTTTAACAATGAATTTAATCATCACCTTAGTTTTAACAATGAATTAACAATGAATTTATTCATCACCTTAGTTTTTAACAATGAATTTAATCATCACCTTAGTTTTTAACAATGAATTTAATCATCACCTTAGTTTTTAACAATGAAACTAATCATAACCTTAGTTTTTAGCAATGAATTTAATCATCACCTTAGTTTTTAACAATGAATTTAATCATCACCTTAGTTTTTAACAATGAATTTAATCATCACCTTAGTTTTTAACAATGAATTTAATCATCACCTTAGTTTTTAACAATGAATTTAATCATCACCTTAGTTTTTAGCAATGAATTCAATCATCACCTTAGTTTTTAACAATGAATTTAATCATCACCTTAGTTTTTAGCAATGAATTTAATCATCACCTTAGTTTTTAACAATGAATTTAATCATCACCTTAGTCTTTAGCAATGAATTTAATCATCACCTTAGTTTTTAACAATGAATTTAATCATCACCTTAGTTTTTAACAATGAATTTAATCATCACCTTAGTTTTTAGCAATGAATTTAATCATCACCTTAGTATTTACCAATGAATTTAATCATCACCTTAGTTTTTAGCAATGAATTTAATCATCACCTTAGTTTTTAGCAATGAATTTAATCATCACCTTAGTATTTACCAATGAATTTAATCATCACCTTAGTTTTTAGCAATGAATTTAATCATCACCTTAGTTTTTAACAATGAATTTAATCATCACCTTACTTTTTAACAATGAATTTAATCATCACCTTAGTTTTTAGAAATGAATTTAATCATCACCTTAGTTTTTAACAATGAATTTGATCATCACCTTAGTTTTTAGCAATGAATTTAATCATCACCTTAGTTTCTAACAATGAATTTAATCATCACCTTAGTTTTTAGCAATGAATTTAATCATCACCTTAGTTTCTAACAATGAATTTAATCATCACCTTAGTTTTTAGCAATGAATTTAATCATCACCTTAGTTTTTAACAATGAATTTAATCATCACCTTAGTTTTTAACAATGAATTTAATCATCACCTTAGTTTTTAACAATGAATTTAATCATCACCTTACTTTTTAACAATGAATTTAATCATCACCTTAGTTTTTAGAAATGAATTTAATCATCACCTTAGTTTTTAACAATGAATTTGATCATCACCTTAGTTTTTAGCAATGAATTTAATCATCACCTTAGTTTCTAACAATGAATTTAATCATCACCTTAGTTTTTAGCAATGAATTTAATCATCACCTTAGTTTTTAACAATGAATTTAATCATCACCTTAGTTTTTAACAATGAATTTAATCATCACCTTAGTTTTTAACAATGAATTTAATCATCACCTCAGGTTTTAGCAATGAATTTAATCGTCACCTTAGTTTTTAGCAATGAATTTAATCATCACCTTAGTTTTTAGCAATGAATTTAATCATCACCTTAGTTTTTAACAATGAATTTAATCATCACCTTAGTTTTTAGCAATGAATTTAATCATCACCTTAGTTTTTAGCAATGAATTTAATCATCACCTTAGTTCTTAACAATGAATCTAATCATCACCTTAGTTTTTAACAATGAATTAAATCATCACCTTAGTTTTCAACAATGAATTTAATCATCACCTTAGTTTTTAACAATGAATTTAATCATCACCTTAGTTTCTAGCAATGAATTTAATCGTCACCTTAGTTTTTAGCAATGAATTTAATCATCACCTTAGTTTTTAGCAATGAATTTAATCATCACCTTAGTTTTTAACAATGAATTTAATCATCACCTAAGTTTTTCAACAATGAATTTAATCATCACCATAGTTTTTAGCAATGAATTTAATCATCACCTTAGTTTTTAACAATGAATCTAATCATAACCTTAGTTTTTAGCAATGAATTTAATCATCACCTTTGTTTTTAGCAATGAATTTAATCATCACCTTAGTTTTTAGCAATGAATTTAATCATCACCTTAGTTTTTAACAATGAATTTAATCATCACCTTAGTTTTTAACAATGAAATTAATCATCACCTTAGTTTTTAGCAATGAATTTAATCATCACCTTAGTTTTTAACAATGAATTTAATCATCACCTTAGCTTTTAACAATGAATTTAATCATCACCTTAGTTTTTAACAATGAATTTAATCATCACCTTAGTTTTTAACAATGAATTTAATCATCACCTTAGTTTTTAACAATGAATTTAATCATCACCTTAGTTTTTAACAATGAATTTAATCATCACCTTAGTTTTTAGCAATGAATTTAATCATCACCTTAGTTTTTAACAATGAATTTAATCATCACCTTAGTTTTTAACAATGAATTTAATCATCACCTTAGTTTTTAACAATGAATTTAATCATCACCTTAGGTTTTAGCAATGAATTTAATCGTCACCTTAGTTTTTAGCAATGAATTTAATCATCACCTTAGTTTTTAGCAATGAATTTAATCATCACCTTAGTTCTTAACAATGAATCTAATCATCACCTTAGTTTTTAACAATGAATTAAATCATCACCTTAGTTATTAACAATGAATATAATCATCACCTTAGTTTTTAACAATGAATTTAATCATCACCTTAGTTTTTAACAATGAATTTAATCATCACCTTAGTTTCTAGCAATGAATTTAATCGTCACCTTAGTTTTTAGCAATGAATTTAATCATCACCTTAGTTTTTAGCAATGAATTTAATCATCACCTTAGTTTTTAACAATGAATTTAATCATCACCTAAGTTTTTCAACAATGAATTTAATCATCACCATAGTTTTTAGTAATGAATTTAATCATCACCTTAGTTCTTAACAATGAATCTAATCATCACTTTAGTTTTTAGCAATGAATTTAATCATCACCTTTGTTTTTAGCAATGAATTTAATCATCACCTTAGTTTTTAACAATGAATTTAATCATCACCTTAGTATTTACCAATGAATTTAATCATCACCTTGGTTTTTAACAATGAATTTAACCATCACCTTAGTTTTTAGCAATGAATTTAATCATCACCTTAGTTTTTAACAATGAATTTAATCATCACCTTAGTTTTTAACAATAAATTTAATCATCACCTTAGTTTTTAACAATGAATTTAATCATCACCTTAGTTTTTAACAATGAATTTAATCATCACCTTAGTTTTTAACAATGAATTTAATCATCACCTTAGTTTTTAACAATGAATTTAATCATCACCTTAGTTTTTAACAATGAATTTAATCATCACCTTAGTTTTTAACAATGAATTTAATCATCACCTTAGTTTTTAACAATGAATTTAATCATCACCTTAGTTTTTAACAATGAATTTAATCATCACCTTAGTTTTTAACAATGAATTTAATCATCACCTTAGTTTTTAACAATGAATTTAATCATCACCTTAGTTTTTAACAATGAATTTAATCATCACCTTAGTTTTTAACAATGAATTTAATCATCACCTTAGTTTTTAACAATGAATTTAATCATCACCTTAGTTTTTAGCAATGAATTTAATCATCACCTTAGTTTTTAACAATGAATTTAATCATCACCTTAGTTTTTAACAATGAATTTAATCATAACCTTAGTTTTTAACAATGAATTTAATCATCACCTTAGTTTTTAACAATGAATTTAATCATCACCTTAGTTTTTAACAATGAATTTAATCATCGCCTTAGGTTTTAGCAATGAATTTAATCGTCACCTTAGTTTTTAGCAATGAATTTAATCATCACCTTAGTTTTTAACAATGAATTTAATCATCACCTTAGTTTTTAACAATGAATTTAATCATCACCTTAGTTTTTAGCAATGAATTTAATCATCACCATAGTTTTTAGCAATGAATTTAATCATCACCTTAGTTCTTAACAATGAATCTAATCAACACCTTAGTTTTTAACAATGAATTAAATCATCACCTTAGTTTTTAACAATGAATATAATCATCACCTTAGTTTTTAACAATGAATTTAATCATCACCTTAGTTTTTAACAATGAATTTAATCATCACCTTAGTTTTTAACAATGAATTTAATCATCACCTTAGTTTTTAACAATGAATTTAATCATCACCTTAGTTTTTAACAATGAATTTAATCATCACCTTAGGTTTTAGCAATGAATTTAATCGTCATCTTAGTTTTTAAGCAATGAATTTAATCATCACCTTAGTTTTTAGCAATGAATTTAATCATCACCTTAGTTTTTAACAATGAATTTAATCATCACCTTAGTTTTTAGCAATGAATTTAATCATCACCATAGTTTTTAGCACTGAATTTAATCATCACCTTAGTTCTTAACAATGAATCTAATCATAACCTTAGTTTTTAGCAATGAATTTAATCATCACCTTTGTTTTTAGCAATGAATTTAATCATCACCTTAGTTTTTAACAATGAATTTAATCATCACCTTAGTTTTTAACAATGAATTTAATCATCACCTTAGTTTTTAGCAATGAATTTAATCATCACCTTAGTTTTTAACAATGAATTTAATCATCACCTTAGTTTTTAGCAATGAATTTAATCATCACCTTAGTTTTTAACAATGAATTTAATCATCACCTGAGTTTTTAACAATGAATTTAATCATCACCTTAGTTTTTAACAATGAATTTAATCATCACCTTAGTTTTTAACAATGAATTTAATCATCACCTTAGTTTTTAACAATGAATTTAATCATCACCTTAGTTTTTAACAATGAATTTAATCATCACCTTAGTTTTTAACAATGAATTTAATCATCACCTTAGGTTTTAGCAATGAATTTAATCGTCATCTTAGTTTTTAAGCAATGAATTTAATCATCACCTTAGTTTTTAGCAATGAATTTAATCATCACCTTAGTTTTTAACAATGAATTTAATCATCACCTTTGTTTTTAACAATGAATTTAATCATCACCTTAGTTTTTAACAATGAATTTAATCATCACCTTAGTTTTTAACAATGAATTTAATCATCACCTTAGTTTTTAACAATGAATTTAATCATCACTTTAGTTTTTAACAATGAATTTAATCATCACCTTAGTTTTTAGCAATGAATTTAATCATCACCTTAGTTCTTAACAATGAATCTAATCATCACCTTAGTTTTTAACAATGAATTAAATCATCACCTTAGTTATTAACAATGAATATAATCATCACCTTAGTTTTTAACAATGAATTTAATCATCACCTTAGTTTTTAACAATGAATTTAATCATCACCTTAGTTTCTAGCAATGAATTTAATCGTCACCTTAGTTTTTAGCAATGAATTTAATCATCACCTTAGTTTTTAGCAATGAATTTAATCATCACCTTAGTTTTTAACAATGAATTTAATCATCACCTTAGTTTTTCAACAATGAATTTAATCATCACCATAGTTTTTAGCAATGAATTTAATCATCACCTTAGTTCTTAACAATGAATCTAATCATAACCTTAGTTTTTAGCAATGAATTTAATCATCACCTTTGTTTTTAGCAATGAATTTAATCATCACCTTAGTTTTTAACAATGAATTTAATCATCACCTTAGTTTTTAGCAATGAATTTAATCATCACCTTGGTTTTTAACAATGAATTTAACCATCACCTTAGTTTTTAGCAATGAATTTAATCATCACCTTAGTTTTTAACAATGAATTTAATCATCACCTTAGTTTTTAACAATAAATTTAATCATCACCTTTGTTTTTAACAATGAATTTAATCATCACCTTAGTTTTTAACAATGAATT
This sequence comes from Bimastos eiseni, assembly GCA_959347315.1. Lineage (NCBI taxonomy): Eukaryota > Metazoa > Annelida > Clitellata > Crassiclitellata > Lumbricidae > Bimastos > Bimastos eiseni. The sequence goes on from OY365807.1 coordinate 18,510,474, forward strand.
TAATCATCACCTTAGTTTTTAACAATGAATTTAATCATCACCTTAGTTTTTAACAATGAATTTAATCATCACCTTAGTTTTTAGCAATGAATTTAATCATCACCATAGTTTTTAGCAATGAATTTAATCATCACCTTAGTTCTTAACAATGAATCTAATCATCACCTTAGTTTTTAACAATGAATTAAATCATCACCTTAGTTTTTAACAATGAATATAATCATCACCTTAGTTTTTAACAATGAATTTAATCATCACCTTAGTTTTTAACAATGAATTTAATCATCACCTTAGTTTTTAACAATGAATTTAATCATCACCTTAGTTTTTAACAATGAATTTAATCATCACCTTAGTTTTTAACAATGAATTTAATCATCACCTTAGTTTTTAGCAATGAATTTAATCATCACCTTAGTTTTTAACAATGAATTTAATCATCACCTTAGTTTTTAACAATGAATTTAATCATCACCTTAGTTTTTAACAATGAATTTAATCATCACCTTAGGTTTTAGCAATCAATTTAATCGTCACCTTAGTTTTTAGCAATGAATTTAATCATCACCTTAGTTTTTAGCAATGAATTTAATCATCACCTTAGTTTTTAACAATGAATTTAATCATCACCTTAGTTTTAACAATGAATTAACAATGAATTTATTCATCACCTTAGTTTTTAACAATGAATTTAATCATCACCTTAGTTTTTAACAATGAATTTAATCATCACCTTAGTTTTTAACAATGAAACTAATCATAACCTTAGTTTTTAGCAATGAATTTAATCATCACCTTAGTTTTTAACAATGAATTTAATCATCACCTTAGTTTTTAACAATGAATTTAATCATCACCTTAGTTTTTAACAATGAATTTAATCATCACCTTAGTTTTTAACAATGAATTTAATCATCACCTTAGTTTTTAGCAATGAATTCAATCATCACCTTAGTTTTTAACAATGAATTTAATCATCACCTTAGTTTTTAGCAATGAATTTAATCATCACCTTAGTTTTTAACAATGAATTTAATCATCACCTTAGTCTTTAGCAATGAATTTAATCATCACCTTAGTTTTTAACAATGAATTTAATCATCACCTTAGTTTTTAACAATGAATTTAATCATCACCTTAGTTTTTAGCAATGAATTTAATCATCACCTTAGTATTTACCAATGAATTTAATCATCACCTTAGTTTTTAGCAATGAATTTAATCATCACCTTAGTTTTTAGCAATGAATTTAATCATCACCTTAGTATTTACCAATGAATTTAATCATCACCTTAGTTTTTAGCAATGAATTTAATCATCACCTTAGTTTTTAACAATGAATTTAATCATCACCTTACTTTTTAACAATGAATTTAATCATCACCTTAGTTTTTAGAAATGAATTTAATCATCACCTTAGTTTTTAACAATGAATTTGATCATCACCTTAGTTTTTAGCAATGAATTTAATCATCACCTTAGTTTCTAACAATGAATTTAATCATCACCTTAGTTTTTAGCAATGAATTTAATCATCACCTTAGTTTTTAACAATGAATTTAATCATCACCTTAGTTTTTAACAATGAATTTAATCATCACCTTAGTTTTTAACAATGAATTTAATCATCACCTCAGGTTTTAGCAATGAATTTAATCGTCACCTTAGTTTTTAGCAATGAATTTAATCATCACCTTAGTTTTTAGCAATGAATTTAATCATCACCTTAGTTTTTAACAATGAATTTAATCATCACCTTAGTTTTTAGCAATGAATTTAATCATCACCTTAGTTTTTAGCAATGAATCTAATCATCACCTTAGTTCTTAACAATGAATCTAATCATCACCTTTGTTTTTAACAATGAATTAAATCATCACCTTAGTTTTCAACAATGAATTTAATCATCACCTTAGTTTTTAACAATGAATTTAATCATCACCTTACTTTTTAACAATGAATTTAATCATCACCTTAGTTTTTAGAAATGAATTTAATCATCACCTTAGTTTTTAACAATGAATTTGATCATCACCTTAGTTTTTAGCAATGAATTTAATCATCACCTTAGTTTCTAACAATGAATTTAATCATCACCTTAGTTTTTAGCAATGAATTTAATCATCACCTTAGTTTTTAACAATGAATTTAATCATCACCTTAGTTTTTAACAATGAATTTAATCATCACCTTAGTTTTTAACAATGAATTTAATCATCACCTCAGGTTTTAGCAATGAATTTAATCGTCACCTTAGTTTTTAGCAATGAATTTAATCATCACCTTAGTTTTTAGCAATGAATTTAATCATCACCTTAGTTTTTAACAATGAATTTAATCATCACCTTAGTTTTTAGCAATGAATTTAATCATCACCTTAGTTTTTAGCAATGAATTTAATCATCACCTTAGTTCTTAACAATGAATCTAATCATCACCTTAGTTTTTAACAATGAATTAAATCATCACCTTAGTTTTCAACAATGAATTTAATCATCACCTTAGTTTTTAACAATGAATTTAATCATCACCTTAGTTTCTAGCAATGAATTTAATCGTCACCTTAGTTTTTAGCAATGAATTTAATCATCACCTTAGTTTTTAGCAATGAATTTAATCATCACCTTAGTTTTTAACAATGAATTTAATCATCACCTAAGTTTTTCAACAATGAATTTAATCATCACCATAGTTTTTAGCAATGAATTTAATCATCACCTTAGTTTTTAACAATGAATCTAATCATAACCTTAGTTTTTAGCAATGAATTTAATCATCACCTTTGTTTTTAGCAATGAATTTAATCATCACCTTAGTTTTTAGCAATGAATTTAATCATCACCTTAGTTTTTAACAATGAATTTAATCATCACCTTAGTTTTTAACAATGAAATTAATCATCACCTTAGTTTTTAGCAATGAATTTAATCATCACCTTAGTTTTTAACAATGAATTTAATCATCACCTTAGCTTTTAACAATGAATTTAATCATCACCTTAGTTTTTAACAATGAATTTAATCATCACCTTAGTTTTTAACAATGAATTTAATCATCACCTTAGTTTTTAACAATGAATTTAATCATCACCTTAGTTTTTAACAATGAATTTAATCATCACCTTAGTTTTTAGCAATGAATTTAATCATCACCTTAGTTTTTAACAATGAATTTAATCATCACCTTAGTTTTTAACAATGAATTTAATCATCACCTTAGTTTTTAACAATGAATTTAATCATCACCTTAGGTTTTAGCAATGAATTTAATCGTCACCTTAGTTTTTAGCAATGAATTTAATCATCACCTTAGTTTTTAGCAATGAATTTAATCATCACCTTAGTTCTTAACAATGAATCTAATCATCACCTTAGTTTTTAACAATGAATTAAATCATCACCTTAGTTATTAACAATGAATATAATCATCACCTTAGTTTTTAACAATGAATTTAATCATCACCTTAGTTTTTAACAATGAATTTAATCATCACCTTAGTTTCTAGCAATGAATTTAATCGTCACCTTAGTTTTTAGCAATGAATTTAATCATCACCTTAGTTTTTAGCAATGAATTTAATCATCACCTTAGTTTTTAACAATGAATTTAATCATCACCTAAGTTTTTCAACAATGAATTTAATCATCACCATAGTTTTTAGTAATGAATTTAATCATCACCTTAGTTCTTAACAATGAATCTAATCATCACCTTAGTTTTTAGCAATGAATTTAATCATCACCTTTGTTTTTAGCAATGAATTTAATCATCACCTTAGTTTTTAACAATGAATTTAATCATCACCTTAGTATTTACCAATGAATTTAATCATCACCTTGGTTTTTAACAATGAATTTAACCATCACCTTAGTTTTTAGCAATGAATTTAATCATCACCTTAGTTTTTAACAATGAATTTAATCATCACCTTAGTTTTTAACAATAAATTTAATCATCACCTTAGTTTTTAACAATGAATTTAATCATCACCTTAGTTTTTAACAATGAATTTAATCATCACCTTAGTTTTTAACAATGAATTTAATCATCACCTTAGTTTTTAACAATGAATTTAATCATCACCTTAGTTTTTAACAATGAATTTAATCATCACCTTAGTTTTTAACAATGAATTTAATCATCACCTTAGTTTTTAACAATGAATTTAATCATCACCTTAGTTTTTAACAATGAATTTAATCATCACCTTAGTTTTTAACAATGAATTTAATCATCACCTTAGTTTTTAACAATGAATTTAATCATCACCTTAGTTTTTAACAATGAATTTAATCATCACCTTAGTTTTTAACAATGAATTTAATCATCACCTTAGTTTTTAACAATGAATTTAATCATCACCTTAGTTTTTAGCAATGAATTTAATCATCACCTTAGTTTTTAACAATGAATTTAATCATCACCTTAGTTTTTAACAATGAATTTAATCATAACCTTAGTTTTTAACAATGAATTTAATCATCACCTTAGTTTTTAACAATGAATTTAATCATCACCTTAGTTTTTAACAATGAATTTAATCATCGCCTTAGGTTTTAGCAATGAATTTAATCGTCACCTTAGTTTTTAGCAATGAATTTAATCATCACCTTAGTTTTTAACAATGAATTTAATCATCACCTTAGTTTTTAACAATGAATTTAATCATCACCTTAGTTTTTAGCAATGAATTTAATCATCACCATAGTTTTTAGCAATGAATTTAATCATCACCTTAGTTCTTAACAATGAATCTAATCAACACCTTAGTTTTTAACAATGAATTAAATCATCACCTTAGTTTTTAACAATGAATATAATCATCACCTTAGTTTTTAACAATGAATTTAATCATCACCTTAGTTTTTAACAATGAATTTAATCATCACCTTAGTTTTTAACAATGAATTTAATCATCACCTTAGGTTTTAGCAATGAATTTAATCGTCATCTTAGTTTTTAAGCAATGAATTTAATCATCACCTTAGTTTTTAGCAATGAATTTAATCATCACCTTAGTTTTTAACAATGAATTTAATCATCACCTTAGTTTTTAGCAATGAATTTAATCATCACCATAGTTTTTAGCAATGAATTTAATCATCACCTTAGTTCTTAACAATGAATCTAATCATAACCTTAGTTTTTAGCAATGAATTTAATCATCACCTTTGTTTTTAGCAATGAATTTAATCATCACCTTAGTTTTTAACAATGAATTTAATCATCACCTTAGTTTTTAACAATGAATTTAATCATCACCTTAGTTTTTAGCAATGAATTTAATCATCACCTTAGTTTTTAACAATGAATTTAATCATCACCTTAGTTTTTAGCAATGAATTTAATCATCACCTTAGTTTTTAACAATGAATTTAATCATCACCTGAGTTTTTAACAATGAATTTAATCATCACCTTAGTTTTTAACAATGAATTTAATCATCACCTTAGTTTTTAACAATGAATTTAATCATCACCTTAGTTTTTAGCAATGAATTTAATCATCACCTTAGTTTTTAACAATGAATTTAATAATCACCTTAGTTTTTAACAATGAATTTAATCATCACCTTAGTTTTTAGCAATAAATTTAATCATCACCTTTGTTTTTAGCAATGAATTTAATCATCACCTTTGTTTTTAGCAATGAATTTAATCATCACCTTAGTTTTTAACAATGAATTTAATCATCACCTTAGTTTTTAACAATGAATTTAATCATCACCTTAGTTTTTAACAATGAATTTAATCATCACCTTAGTTTTTAACAATGAATTTAATCATCACCTTAGTTTTTAACAATGAATTTAATCATCACCTTAGTTTTTAACAATGAATTTAATCATCACCTTAGTTTTTAATAATGAATTTAATCATCACCTTAGTTTTTAGCAATGAATTTAATCATCACCTTTCTTTTTAACAATGAATTTAATCATCACCTTAGTTTTTAACAATGAATTTAATCATCACCTTAGTTTTTAACAATGAATTTAATCATCACCTTAGTTTTTAACAATGAATTTAATCATCACTTTAGTTTTTAACAATGAATTTAATCATCACCTTAGTTTTTAGCAATGAATTTAATCATCACCTTAGTTCTTAACAATGAATCTAATCATCACCTTAGTTTTTAACAATGAATTAAATCATCACCTTAGTTTTTAACAATGAATATAATCATCACCTTAGTTTTTAACAATGAATTTAATCATCACCTTAGTTTTTAACAATGAATTTAATCATCACCTTAGTTTCTAGCAATGAATTTAATCGTCACCTTAGTTTTTAGCAATGAATTTAATCATCACCTTAGTTTTTAGCAATGAATTTAATCATCACCTTAGTTTTTAACAATGAATTTAATCATCACCTAAGTTTTTCAACAATGAATTTAATCATCACCATAGTTTTTAGCAATGAATTTAATCATCACCTTAGTTCTTAACAATGAATCTAATCATAACCTTAGTTTTTAGCAATGAATTTAATCATCACCTTTGTTTTTAGCAATGAATTTAATCATCACCTTAGTTTTTAACAATGAATTTAATCATCACCTTAGTTTTTAGCAATGAATTTAATCATCACCTTGGTTTTTAACAATGAATTTAACCATCACCTTAGTTTTTAGCAATGAATTTAATCATCACCTTAGTTTTTAACAATGAATTTAATCATCACCTTAGTTTTTAACAATGAATTTAATCATCACCTTAGTTTTTAGCAATGAATTTAATCATCACCATAGTTTTTAGCAATGAATTTAATCATCACCTTAGTTCTTAACAATGAATCTAATCATCACCGTAGTTTTTAACAATGAATTAAATCATCACCTTAGTTTTTAACAATGAATTTAATCATCACCTTAGTTTTTAACAATGAATTTAATCATCACCTTAGTTTTTAACAATGAATTTAATCATCACCTTAGTTTTCAACAATGAATTTAATCATCACCTTAGTTTTTAACAATGAATTTAATCATCACCTTAGTTTTTAGCAATGAATTTAATCATCACCTTAGTTTTTAACAATGAATTTAATCATCACCTTAGTTTTAACAATGAATTAACAATGAATTTATTCATCACCTTAGTTTTTAACAATGAATTTAATCATCACCTTAGTTTTTAACAATGAATTTAATCATCACCTTAGTTTTTAACAATGAAACTAATCATAACCTTAGTTTTTAGCAATGAATTTAATCATCACCTTAGTTTTTAACAATGAATTTAATCATCACCTTAGTTTTTAACAATGAATTTAATCATCACCTTAGTTTTTAACAATGAATTTAATCATCACCTTAGTTTTTAACAATGAATTTAATCATCACCTTAGTTTTTAGCAATGAATTCAATCATCACCTTAGTTTTTAACAATGAATTTAATCATCACCTTAGTTTTTAGCAATGAATTTAATCATCACCTTAGTTTTTAACAATGAATTTAATCATCACCTTAGTCTTTAGCAATGAATTTAATCATCACCTTAGTTTTTAACAATGAATTTAATCATCACCTTAGTTTTTAACAATGAATTTAATCATCACCTTAGTTTTTAGCAATGAATTTAATCATCACCTTAGTATTTACCAATGAATTTAATCATCACCTTAGTTTTTAGCAATGAATTTAATCATCACCTTAGTTTTTAGCAATGAATTTAATCATCACCTTAGTATTTACCAATGAATTTAATCATCACCTTAGTTTTTAGCAATGAATTTAATCATCACCTTAGTTTTTAACAATGAATTTAATCATCACCTTACTTTTTAACAATGAATTTAATCATCACCTTAGTTTTTAGAAATGAATTTAATCATCACCTTAGTTTTTAACAATGAATTTGATCATCACCTTAGTTTTTAGCAATGAATTTAATCATCACCTTAGTTTCTAACAATGAATTTAATCATCACCTTAGTTTTTAGCAATGAATTTAATCATCACCTTAGTTTTTAACAATGAATTTAATCATCACCTTAGTTTTTAACAATGAATTTAATCATCACCTTAGTTTTTAACAATGAATTTAATCATCACCTCAGGTTTTAGCAATGAATTTAATCGTCACCTTAGTTTTTAGCAATGAATTTAATCATCACCTTAGTTTTTAGCAATGAATTTAATCATCACCTTAGTTTTTAACAATGAATTTAATCATCACCTTAGTTTTTAGCAATGAATTTAATCATCACCTTAGTTTTTAGCAATGAATCTAATCATCACCTTAGTTCTTAACAATGAATCTAATCATCACCTTTGTTTTTAACAATGAATTAAATCATCACCTTAGTTTTCAACAATGAATTTAATCATCACCTTAGTTTTTAACAATGAATTTAATCATCACCTTACTTTTTAACAATGAATTTAATCATCACCTTAGTTTTTAGAAATGAATTTAATCATCACCTTAGTTTTTAACAATGAATTTGATCATCACCTTAGTTTTTAGCAATGAATTTAATCATCACCTTAGTTTCTAACAATGAATTTAATCATCACCTTAGTTTTTAGCAATGAATTTAATCATCACCTTAGTTTTTAACAATGAATTTAATCATCACCTTAGTTTTTAACAATGAATTTAATCATCACCTTAGTTTTTAACAATGAATTTAATCATCACCTCAGGTTTTAGCAATGAATTTAATCGTCACCTTAGTTTTTAGCAATGAATTTAATCATCACCTTAGTTTTTAGCAATGAATTTAATCATCACCTTAGTTTTTAACAATGAATTTAATCATCACCTTAGTTTTTAGCAATGAATTTAATCATCACCTTAGTTTTTAGCAATGAATTTAATCATCACCTTAGTTCTTAACAATGAATCTAATCATCACCTTAGTTTTTAACAATGAATTAAATCATCACCTTAGTTTTCAACAATGAATTTAATCATCACCTTAGTTTTTAACAATGAATTTAATCATCACCTTAGTTTCTAGCAATGAATTTAATCGTCACCTTAGTTTTTAGCAATGAATTTAATCATCACCTTAGTTTTTAGCAATGAATTTAATCATCACCTTAGTTTTTAACAATGAATTTAATCATCACCTAAGTTTTTCAACAATGAATTTAATCATCACCATAGTTTTTAGCAATGAATTTAATCATCACCTTAGTTTTTAACAATGAATCTAATCATAACCTTAGTTTTTAGCAATGAATTTAATCATCACCTTTGTTTTTAGCAATGAATTTAATCATCACCTTAGTTTTTAGCAATGAATTTAATCATCACCTTAGTTTTTAACAATGAATTTAATCATCACCTTAGTTTTTAACAATGAAATTAATCATCACCTTAGTTTTTAGCAATGAATTTAATCATCACCTTAGTTTTTAACAATGAATTTAATCATCACCTTAGCTTTTAACAATGAATTTAATCATCACCTTAGTTTTTAACAATGAATTTAATCATCACCTTAGTTTTTAACAATGAATTTAATCATCACCTTAGTTTTTAACAATGAATTTAATCATCACCTTAGTTTTTAACAATGAATTTAATCATCACCTTAGTTTTTAGCAATGAATTTAATCATCACCTTAGTTTTTAACAATGAATTTAATCATCACCTTAGTTTTTAACAATGAATTTAATCATCACCTTAGTTTTTAACAATGAATTTAATCATCACCTTAGGTTTTAGCAATGAATTTAATCGTCACCTTAGTTTTTAGCAATGAATTTAATCATCACCTTAGTTTTTAGCAATGAATTTAATCATCACCTTAGTTCTTAACAATGAATCTAATCATCACCTTAGTTTTTAACAATGAATTAAATCATCACCTTAGTTATTAACAATGAATATAATCATCACCTTAGTTTTTAACAATGAATTTAATCATCACCTTAGTTTTTAACAATGAATTTAATCATCACCTTAGTTTCTAGCAATGAATTTAATCGTCACCTTAGTTTTTAGCAATGAATTTAATCATCACCTTAGTTTTTAGCAATGAATTTAATCATCACCTTAGTTTTTAACAATGAATTTAATCATCACCATAGTTTTTAGCAATGAATTTAATCATCACCTTAGTTCTTAACAATGAATCTAATCAACACCTTAGTTTTTAACAATGAATTAAATCATCACCTTAGTTTTTAACAATGAATATAATCATCACCTTAGTTTTTAACAATGAATTTAATCATCACCTTAGTTTTTAACAATGAATTTAATCATCACCTTAGTTTTTAACAATGAATTTAATCATCACCTTAGGTTTTAGCAATGAATTTAATCGTCATCTTAGTTTTTAAGCAATGAATTTAATCATCACCTTAGTTTTTAGCAATGAATTTAATCATCACCTTAGTTTTTAACAATGAATTTAATCATCACCTTAGTTTTTAGCAATGAATTTAATCATCACCATAGTTTTTAGCAATGAATTTAATCATCACCTTAGTTCTTAACAATGAATCTAATCATAACCTTAGTTTTTAGCAATGAATTTAATCATCACCTTTGTTTTTAGCAATGAATTTAATCATCACCTTAGTTTTTAACAATGAATTTAATCATCACCTTAGTTTTTAACAATGAATTTAATCATCACCTTAGTTTTTAGCAATGAATTTAATCATCACCTTAGTTTTTAACAATGAATTTAATCATCACCTTAGTTTTTAGCAATGAATTTAATCATCACCTTAGTTTTTAACAATGAATTTAATCATCACCTGAGTTTTTAACAATGAATTTAATCATCACCTTAGTTTTTAACAATGAATTTAATCATCACCTTAGTTTTTAACAATGAATTTAATCATCACCTTAGTTTTTAGCAATGAATTTAATCATCACCTTAGTTTTTAACAATGAATTTAATAATCACCTTAGTTTTTAACAATGAATTTAATCATCACCTTAGTTTTTAGCAATAAATTTAATCATCACCTTTGTTTTTAGCAATGAATTTAATCATCACCTTTGTTTTTAGCAATGAATTTAATCATCACCTTAGTTTTTAACAATGAATTTAATCATCACCTTAGTTTTTAACAATGAATTTAATCATCACCTTAGTTTTTAACAATGAATTTAATCATCACCTTAGTTTTTAACAATGAATTTAATCATCACCTTAGTTTTTAACAATGAATTTAATCATCACCTTAGTTTTTAACAATGAATTTAATCATCACCTTAGTTTTTAATAATGAATTTAATCATCACCTTAGTTTTTAGCAATGAATTTAATCATCACCTTTCTTTTTAACAATGAATTTAATCATCACCTTAGTTTTTAACAATGAATTTAATCATCACCTTAGTTTTTAACAATGAATTTAATCATCACCTTAGTTTTTAACAATGAATTTAATCATCACTTTAGTTTTTAACAATGAATTTAATCATCACCTTAGTTTTTAGCAATGAATTTAATCATCACCTTAGTTCTTAACAATGAATCTAATCATCACCTTAGTTTTTAACAATGAATTAAATCATCACCTTAGTTTTTAACAATGAATATAATCATCACCTTAGTTTTTAACAATGAATTTAATCATCACCTTAGTTTTTAACAATGAATTTAATCATCACCTTAGTTTCTAGCAATGAATTTAATCGTCACCTTAGTTTTTAGCAATGAATTTAATCATCACCTTAGTTTTTAGCAATGAATTTAATCATCACCTTAGTTTTTAACAATGAATTTAATCATCACCTAAGTTTTTCAACAATGAATTTAATCATCACCATAGTTTTTAGCAATGAATTTAATCATCACCTTAGTTCTTAACAATGAATCTAATCATAACCTTAGTTTTTAGCAATGAATTTAATCATCACCTTTGTTTTTAGCAATGAATTTAATCATCACCTTAGTTTTTAACAATGAATTTAATCATCACCTTAGTTTTTAGCAATGAATTTAATCATCACCTTGGTTTTTAACAATGAATTTAACCATCACCTTAGTTTTTAGCAATGAATTTAATCATCACCTTAGTTTTTAACAATGAATTTAATCATCACCTTAGTTTTTAACAATGAATTTAATCATCACCTTAGTTTTTAGCAATGAATTTAATCATCACCATAGTTTTTAGCAATGAATTTAATCATCACCTTAGTTCTTAACAATGAATCTAATCATCACCGTAGTTTTTAACAATGAATTAAATCATCACCTTAGTTTTTAACAATGAATTTAATCATCACCTTAGTTTTTAACAATGAATTTAATCATCACCTTAGTTTTTAACAATGAATTTAATCATCACCTTAGTTTTCAACAATGAATTTAATCATCACCTTAGTTTTTAACAATGAATTTAATCATCACCTTAGTTTTTAGCAATGAATTTAATCATCACCTTAGTTTTTAACAATGAATTTAATCATCACCTTAGTTTTAACAATGAATTAACAATGAATTTATTCATCACCTTAGTTTTTAACAATGAATTTAATCATCACCTTAGTTTTTAACAATGAATTTAATCATCACCTTAGTTTTTAACAATGAAACTAATCATAACCTTAGTTTTTAGCAATGAATTTAATCATCACCTTAGTTTTTAACAATGAATTTAATCATCACCTTAGTTTTTAACAATGAATTTAATCATCACCTTAGTTTTTAACAATGAATTTAATCATCACCTTAGTTTTTAACAATGAATTTAATCATCACCTTAGTTTTTAGCAATGAATTCAATCATCACCTTAGTTTTTAACAATGAATTTAATCATCACCTTAGTTTTTAGCAATGAATTTAATCATCACCTTAGTTTTTAACAATGAATTTAATCATCACCTTAGTCTTTAGCAATGAATTTAATCATCACCTTAGTTTTTAACAATGAATTTAATCATCACCTTAGTTTTTAACAATGAATTTAATCATCACCTTAGTTTTTAGCAATGAATTTAATCATCACCTTAGTATTTACCAATGAATTTAATCATCACCTTAGTTTTTAGCAATGAATTTAATCATCACCTTAGTTTTTAGCAATGAATTTAATCATCACCTTAGTATTTACCAATGAATTTAATCATCACCTTAGTTTTTAGCAATGAATTTAATCATCACCTTAGTTTTTAACAATGAATTTAATCATCACCTTACTTTTTAACAATGAATTTAATCATCACCTTAGTTTTTAGAAATGAATTTAATCATCACCTTAGTTTTTAACAATGAATTTGATCATCACCTTAGTTTTTAGCAATGAATTTAATCATCACCTTAGTTTCTAACAATGAATTTAATCATCACCTTAGTTTTTAGCAATGAATTTAATCATCACCTTAGTTTTTAACAATGAATTTAATCATCACCTTAGTTTTTAACAATGAATTTAATCATCACCTTAGTTTTTAACAATGAATTTAATCATCACCTCAGGTTTTAGCAATGAATTTAATCGTCACCTTAGTTTTTAGCAATGAATTTAATCATCACCTTAGTTTTTAGCAATGAATTTAATCATCACCTTAGTTTTTAACAATGAATTTAATCATCACCTTAGTTTTTAGCAATGAATTTAATCATCACCTTAGTTTTTAGCAATGAATCTAATCATCACCTTAGTTCTTAACAATGAATCTAATCATCACCTTTGTTTTTAACAATGAATTAAATCATCACCTTAGTTTTCAACAATGAATTTAATCATCACCTTAGTTTTTAACAATGAATTTAATCATCACCTTACTTTTTAACAATGAATTTAATCATCACCTTAGTTTTTAGAAATGAATTTAATCATCACCTTAGTTTTTAACAATGAATTTGATCATCACCTTAGTTTTTAGCAATGAATTTAATCATCACCTTAGTTTCTAACAATGAATTTAATCATCACCTTAGTTTTTAGCAATGAATTTAATCATCACCTTAGTTTTTAACAATGAATTTAATCATCACCTTAGTTTTTAACAATGAATTTAATCATCACCTTAGTTTTTAACAATGAATTTAATCATCACCTCAGGTTTTAGCAATGAATTTAATCGTCACCTTAGTTTTTAGCAATGAATTTAATCATCACCTTAGTTTTTAGCAATGAATTTAATCATCACCTTAGTTTTTAACAATGAATTTAATCATCACCTTAGTTTTTAGCAATGAATTTAATCATCACCTTAGTTTTTAGCAATGAATTTAATCATCACCTTAGTTCTTAACAATGAATCTAATCATCACCTTAGTTTTTAACAATGAATTAAATCATCACCTTAGTTTTCAACAATGAATTTAATCATCACCTTAGTTTTTAACAATGAATTTAATCATCACCTTAGTTTCTAGCAATGAATTTAATCGTCACCTTAGTTTTTAGCAATGAATTTAATCATCACCTTAGTTTTTAGCAATGAATTTAATCATCACCTTAGTTTTTAACAATGAATTTAATCATCACCTAAGTTTTTCAACAATGAATTTAATCATCACCATAGTTTTTAGCAATGAATTTAATCATCACCTTAGTTTTTAACAATGAATCTAATCATAACCTTAGTTTTTAGCAATGAATTTAATCATCACCTTTGTTTTTAGCAATGAATTTAATCATCACCTTAGTTTTTAGCAATGAATTTAATCATCACCTTAGTTTTTAACAATGAATTTAATCATCACCTTAGTTTTTAACAATGAAATTAATCATCACCTTAGTTTTTAGCAATGAATTTAATCATCACCTTAGTTTTTAACAATGAATTTAATCATCACCTTAGCTTTTAACAATGAATTTAATCATCACCTTAGTTTTTAACAATGAATTTAATCATCACCTTAGTTTTTAACAATGAATTTAATCATCACCTTAGTTTTTAACAATGAATTTAATCATCACCTTAGTTTTTAACAATGAATTTAATCATCACCTTAGTTTTTAGCAATGAATTTAATCATCACCTTAGTTTTTAACAATGAATTTAATCATCACCTTAGTTTTTAACAATGAATTTAATCATCACCTTAGTTTTTAGCAATGAATTTAATCATCACCTTAGGTTTTAGCAATGAATTTAATCGTCACCTTAGTTTTTAGCAATGAATTTAATCATCACCTTAGTTTTTAGCAATGAATTTAATCATCACCTTAGTTCTTAACAATGAATCTAATCATCACCTTAGTTTTTAACAATGAATTAAATCATCACCTTAGTTATTAACAATGAATATAATCATCACCTTAGTTTTTAACAATGAATTTAATCATCACCTTAGTTTTTAACAATGAATTTAATCATCACCTTAGTTTCTAGCAATGAATTTAATCGTCACCTTAGTTTTTAGCAATGAATTTAATCATCACCTTAGTTTTTAGCAATGAATTTAATCATCACCTTAGTTTTTAACAATGAATTTAATCATCACCTAAGTTTTTCAACAATGAATTTAATCATCACCATAGTTTTTAGTAATGAATTTAATCATCACCTTAGTTCTTAACAATGAATCTAATCATCACCTTAGTTTTTAGCAATGAATTTAATCATCACCTTTGTTTTTAGCAATGAATTTAATCATCACCTTAGTTTTTAACAATGAATTTAATCATCACCTTAGTATTTACCAATGAATTTAATCATCACCTTGGTTTTTAACAATGAATTTAACCATCACCTTAGTTTTTAGCAATGAATTTAATCATCACCTTAGTTTTTAACAATGAATTTAATCATCACCTTAGTTTTTAACAATAAATTTAATCATCACCTTAGTTTTTAACAATGAATTTAATCATCACCTTAGTTTTTAACAATGAATTTAATCATCACCTTAGTTTTTAACAATGAATTTAATCATCACCTTAGTTTTTAACAATGAATTTAATCATCACCTTAGTTTTTAACAATGAATTTAATCATCACCTTAGTTTTTAACAATGAATTTAATCATCACCTTAGTTTTTAACAATGAATTTAATCATCACCTTAGTTTTTAACAATGAATTTAATCATCACCTTAGTTTTTAACAATGAATTTAATCATCACCTTAGTTTTTAACAATGAATTTAATCATCACCTTAGTTTTTAACAATGAATTTAATCATCACCTTAGTTTTTAACAATGAATTTAATCATCACCTTAGTTTTTAACAATGAATTTAATCATCACCTTAGTTTTTAGCAATGAATTTAATCATCACCTTAGTTTTTAACAATGAATTTAATCATCACCTTAGTTTTTAACAATGAATTTAATCATAACCTTAGTTTTTAACAATGAATTTAATCATCACCTTAGTTTTTAACAATGAATTTAATCATCACCTTAGTTTTTAACAATGAATTTAATCATCGCCTTAGGTTTTAGCAATGAATTTAATCGTCACCTTAGTTTTTAGCAATGAATTTAATCATCACCTTAGTTTTTAACAATGAATTTAATCATCACCTTAGTTTTTAACAATGAATTTAATCATCACCTTAGTTTTTAGCAATGAATTTAATCATCACCATAGTTTTTAGCAATGAATTTAATCATCACCTTAGTTCTTAACAATGAATCTAATCAACACCTTAGTTTTTAACAATGAATTAAATCATCACCTTAGTTTTTAACAATGAATATAATCATCACCTTAGTTTTTAACAATGAATTTAATCATCACCTTAGTTTTTAACAATGAATTTAATCATCACCTTAGTTTTTAACAATGAATTTAATCATCACCTTAGGTTTTAGCAATGAATTTAATCGTCATCTTAGTTTTTAAGCAATGAATTTAATCATCACCTTAGTTTTTAGCAATGAATTTAATCATCACCTTAGTTTTTAACAATGAATTTAATCATCACCTTAGTTTTTAGCAATGAATTTAATCATCACCATAGTTTTTAGCAATGAATTTAATCATCACCTTAGTTCTTAACAATGAATCTAATCATAACCTTAGTTTTTAGCAATGAATTTAATCATCACCTTTGTTTTTAGCAATGAATTTAATCATCACCTTAGTTTTTAACAATGAATTTAATCATCACCTTAGTTTTTAACAATGAATTTAATCATCACCTTAGTTTTTAGCAATGAATTTAATCATCACCTTAGTTTTTAACAATGAATTTAATCATCACCTTAGTTTTTAGCAATGAATTTAATCATCACCTTAGTTTTTAACAATGAATTTAATCATCACCTGAGTTTTTAACAATGAATTTAATCATCACCTTAGTTTTTAACAATGAATTTAATCATCACCTTAGTTTTTAACAATGAATTTAATCATCACCTTAGTTTTTAGCAATGAATTTAATCATCACCTTAGTTTTTAACAATGAATTTAATAATCACCTTAGTTTTTAACAATGAATTTAATCATCACCTTAGTTTTTAGCAATAAATTTAATCATCACCTTTGTTTTTAGCAATGAATTTAATCATCACCTTTGTTTTTAGCAATGAATTTAATCATCACCTTAGTTTTTAACAATGAATTTAATCATCACCTTAGTTTTTAACAATGAATTTAATCATCACCTTAGTTTTTAACAATGAATTTAATCATCACCTTAGTTTTTAACAATGAATTTAATCATCACCTTAGTTTTTAACAATGAATTTAATCATCACCTTAGTTTTTAACAATGAATTTAATCATCACCTTAGTTTTTAATAATGAATTTAATCATCACCTTAGTTTTTAGCAATGAATTTAATCATCACCTTTCTTTTTAACAATGAATTTAATCATCACCTTAGTTTTTAACAATGAATTTAATCATCACCTTAGTTTTTAACAATGAATTTAATCATCACCTTAGTTTTTAACAATGAATTTAATCATCACCTTAGTTTTTAACAATGAATTTAATCATCACCTTAGTTTTTAGCAATGAATTTAATCATCACCTTAGTTCTTAACAATGAATCTAATCATCACCTTAGTTTTTAACAATGAATTAAATCATCACCTTAGTTTTTAACAATGAATATAATCATCACCTTAGTTTTTAACAATGAATTTAATCATCACCTTAGTTTTTAACAATGAATTTAATCATCACCTTAGTTTCTAGCAATGAATTTAATCGTCACCTTAGTTTTTAGCAATGAATTTAATCATCACCTTAGTTTTTAGCAATGAATTTAATCATCACCTTAGTTTTTAACAATGAATTTAATCATCACCTAAGTTTTTCAACAATGAATTTAATCATCACCATAGTTTTTAGCAATGAATTTAATCATCACCTTAGTTCTTAACAATGAATCTAATCATAACCTTAGTTTTTAGCAATGAATTTAATCATCACCTTTGTTTTTAGCAATGAATTTAATCATCACCTTAGTTTTTAACAATGAATTTAATCATCACCTTAGTTTTTAGCAATGAATTTAATCATCACCTTGGTTTTTAACAATGAATTTAACCATCACCTTAGTTTTTAGCAATGAATTTAATCATCACCTTAGTTTTTAACAATGAATTTAATCATCACCTTAGTTTTTAACAATGAATTTAATCATCACCTTAGTTTTTAGCAATGAATTTAATCATCACCATAGTTTTTAGCAATGAATTTAATCATCACCTTAGTTCTTAACAATGAATCTAATCATCACCGTAGTTTTTAACAATGAATTAAATCATCACCTTAGTTTTTAACAATGAATTTAATCATCACCTTAGTTTTTAACAATGAATTTAATCATCACCTTAGTTTTTAACAATGAATTTAATCATCACCTTAGTTTTTAACAATGAATTTAATCATCACCTTAGTTTTTAACAATGAATTTAATCATCACCTTAGTTTTTAACAATGAATTTAATCATCACCTTAGTTTTTAACAATGAATTTAATCATCACCTTAGGTTTTAGCAATGAATTTAATCGTCATCTTAGTTTTTAAGCAATGAATTTAATCATCACCTTAGTTTTTAGCAATGAATTTAATCATCACCTTAGTTTTTAGCAATGAATTTAATCATCACCATAGTTTTTAGCAATGAATTTAATCATCACCTTAGTTCTTAACAATGAATCTAATCATAACCTTAGTTTTTAGCAATGAATTTAATCATCACCTTTGTTTTTAGCAATGAATTTAATCATCACCTTAGTTTTTAACAATGAATTTAATCATCACCTTAGTTTTTAACAATGAATTTAATCATCACCTTAGTTTTTAGCAATGAATTTAATCATCACCTTAGTTTTTAACAATGAATTTAATCATCACCTTAGTTTTTAGCAATGAATTTAATCATCACCTTAGTTTTTAACAATGAATTTAATCATCACCTGAGTTTTTAACAATGAATTTAATCATCACCTTAGTTTTTAACAATGAATTTAATCATCACCTTAGTTTTTAACAATGAATTTCATCATCACCTTAGTTTTTAGCAATGAATTTAATCATCACCTTAGTTTTTAACAATGAATTTAATAATCACCTTAGTTTTTAACAATGAATTTAATCATCACCTTAGTTTTTAGCAATGAATTTAATCATCACCTTTGTTTATAGCAATGAATTTAATCATCACCTTTGTTTTTAGCAATGAATTTAATCATCACCTTAGTTTTTAACAATGAATTTAATCATCACCTTAGTTTTTAACAATGAATTTAATCATCACTTTAGTTTTTAACAATGAATTTAATCATCACCTTAGTTTTTAACAATGAATTTAATCATCACCTTAGTTTTTAGCAATGAATTTAATCATCACCTTAGTTTTTAACAATGAATTTAATCATCACCTTAGTTTTTAATAATGAATTTAATCATCACCTTAGTTTTTAGCAATGAATTTAATCATCACCTTTGTTTTTAACAATGAATTTAATCATCACCTTAGTTTTTAACAATGAATTTAATCATCACCTTAGTTTTTAACAATGAATTTAATCATCACCTTAGTTTTTAACAATGAATTTAATCATCACTTTAGTTTTTAACAATGAATTTAATCATCACCTTAGTTTTTAACAATGAATTTAATCATCACCTTAGTTTTTAACAATGAATTTAATCATCACCTTAGTTTTTAACAATGAATTTAATCATCACCTTAGTTTTTAACAATGAATTTAATCATCACCTTAGTTTTTAACAATGAATTTAATCATCACCTTAGTTTTTAACAATGAATTTGATCATCACCTTAGTTTTTAGCAATGAATTTAATCATCACCTTAGTTTTTAACAATGAATTTAATCATCACCTTAGTTTTTAACAATGAATTTAATCATCACCTTAGTTTTTAACAATGAATTTAATCATCACCTTAGTTTTTAACAATGAATTTAATCATCACCTTAGTATTTACCAATGAATTTAATCATCACCTTAGTTGTTAACAATGAATTTAATCATCACCTTGGTTTTTAGCAATGAATTTAATCATCACCTTAGTTTTTAGCAATGAATTTAATCATCACCTTAGTTTTTAACAATGAATTTAATCATCACCTTAGTTTTTAGCAATGAATTTAATCATCACCATAGTTTTTAGCAATGAATTTAATCATCACCTTAGTTCTTAACAATGAATCTAATCATCACCTTAGTTTTTAACAATGAATTAAATCATCACCTTAGTTTTTAACAATGAATATAATCATCACCTTAGTTTTTAACAATGAATTTAATCATCACCTTTGTTTTTAACAATGAATTTAATCATCACCTTAGTTTTTAACAATGAATTTAATCATCACCTTAGTTTTTAACAATGAATTTAATCATCACCTTAGTTTTTAACAATGAATTTAATCATCACCTTAGTTTTTAACAATGAATTTAATCATCACCTTAGGTTTTAGCAATGAATTTAATCGTCACCTTAGTTTTTAGCAATGAATTTAATCATCACCTTAGTTTTTAGCAATGAATTTAATCATCACCTTAGTTTTTAACAATGAATTTAATCATCACCTTAGTTTTTAGCAATGAATTTAATCATCACCTTAGTTTTTAGCAATGAATTTAATCATCACCTTAGTTCTTAACAATGAATCTAATCATAACCTTAGTTTTTAGCAATGAATTTAATCATCACCTTTGTTTTTAGCAATGAATTTAATCATCACCTTAGTTTTTAGCAATGAATTTAATCATCACCTTAGTTTTTAGCAATGAATTTAATCATCACCTTAGTTTTTAACAATGAATTTAATCATCACCTTAGTTTTTAGCAATGAATTTAATCATCACCTTAGTTCTTAACAATGAATCTAATCATAACCTTAGTTTTTAACAATGAATTTAATCATCACCTTAGTTTTTAACAATGAATTTAATCATCACCTTAGTTTTTAACAATGAATTTAATCATCACCTTAGTTTTTAACAATGAATTTAATCATCACCTTAGTTTTTAACAATGAATTTAATCATCACCTTAGTTTTTAGCAATGAATTTAATCATCACCTTAGTTTTTAGCAATGAATTTAATCATCACCTTAGTTTTTAACAATGAATTTAATCATCACCTTAGTTTTTAGCAATGAATTTAATCATCACCTTAGTTTTTAACAATGAATTTAATCATCACCTTACTTTTTAACAATGAATTTAATCATCACCTTAGTTTTTAGAAATGAATTTAATCATCACCTTAGTTTTTAACAATGAATTTGATCATCACCTTAGTTTTTAGCAATGAATTTAATCATCACCTTAGTTTCTAACAATGAATTTAATCATCACCTTAGTTTTTAGCAATGAATTTAATCATCACCTTAGTTTTTAACAATGAATTTAATCATCACCTTAGTTTTTAACAATGAATTTAATCATCACCTTAGTTTTTAACAATGAATTTAATCATCACCTTAGGTTTTAGCAATGAATTTAATCGTCACCTTAGTTTTTAGCAATGAATTTAATCATCACCTTAGTTTTTAGCAATGAATTTAATCATCACCTTAGTTTTTAACAATGAATTTAATCATCACCTTAGTTTTTAGCAATGAATTTAATCATCACCTTAGTTTTTAGCAATGAATTTAATCATCACCTTAGTTCTTAACAATGAATTTAATCATCACCTTAGTTTTTAACAATGAATTTAATCATCACCTTAGTTTTTAACAATGAATATGATCATCACCTTAGTTTTTAACAATGAATTTAATCATCACCTTAGTTTTTAGCAATGAATTTAATCGTCACCTTAGTTTTTAACAATGAATTTAATCGTCACCTTAGTTTTTAACAATGAATTTAATCATCACCTTAGTTTTTAGCAATGAATTTAATCATCACCTTAGTTTTTAACAATGAATTTAATCATCACCTTAGTTTTTAGCAATGAATTTAATCGTCACCTTAGTTTTTAACAATGAATTTAATCATCACCTTAGTTTTTAACAATGAATTTAATCATCACCTTAGTTTTTAACAATGAATTTAATCATCACCTTAGTTTTTAACAATGAATTTAATCATCACCTTAGTATTTACCAATGAATTTAATCATCACCTTAGTTGTTAACAATGAATTTAATCATCACCTTGGTTTTTGACAATGAATTTAATCATCACCTTAGTTTTTAGCAATGAATTTAATCATCACCTTAGTTTTTAACAATGAATTTAATCATCACCTTAGTTTTTAACAATGAATTTAATCATCACCTTAGTTTTTAGAAATGAATTTAATCATCACTTTAGTTTTTAACAATGAATTTAATCATCACCTTAGTTTTTAACAATGAATTTAATCGTCACCTTAGTTTTTAACAATGAATTTAATCATCACCTTAGTTTTTAACAATGAATTTAATCGTCACCTTAGTTTTTAACAATGAATTTAATCATCACCTTAGTTTTTAACAATGAATTTAATCATCACCTTAGTTTTTAACAATGAATTTAATCATCACCTTAGTTTTTAGCAATGAATTTAATCATCACCTTAGTTTTTAGCAATGAATTTAATCATCACCTTAGTTTTTAACAATGAATTTAATCATCACCTTAGTTTTTAACAATGAATATGATCATCACCTTAGTTTTTAACAATGAATTTAATCATCACCTTAGTTTTTAGCAATGAATTTAATCGTCACCTTAGTTTTTAACAATGAATTTAATCATCACCTTAGTTTTTAACAATGAATTTAATCATCACCTTAGTTTTTAGCAATGAATTTAATCATCACCTTAGTTTTTAACAATGAATTTAATCATCACCTTAGTTTTTAGCAATGAATTTAATCGTCACCTTAGTTTTTAACAATGAATTTAATCATCACCTTAGTTTTTAACAATGAATTTAATCATCACCTTAGTTTTTAACAATGAATTTAATCATCACCTTAGTTTTTAACAATGAATTTAATCATCACCTTAGTATTTACCAATGAATTTAATCATCACCTTCGTTTTTAGCAATGAATTTAATCATCACCTTTGTTTTTAGCAATGAATTTAATCATCACCTTAGTTTTTAACAATGAATTTAATCATCACCTTAGTTTTTAACAATGAATTTAATCATCACCTTAGTTTTTAACAATGAATTTAATCATCACCTTAGTTTTTAACAATGAATTTAATCATCACCTTAGTTTTTAACAATGAATCTAATCATAACCTTAGTTTTTAACAATGAATTTAATCATCACCTTAGTTTTTAACAATGAATTTAATCATCACCTTAGTTTTTAGCAATGAATTTAATCATCACCTTAGTTTTTAACAATGAATTTAATCATCACCGTAGTGTTTAGCAATGAATTTAATCATCACCTTAGTTTTTGGCAATGAATTTAATCGTCACCTTAGTGTTTAGCAATGAATTAAATCATCACCTTAGTTTTTAACAATGAATTTAATCATCACCTTAGTTTTTAACAATGAATTTAATCATCACCTTAGTTTTTAACAATGAATTTAATCATCACCTTAGTTTTTAACAATGAATTTAATCATCACCTTAGTTTTTAACAATGAATTTAATCATCACCTTAGTTTTTAACAATGAATTTAATCATCACCTTAGTTTTTAACAATGAATTTAATCATCACCTTAGTTTTTAGCAATGAATTTAATCATCACCTTGGTTTTTAACAATGAATTTAATCATCACCTTAGTTTTTAACCATGAATTTAATCATCACCTTAGTTTTTAACAATGAATTTAATCATCACCTTAGTTTTTAACAATGAATTTAATCATCACCTTAGTTTTTAACAATGAATTTAATCATCATCTTAATTTTTAGCAATGAATTTAATCATCACCTTAGTTCTTAACAATGAATCTAATCATAACCTTAGTTTTTAACAATGAATTTAATCATCACCTTAGTTTTTAACAATGAATTTAATCATCACCTTAGTTTTTAACAATGAATTTAATCATCACCTGAGTTTTTAACAATGAATTTAATCATCACCTTAGTTTTTAACAATGAATTTAATCATCACCTTAGTTTTTAACAATGAATTTAATCATCACCTTAGTTTTTAGCAATGAATTTAATCATCACCTTAGTTTTTAACAATGAATTTAATAATCACCTTAGTTTTTAGCAATGAATTTAATCGTCACCTTAGTTTTTAACAATGAATTTAATCATCACCTTAGTTTTTAACAATGAATTTAATCATCACCTTAGTTTTTAGCAATGAATTTAATCATCACCTTAGTTTTTAGCAATGAATTAAATCATCACCTTAGTTTTTAACAATGAATGTGATCATCACCTTAGTTTTTACCAATGAATTTAATCATCACCTTAGTTTTTAACAATGAATTTAATCATCACCTTAGTTCTTAACAATGAATCTAATCATCACCTTAGTTTTTAACAATGAATTAAATCATCACCTTAGTTTTTAACAATGAATATAATCATCACCTTAGTTTTTAACAATGAATTTAATCATCACCTTAGTTTTTGGCAATGAATTTAATCATCACCTTAGTTTTTAACAATGAATTTAATCATCACCTTAGTTTTTAGCAATGAATTTAATCATCACCTTAGTTTTTAGCAATGAATTTAATCATCACCTTAGTTTTTAACAATGAATTTAATCATCACCTTAGTTTTTAACAATGAATTTAATCATCACCTTAGTTTTTAACAATGAATTTAATCATCCCCTTAGTTTTTAGCAATGAATTTAATCATCACCTTAGTTTTTGGCAATGAATTTAATCGTCACCTTAGGTTTTAGCAATGAATTTAATCATCACCTTTGTTTTAAACAATGAATTTAATCATCACCGTAGTTTTTAGCAATGAATTTAATCATCACCTTAGTTTTTGGCAATGAATTTAATCGTCACCTTAGTTTTTAGCAATGAATTTAATCATCACCTTAGTTTTTAGCAATGAATTTAATCATCACCTTAGTTTTTAACAATGAATTTAATCATCACCTTAGTTTTTAGCAATGAATTTAATCATCACCTTAGTTTTTAGCAATGAATTTAATCATCACCTTAGTTCTTAACAATGAATCTAATCATAACCTTAGTTTTTAGCAATGAATTTAATCATCACCTTTGTTTTTAACAATGAATATAATCATCACCTTAGTTTTTAGCAATGAATTTAATCATCACCTTAGTTTTTAACAATGAATTTAATCATCACCTTAGTTTTTAGCAATGAATTTAATCATCACCTTAGTTCTTAACAATGAATCTAATCATAACCTTAGTTTTTAGCAATGAATTTAATCATCACCTTTGTTTTTAGCAATGAATATAATCATCACCTTAGTTTTTAGCAATGAATTTAATCATCACCTTAGTTTTTAAGAATGAATTTAATCATCACCTTAGTTTTTAACAATGAATTTAATCATCACCTTAGTTTTAACAATGAATTTAATCATCACCTTAGTTTTTAACAATGAATTTAATCATCACCTTAGTTTTTAACAATGAATTTAATCATCACCTTAGTTTTTAACAATGAATTTAATCATCACCTTAGTTTTTAACAATGAATTTAATCATCACCTTAGTTTTTAGCAATGAATTTAATCATCACCTTTGTTTTTAACAATGAATTTAATCATCACCTTAGTTTTTAGCAATGAATTTAATCATCACCTTAGTTTTTAACAATGAATTTAATCATCACCTTAGTTTTTAGCAATGAATTTAATCATCACCTTAGTTTTTAACAATGAATTTAATCATCACCTTAGTTCTTAACAATGAATCTAATCATCACCTTAGTTTTTAACAATGAATTAAATCATCACCTTAGTTTTTAACAATGAATATAATCATCACCTTAGTTTTTAACAATGAATTTAATCATCACCTTAGTTTTTAACAATGAATTTAATCATCACCTTAGTTTTTAACAATGAATTTAATCATCACCTTAGTTTTTAACAATGAATTTAATCATCACCTTAGTTTTTAACAATGAATTTAATCATCACCTTAGTTTTTAACAATGAATTTAATCATCACCTTAGGTTTTAGCAATGAATTTAATCGTCACCTTAGTTTTTAGCAATGAATTTAATCATCACCTTAGTTTTTGGCAATGAATTTAATCATCACCTTAGTTTTTAACAATGAATTTAATCATCACCTTAGTTTTTAGCAATGAATTTAATCATTACCTTAGTTTTTAGCAATGAATTTAATCATCACCTTAGTTTTTAACAATGAATTTAATCATCACCTTAGTTTTTAACAATGAATTTAATCATCACCTTAGTTTTTAACAATGAATTTAATCATCACCTTAGTTTTTAGCAATGAATTTAATCATCACCTTAGTTTTTGGCAATGAATTTAATCGTCACCTTAGTTTTTAGCAATGAATTTAATCATCACCTTTGTTTTAAACAATGAATTTAATCATCACCTTAGTTTTTAGCAATGAATTTAATCATCACCTTAGTTTTTAACAATGAATATAATCATCACCTTAGTTTTTAACCATGAATTTAATCATCACCTTAGTTTTTAACAATGAATTTAATCATCACCTTAGTTTTTAACAATGAATTTAATCATCACCTTAGTTTTTAACAATGAATTTAATCATCACCTTAATTTTTAGCAATGAATTTAATCATCACCTTAGTTCTTAACAATGAATCTAATCATAACCTTAGTTTTTAACAATGAATTTAATCATCACCTTAGTTTTTAACAATGAATTTAATCATCACCTTAGTTTTTAACAATGAATTTAATCATCACCTGAGTTTTTAACAATGAATTTAATCATCACCTTAGTTTTTAACAATGAATTTAATCATCACCTTAGTTTTTAACAATGAATTTAATCATCACCTTAGTTTTTAGCAATGAATTTAATCATCACCTTAGTTTTTAACAATGAATTTAATAATCACCTTAGTTTTTAGCAATGAATTTGATCGTCACCTTAGTTTTTAACAATGAATTTAATCATCACCTTAGTTTTTAACAATGAATTTAATCATCACCTTAGTTTTTAGCAATGAATTTAATCATCACCTTAGTTTTTAGCAATGAATTAAATCATCACCTTAGTTTTTAACAATGAATATGATCATCACCTTAGTTTTTACCAATGAATTTAATCATCACCTTAGTTTTTAACAATGAATTTAATCATCACCTTAGTTTTTACAATGAATTAACAATGAATTTATTCATCACCTTAGTTTTTAGCAATGAATTTAATCATCACCCTAATTTGTTAGCAATGAATTTAATCATCACCTTAGTTTTTAACAATGAATTTAATCATCACCTTAGTTTTTAACAATGAATATGATCATCACCTTAGTTTTTAGCAATGAATTTAATCATCACCTTAGTTTTTAACAATGAATTTAATCATCACCTTAGTTTTTAACAATGAATTTAATCATCACCTTAGTTTTTAACAATGAATTTAATCATCACCTTAGTTTTTAACAATGAATTTAATCATCACCTTAGTTTTTAGCAATGAATTTAATCATCACCTTAGTTTTTGGCAATGAATTTAATCGTCACCTTAGTTTTTAACAATGAATTTAATCATCACCTTAGTTTTTAGCAATGAATTTAATCATCACCTTAGTTTTTAACAATGAATATAATCATCACCTTAGTTTTTAACCAAGAATTTAATCATCACCTTAGTTTTTAACAATGAATTTAATCATCACCTTAGTTTTTAACAATGAATTTAATCATCACCTTAGTTTTTAACAATGAATTTAATCATCACCTTAGTTTTTAGCAATGAATTTAATCATCACCTTAGTTCTTAACAATGAATCTAATCATAACCTTAGTTTTTAACAATGAATTTAATCATCACCTTAGTTTTTAACAATGAATTTAATCATCACCTTAGTTTTTAGCAATGAATTTAATCATCACCTTAGTTTTTAACAATGAATTTAATCATCACCGTAGTGTTTAGCAATGAATTTAATCATCACCTTAGTTTTTAACAATGAATTTAATCGTCACCTTAGTGTTTAGCAATGAATTTAATCATCACCTTAGTTTTTAACAATGAATTTAATCATCACCTTAGTTTTTAACAATGAATTTAATCATCACCTTAGTTTTTAACAATGAATTTAATCATCACCTTAGTTTTTAACAATGAATTTAATCATCACCTTAGTTTTTAACAATGAATTTAATCATCACCTTAGTATTTACCAATGAATTTAATCATCACCTTAGTTGTTAACAATGAATTTAATCATAACCTTTGTTTTTAACAATGAATTTAATCATAACCTTAGTTTTTAACAATGAATTTAATCATCACCTTAGTATTTACCAATGAATTTAATCATCACCTTAGTTTTTAGCAATGAATTTAATCATCACCTTAGTTTTTAACAATGAATTTAATCATCACCTTAGTTTTTAGCAATGAATTTAATCATCACCTTAGTTTTTAACAATGAATTTAATCATCCCCTTAGTTTTTAGCAATGAATTTAATCATCACCTTAGTTTTTAGCAATGAATTTAATCATCACCTTCGTTTTTAACAATGAATATAATCATCACCTTAGTTTTTAACCATGAATTTAATCATCACCTTAGTTTTTAACAATGAATTTAATCATCACCTTAGTTTTTAACAATGAATTTAATTATCACCTTAGTTTTTAACAATGAATTTAATCATCACCTTAGTTTTTAACAATGAATTTAATCATCACCGTAGTTTTTAACAATGAATTTAATCATCACCTTAGTTTTTAGCAATGAATTTAATCATCACCTTAGTTTTTAACAATGAATTTAATCAACACCTTAGTTTCTTACAATGAATTTAATCATCACCTTAGTTTTTAGCAATGAATTTAATCATCACCTTAGTTTTTAGCAATGAATTTAATCATCACCTTAGTTTTTAACAATGAATTTAATCATCACCTTAGTTTTTAACAATGAATTTAATCATCACCTTAGTTTTTAGCAATGAATTTAATCATCACCTTAGTTTTTAACAATGAATTTAATCATCACCTTAGTTTTTAACAATGAATTTAATCATCACCTTAGTTTTTAACAATGAATTTAATCATCACCTTAGTTTTTAACAATGAATTTAATCATCACTTTAGTTTTTAACAATGAATTTAATCATCACCTTAGTTTTTAACAATGAATTTAATCATCACCTTAGTTTTTAGCAATGAATTAAATCATCACCTTAGTTTTTAACAATGAATATGATCATCACCTTAGTTTTTAACAATGAATTTAATCATCACCTTAGTTTTTAACAATGAATTTAATCATCACCTTAGTTTTTAACAATGAATTTAATCATCACCTTAGTATTTACCAATGAATTTAATCATCACCTTAGTTTTTAGCAATGAATTTAATCATCACCTTTGTTTTTAACAATGAATTTAATCATCACCTTAGTTTTTAGCAATGAATTTAATCATCACCTTAGTTTTTGGCAATGAATTTAATCATCACCTTAGTTTTTAGCAATGAATTTAATCATCACCTTAGTTTTTAACAATGAATTTAATCATCACCTTAGTTTTTAACAATGAATTTAATCATCACCTTAGTTTTTAACAATGAATTTAATCATCACCTTAGTTTTTAACAATGAATTTAATCATCACCTTAGTTTTTAACAATGAATTTAATCATCACCTTAGTTTTTAGCAATGAATTTAATCATCACCTTAGTTGTTAACAATGAATTTAATCATCACCTTGGTTTTTAGCAATGAATTTAATCATCACCTTAGTTTTTAGCAATGAATTTAATCATCACCTTAGTTTTTAACAATGAATATAATCATCACCTTAGTTTTTAGCAATGAATTTAATCATCACCATAGTTTTTAGCAATGAATTTAATCATCACCTTAGTTCTTAACAATGAATCTAATCATCACCTTAGTTTTTAACAATGAATTAAATCATCACCTTAGTTTTTAACAATGAATATAATCATCACCTTAGTTTTTAACAATGAATTTAATCATCACCTTAGTTTTTAACAATGAATTTAATCATCACCTTAGTTTTTAACAATGAATTTAATCATCACCTTAGTTTTTAACAATGAATTTAATCATCACCTTAGTTTTTAACAATGAATTTAATCATCACCTTAGTTTTTAACAATGAATTTAATCATCACCTTAGGTTTTAACAATGAATTTAATCGTCACCTTAGTTTTTAACAATGAATTAAATCATCACCTTAGTTTTTAACAATGAATATAATCATCACCTTAGTTTTTAACAATGAATTTAATCATCACCTTAGTTTTTAACAATGAATTTAATCATCACCTTAGTTTTTAACAATGAATTTAATCATCACCTTAGTTTTTAACAATGAATTTAATCATCACCTTAGTTTTTAACAATGAATTTAATCATCACCTTAGTTTTTAACAATGAATTTAATCATCACCTTAGGTTTTAACAATGAATTTAATCGTCACCTTAGTTTTTAGCAATGAATTTAATCATCACCTTAGTTTTTGGCAATGAATTTAATCATCACCTTAGTTTTTAACAATGAATTTAATCATCACCTTAGTTTTTAGCAATGAATTTAATCATCACCTTAGTTTTTAGCAATGAATTTAATCATCACCTTAGTTGTTAACAATGAATTTAATCATCACCTTGGTTTTTAGCAATGAATTTAATCATCACCTTAGTTTTTAGCAATGAATTTAATCATCACCTTAGTTTTTAACAATGAATATAATCATCACCTTAGTTTTTAGCAATGAATTTAATCATCACCATAGTTTTTAGCAATGAATTTAATCATCACCTTAGTTCTTAACAATGAATCTAATCATCACCTTAGTTTTTAACAATGAATTAAATCATCACCTTAGTTTTTAACAATGAATATAATCATCACCTTAGTTTTTAACAATGAATTTAATCATCACCTTAGTTTTTAACAATGAATTTAATCATCACCTTAGTTTTTAACAATGAATTTAATCATCACCTTAGTTTTTAACAATGAATTTAATCATCACCATAGTTTTTAGCAATGAATTTAATCATCACCTTAGTTCTTAACAATGAATCTAATCATCACCTTAGTTTTTAACAATGAATTAAATCATCACCTTAGTTTTTAACAATGAATATAATCATCACCTTAGTTTTTAACAATGAATTTAATCATCACCTTAGTTTTTAACAATGAATTTAATCATCACCTTAGTTTTTAACAATGAATTTAATCATCACCTTAGTTTTTAACAATGAATTTAATCATCACCTTAGTTTTTAACAATGAATTTAATCATCACCTTAGTTTTTAACAATGAATTTAATCATCACCTTAGGTTTTAGCAATGAATTTAATCGTCACCTTAGTTTTTAGCAATGAATTTAATCATCACCTTAGTTTTTGGCAATGAATTTAATCATCACCTTAGTTTTTAACAATGAATTTAATCATCACCTTAGTTTTTAACAATGAATTTAATCATCACCTTAGTTTTTAGCAATGAATTTAATCATCACCTTAGTTCTTAAGAATGAATCTAATCATAACCTTAGTTTTTAGCAATGAATTTAATCATCACCTTTGTTTTTAGCAATGAATTTAATCATCACCATAGTTTTTAGCAATGAATTTAATCATCACCTTAGTTTTTAGCAATGAATTTAATCATCACCTTAGTTTTTAACAATGAATTTAATCATCACCTTAGTTTTTAACAATGAATTTAATCATCACCTTAGTTTTTAACAATGAATTTAATCATCACCTTAGTTTTTAACAATGAATTTAATCATCACCTTAGTTTTTAACAATGAATTTAATCATCACCTTAGTTTTTAACAATGAATTTAATCATCACCTTAGTTTTTAGCAATGAATTTAATCATCACCTTTGTTTTTAACAATGAATTTAATCATCACCTTAGTTTTTAGCAATGAATTTAATCATCACCTTAGTTTTTAACAATGAATTTAATCATCACCTTAGTTTTTAGAAATGAATTTAATCATCACCTTAGTTTTTAACAATGAATTTAATCATCACCTTAGTTTTTAACAATGAATTTAATCATCACCTTAGTTTTTAACAATGAATTAATTCATCACCTTAGTTTTTAACAATGAATTTAATCATCACCTTAGTTTTTAACAATGAATTTAATCATCACCTTAGTTTTTAGCAATGAATTTAATCATCACCTTAGTTTTTAACAATGAATTTAATCATCACCTTAGTTTTTAACAACGAATTTAATCATCACCTTAGTTTTTAACAATGAATTTAATCATCACCTTAGTTTTTAACAATGAATTTAATCATCACCTTAGTTTTTAACAATGAATTTAATCATCACCTTAGTTTTTAGCAATGAATTTAATCATCACCTTAGTTTTTAACAATGAATTTAATCATCACCTTAGTTTTTAACAACGAATTTAATCATCACCTTAGTTTTTAACAATGAATTTAATCATCACCTGAGTTTTTAACAATGAATTTAATCATCACCTTAGTTTTTAACAATGAATTTAATCATCACCTTAGTTTTTAGCAATGAATTTAATCATCACCTTAGTTTTTAACAATGAATTTAATAATCACCTTAGTTTTTAGCAATGAATTTAATCGTCACCTTAGTTTTTAACAATGAATTTAATCATCACCTTAGTTTTTAACAATGAATTTAATCATCACCTTAGTTTTAGCAATGAATTTAATCATCACCTTCGTTTTTAGCAATGAATTTAATCATCATTTTTGTTTTTAACAATGAATTTAATCATCACCTTAGTTTTTAACAATGAATTTAATCATCACCTTAGTCTTTAACAATGAATTTAATCATCACCTTAGTTTTTAACAACGAATTTAATCATCACCTTAGTTTTTAACAATGAATTTAATCATCACCTTAGTTTTTAACAATGAATTTAATCGTAACCTTAGTTTTTACCAAAGAATTTAATCATCACCTTAGTTTTTAACAATGAATTTAATCATCACCTTAGTTTTAACAATGAATTAACAATGAATTTATTCATCACCTTAGTTTTTAACAATGAATTTAATCATCACCATAGTTTTTAGCAATGAATTTAATCATCACCTTAGTTCTTAACAATGAATCTAATCATAACCTTAGTTTTTAGCAATGAATTTAATCATCACCTTAGTTTTTAACAATGAATTTAATCATCACCTTAGTTTTTAACAATGAATTTAATCATCACCTTAGTTTTTAACAATGAATTTAATCGTCACCTTAGTTTTTAACAATGAATTTAATCATCACCTTAGTTTTTAACAATGAATTTAATCATCACCTTAGTTTTTAGCAATGAATTTAATCATCACCTTCGTTTTTTTGCAATGAATTTAATCATCACCTTTGTTTTTAACAATGAATTTAATCATCACCTTAGTTTTTAACAATGAATTTAATCATCACCTTAGTTTTTAACAATGAATTTAATCATCACCTTAGTTTTTAACAACGAATTTAATCATCACCTTAGTTTTTAACAATGAATTTAATCATCACCTTAGTTTTTAACAATGAATTTAATCGTAACCTTAGTTATTACCAATGAATTTAATCATCACCTTAGTTTTTAACAATGAATTTAATCATCACCTTAGTTTTAACAATGAATTAACAATGAATTTATTCATCACCTTAGTTTTTAACAATGAATTTAATCATCACCATAGTTTTTAGCAATGAATTTAATCATCACCTTAGTTCTTAACAATGAATCTAATCATAACCTTAGTTTTTAGCAATGAATTTAATCATCACCTTAGTTTTTAGCAATGAATTTAATCATCACCTTAGTTTTTAACAATGAATTTAATCATCACCGTAGTGTTTAGCAATGAATTTAATCATCACCTTAGTTTTTGGGAATGAATTTAATCATCACCTTAGTGTTTAGCAATGAATTTAACCATCACCCTAATTTGTTAGCAATGAATTTAATCATCACCTTAGTTTTTAACAATGAATTTAATCATCACCTTAGTTTTTAACAATGAATTTAATCATCACCTTAGTTTTTAACAATGAATTTAATCATCACCTTAGTTTTTAACAATGAATTTAATCATCACCTTAGTATTTACCAATGAATTTAATCATCACCTTAGTTTTTAACAATGAATTTAATCATAGCCTTTGTTTTTAACAATGAATTTAATCATCACCTTAGTTTTTAACAATGAATTTAATCATCACCTTAGTATTTACCAATGAATTTAATCATCACCTTAGTTGTTAACAATGAATTTAATCATCACCTTGGTTTTTAACAATGAATTTAATCATCACCTTAGTTTTTAGCAATGAATTTAATCATCACCTTAGTTTTTAACAATGAATTTAATCATCACCTTAGTTTTTAACAATGAATTTAATCATCACTTTAGTTTTTAACAATGAATTTAATCATCACCTTAGTTTTTAGCAATGAATTTAATCATCACCTTAGTTTTTAACAATGAATTTAATCATCACCTTAGTTTTTAACAATGAATTTAATCATCACCGTAGTTTTTAACAATGAATTTAATCATCACCTTAGTTTTTAGCAATGAATTAAATCATCACCTTAATTTTTAACAATGAATTTAATCAACACCTTAGTTTCTTACAATGAATTTAATCATCACCTTAGTTTTTAGCAATGAATTTAATCGTCACCTTAGTTTTTAGCAATGAATTTAATCATCACCTTAGTTTTTAGCAATGAATTTATTCATCACCTTAGTTTTTAGCAATGAATTTAATCATCACCGTAGTTTTTAACAATGAATTTAATCATCACCTTAGTTTTTAACAATGAATTTAATCATCACCTTAGTTTTTAACAATGAATTTAATCATCACCTTAGTTTTTAACAATGAATTTAATCATCACTTTAGTTTTTAACAATGAATTTATTCATCACCTTAATTTTTAACAATGAATTTAATCATCACCTTAGTTTTTAGCAATGAATTTAATCATCACCTTAGTTTTTAGCAATGAATTAAATCATCACCTTAGTTTTTAACAATGAATATGATCATCACCTTAGTTTTTAACAATGAATTTAATCATCACCTTAGTTTTTAGCAATGAATTTAATCATCACCTTAGTTTTTAGCAATGAATTTAATCATCACCTTAGTTTTTAACAATGAATTTAATCATCACCTTAGTATTTACCAATGAATTTAATCATCACCTTAGTTTTTAACAATGAATTTAATCATAGCCTTTGTTTTTAACAATGAATTTAATCATCACCTTAGTTTTTAACAATGAATTTAATCATCCCCTTAGTTTTTAGCAATGAATTTAATCATCACCTTAGTTTTTAACAATGAATTTAATCATCACCTTAGTTTTTAACAATGAATTTAATCATCACCTTAGTTTTTAGCAATGAATTTAATCATCACCTTAGTTTTTAACAATGAATTTAATCATCACCGTAGTGTTTAGCAATGAATTTAATCATCACCTTAGTTTTTGGGAATGAATTTAATCATCACCTTAGTGTTTAGCAATGAATTTAACCATCACCCTAATTTGTTAGCAATGAATTTAATCATCACCTTAGTTTTTAACAATGAATTTAATCATCACCTTAGTTTTTAACAATGAATTTAATCATCACCTTAGTTTTTAACAATGAATTTAATCATCACCTTAGTTTTTAACAATGAATTTAATCATCACCTTAGTATTTACCAATGAATTTAATCATCACCTTAGTTTTTAACAATGAATTTAATCATCACCTTAGTTTTTAACAATGAATTTAATCATCACCTTAGTTTTTAACAATGAATTTAATCATCACCTTAGTTTTTAACAATGAATTTAATCATCACCTTAGTTTTTAGCAATGAATTTAATCATCACCTTAGTTTTTAGCAATGAATTTAATCATCACCTTAGTTTTTAGCAATGAATTAAATCATCACCTTAGTTTTTAACAATGAATTTAATCAACACCTTAGTTTCTTACAATGAATTTAATCATCACCTTAGTTTTTAGCAATGAATTTAATCGTCACCTTAGTTTTTAGCAATGAATTTAATCATCACCTTAGTTTTTAGCAATGAATTTAATCATCACCTTAGTTTTTAGCAATGAATTTAATCATCACCTTAGTTTTTAGCAATGAATTTAATCATCACCTTAGTTTTTAACAATGAATTTAATCATCACCTTAGTTTTTAACAATGAATTTAATCATCACCTTAGTTTTTAGCAATGAATTTAATCATCACCTTAGTTTTTAACAATGAATTTAATCATCACCTTAGTTTTTAGCAATGAATTTAATCATCACCTTAGTTTTTAACAATGAATTTAATCATCACCTTAGTTTTTAACAATGAATTTAATCATCACCATAGTTTTTAACAATGAATTTAATCATCACCTTAGTTTTTAACAATGAATTTAATCATCACCTTAGTTTTTAGCAATGAATTAAATCATCACCTTAGTTTTTAACAATGAATATGATCATCACCTTAGTTTTTAACAATGAATTTAATCATCACCTTAGTTTTTAACAATGAATTTAATCATCACCTTAGTTTTTAACAATGAATTTAATCATCACCTTAGTTTTTAGCAATGAATTTAATCATCACCATAGTTTTTAGCAATGAATTTAATCATCACCTTAGTTCTTAACAATGAATCTAATCATAACCTTAGTTTTTAGCAATGAATTTAATCATCACCTTTGTTTTTAGCAATGAATTTAATCATAACCTTTGTTTTTAACAATGAATTTAATCATCACCTTAGTTTTTAACAATGAATTTAATCATCATTTTAGTTTTTAACAATGAATTTAATCATCACCTTAGTTGTTAACAATGAATTTAATCATCACCTTGGTTTTTAACAATGAATTTAATCATCACCTTAGTTTTTAGCAATGAATTTAATCATCACCTTAGTTTTTAACAATGAATATAATCATCACCTTAGTTTTTAACAATGAATTTAATCATCACCTTAGTTTTTAGCAATGAATTTAATCATCACCTTAGTTTTTAACAATGAATTTAATCATCACCGTAGTGTTTAGCAATGAATTTAATCATCACCTTAGTCTTTGGCAATGAATTTAATCATCACCTTAGTGTTTAGCAATGAATTTAATCATCACCTTAGTTTTTAACAATGAATTTAATCATCACCTTAGTTTTTAACAATGAATTTAATCATCACCTTAGTTTTCAACAATGAATTTAATCATCACCTTAGTTTTTAACAATGAATTTAATCATCACCTTAGTTTTTAACAATGAATTTAATCATCACCTTAGTATTTACCAATGAATTTAATCATCACCTTAGTTGTTAACAATGAATTTAATCATAACCTTTGTTTTTAACAATGAATTTAATCATCACCTTAGTTTTTAACAATGAATTTAATCATCACCTTAGTTTTTAACAATGAATTTAATCATCACCTTAGTTGTTAACAATGAATTTAATCATCACCTTGGTTTTTAACAATGAATTTAATCATCACCTTAGTTTTTAGCAATGAATTTAATCATCACCTTAGTTTTTAACAATGAATTTAATCATCACCTTAGTTTTTAACAATGAATTTAATCATCACCTTAGTTTTTAACAATGAATTTAATCATCACCTTAGTTTTTAGCAATGAATTTAATCATCACCTTTGTTTTTAACAATGAATTTAATCATCCCCTTAGTTTTTAGCAATGAATTTAATCATCACCTTAGTTTCTAACAATGAATTTAATCATCACCTTAGTTTTTAGCAAAGAATTTAATCATCACCTTAGTTTTTAACAATGAATTTAATCATCACCGTAGTTTTTAGCAATGAATTTAATCATCACCTTAGTTTTTGGCAATGAATTTAATCGTCACCTTAGTTTTT
This sequence comes from Bimastos eiseni, assembly GCA_959347315.1. Taxonomy (NCBI): domain Eukaryota; kingdom Metazoa; phylum Annelida; class Clitellata; order Crassiclitellata; family Lumbricidae; genus Bimastos; species Bimastos eiseni. The sequence goes on from OY365807.1 coordinate 18,548,853, forward strand.
AGCAATGAATTTAATCATCACCTTAGTTTTTAGCAATGAATTTAATCATCACCTTAGTTTTTAACAATGAATATAATCATCACCTTAGTTTTTAACCATGAATTTAATCATCACCTTAGTTTTTAACAATGAATTTAATCATCACCTTAGTTTTTAACAATGAATTTAATTATCACCTTAGTTTTTAACAATGAATTTAATCATCACCTTAGTTTTTAACAATGAATTTAATCATCACCGTAGTTTTTAACAATGAATTTAATCATCACCTTAGTTTTTAGCAATGAATTAAATCATCACCTTAGTTTTTAACAATGAATTTAATCAACACTTTAGTTTCTAACAATGAATTTAATCATCACCTTAGTTTTTAGCAATGAATTTAATCGTCACCTTAGTTTTTAGCAATGAATTTAATCATCACCTTAGTTTTTAGCAATGAATTTAATCATCACCTTAGTTTTTAACAATGAATTTAATCATCACCTTAGTTTTTAACAATGAATTTTATCATCACCTTAGTTTTTAGCAATGAATTTAATCATCACCTTAGTTTTTAACAATGAATTTAATCATCACCTTAGTTTTTAACAATGAATTTAATCATCACCTTAGTTTTTAACAATGAATTTAATCATCACCTTAGTTTTTAACAATGAATTTAATCATCACTTTAGTTTTTAATAATGAATTTAATCATCACCTTAGTTTTTAACAATGAATTTAATCATCACCTTAGATTTTAACAATGAATTTAATCATCACCTTAGTTTTTAGCAATGAATTAAATCATCACCTTAGTTTTTAACAATGAATATGATCATCACCTTAGTTTTTAACAATGAATTTAATCATCACCTTAGTTTTTAACAATGAATTTAATCATCACCTTAGTTTTTAACAATGAATTTAATCATCACCTTAGTTTTTAACAATGAATTTAATCATCACCTTAGTTTTTAGCAATGAATTTAATCATCACCTTAGTTTTTAACAATGAATTTAATCATCACCTTAGTTTTAACAATGAATTTAATCGTAACCTTAGTTTTTAACAATGAATTTAATCATCACCTTAGTTTTTGGCAATGAATTTAATCATCACCTTAGTTTTTAGCAATGAATTTAATCATCACCTTAGTTTTTAAAAATGAATTTAATCATCACCGTAGTGTTTAGCAATGAATTTAATCATCACCTTAGTTTCTAGCAATGAATTTAATCGTCACCTTAGTTTTTAGCAATGAATTTAATCATCACCTTAGTTTTTAGCAATGAATTTAATCATCACCTTAGTTTTTAACAATGAATTTAATCATCACCTTAGTTTTTTAACAATGAATTTAATCATCACCATAGTTTTTAGCAATGAATTTAATCATCACCTTAGTTCTTAACAATGAATCTAATCATAACCTTAGTTTTTAACAATGAATTTAATCATCACCTTTGTTTTTAGCAATGAATTTAATCATCACCTTAGTTTTTAGCAATGAATTTAATCATCACCTTAGTTTTTAGCAATGAATTTAATCATCACCTTAGTTTTTAGCAATGAATTTAATCATCACCTTAGTTTTTAGCAATGAATTTAATCATCACCTTAGTTTTTAGCAATGAATTTAATCGTAACCTTAGTTTCTAACAATGAATTTAATCATCACCTTAGTTTTTAGCAATGAATTTAATCATCACCTTAGTTTTTAACAATGAATTTAATCATCACCTTAGTTTTTAACAATGAATTTAATCATCACCTTAGTTTTTAACAATGAATTTAATCATAACCTTTGTTTTTAACAATGAATTTAATCATCACCTTAGTTTTTAACAATGAATTTAATCATCACCTTAGTATTTACCAATGAATTTAATCATCACCTTAGTTGTTAACAATGATTTTAATCATCACCTTGGTTTTTAACAATGAATTTAATCATCACCTTAGTTTTTAGCAATGAATTTAATCATCACCTTAGTTTTTAACAATGAATTTAATCATCACCTTAGTTTTTAACAATGAATTTAATCATCACCTTAGTTTTTAGCAATGAATTTAATCATCACCTTAGTTTTTAACAATGAATTTAATCATCACCGTAGTGTTTAGCAATGAATTTAATCATCACCTTAGTTTTTGGCAATGAATTTAATCATCACCTTAGTGTTTAGCAATGAATTTAATCATCACCTTAGTTTTTAACAATGAATTTAATCATCACCTTAGTTTTTAACAATGAATTTAATCATCACCTTAGTTGTTAACAATGAATTTAATCATCACCTTAGTTTTTAACAATGAATTTAATCATCACCTTAGTTTTTAACAATGAATTTAATCATCACCTTAGTATTTACCAATGAATTTAATCATCACCTTAGTTTTTAACAATGAATTTAATCATAACCTTTGTTTTTAACAATGAATTTAATCATCACCTTAGTTTTTAACAATGAATTTAATCATCACCTTAGTATTTACCAATGAATTTAATCATCACCTTAGTTGTTAACAATGAATTTAATCATCACCTTGGTTTTTAACAATGAATTTAATCATCACCTTAGTTTTTAGCAATGAATTTAATCATCACCTTAGTTTTTAACAATGAATTTAATCATCACCTTAGTTTTTAACAATGAATTTAATCATCACTTTAGTTTTTAACAATGAATTTAATCATCACCTTAGTTTTTAGCAATGAATTTAATCATCACCTTAGTTTTTAACAATGAATTTAATCATCACCTTAGTTTTTAACAATGAATTTAATCATCACCGTAGTTTTTAACAATGAATTTAATCATCACCTTAGTTTTTAGCAATGAATTAAATCATCACCTTAGTTTTTAACAATGAATTTAATCAACACCTTAGTTTCTTACAATGAATTTAATCATCACCTTAGTTTTTAGCAATGAATTTAATCGTCACCTTAGTTTTTAGCAATGAATTTAATCATCACCTTAGTTTTTAGCAATGAATTTAATCATCACCTTAGTTTTTAGCAATGAATTTAATCGTCACCTTAGTTTTTAACAATGAATTTAATCATCACCTTAGTTTTTAACAATGAATTTAATCATCACCTTAGTTTTTAGCAATGAATTTAATCATCACCTTAGTTTTTAACAATGAATTTAATCATCACCTTAGTTTTTAACAATGAATTTAATCATCACTTTAGTTTTTAACAATGAATTTAATCATCACCTTAGTTTTTAGCAATGAATTTAATCATCACCTTAGTTTTTAACAATGAATTTAATCATCACCTTAGTTTTTAACAATGAATTTAATCATCACCGTAGTTTTTAACAATGAATTTAATCATCACCTTAGTTTTTAGCAATGAATTAAATCATCACCTTAGTTTTTAACAATGAATTTAATCAACACCTTAGTTTCTTACAATGAATTTAATCATCACCTTAGTTTTTAGCAATGAATTTAATCGTCACCTTAGTTTTTAGCAATGAATTTAATCATCACCTTAGTTTTTAGCAATGAATTTAATCATCACCTTAGTTTTTAGCAATGAATTTAATCATCACCTTAGTTTTTAGCAATGAATTTAATCATCACCTTAGTTTTTAACAATGAATTTAATCAACACTTTAGTTTCTAACAATGAATTTAATCATCACCTTAGTTTTTAACAATGAATTTAATCATCACTTTAGTTTTTAACAATGAATTTAATCATCACCTTAGTTTTTAACAATGAATTTAATCATCACCTTAGTTTTTAGCAATGAATTTAATCATCACCTTAGTTTTTAGCAATGAATTAAATCATCACCTTAGTTTTTAACAATGAATATGATCATCACCTTAGTTTTTAACAATGAATTTAATCATCACCTTAGTTGTTAACAATGAATTTAATCATCACCTTAGTTTTTAACAATGAATTTAATCATCACCTTAGTTTCTAACAATGAATTTAATCATCACCTTAGTTTTTAGCAATGAATTTAATCATCACCTTAGTTTTTAACAATGAATTTAATCATCACCGTAGTTTTTAGCAATGAATTTAATCATCACCATAGTTTTTAGCAATGAATTTAATCATCACCTTAGTTCTTAACAATGAATCTAATCATAACCTTAGTTTTTAGCAATGAATTTAATCATCACCTTTGTTTTTAGCAATGAATTTAATCATAACCTTTGTTTTTAACAATGAATTTAATCATCACCTTAGTTTTTAACAATGAATTTAATCATCATTTTAGTTTTTAACAATGAATTTAATCATCACCTTAGTTGTTAACAATGAATTTAATCATCACCTTGGTTTTTAACAATGAATTTAATCATCACCTTAGTTTTTAGCAATGAATTTAATCATCACCTTAGTTTTTAACAATGAATATAATCATCACCTTAGTTTTTAACAATGAATTTAATCATCACCTTAGTTTTTAGCAATGAATTTAATCATCACCTTAGTTTTTAACAATGAATTTAATCATCACCGTAGTGTTTAGCAATGAATTTAATCATCACCTTAGTCTTTGGCAATGAATTTAATCATCACCTTAGTGTTTAGCAATGAATTTAATCATCACCTTAGTTTTTAACAATGAATTTAATCATCACCTTAGTTTTTAACAATGAATTTAATCATCACCTTAGTTTTTAACAATGAATTTAATCATCACCTTAGTTTTTAACAATGAATTTAATCATCACCTTAGTTTTTAACAATGAATTTAATCATCACCTTAGTATTTACCAATGAATTTAATCATCACCTTAGTTGTTAACAATGAATTTAATCATAACCTTTGTTTTTAACAATGAATTTAATCATCACCTTAGTTTTTAACAATGAATTTAATCATCACCTTAGTTTTTAACAATGAATTTAATCATCACCTTAGTTGTTAACAATGAATTTAATCATCACCTTGGTTTTTAACAATGAATTTAATCATCACCTTAGTTTTTAGCAATGAATTTAATCATCACCTTAGTTTTTAACAATGAATTTAATCATCACCTTAGTTTTTAACAATGAATTTAATCATCACCTTAGTTTTTAACAATGAATTTAATCATCACCTTAGTTTTTAGCAATGAATTTAATCATCACCTTAGTTTTTAACAATGAATTTAATCATCCCCTTAGTTTTTAGCAATGAATTTAATCATCACCTTAGTTTTTAACAATGAATTTAATCATCACCTTAGTTTTTAGCAAAGAATTTAATCATCACCTTAGTTTTTAACAATGAATTTAATCATCACCGTAGTTTTTAGCAATGAATTTAATCATCACCTTAGTTTTTGGCAATGAATTTAATCGTCACCTTAGTTTTTAGCAATGAATTTAATCATCACCTTAGTTTTTAGCAATGAATTTAATCATCACCTTAGTTTTTAACAATGAATATAATCATCACCTTAGTTTTTAACCATGAATTTAATCATCACCTTAGTTTTTAACAATGAATTTAATCATCACCTTAGTTTTTAACAATGAATTTAATTATCACCTTAGTTTTTAACAATGAATTTAATCATCACCTTAGTTTTTAACAATGAATTTAATCATCACCGTAGTTTTTAACAATGAATTTAATCATCACCTTAGTTTTTAGCAATGAATTAAATCATCACCTTAGTTTTTAACAATGAATTTAATCAACACTTTAGTTTCTAACAATGAATTTAATCATCACCTTAGTTTTTAGCAATGAATTTAATCGTCACCTTAGTTTTTAGCAATGAATTTAATCATCACCTTAGTTTTTAGCAATGAATTTAATAATCACCTTAGTTTTTAACAATGAATTTAATCATCACCTTAGTTTTTAACAATGAATTTAATCATCACCTTAGTTTTTAGCAATGAATTTAATCATCACCTTAGTTTTTAACAATGAATTTAATCATCACCTTAGTTTTTAACAATGAATTTAATCATCACCTTAGTTTTTAACAATGAATTTAATCATCACCTTAGTTTTTAACAATGAATTTAATCATCACTTTAGTTTTTAATAATGAATTTAATCATCACCTTAGTTTTTAACAATGAATTTAATCATCACCTTAGATTTTAGCAATGAATTTAATCATCACCTTAGTTTTTAGCAATGAATTAAATCATCACCTTAGTTTTTAACAATGAATATGATCATCACCTTAGTTTTTAACAATGAATTTAATCATCACCTTAGTTTTTAACAATGAATTTAATCATCACCTTAGTTTTTAACAATGAATTTAATCATCACCTTAGCTTCTAACAATGAATTTAATCATCACCTTAGTTTTTAGCAATGAATTTAATCATCACCTTAGTTTTTAACAATGAATTTAATCATCACCGTAGTTTTTAGCAATGAATTTAATCATCACCTTAGTTTTTGGCAATGAATTTAATCGTCACCTTAGTTTTTAGCAATGAATTTAATCATCATCTTAGTTTTTAACAATGAATTTAATCATCACCTTCGTATTTACCAATGAATTTAATCATCACCTTAGTTGTTAACAATGAATTTAATCATCACCTTGGTTTTTAGCAATGAATTTAATCATCACCGTAGTTTTTAGCAATGAATTTAATCATCACCTTAGTTTTTAACAATGAATTTAATCATCACCTTAGTTTTTAACAATGAATTTAATCATCACCTTAGTTTTTAACAATGAATTTAATCATCACCTTAGTTTTTAACAATGAATTTAATCATCACCTTAGTTTTTAACAATGAATTTAATTAGCACCTTAGTTTTTTGCAATGAATTTAATCATCACCTTAGTTTTTAGCAATGAATTTAATCATCACCTTAGTTTTTAACAATGAATTTAATCGTCACCTTAGTTTTTAGCAATGAATTTAATCATCACCTTAGTTTTTAACAATGAATTTAATCATCACCTTAGTTTTTAACAATGAATTTAATCATCACCTTAGTTTTTAACAATGAATTTAATCATCACCTTAGTATTTACCAATGAATTTAATCATCACCTTGGTTTTTAACAATGAATTTAATCATCACCTTAGTTTTTAGCAATGAATTTAATCATCACCTTAGTTTTTAACAATGAATTTAATCATCACCTTAGTTTTTAACAATGAATTTAATCATCACCTTAGTTTTTAACAATGAATTTAATCATCACCTTAGTTTTTAACAATGAATTTAATCATCACCTTAGTTTTTAGCAATGAATTTAATCATCACCTTAGTTTTTAACAATGAATTTAATCATCCCCTTAGTTTTTAGCAATGAATTTAATCATCACCTTAGTTTTTAACAATGAATTTAATCATCACCTTAGTTTTTTGCAATGAATTTAATCATCACCTTAGTTTCTAACAATGAATTTAATCATCACCTTAGTTTTTAGCAATGAATTTAATCATCACCTTAGTTTTTAACAATGAATTTAATCATCACCTTAGTTTTTAACAATGAATTTAATCATCACCTTAGTTTTTAACAATGAATTTAATCATCACCTTAGTTTTTAACAATGAATTTAATCGTCACCTTAGTTTTTAACAATGAATTTAATCATCACCTTAGTTTTTAACAATGAATTTAATCATCACCTTAGTTTTAACAATGAATTTAATCATAACCTTAGTCTTTAACAATGAATTTAATCATCACCTTAGTTTTTAACAATGAATTTAATCATCACCTTAGTTTTTAGCAATGAATTTAATCATCACCTTAGTTTTTAACAATGAATTTAATCATCACCGTAGTGTTTAGCAATGAATTTAATCATCACCTTAGTTTCTAGCAATGAATTTAATCGTCACCTTAGTTTTTAGCAATGAATTTAATCATCACCTTAGTTTTTAGCAATGAATTTAATCATCACCTTAGTTTTTAACAATGAATTTAATCATCACCTTAGTTTTTTAACAATGAATTTAATCATCACCATAGTTTTTAGCAATGAATTTAATCATCACCTTAGTTCTTAACAATGAATCTAATCATAACCTTAGTTTTTAGCAATGAATTTAATCATCACCTTTGTTTTTAGCAATGAATTTAATCATCACCTTAGTTTTTAGCAATGAATTTAATCATCACCTTAGTTTTTAGCAATGAATTTAATCATCACCTTAGTTTTTAGCAATGAATTTAATCATCACCTTAGTTTTTAGCAATGAATTTAATCATCACCTTAGTTTTTAACAATGAATTTAATCGTAACCTTAGTTTTTAACAATGAATTTAATCATCACCTTAGTTTTTTGCAATGAATTTAATCATCACCTTAGTTTTTAACAATGAATTTAATCATCACCTTAGTTTTTTGCAATGAATTTAATCATCACCTTAGTTTTTAACAATGAATTTAATCATCACCTTAGTTTTTAACAATGAATTTAATCATCACCATAGTTTTTAGCAATGAATTTAATCATCACCTTAGTTTTTAACAATGAATTTAATCATCACCTTAGTTTTTAACAATGAATTTAATCATCACTATGGTTTTTAGCAATGAATTTAATCATCACCTTTGTTTTTAACAATGAATTTAATCATCACCTTAGTTTTTAACAATGAATTTAATCATCACCTTTGTTTTTAACAATGAATTTAATCATCACCTTAGTTTTTAACAATGAATTTAATCATCACCTTAGTTTTTAGCAATGAATTTAATCATCATTTTAGTTTTTAGCAATGAATTTAATCATCACCTTTGTTTTTAACAATGAATTTAATCATCACCTTAGTTTTTAACAATGAATTTAATCATCACCTTAGTTTTTAGCAGTGAATTTAATCATCACCTTAGTTTTTAGCAATGAATATAATCATCACCTTAGTTTTTAACAATGAATTTAATCATCACCTTAGTTTTTAACAATGAATTTAATCATCACCTTAGTTTTTAACAATGAATTTAATCATCACCTTAGTTTTTAGCAATGAATTTAATCATCACCTTAGTTTTTAACAATGAATTTAATCATCACCTTAGTTTTTAGCAATGAATTTAATCATCACCCTAATTTGTTAGCAATGAATGTTATTATCACCTTTGTTTTTAACAATGAATTTAATCATCACCTTAGTTTTTAACAATGAATTTAATCATCACCTTAGTTTTTAACAATGAATTTAATCATCACCTTAGTTTTTAACAATGAATTTAATCACCACCTTAGTTTTTAACAATGAATTTAATCATCACCTTAGTTTTTAACAATGAATTTAATCGTCACCTTAGTTTTTAACAATGAATTTAATCATCACCTTAGTTTTTAACAATGAATTTAATCATCACCTTAGTTTTAACAATGAATTTAATCATCACCTTAGTTTTTAACAATGAATTTAATCATCACCTTAGTTTTTAACAATGAATTTAATCATCACCTTAGTTTTTAACAATGAATTTAATCATCACCTTAGTTTTTAACAATGAATTTAATCATCACCTTAGTTTTTAACAATGAATTTAATCATCACCTTAGTTTTTAACAATGAATTTAATCATCACCTTAGTTTTTAGCAATGAATTTAATCATCACCTTAGTTTTTAACAATGAATTTAATCATCACCTTAGTTTTTTAACAATGAATTTAATCATCACCATAGTTTTTAGCAATGAATTTAATCATCACCTTAGTTCTTAACAATGAATCTAATCATCACCTTAGTTTTTAACAATGAATTTAATCATCACCTTTGTTTTTAGCAATGAATTTAATCATCACCTTAGTTTTTAGCAATGAATTTAATCATCACCTTAGTTTTTAGCAATGAATTTAATCATCACCTTAGTTTTTAGCAATGAATTTAATCATCACCTTAGTTTTTAGCAATGAATTTAATCATCACCTTAGTTTTTAACAATGAATTTAATCGTAACCTTAGTTTTTAACAATGAATTTAATCATCACCTTAGTTTTTTGCAATGAATTTAATCATCACCTTAGTTTTTAACAATGAATTTAATCATCACCTTAGTTTTTTGCAATGAATTTAATCATCACCTTAGTTTTTAACAATGAATTTAATCATCACCTTAGTTTTTAACAATGAATTTAATCATCACCTTAGTTTTTAACAATGAATTTAATCATCACCTTAGTTTTTAGCAATGAATTTAATCATCACCTTAGTTTTTAACAATGAATTTAATCATCCCCTTAGTTTTTAGCAATGAATTTAATCATCACCTTAGTTTTTAACAATGAATTTAATCATCACCTTAGTTTTTAGCAATGAATTTAATCATCACCTTAGTTTCTAACAATGAATTTAATCATCACCTTAGTTTTTAGCAATGAATTTAATCATCACCTTAGTTTTTAACAATGAATTTAATCATCACCTTAGTTTTTAACAATGAATTTAATCATCACCTTAGTTTTTAACAATGAATTTAATCATCACCTTAGTTTTTAGCAATGAATTTAATCATCACCTTAGTTTTTAACAATGAATTTAATCATCCCCTTAGTTTTTAGCAATGAATTTAATCATCACCTTAGTTTTTAACAATGAATTTAATCATCACCTTAGTTTTTAGCAATGAATTTAATCATCACCTTAGTTTCTAACAATGAATTTAATCATCACCTTAGTTTTTAGCAATGAATTTAATCATCACCTTAGTTTTTAACAATGAATTTAATCATCACCTTAGTTTTTAACAATGAATTTAATCATCACCTTAGTTTTTAACAATGAATTTAATCATCACCTTAGTTTTTAACAATGAATTTAATCGTCACCTTAGTTTTTAACAATGAATTTAATCATCACCTTAGTTTTTAACAATGAATTTAATCATCACCTTAGTTTTAGCAATGAATTTAATCATAACCTTAGTTTTTAACAATGAATTTAATCATCACCTTAGTTTTTAACAATGAATTTAATCATCACCTTAGTTTTTAGCAATGAATTTAATCATCACCTTAGTTTTTAACAATGAATTTAATCATCACCGTAGTGTTTAGCAATGAATTTAATCATCACCTTAGTTTCTAGCAATGAATTTAATCGTCACCTTAGTTTTTAGCAATGAATTTAATCATCACCTTAGTTTTTAGCAATGAATTTAATCATCACCTTAGTTTTTAACAATGAATTTAATCATCACCTTAGTTTTTTAACAATGAATTTAATCATCACCATAGTTTTTAGCAATGAATTTAATCATCACCTTAGTTCTTAACAATGAATCTAATCATAACCTTAGTTTTTAGCAATGAATTTAATCATCACCTTTGTTTTTAGCAATGAATTTAATCATCACCTTAGTTTTTAGCAATGAATTTAATCATCACCTTAGTTTTTAGCAATGAATTTAATCATCACCTTAGTTTTTAGCAATGAATTTAATCATCACCTTAGTTTTTAGCAATGAATTTAATCATCACCTTAGTTTTTAACAATGAATTTAATCGTAACCTTAGTTTTTAACAATGAATTTAATCATCACCTTAGTTTTTTGCAATGAATTTAATCATCACCTTAGTTTTTAACAATGAATTTAATCATCACCTTAGTTTTTTGCAATGAATTTAATCATCACCTTAGTTTTTAACAATGAATTTAATCATCACCTTAGTTTTTAACAATGAATTTAATCATCACCTTAGTTTTTAACAATGAATTTAATCATCACCTTAGTTTTTAGCAATGAATTTAATCATCACCTTAGTTTTTAACAATGAATTTAATCATCCCCTTAGTTTTTAGCAATGAATTTAATCATCACCTTAGTTTTTAACAATGAATTTAATCATCACCTTAGTTTTTAGCAATGAATTTAATCATCACCTTAGTTTCTAACAATGAATTTAATCATCACCTTAGTTTTTAGCAATGAATTTAATCATCACCTTAGTTTTTAACAATGAATTTAATCATCACCTTAGTTTTTAACAATGAATTTAATCATCACCTTAGTTTTTAACAATGAATTTAATCATCACCTTAGTTTTTAACAATGAATTTAATCGTCACCTTAGTTTTTAACAATGAATTTAATCATCACCTTAGTTTTTAACAATGAATTTAATCATCACCTTAGTTTTAACAATGAATTTAATCGTAACCTTAGTTTTTAACAATGAATTTAATCATCACCTTAGTTTTTAACAATGAATTTAATCATCACCTTAGTTTTTAGCAATGAATTTAATCATCACCTTAGTTTTTAAAAATGAATTTAATCATCACCGTAGTGTTTAGCAATGAATTTAATCATCACCTTAGTTTCTAGCAATGAATTTAATCGTCACCTTAGTTTTTAGCAATGAATTTAATCATCACCTTAGTTTTTAGCAATGAATTTAATCATCACCTTAGTTTTTAACAATGAATTTAATCATCACCTTAGTTTTTTAACAATGAATTTAATCATCACCATAGTTTTTAGCAATGAATTTAATCATCACCTTAGTTCTTAACAATGAATCTAATCATAACCTTAGTTTTTAACAATGAATTTAATCATCACCTTTGTTTTTAGCAATGAATTTAATCATCACCTTAGTTTTTAGCAATGAATTTAATCATCACCTTAGTTTTTAGCAATGAATTTAATCATCACCTTAGTTTTTAGCAATGAATTTAATCATCACCTTAGTTTTTAGCAATGAATTTAATCATCACCTTAGTTTTTAGCAATGAATTTAATCGTAACCTTAGTTTCTAACAATGAATTTAATCATCACCTTAGTTTTTAGCAATGAATTTAATCATCACCTTAGTTTTTAACAATGAATTTAATCATCACCTTAGTTTTTAACAATGAATTTAATCATCACCTTAGTTTTTAACAATGAATTTAATCATCACCTTAGTTTTTAGCAATGAATTTAATCATCACCTTAGTTTTTAACAATGAATTTAATCATCCCCTTAGTTTTTAGCAATGAATTTAATCATCACCTTAGTTTTTAACAATGAATTTAATCATCACCTTAGTTTTTAGCAATGAATTTAATCATCACCTTAGTTTCTAACAATGAATTTAATCATCACCTTAGTTTTTAGCAATGAATTTAATCATCACCTTAGTTTTTAACAATGAATTTAATCATCACCTTAGTTTTTAACAATGAATTTAATCATCACCTTAGTTTTTAACAATGAATTTAATCATCACCTTAGTTTTTAACAATGAATTTAATCGTCACCTTAGTTTTTAACAATGAATTTAATCATCACCTTAGTTTTTAACAATGAATTTAATCATCACCTTAGTTTTAACAATGAATTTAATCATCCCCTTAGTTTTTAGCAATGAATTTAATCATCACCTTAGTTTTTAACAATGAATTTAATCATCACCTTAGTTTTTAGCAATGAATTTAATCATCACCTTAGTTTCTAACAATGAATTTAATCATCACCTTAGTTTTTAGCAATGAATTTAATCATCACCTTAGTTTTTAACAATGAATTTAATCATCACCTTAGTTTTTAACAATGAATTTAATCATCACCTTAGTTTTTAACAATGAATTTAATCATCACCTTAGTTTTTAGCAATGAATTTAATCATCACCTTAGTTTTTAACAATGAATTTAATCATCCCCTTAGTTTTTAGCAATGAATTTAATCATCACCTTAGTTTTTAACAATGAATTTAATCATCACCTTAGTTTTTAGCAATGAATTTAATCATCACCTTAGTTTCTAACAATGAATTTAATCATCACCTTAGTTTTTAGCAATGAATTTAATCATCACCTTAGTTTTTAACAATGAATTTAATCATCACCTTAGTTTTTAACAATGAATTTAATCATCACCTTAGTTTTTAACAATGAATTTAATCATCACCTTAGTTTTTAACAATGAATTTAATCGTCACCTTAGTTTTTAACAATGAATTTAATCATCACCTTAGTTTTTAACAATGAATTTAATCATCACCTTAGTTTTAACAATGAATTTAATCGTAACCTTAGTTTTTAACAATGAATTTAATCATCACCTTAGTTTTTAACAATGAATTTAATCATCACCTTAGTTTTTAGCAATGAATTTAATCATCACCTTAGTTTTTAACAATGAATTTAATCATCACCGTAGTGTTTAGCAATGAATTTAATCATCACCTTAGTTTCTAGCAATGAATTTAATCGTCACCTTAGTTTTTAGCAATGAATTTAATCATCACCTTAGTTTTTAGCAATGAATTTAATCATCACCTTAGTTTTTAACAATGAATTTAATCATCACCTTAGTTTTTTAACAATGAATTTAATCATCACCATAGTTTTTAGCAATGAATTTAATCATCACCTTAGTTCTTAACAATGAATTTAATCGTCACCTTAGTTTTTAACAATGAATTTAATCATCACCTTAGTTTTTAACAATGAATTTAATCATCACCTTAGTTTTAACAATGAATTTAATCGTAACCTTAGTTTTTAACAATGAATTTAATCATCACCTTAGTTTTTAACAATGAATTTAATCATCACCTTAGTTTTTAGCAATGAATTTAATCATCACCTTAGTTTTTAAAAATGAATTTAATCATCACCGTAGTGTTTAGCAATGAATTTAATCATCACCTTAGTTTCTAGCAATGAATTTAATCGTCACCTTAGTTTTTAGCAATGAATTTAATCATCACCTTAGTTTTTAGCAATGAATTTAATCATCACCTTAGTTTTTAACAATGAATTTAATCATCACCTTAGTTTTTTAACAATGAATTTAATCATCACCATAGTTTTTAGCAATGAATTTAATCATCACCTTAGTTCTTAACAATGAATCTAATCATAACCTTAGTTTTTAACAATGAATTTAATCATCACCTTTGTTTTTAGCAATGAATTTAATCATCACCTTAGTTTTTAGCAATGAATTTAATCATCACCTTAGTTTTTAGCAATGAATTTAATCATCACCTTAGTTTTTAGCAATGAATTTAATCATCACCTTAGTTTTTAGCAATGAATTTAATCATCACCTTAGTTTTTAGCAATGAATTTAATCATCACCTTAGTTTCTAACAATGAATTTAATCATCACCTTAGTTTTTAGCAATGAATTTAATCATCACCTTAGTTTTTAACAATGAATTTAATCATCACCTTAGTTTTTAACAATGAATTTAATCATCACCTTAGTTTTTAACAATGAATTTAATCATCACCTTAGTTTTTAGCAATGAATTTAATCATCACCTTAGTTTTTAACAATGAATTTAATCATCCCCTTAGTTTTTAGCAATGAATTTAATCATCACCTTAGTTTTTAACAATGAATTTAATCATCACCTTAGTTTTTAGCAATGAATTTAATCATCACCTTAGTTTCTAACAATGAATTTAATCATCACCTTAGTTTTTAGCAATGAATTTAATCATCACCTTAGTTTTTAACAATGAATTTAATCATCACCTTAGTTTTTAACAATGAATTTAATCATCACCTTAGTTTTTAACAATGAATTTAATCATCACCTTAGTTTTTAACAATGAATTTAATCGTCACCTTAGTTTTTAACAATGAATTTAATCATCACCTTAGTTTTTAACAATGAATTTAATCATCACCTTAGTTTTAACAATGAATTTAATCATAACCTTAGTTTTTAACAATGAATTTAATCATCACCTTAGTTTTTAACAATGAATTTAATCATCACCTTAGTTTTTAGCAATGAATTTAATCATCACCTTAGTTTTTAACAATGAATTTAATCATCACCTTAGTTTTAACAATGAATTTAATCGTAACCTTAGTTTTTAACAATGAATTTAATCATCACCTTAGTTTTTAACAATGAATTTAATCATCACCTTAGTTTTTAGCAATGAATTTAATCATCACCTTAGTTTTTAAAAATGAATTTAATCATCACCGTAGTGTTTAGCAATGAATTTAATCATCACCTTAGTTTCTAGCAATGAATTTAATCGTCACCTTAGTTTTTAGCAATGAATTTAATCATCACCTTAGTTTTTAGCAATGAATTTAATCATCACCTTAGTTTTTAACAATGAATTTAATCATCACCTTAGTTTTTTAACAATGAATTTAATCATCACCATAGTTTTTAGCAATGAATTTAATCATCACCTTAGTTCTTAACAATGAATCTAATCATAACCTTAGTTTTTAACAATGAATTTAATCATCACCTTTGTTTTTAGCAATGAATTTAATCATCACCTTAGTTTTTAGCAATGAATTTAATCATCACCTTAGTTTTTAGCAATGAATTTAATCATCACCTTAGTTTTTAGCAATGAATTTAATCATCACCTTAGTTTTTAGCAATGAATTTAATCATCACCTTAGTTTTTAGCAATGAATTTAATCGTAACCTTAGTTTCTAACAATGAATTTAATCATCACCTTAGTTTTTAGCAATGAATTTAATCATCACCTTAGTTTTTAACAATGAATTTAATCATCACCTTAGTTTTTAACAATGAATTTAATCATCACCTTAGTTTTTAACAATGAATTTAATCATCACCTTAGTTTTTAGCAATGAATTTAATCATCACCTTAGTTTTTAACAATGAATTTAATCATCCCCTTAGTTTTTAGCAATGAATTTAATCATCACCTTAGTTTTTAACAATGAATTTAATCATCACCTTAGTTTTTAGCAATGAATTTAATCATCACCTTAGTTTCTAACAATGAATTTAATCATCACCTTAGTTTTTAGCAATGAATTTAATCATCACCTTAGTTTTTAACAATGAATTTAATCATCACCTTAGTTTTTAACAATGAATTTAATCATCACCTTAGTTTTTAACAATGAATTTAATCATCACCTTAGTTTTTAACAATGAATTTAATCGTCACCTTAGTTTTTAACAATGAATTTAATCATCACCTTAGTTTTTAACAATGAATTTAATCATCACCTTAGTTTTAACAATGAATTTAATCATAACCTTAGTTTTTAACAATGAATTTAATCATCACCTTAGTTTTTAACAATGAATTTAATCGTCACCTTAGTTTTTAGCAATGAATTTAATCATCACCTTAGTTTTTAACAATGAATTTAATCATCACCTTAGTTTTTAACAATGAATTTAATCATCACCCTAATTTGTTAGCAATGAATGTTATTATCACCTTTGTTTTTAACAATGAATTTAATCATCACCTTAGTTTTTAACAATGAATTTAATCATCACCTTAGTTTTTAACAATGAATTTAATCATCACCTTAGTTTTTAACAATGAATTTAATCACCACCTTAGTTTTTAACAATGAATTTAATCATCACCTTAGTTTTTAACAATGAATTTAATCGTCACCTTAGTTTTTAACAATGAATTTAATCATCACCTTAGTTTTTAACAATGAATTTAATCATCACCATAGTTTTAACAATGAATTTAATCATCACCTTAGTTTTTAACAATGAATTTAATCATCACCTTAGTTTTTAACAATGAATTTAATCATCACCTTAGTTTTTAACAATGAATTTAATCATCACCTTAGTTTTTAACAATGAATTTAATCATCACCTTAGTTTTTAACAATGAATTTAATCATCACCTTAGTTTCTAGCAATGAATTTAATCGTCACCTTAGTTTTTAGCAATGAATTTAATCATCACCTTAGTTTTTAGCAATGAATTTAATCATCACCTTAGTTTTTAACAATGAATTTAATCATCACCTAAGTTTTTTAACAATGAATTTAATCATCACCATAGTTTTTAGCAATGAATTTAATCATCACCTTAGTTTTTAGCAATGAATTTAATCATCACCTTAGTTTTTAACAATGAATTTAATCATCACCTTTGCTTTTGCAATGAATTTAATCATCACCTTTGCTTTTGCAATGAATTTAATCATCACCTTTGTTTTTAACAATGAATTTAATCATCACCTAAGTTTTTAACAATGAATTTAATCGTCACCTTAGTTTTCAGCAATGAATTTAATCATCACCTTAGTTTTTAGCAATGAATTTAATCATCACCTTAGTTTTTAACAATGAATTTAATCATCACCTTAGTTTTAACAATGAATTTAATCATCACCTTTGTTTTTTGCAATGAATTTAATCATCACCTTAGTTTTTAACAATGAATTTAATCATCACCTTAGTTTTTAACAATGAATTTAATCATCACCTTAGTTTTTAGCAATGAATTTAATCATCACCTTAGTTTTTAACAATGAATTTAATCATCACCTTAGTTTTTAACAATGAATTTAATCATCACCTTTGTTTTTAACAATGAATTTAATCATCACCTTAGTTTTTAACAATGAATTTAATCATCACCTTAGTTTTTAGCAATGAATTTAATCATCACCTTAGTTTTTAGCAATGAATTTAATCATCATTTTTGTTTTTAACAATGAATTTAATCATCACCTTAGTTTTTAACAATGAATTTAATCATCACCTTAGTTTTTAGCAATGAATTTAATCATCACCTTAGTTTTTAGCAATGAATATAATCATCACCTTAGTTTTTAACAATGAATTTAATCATCACCTTAGTTTTTAACAATGAATATGATCATCACCTTAGTTTTTAACAATGAATTTAATGATCACCTTAGTTTTTAACAATGAATTTAATCATCACCTTAGTTTTTAACAATGAATTTAATCATCACCTTAGTTTTTAACAATGAATTTAATCATCACCTTAGTTTTTAGCAATGAATTTAATCATCACCTTAGTTTTTAACAATGAATTTAATCATCACCTTAGTTTTTAACAATGAATTTAATCATCACCTTTGTTTTTAGCAATGAATTTAATCATCACCTTAGTTTTTAACAATGAATTTAATCATCACCTTAGTTTTTAGCAATGAATTTAATCATCACCTTAGTTTTTAACAATGAATTTAATCATCACCTTAGTTTTTAACAATGAATTTAATCATCACCTTAGTTTTTAACAATGAATTTAATCGTCACCTTAGTTTTTAACAATGAATTTAATCATCACCTTAGTTTTTAACAATGAATTTAATCATCACCTTAGTTTTAACAATGAATTTAATCATCACCTTAGTTTTTAACAATGAATTTAATCATCACCTTAGTTTTTAACAATGAATTTAATCATCACCTTAGCTTTTAGCAATGAATTTAATCATCACCTTAGTTTTTAACAATGAATTTAATCATCACCGTAGTGTTTAGCAATGAATTTAATCATCACCTTAGTTTCTAGCAATGAATTTAATCGTCACCTTAGTTTTTAGCAATGAATTTAATCATCACCTTAGTTTTTAGCAATGAATTTAATCATCACCTTAGTTTTTAACAATGAATTTAATCATCACCTTAGTTTTTTAACAATGAATTTAATCATCACCATAGTTTTTAGCAATGAATTTAATCATCACCTTAGTTCTTAACAATGAATCTAATCATAACCTTAGTTTTTTGCAATGAATTTAATCATCACCTTTGTTTTTAGCAATGAATTTAATCATCACCTTAGTTTTTAGCAATGAATTTAATCATCACCTTAGTTTTTAGCAATGAATTTAATCATCACCTTAGTTTTTAGCAATGAATTTAATCATCACCTTAGTTTTTAGCAATGAATTTAATCATCACCTTAGTTTTTAACAATGAATTTAATCGTAACCTTAGTTTTTAACAATGAATTTAATCATCACCTTAGTTTTTTGCAATGAATTTAATCATCACCTTAGTTTTTAACAATGAATTTAATCATCACCTTAGTTTTTTGCAATGAATTTAATCATCACCTTAGTTTTTAACAATGAATTTAATCATCACCTTAGTTTTTAACAATGAATTTAATCATCACCATAGTTTTTAGCAATGAATTTAATCATCACCTTAGTTTTTAACAATGAATTTAATCATCACCTTAGTTTTTAACAATGAATTTAATCATCACCATAGTTTTTAGCAATGAATTTAATCATCACCTTTGTTTTTAACAATGAATTTAATCATCACCTTAGTTTTTAACAATGAATTTAATCATCACCTTTGTTTTTAACAATGAATTTAATCATCACCTTAGTTTTTAACAATGAATTTAATCATCACCTTAGTTTTTAGCAATGAATTTAATCATCACCTTAGTTTTTAGCAATGAATTTAATCATCACCTTTGTTTTTAACAATGAATTTAATCATCACCTTAGTTTTTAACAATGAATTTAATCATCACCTTAGTTTTTAGCAATGAATTTAATCATCACCTTAGTTTTTAGCAATGAATATAATCATCACCTTAGTTTTTAACAATGAATTTAATCATCACCTTAGTTTTTAACAATGAATTTAATCATCACCTTAGTTTTTAACAATGAATTTAATCATCACCTTAGTTTTTAGCAATGAATTTAATCATCACCTTAGTTTTTAACAATGAATTTAATCATCACCTTAGTTTTTAGCAATGAATTTAATCATCACCCTAATTTGTTAGCAATGAATGTTATTATTACCTTTGTTTTTAACAATGAATTTAATCATCACCTTAGTTTTTAACAATGAATTTAATCATCACCTTAGTTTTTAACAATGAATTTAATCATCACCTTAGTTTTTAACAATGAATTTAATCATCACCTTAGTTTTTAACAATGAATTTAATCATCACCTTAGTTTTTAACAATGAATTTAATAGTCACCTTAGTTTTTAACAATGAATTTAATCATCACCTTAGTTTTTAACAATGAATTTAATCATCACCTTAGTTTTAACAATGAATTTAATCATCACCTTAGTTTTTAACAATGAATTTAATCATCACCTTAGTTTTTAACAATGAATTTAATCATCACCTTAGTTTTTAACAATGAATTTAATCATCACCTTAGTTTTTAACAATGAATTTAATCATCACCTTAGTTTTTAACAATGAATTTAATCATCACCTTAGTTTCTAGCAATGAATTTAATCGTCACCTTAGTTTTTAGCAATGAATTTAATCATCACCTTAGTTTTTAGCAATGAATTTAATCATCACCTTAGTTTTTAACAATGAATTTAATCATCACCTAAGTTTTTTAACAATGAATTTAATCATCACCATAGTTTTTAGCAATGAATTTAATCATCACCTTAGTTTTTAGCAATGAATTTAATCATCACCTTAGTATTTAACAATGAATTTAATCATCACCTTAGTTTTTAACAATGAATTTAATCATCACCTTTGTTTTTTGCAATGAATTTAATCATCACCTTAGTTTTTAACAATGAATTTAATCATCACTTAAGTTTTTTAACAATGAATTTAATCGTCACCTTTGTTTTCAGCAATGAATTTAATCATCACCTTAGTTTTTAGCAATGAATTTAATCATCACCTTAGCTTTTAACAATGAATTTAATCATCACCTTAGTTTTTAACAATGAATTTAATCATCACCTTTGTTTTTTGCAATGAATTTAATCATCACCTTAGTTTTTAACAATGAATTTAATCATCACCTTAGTTTTTAACAATGAATTTAATCATCACCTTAGTTTTTAGCAATGAATTTAATCATCACCTTAGTTTTTAACAATGAATTTATTCATCACCTTAGTTTTTAACAATGAATTTAATCATCACCTTTGTTTTTAACAATGAATTTAATCATCACCTTAGTTTTTAACAATGAATTTAATCATCACCTTAGTTTTTAGCAATGAATTTAATCATCACCTTAGTTTTTAGCAATGAATTTAATCATCACCTTTGTTTTTAACAATGAATTTAATCATCACCTTAGTTTTTAACAATGAATTTAATCATCACCTTAGTTTTTAACAATGAATTTAATCATCACCTTAGTTTTTAGCAATGAATATAATCATCACCTTAGTTTTTAACAATGAATTTAATCATCACCTTAGTTTTTAACAATGAATTTAATCATCACCTTAGTTTTTAACAATGAATTTAATCATCACCTTAGTTTTTAGCAATGAATTTAATCATCACCTTAGTTTTTAACAATGAATTTAATCATCACCTTAGTTTTTAGCAATGAATTTAATCATCACTCTAATTTGTTAGCAATGAATTTAATCATCACCTTTGTTTTTAACAATGAATTTAATCATCACCTTAGTTTTTAACAATGAATTTAATCATCACCTTAGTTTTTAGCAATGAATATAATCATCACCTTAGTTTTTAGCAATGAATTTAATCATCACCTTAGTTTTTAACAATGAATTTAATCATCACCTTAGTTTTTAACAATGAATTTAATCATCACCTTAGTTTTTAACAATGAATTTAATCATCACCTTAGTTTTTAGCAATGAATTTAATCATCACCTTAGTTTTTAACAATGGATTTAATCATCACCTTAGTTTCTAACAATGAATTTAATCATCACCTTAGTTTTTTGCAATGAATTTAATCATCACCTTAGTTTTTAACAATGAATTTAATCATCACCTTAGTTTTTAACAATGAATTTAATCATCACCATAGTTTTTAGCAATGAATTTAATCATCACCTTAGTTTTTAGCAATGAATTTAATCATCACCTTGGTTTTTAACAATGAATTTAATCATCACCTTAGTTTTTAGCAATGAATTTAATCATCACCTTAGTTTTTAACAATGAATATAATCATCACCTTAGTTTTTAACAATGAATTTAATCATCACCTTAGTTTTTAACAATGAATTTAATCGTCACCATAGTTTTTAACAATGAATTTAATCATCACCTTAGTTTTTAGCAATGAATTTAATCATCACCTTAGTTTTTAGCAATGAATTTAATCATCACCTTAGTTTTTAACAATGAATTTAATCATCACCTTAGTTTTTAACAATGAATTTAATCATCACCTTAGTTTTTAACAATGAATTTAATCATCACCTTAGTTATTAGCAATGAATTTAATCGTCACCTTAGTTTTTAGCAATGAATTTAATCATCACCTTAGTTTTTAACAATGAATTTAATCATCACCTTAGTTTTTAACAATGAATTTAATCATCACCTTAGTTTTTAACAATGAATATGATCATCACCTTAGTGATTAACAATGAATTTAATCATCACCTTAGTTTTTAACAATGAATTTAATCATCGCCTTAGTTTTTAACAATGAATTTAATCGTCACCTTAGTGTTTAGCAATGAATTTAATCATCACCTTAGTTTTTAACAATGAATTTAATCATCACCTTAGTTTTTAACAATGAATTTAATCATCACCTTAGTTTTTAACAATGAATTTAATCATCACCTTAGTTTTTAACAATGAATTTAATCATCACCTTAGTTTTTAAAAATGAATTTAATCATCACCTTAGTTTTTAACAATGAATTTAATCATCACCTTAGTTTGTAGCAATGAATTTAATCATCACCTTAGTTTTTAACAATGAATTTAATCATCACCTTAGTTTTTAACAATGAATTTAATCATCACCTTAGTTTTTAACAATGAATTTAATCATCACCTTAGTTTTTAACAATGAATTTAATCATCACCTTAGTTTTTAACAATGAATTTAATCATCACCTTAGTTTTTAGCAATGAATTTAATCATCACCTTAGTTTTTAACAATGAATTTAATCATCACCTTAGTTTTTAACAATGAATTTAATCATCACCTTAGTTTTTAACAATGAATTTAATCATCACCTTAGTTTTTAGAAATGAATTTAATCATCACCTTAGTTTTTAACAATGAATTTAATCATCACCTTAGTTTTTAAGAATGAATTTAATCATCACCTTAGTTTTTAGCAATGAATTTAATCATCACCTTAGTTTTTAACAATGAATTTATTCATCACCTTAGTTTTTAGCCATGAATTTAATCATCACCTTAGTTTTTAACAATGAATTTAATCATCACCTTAGTTTTTAGCAATGAATTTAATCATCACCCTAATTTGTTAGCAATGAATGTTATTATCACCTTTGTTTTTAACAATGAATTTAATCATCACCTTAGTTTTTAACAATGAATTTAATCATCACCTTAGTTTTTAACAATGAATTTAATCATCACCTTAGTTTTAACAATGAATTTAATCACCACCTTAGTTTTTAACAATGAATTTAATCATCACCTTAGTTTTTAACAATGAATTTAATCGTCACCTTAGTTTTTAACAATGAATTTAATCATCACCTTAGTTTTTAACAATGAATTTAATCATCACCTTAGTTTTAACAATGAATTTAATCATCACCTTAGTTTTTAACAATGAATTTAATCATCACCTTAGTTTTTAACAATGAATTTAATCATCACCTTAGTTTTTAACAATGAATTTAATCATCACCTTAGTTTTTAACAATGAATTTAATCATCACCTTAGTTTTTAACAATGAATTTAATCATCACCTTAGTTTCTAGCAATGAATTTAATCGTCACCTTAGTTTTTAGCAATGAATTTAATCATCACCTTAGTTTTTAGCAATGAATTTAATCATCACCTTAGTTTTTAACAATGAATTTAATCATCACCTAAGTTTTTTAACAATGAATTTAATCATCACCATAGTTTTTAGCAATGAATTTAATCATCACCTTAGTTTTTAACAATGAATTTAATCATCACCTTTGCTTTTGCAATGAATTTAATCATCACCTTAGTTTTTAACAATGAATTTAATCATCACCTAAGTTTTTTAACAATGAATTTAATCGTCACCTTAGTTTTCAGCAATGAATTTAATCATCACCTTAGTTTTTAGCAATGAATTTAATCATCACCTTAGTTTTTAACAATGAATTTAATCATCACCTTAGTTTTTAACAATGAATTTAATCATCACCTTTGTTTTTTGCAATGAATTTAATCATCACCTTAGTTTTTAACAATGAATTTAATCATCACCTTAGTTTTTAACAATGAATTTAATCATCACCTTAGTTTTTAGCAATGAATTTAATCATCACCTTAGTTTTTAACAATGAATTTAATCATCACCTTAGTTTTTAACAATGAATTTAATCATCACCTTTGTTTTTAACAATGAATTTAATCATCACCTTAGTTTTTAACAATGAATTTAATCATCACCTTAGTTTTTAGCAATGAATTTAATCATCACCTTAGTTTTTAGCAATGAATTTAATCATCACCTTTGTTTTTAACAATGAATTTAATCATCACCTTAGTTTTTAACAATGAATTTAATCATCACCTTAGTTTTTAGCAATGAATTTAATCATCACCTTAGTTTTTAGCAATGAATATAATCATCACCTTAGTTTTTAACAATGAATTTAATCATCACCTTAGTTTTTAACAATGAATATGATCATCACCTTAGTTTTTAACAATGAATTTAATGATCACCTTAGTTTTTAACAATGAATTTAATCATCACCTTAGTTTTTAACAATGAATTTAATCATCCCCTTAGTTTTTAGGAATGAATTTAATCATCACCTTAGTTTTTAACAATGAATTTAATCATCACCTTAGTTTTTAGCAATGAATTTAATCATCACCTTAGTTTCTAACAATGAATTTAATCATCACCTTAGTTTTTAGCAATGAATTTAATCATCACCTTAGTTTTTAGCAATGAATTTAATCATCACCTTAGTTTTTAACAATGAATTTAATCATCACCTTAGTTTTTAACAATGATTTTAATCATCACCTTACTTTTTAACAATGAATTTAATCGTCACCTTAGTTTTTAACAATGAATTTAATCATCACCTTAGTTTTTAACAATGAATTTAATCATCACCTTAGTTTTAACAATGAATTTAATCATCACCTTAGTTTTTAACAATGAATTTAATCATCACCTTAGTTTTTAACAATGAATTTAATCATCACCTTAGTTTTTAGCAATGAATTTAATCATCACCTTAGTTTTTAACAATGAATTTAATCATCACCGTAGTGTTTAGCAATGAATTTAATCATCACCTTAGTTTCTAGCAATGAATTTAATCGTCACCTTAGTTTTTAGCAATGAATTTAATCATCACCTTAGTTTTTAGCAATGAATTTAATCATCACCTTAGTTTTTAACAATGAATTTAATCATCACCTTAGTTCTTAACAATGAATCTAATCATAACCTTAGTTTTTTGCAATGAATTTAATCATCACCTTTGTTTTTAGCAATGAATTTAATCATCACCTTAGTTTTTAGCAATGAATTTAATCATCACCTTAGTTTTTAGCAATGAATTTAATCATCACCTTAGTTTTTAGCTATGAATTTAATCATCACCTTAGTTTTTAGCAATGAATTTAATCATCACCTTAGTTTTTAACAATGAATTTAATCATCACCTTAGTTTTTAACAATGAATTTAATCATCACCTTAGTTTTTTGCAATGAATTTAATCATCACCTTAGTTTTTAACAATGAATTTAATCATCACCTTAGTTTTTTGCAATGAATTTAATCATCACCTTAGTTTTTAGCAATGAATTTAATCATCACCTTAGTTTTTAGCAATGAATTTAATCATCACCTTAGTTTTTAGCAATGAATTTAATCATCACCTTAGTTTTTAACAATGAATTTAATCATCACCTTAGTTTTTAACAATGAATTTAATCATCACCTTAGTTTTTAGCAATGAATTTAATCATCACCTTAGTTTTTAGCAATGAATATAATCATCACCTTAGTTTTTAACAATGAATTTAATCATCACCTTAGTTTTTAACAATGAATTTAATCATCACCTTAGTTTTTAACAATGAATTTAATCA
The DNA here is from genome assembly GCA_959347315.1 of Bimastos eiseni. Lineage (NCBI taxonomy): Eukaryota > Metazoa > Annelida > Clitellata > Crassiclitellata > Lumbricidae > Bimastos > Bimastos eiseni. The sequence continues at coordinate 18,575,528 of OY365807.1, forward strand.
TCACCTTAGTTTTTAGCAATGAATTTAATCATCACCTTAGTTTTTAACAATGAATCTAATCATCACCTTAGTTTTTAGCAATGAATTTAATCATCACCCTAATTTGTTAGCAATGAATGTTATTATCACCTTTGTTTTTAACAATGAATTTAATCATCACCTTAGTTTTTAACAATGAATTTAATCATCACCTTAGTTTTTAACAATGAATTTAATCATCACCTTAGTTTTTAACAATGAATTTAATCATCACCTTAGTTTTTAACAATGAATTTAATCATCACCTTAGTTTTTAACAATGAATTTAATCGTCACCTTAGTTTTTAACAATGAATTTAATCATCACCTTAGTTTTTAACAATGAATTTAATCATCACCTTAGTTTTAACAATGAATTTAATCATCACCTTAGTTTTTAACAATGAATTTAATCATCACCTTAGTTTTTAACAATGAATTTAATCATCACCTTAGTTTTTAACAATGAATTTAATCATCACCTTAGTTTTTAACAATGAATTTAATCATCACCTTAGTTTTTAACAATGAATTTAATCATCACCTTAGTTTCTAGCAATGAATTTAATCGTCACCTTAGTTTTTAGCAATGAATTTAATCATCACCTTAGTTTTTAGCAATGAATTTAATCATCACCTTAGTTTTTAACAATGAATTTAATCATCACCTAAGTTTTTTAACAATGAATTTAATCATCACCATAGTTTTTAGCAATGAATTTAATCATCACCTTAGTTTTTAGCAATGAATTTAATCATCACCTTAGTTTTTAACAATGAATTTAATCATCACCTTAGTTTTTAACAATGAATTTAATCATCACCTTTGTTTTTTGCAATGAATTTAATCATCACCTTAGTTTTTAACAATGAATTTAATCATCACCTAAGTTTTTTAACAATGAATTTAATCGTCACCTTTGTTTTCAGCAATGAATTTAATCATCACCTTAGTTTTTAGCAATGAATTTAATCATCACCTTAGTTTTTAACAATGAATTTAATCATCACCTTAGTTTTTAACAATGAATTTAATCATCACCTTTGTTTTTTGCAATTAATTTAATCATCACCTTAGTTTTTAACAATGAATTTAATCATCACCTTAGTTTTTAACAATGAATTTAATCATCACCTTAGTTTTTAGCAATGAATTTATTCATCACCTTAGTTTTTAACAATGAATTTAATCATCACCTTAGTTTTTAACAATGAATTTAATCATCACCTTTGTTTTTAACAATGAATTTAATCATCACCTTAGTTTTTAACAATGAATTTAATCATCACCTTAGTTTTTAGCAATGAATTTAATCATCACCTTAGTTTTTAGCAATGAATTTAATCATCACCTTTGTTTTTAACAATGAATTTAATCATCACCTTAGTTTTTAACAATGAATTTAATCATCACCTTAGTTTTTAGCAATGAATTTAATCATCACCTTAGTTTTTAGCAATGAATATAATCATCACCTTAGTTTTTAACAATGAATTTAATCATCACCTTAGTTTTTAACAATGAATTTAATCATCACCTTAGTTTTTAACAATGAATATAATCATCACCTTAGTTTTTAGCAATGAATTTAATCATCACCTTAGTTTTTAACAATGAATTTAATCATCACCTTAGTTTTTAGCAATGAATTTAATCATCACCCTAATTTGTTAGCAATGAATTTAATCATCACCTTTGTTTTTAACAATGAATTTAATCATCACCTTAGTTTTTAACAATGAATTTAATCATCACCTTAGTTTTTAGCAATGAATTTAATCATCACCTTAGTTTTTAGCAATGAATATAATCATCACCTTAGTTTTTAGCAATGAATTTAATCATCACCTTAGTTTTTAACAATGAATTTAATCGTCACCTTAGTTTTTAACAATGAATTTAATCATCACCTTAGTTTTTAACAATGAATTTAATCATCACCTTAGTTTTTAGCAATGAATTTAATCATCACCTTAGTTTTTAACAATGGATTTAATCATCACCTTAGTTTCTAACAATGAATTTAATCATCACCTTAGTTTTTTGCAATGAATTTAATCATCACCTTAGTTTTTAACAATGAATTTAATCATCACCTTAGTTTTTAACAATGAATTTAATCATCACCATAGTTTTTAGCAATGAATTTAATCATCACCTTAGTTTTTAGCAATGAATTTAATCATCACCTTGGTTTTTAACAATGAATTTAATCATCACCATAGTTTTTAGCAATGAATTTAATCATCACCTTAGTTTTTAACAATGAATATAATCATCACCTTAGTTTTTAACAATGAATTTAATCATCACCTTAGTTTTTAACAATGAATTTAATCGTCACCTTAGTTTTTAACAATGAATTTAATCATCACCTTAGTTTTTAGCAATGAATTTAATCATCACCTTAGTTTTTAGCAATGAATTTAATCATCACCTTAGTTTTTAACAATGAATTTAATCATCACCTTAGTTTTTAACAATGAATTTAATCATCACCTTAGTTTTTAACAATGAATTTAATCATCACCTTAGTTATTAACAATGAATTTAATCGTCACCTTAGTTTTTAGCAATGAATTTAATCATCACCTTAGTTTTTAACAATGAATTTAATCATCACCTTAGTTTTTAACAATGAATTTAATCATCACCTTAGTTTTTAACAATGAATATGATCATCACCTTAGTGATTAACAATGAATTTAATCATCACCTTAGTTTTTAACAATGAATTTAATCATCGCCTTAGTTTTTAACAATGAATTTAATCGTCACCTTAGTGTTTAGCAATGAATTTAATCATCACCTTAGTTTTTAACAATGAATTTAATCATCACCTTAGTTTTTAACAATGAATTTAATTATCACCTTAGTTTTTAACAATGAATTTAATCATCACCTTAGTTTTTAACAATGAATTTAATCATCACCTTAGTTTTTAAAAATGAATTTAATCATCACCTTAGTTTTTAACAATGAATTTAATCATCACCTTAGTTTGTAGCAATGAATTTAATCATCACCTTAGTTTTTAGCAATGAATTTAATCATCACCTTAGTTTTTAGCTATGAATTTAATCATCACCTTAGTTTTTAGCAATGAATTTAATCATCACCTTAGTTTTTAACAATGAATTTAATCATCACCTTAGTTTTTAACAATGAATTTAATCATCACCTTAGTTTTTTGCAATGAATTTAATCATCACCTTAGTTTTTAACAATGAATTTAATCATCACCTTAGTTTTTAAAAATGAATTTAATCATCACCTTAGTTTTTAACAATGAATTTAATCATCACCTTAGTTTGTAGCAATGAATTTAATCATCACCTTAGTTTTTAGCAATGAATTTAATCATCACCTTAGTTTTTAACAATGAATTTAATCATCACCTTAGTTTTTAACAATGAATTTAATCATCACCTTTGTTTTTAACAATGAATTTAATCATCACCTTAGTTTTTAACAATGAATTTAATCATCACCTTAGTTTTTAGCAATGAATTTAATCATCACCTTAGTTTTTAGCAATGAATTTAATCATCACCTTTGTTTTTAACAATGAATTTAATCATCACCTTAGTTTTTAACAATGAATTTAATCATCACCTTAGTTTTTAGCAATGAATTTAATCATCACCTTAGTTTTTAGCAATGAATATAATCATCACCTTAGTTTTTAACAATGAATTTAATCATCACCTTAGTTTTTAACAATGAATTTAATCATCACCTTAGTTTTTAACAATGAATATAATCATCACCTTAGTTTTTAGCAATGAATTTAATCATCACCTTAGTTTTTAACAATGAATTTAATCATCACCTTAGTTTTTAGCAATGAATTTAATCATCACCCTAATTTGTTAGCAATGAATTTAATCATCACCTTTGTTTTTAACAATGAATTTAATCATCACCTTAGTTTTTAACAATGAATTTAATCATCACCTTAGTTTTTAGCAATGAATTTAATCATCACCTTAGTTTTTAGCAATGAATATAATCATCACCTTAGTTTTTAGCAATGAATTTAATCATCACCTTAGTTTTTAACAATGAATTTAATCGTCACCTTAGTTTTTAACAATGAATTTAATCATCACCTTAGTTTTTAACAATGAATTTAATCATCACCTTAGTTTTTAGCAATGAATTTAATCATCACCTTAGTTTTTAACAATGGATTTAATCATCACCTTAGTTTCTAACAATGAATTTAATCATCACCTTAGTTTTTTGCAATGAATTTAATCATCACCTTAGTTTTTAACAATGAATTTAATCATCACCTTAGTTTTTAACAATGAATTTAATCATCACCATAGTTTTTAGCAATGAATTTAATCATCACCTTAGTTTTTAGCAATGAATTTAATCATCACCTTGGTTTTTAACAATGAATTTAATCATCACCATAGTTTTTAGCAATGAATTTAATCATCACCTTAGTTTTTAACAATGAATATAATCATCACCTTAGTTTTTAACAATGAATTTAATCATCACCTTAGTTTTTAACAATGAATTTAATCGTCACCATAGTTTTTAACAATGAATTTAATCATCACCTTAGTTTTTAGCAATGAATTTAATCATCACCTTAGTTTTTAGCAATGAATTTAATCATCACCTTAGTTTTTAACAATGAATTTAATCATCACCTTAGTTTTTAACAATGAATTTAATCATCACCTTAGTTTTTAACAATGAATTTAATCATCACCTTAGTTATTAACAATGAATTTAATCGTCACCTTAGTTTTTAGCAATGAATTTAATCATCACCTTAGTTTTTAACAATGAATTTAATCATCACCTTAGTTTTTAACAATGAATTTAATCATCACCTTAGTTTTTAACAATGAATATGATCATCACCTTAGTGATTAACAATGAATTTAATCATCACCTTAGTTTTTAACAATGAATTTAATCATCGCCTTAGTTTTTAACAATGAATTTAATCGTCACCTTAGTGTTTAGCAATGAATTTAATCATCACCTTAGTTTTTAACAATGAATTTAATCATCACCTTAGTTTTTAACAATGAATTTAATTATCACCTTAGTTTTTAACAATGAATTTAATCATCACCTTAGTTTTTAACAATGAATTTAATCATCACCTTAGTTTTTAAAAATGAATTTAATCATCACCTTAGTTTTTAACAATGAATTTAATCATCACCTTAGTTTGTAGCAATGAATTTAATCATCACCTTAGTTTTTAGCAATGAATTTAATCATCACCTTAGTTTTTAGCTATGAATTTAATCATCACCTTAGTTTTTAGCAATGAATTTAATCATCACCTTAGTTTTTAACAATGAATTTAATCATCACCTTAGTTTTTAACAATGAATTTAATCATCACCTTTGTTTTTTGCAATGAATTTAATCATCACCTTAGTTTTTAACAATGAATTTAATCATCACCTTAGTTTTTAACAATGAATTTAATCGTCACCTTAGTTTTCAGCAATGAATTTAATCATCACCTTAGTTTTTAGCAATGAATTTAATCATCACCTTAGTTTTTAACAATGAATTTAATCATCACCTTAGTTTTTAACAATGAATTTAATCATCACCTTTGTTTTTTGCAATGAATTTAATCATCACCTTAGTTTTTAGCAATGAATTTAATCATCACCTTAGTTTTTAGCTATGAATTTAATCATCACCTTAGTTTTTAGCAATGAATTTAATCATCACCTTAGTTTTTAACAATGAATTTAATCATCACCTTAGTTTTTAACAATGAATTTAATCATCACCTTAGTTTTTTGCAATGAATTTAATCATCACCTTAGTTTTTAACAATGAATTTAATCATCACCTTAGTTTTTAGCAATGAATTTAATCATCACCTTAGTTTTTAACAATGAATTTAATTGTCACCTTAGTTTTTAACAATGAATTTAATCATCACCTTAGTTTTTAACAATGAATTTAATCATCGCCTTAGTTTTTAACAATGAATTTAATCGTCACCTTAGTGTTTAGCAATGAATTTAATCATCACCTTAGTTTTTAACAATGAATTTAATCATCACCTTAGTTTTTAACAATGAATTTAATCATCACCTTAGTTTTTACCAATGAATTTAATCATCACCTTAGTTTTTAGAAATGAATTTAATCATCACCTTAGTTTTTAAGAATGAATTTAATCATCACCTTAGTTTTTAGCAATGAATTTAATCATCACCTTAGTTTTTAACAATGAATTTATTCATCACCTTAGTTTTTAACAATGAATTTAATCATCACCGTAGTTTTTAGCAATGAATTTAATCATCACCTTAGTTTTTGGCAATGAATTTAATCGTCACCTTAGTGTTTAGCAATGAATTTAATCATCACCTTAGTTTTTAACAATGAATTTAATCATCACCTTAGTTTTTAACAATGAATATGATCATCACCTTAGTTTCTAACAATGAATTTAATCATCACCTTAGTTTTTAACAATGAATTTAATCATGGCCTTAGTTTTTAACAATGAATTTAATCATCACCTTAGTTTTTAGCAATGAATTTGATCATCACCTTAGTTTTTAACAATGAATTTAATCATCACCTTAGTTTTTAGCAATGAATTTAATCATCACCTTAGTTTTTAACAATGAATTTAATCGTCACATTAGTTTTTAACAATGAATTTAATCATCACCTTAGTTTTTAACAATGAATTTAATCATCACCTTAGTTTTTAGAAATGAATTTAATCATCACTTTAGTTTTTAGCAATGAATTTAATCATCACCTTAGTTTTTAACAATGAATTTAATCATCACCTTAGTTTTTAACAATGAATTTAATCATCACCTTAGTTTTTAGCAATGAATTTAATCATCACCTTAGTTTTTAGCAATGAATTTAATCATCACCTTAGTTTTTAACAATGAATTTAATCATCACCTTAGTTTTTAACAATGAATTTAATCATCACCTTAGTTTTTAACAATGAATTTAATCATCACCTTAGTTTTTAGCAATGAATTTAATCATCACCTTAGTTTTTAACAATGAATTTAATCATCACCTTAGTTTTTAACAATGAATTTAATCATCACCTTAGTTTTTAACAATGAATATAATCATCACCTTAGTTTTTAACAATGAATTTAATCATCACCTTAGTTTTTAACAATGAATTTAATCATCACCTTAGTTTTTAACAATGAATTTAATCATCACCTTAGTTTTTAACAATGAATTTAATCATCACCTTAGTTTTTAACAATGAATATAATCATCACCTTAGTTTTTAACAATGAATTTAATCATCACCTTAGTTTTTAGCAATGAATTTAATCATCACCTTAGTTTTTAACAATGAATTTATTCATCACCTTAGTTTTTAACAATGAATATAATCATCACCTTAGTTTTTAACAATGAATTTAATCATCACCTTAGTTTTTAACAATGAATTTAATCGTCACCTTAGTTTTTAGCAATGAATTTAATCATCACCTTAGTTTTTAACAATGAATTTAATCATCACCTTAGTTTTTAACAATGAATTTAATCGTCACCGTAGTTTTTAGCAATGAATTTAATCATCACATTAGTTTTTAGCAATGAATTTAATCATCACCTTTGTTTTTAACAATGAATTTAATTGTCACCTTAGTTTTTAACAATGAATTTAATCATCACCTTAGTTTTTAACAATGAATTTAATCATCACCTTAGTTTTTAACAATGAATTTAATCATCACCTTAGTTTTTAGCAATGAATTTAATCATCACCTTAGTTTTTAACAATGAATTTAATCATCACCTTAGTATTTACCAATGAAATTAATCATCACCTTAGTTGTTAACAATGAATTTAATCATAACCTTTGTTTTTAACAATGAATTTAATCATCACCTTAGTTTTTAACAATGAATTTAATCATCACCTTAGTTTTTAACAATGAATTTAATCATCACCTTGGTTTTTAACAATGAATTTAATCATCACCTTAGTTTTTAGCAATGAATTTAATCATCACCTTAGTTTTTAACAATGAATTTAATCATCACCTTAGTTTTTAACAAGGAATTTAATCATCCCCTTAGTTTTTAGCAATGAATTTAATCATCACCTTAGTTTTTAACAATGAATTTAATCATCACCTTAGTTTTTAGCAATGAATTTAATCATCACCTTAGTTTTTAACAATGAATTTAATCATCACCTTAGTTTTTAACAATGAATTTAATCATCACCTTAGTTTTTGGCAATGAATTTAATCGTCACCTTAGTTTTTAGCAATGAATTTAATCATGGCCTTAGTTTTTAGCAATGAATTTAATCATCACCTTAGTTTTTAACAATGAATGTAATCATCACCTTAGTTTTTAACCATGAATTTAATCATCACCTTAGTTTTTAACAATGAATTTAATCATCACCTTAGTTTTTAACAATGAATTTAATCATCACCTTAGTTTTTAACAATGAATTTAATCATCACCTTAGTTTTTAACAATGAATTTAATCATCACCGTAGTTTTTAACAATGAATTTAATCATCACCTTAGTTTTTAGCAATGAATTAAATCATCACCTTAGTTTTTAACAATGAATTTAATCAACACCTTAGTTTTTAACAATGAATTTAATCATCACCTTAGTGTTTAGCAATGAATTTAATCGTCACCTTAGTTTTCACCAATGAATTTAATCATCACCTTAGTTTTTAACAATGAATTTAATCATCACCTTAGTTTTTGGCAATGAATTTAATCATCACCTTAGTTTTTAACAATGAATTTAATCATCACCTTAGTTTTTAGCAATGAATTTAATCGTCACCTTAGTTTTTAGCAATGAATTTAATCATCACCTTAGTTTTTAACAATGAATTTAATCATCACCTTAGTTTTTAGCAATGAATTTAATCATCACCTTAGTTTTTAACAATGAATTTAATCATCACCTTAGTTTTTAACAATGAATTTAATCATCACCTTAGTTTTTAACAATGAATTTAATCATCACCTTGGTTTTTAACAATGAATTTAATCATCACCTTAGTTTTTAGCAATGAATTTAATCATCACCTTAGTTTTTAACAATGAATTTAATCATCACCTTAGTTTTTAACAATGAATTTAATCATCACCTTAGTTTTTAGCAATGAATTTAATCATCACCTTAGTTTTTAACAATGAATTTAATCATCACCTTAGTTTTTAGCAATGAATTTAATCATCACCTTAGTTTTTAACAATGAATTTAATCATCACCTTAGTTTTTAGCAATGAATTTAATCATCACCTTAGTTTTTGGCAATGAATTTAATCGTCACCTTAGTTTTTAGCAATGAATTTAATCATGGCCTTAGTTTTTAGCAATGAATTTAATCATCACCTTAGTTTTTAACAATGAATGTAATCATCACCTTAGTTTTTAACCATGAATTTAATCATCACCTTAGTTTTTAACAATGAATTTAATCATCACCTTAGTTTTTAACAATGAATTTAATCATCACCTTAGTTTTTAACAATGAATTTAATCATCACCTTAGTTTTTAACAATGAATTTAATCATCACCGTAGTTTTTAACAATGAATTTAATCATCACCTTAGTTTTTAGCAATGAATTAAATCATCACCTTAGTTTTTAACAATGAATTTAATCAACACCTTAGTTTTTAACAATGAATTTAATCATCACCTTAGTTTTTAGCAATGAATTTAATCGTCACCTTAGTTTTTAGCAATGAATTTAATCATCACCTTAGTTTTTAACAATGAATTTAATCATCACCTTAGTTTTTAGCAATGAATTTAATCATCACCTTAGTTTTTAACAATGAATTTAATCATCACCTTAGTTTTTAACAATGAATTTAATCATCACCTTAGTTTTTAACAATGAATTTAATCATCACCTTAGTTTTTAACAATGAATTTAATCATCACTTTAGTTTTTAACAATGAATTTAATCATCGCCTTAGTTTTTAACAATGAATTTAATCATCACCTTAGTTTTTAGCAATGAATTTAATCATCACCTTAGTTTTTAACAATGAATTTAATCATCACCTTAGTTTTTAACAATGAATTTAATCATCACCTTAGTTTTTAACAATGAATTTAATCATCACCTTAGTTTTTAACAATGAATTTAATCATCACTTTAGTTTTTAACAATGAATTTAATCATCACCTTAGTTTTTAACAATGAATTTAATCATCACCTTAGTTTTTAACAATGAATTTAATCATCACCTTAGTTTTTAGCAATGAATTTAATCATCACCTTAGTTTTTAACAATGAATTAAATCATCACCTTAGTTTTTAGCAATGAATATAATCATCACCTTAGTTTTTAACAATGAATTTAATCATCACCTTAGTTTTTAGCAATGAATTTAATCATCACCTTTGTTTTTAACAATGAATTTAATCATCACCTTAGTTTTTAACAATGAATTTAATCATCACCTTAGTTTTTAGCAATGAATTTAATCATCACCTTAGTTTTTAGAAATGAATTTAATCATCACTTTAGTTTTTAACAATGAATTTAATCATCACCTTAGTTTTTAACAATGAATTTAATCATCACCTTAGTTTTTAGCAATGAATTTAATCATCACCTTAGTTTTTAACAATGAATTAAATCATCACCTTAGTTTTTAACAATGAATATAATCATCACCTTAGTTTTTAACAATGAATTTAATCATCACCTTAGTTTTTAACAATGAAATTAATCGTCGCCTTAGTTTTTAACAATGAATTTAATCATCACCTTAGTTTTTAACAATGAATTTAATCGTCACCTTAGTTTTTAACAATGAATTTAATCATCACCTTAGTTTTTAACAATGAATTTAATCATCACCTTAGTTTTTAACAATGAATTTAATCATCACCTTAGTTTTTAGCAATGAATTTAATCATCACCTTAGTTTTTAGCAATGAATTTAATCATCACCTTAGTTTTTAACAATGAATTTAATCATCACCTTAGTTTTTAACAATGAATATGATCATCACCTTAGTTTTTAACAATGAATTTAATCATCACCTTAGTTTTTAACAATGAATTTAATCATCACCTTAGTTTTTAGCAATGAATTTAATCATCACCTTAGTTTTTAACAATGAATTTAATCATCACCTTAGTTTTTAGCAATGAATTTAATCGTCACCTTAGTTTTTAACAATGAATTTAATCATCACCTTAGTTTTTAACAATGAATTTAATCATCACCTTAGTTTTTAACAATGAATTTAATCATCACCTTAGTTTTTAACAATGAATTTAATCATCACCTTAGTATTTACCAATGAATTTAATCATCACCTTAGTTGTTAACAATGAATTTAATCATCACCTTGGTTTTTGACAATGAATTTAATCATCACCTTAGTTTTTAGCAATGAATTTAATCATCACCTTAGTTTTTAACAATGAATTTAATCATCACCTTAGTTTTTAACAATGAATTTAATCATCACCTTAGTTTTTAGAAATGAATTTAATCATCACTTTAGTTTTTAACAATGAATTTAATCGTCACCTTAGTTTTTAACAATGAATTTAATCATCACCTTAGTTTTTAACAATGAATTTAATCATCACCTTAGTTTTTAACAATGAATTTAATCATCACCTTAGTTTTTAACAATGAATTTAATCATCACCTTAGTATTTACCAATGAATTTAATCATCACCTTAGTTGTTAACAATGAATTTAATCATCACCTTGGTTTTTAACAATGAATTTAATCATCACCTTAGTATTTACCAATGAATTTAATCATCACCTTAGTTTTTAACAATGAATTTAATCATCACCTTAGTTTTTAACAATGAATATAATCATCACCTTAGTTTTTAACAATGAATTTAATCATCACCTTAGTTTTTAGCAATGAATTTAATCATCACCTTAGTTTTTAACAATGAATTTAATCATCACCTTAGTTTTTAGCAATGAATTTAATCATCACCTTAGTTTTTAACAATGAATTTAATCATCACCTTAGTTTTTAGCAATGAATTTAATCATCACCTTAGTTTTTAACAATGAATTTAATCATCACCTTAGTTTTTAACAATGAATTTAATCATCACCTTAGTTTTTAACAATGAATTTAATCATCACTTTAGTTTTTAACAATGAATTTAATCATCACCTTAGTTTTTAACAATGAATTTAATCATCACCTTAGTTTTTAGCAATGAATTTAATCATCACCTTAGTTTTTAACAATGAATTAAATCATCACCTTAGTTTTTAACAATGAATATAATCATCACCTTAGTTTTTAACAATGAATTTAATCATCACCTTAGTTTTTAGCAATGAATTTAATCATCACCTTTGTTTTTAACAATGAATTTAATCATCACCTTAGTTTTTAACAATGAATTTAATCATCACCTTAGTTTTTAACAATGAATTTAATCATCACCTTAGTTTTTAGAAATGAATTTAATCATCACTTTAGTTTTTAACAATGAATTTAATCATCACCTTAGTTTTTAACAATGAATTTAATCATCACCTTAGTTTTTAGCAATGAATTTAATCATCACCTTAGTTTTTAACAATGAATTAAATCATCACCTTAGTTTTTAACAATGAATATAATCATCACCTTAGTTTTTAACAATGAATTTAATCATCACCTTAGTTTTTAACAATGAAATTAATCGTCGCCTTAGTTTTTAACAATGAATTTAATCATCACCTTAGTTTTTAACAATGAATTTAATCGTCACCTTAGTTTTTAACAATGAATTTAATCATCACCTTAGTTTTTAACAATGAATTTAATCATCACCTTAGTTTTTAACAATGAATTTAATCATCACCTTAGTTTTTAGCAATGAATTTAATCATCACCTTAGTTTTTAGCAATGAATTTAATCATCACCTTAGTTTTTAACAATGAATTTAATCATCACCTTAGTTTTTAACAATGAATTTAATCATCACCTTAGTTTTTAGCAATGAATTTAATCATCACCTTAGTTTTTAGCAATGAATTTAATCATCACCTTAGTTTTTAACAATGAATTTAATCATCACCTTAGTTTTTAACAATGAATATGATCATCACCTTAGTTTTTAACAATGAATTTAATCATCACCTTAGTTTTTAGCAATGAATTTAATCGTCACCTTAGTTTTTAACAATGAATTTAATCATCACCTTAGTTTTTAACAATGAATTTAATCATCACCTTAGTTTTTAGCAATGAATTTAATCATCACCTTAGTTTTTAACAATGAATTTAATCATCACCTTAGTTTTTAGCAATGAATTTAATCGTCACCTTAGTTTTTAACAATGAATTTAATCATCACCTTAGTTTTTAACAATGAATTTAATCATCACCTTAGTTTTTAACAATGAATTTAATCATCACCTTAGTTTTTAACAATGAATTTAATCATCACCTTAGTATTTACCAATGAATTTAATCATCACCTTAGTTGTTAACAATGAATTTAATCATCACCTTGGTTTTTGACAATGAATTTAATCATCACCTTAGTTTTTAGCAATGAATTTAATCATCACCTTAGTTTTTAACAATGAATTTAATCATCACCTTAGTTTTTAACAATGAATTTAATCATCACCTTAGTTTTTAGAAATGAATTTAATCATCACTTTAGTTTTTAACAATGAATTTAATCATCACCTTAGTTTTTAACAATGAATTTAATCGTCACCTTAGTTTTTAACAATGAATTTAATCATCACCTTAGTTTTTAACAATGAATTTAATCGTCACCTTAGTTTTTAACAATGAATTTAATCATCACCTTAGTTTTTAACAATGAATTTAATCATCACCTTAGTTTTTAACAATGAATTTAATCATCACCTTAGTTTTTAGCAATGAATTTAATCATCACCTTAGTTTTTAGCAATGAATTTAATCATCACCTTAGTTTTTAACAATGAATTTAATCATCACCTTAGTTTTTAACAATGAATATGATCATCACCTTAGTTTTTAACAATGAATTTAATCATCACCTTAGTTTTTAGCAATGAATTTAATCGTCACCTTAGTTTTTAACAATGAATTTAATCATCACCTTAGTTTTTAACAATGAATTTAATCATCACCTTAGTTTTTAGCAATGAATTTAATCATCACCTTAGTTTTTAACAATGAATTTAATCATCACCTTAGTTTTTAGCAATGAATTTAATCGTCACCTTAGTTTTTAACAATGAATTTAATCATCACCTTAGTTTTTAACAATGAATTTAATCATCACCTTAGTTTTTAACAATGAATTTAATCATCACCTTAGTTTTTAACAATGAATTTAATCATCACCTTAGTATTTACCAATGAATTTAATCATCACCTTCGTTTTTAGCAATGAATTTAATCATCACCTTTGTTTTTAGCAATGAATTTAATCATCACCTTAGTTTTTAACAATGAATTTAATCATCACCTTAGTTTTTAACAATGAATTTAATCATCACCTTAGTTTTTGACAATGAATTTAATCATCACCTTAGTTTTTAGCAATGAATTTAATCATCACTTTAGTTTTTAACAATGAATTTAATCATCACCTTAGTTTTTAACAATGAATATGATCATCACCTTAGTTTTTAACAATGAATTTAATCATCACCTTAGTTTTTAACAATGAATTTAATCATGGCCTTAGTTTTTAACAATGAATTTAATCATCACCTTAGTTTTTAGCAATGAATTTGATCATCACCTTAGTTTCTAACAATGAATTTAATCATCACCTTAGTTTTTAGCAATGAATTTAATCATCACCTTAGTTTTTAACAATGAATTAAATCATCACCTTAGTTTTTAACAATGAATTTAATCATCACCTTAGTTTTTGGCAATGAATTTAATCGTCACCTTAGTGTTTAGCAATGAATTTAATCATCACCTTAGTTTTTAACAATGAATTTAATCATCACCTTAGTTTTTAGCAATGAATTTAATCATCACCTTAGTTTTTAACAATGAATTAAATCATCACCTTAGTTTTTAACAATGAATATAATCATCACCTTAGTTTTTAACAATGAATTTAATCATCACCTTAGTTTTTAACAATGAATTTAATCGTCACCTTAGTTTTTAACAATGAATTTAATCATCACCTTAGTTTTTAACAATGAATTTAATCGTCACCTTAGTTTTTAACAATGAATTTAATCATCACCTTAGTTTTTAACAATGAATTTAATCATCACCTTAGTTTTTAACAATGAATTTAATCATCACCTTAGTTTTTAGCAATGAATTTAATCATCACCTTAGTTTTTAGCAATGAATTTAATCATCACCTTAGTTTTTAACAATGAATTTAATCATCACCTTAGTTTTTAACAATGAATATGATCATCACCTTAGTTTTTAACAATGAATTTAATCATCACCTTAGTTTTTAACAATGAATTTAATCATGGCCTTAGTTTTTAACAATGAATTTAATCATCACCTTAGTTTTTAGCAATGAATTTGATCATCACCTTAGTTTCTAACAATGAATTTAATCATCACCTTAGTTTTTAGCAATGAATTTAATCATCACCTTAGTTTTTAACAATGAATTTAATCATCACCGTAGTTTTTAGCAATGAATTTAATCATCACCTTAGTTTTTGGCAATGAATTTAATCGTCACCTTAGTGTTTAGCAATGAATTTAATCATCACCTTAGTTTTTAACAATGAATATGATCATCACCTTAGTTTTTAACAATGAATTTAATCATCACCTTAGTTTTTAACAATGAATTTAATCATGGCCTTAGTTTTTAACAATGAATTTAATCATCACCTTAGTTTTTAGCAATGAATTTGATCATCACCTTAGTTTTTAACAATGAATTTAATCATCACCTTAGTTTTTAGCAATGAATTTAATCATCACCTTAGTTTTTAACAATGAATTTAATCATCACCGTAGTTTTTAGCAATGAATTTAATCATCACCTTAGTTTTTAGCAATGAATTTAATCGTCACCTTAGTTTTTAGCAATGAATTTAATCATCACCTTAGTTTTTAACAATGAATTTAATCATCACCTTAGTTTTTAGCAATGAATTTAATCATCACCTTAGTTTTTAACAATGAATTTAATCATCACCTTAGTTTTTAACAATGAATTTAATCATCACCTTAGTTTTTAACAATGAATTTAATCATCACCTTAGTTTTTAACAATGAATTTAATCATCACCTTAGTTTTTAGCAATGAATTTAATCATCACCTTAGTTTTTAACAATGAATTTAATCATCACCTTAGTTTTTAACAATGAATTTAATCATCACCTTAGTTTTTAACAATGAATATAATCATCACCTTAGTTTTTAACAATGAATTTAATCATCACCTTAGTTTTTAACAATGAATTTAATCATCACCTTAGTTTTTAACAATGAATTTAATCATCACCTTAGTTTTTAACAATGAATTTAATCATCACCTTAGTTTTTAACAATGAATATAATCATCACCTTAGTTTTTAACAATGAATTTAATCATCACCTTAGTTTTTAACAATGAATTTAATCGTCACCTTAGTTTTTAACAATGAATTTAATCATCACCTTAGTTTTTAACAATGAATTTAATCGTCACCTTAGTTTTTAACAATGAATTTAATCGTCACCTTAGTTTTTAACAATGAATTTAATCATCACCTTAGTTTTTAACAATGAATTTAATCATCACCTTAGTTTTTAGCAATGAATTTAATCATCACCTTAGTTTTTAGCAATGAATTTAATCATCACCTTAGTTTTTAACAATGAATTTAATCATCACCTTAGTTTTTAACAATGAATATGATCATCACCTTAGTTTTTAACAATGAATTTAATCATCACCTTAGTTTTTAACAATGAATTTAATCATGGACTTAGTTTTTAACAATGAATTTAATCATCACCTTAGTTTTTAGCAATGAATTTGATCATCACCTTAGTTTCTAACAATGAATTTAATCATCACCTTAGTTTTTAGCAATGAATTTAATCATCACCTTAGTTTTTAACAATGAATTTAATCATCACCGTAGTTTTTAGCAATGAATTTAATCATCACCTTAGTTTTTGGCAATGAATTTAATCGTCACCTTAGTGTTTAGCAATGAATTTAATCATCACCTTAGTTTTTAACAATGAATTTAATCATCACCTTAGTTTTTAACAATGAATATGATCATCACCTTAGTTTTTAACAATGAATTTAATCATCACCTTAGTTTTTAACAATGAATTTAATCATGGCCTTAGTTTTTAACAATGAATTTAATCATCACCTTAGTTTTTAGCAATGAATTTGATCATCACCTTAGTTTTTAACAATGAATTTAATCATCACCTTAGTTTTTAGCAATGAATTTAATCATCACCTTAGTTTTTAACAATGAATTTAATCATCACCGTAGTTTTTAGCAATGAATTTAATCATCACCTTAGTTTTTAGCAATGAATTTAATCGTCACCTTAGTTTTTAGCAATGAATTTAATCATCACCTTAGTTTTTAACAATGAATTTAATCATCACCTTAGTTTTTAGCAATGAATTTAATCATCACCTTAGTTTTTAACAATGAATTTAATCATCACCTTAGTTTTTAACAATGAATTTAATCATCACCTTAGTTTTTAACAATGAATTTAATCATCACCTTAGTTTTTAACAATGAATTTAATCATCACCTTAGTTTTTAACAATGAATTTAATCATCACCTTAGTTTTTAGCAATGAATTTAATCATCACCTTAGTTTTTAACAATGAATTTAATCATCACCTTAGTTTTTAACAATGAATTTAATCATCACCTTAGTTTTTAACAATGAATATAATCATCACCTTAGTTTTTAACAATGAATTTAATCATCACCTTAGTTTTTAACAATGAATTTAATCATCACCTTAGTTTTTAACAATGAATTTAATCATCACCTTAGTTTTTAACAATGAATTTAATCATCACCTTAGTTTTTAGCAATGAATTTAATCATCACCTTAGTTTTTAACAATGAATTTAATCATCACCTTAGTTTTTAACAATGAATTTAATCATCACCGTAGTTTTTAGCAATGAATTTAATCATCACCTTAGTTTTTGGCAATGAATTTAATCATCACCTTAGTTTTTAGCAATGAATTTAATCATCACCTTAGTTTTTAACAATGAATTTAATCATCACCTTAGTTTTTAGCAATGAATTTAATCATCACCTTAGTTTTTAACAATGAATTTAATCATCACCTTAGTTTTTAACAATGAATTTAATCATCACCTTAGTTTTTAGCAATGAATTTAATCATCACCTTAGTTTTTAACAATGAATTTAATCATCACCTTAGTTTTTAACAATGAATTTAATCATAACCTTAGTTTTTAACAATGAATTTAATCATCACCTTAGTTTTTAACAATGAATTTAATCATCACCTTAGTTTTTAACAATGAATTTAATCATCGCCTTAGGTTTTAGCAATGAATTTAATCGTCACCTTAGTTTTTAGCAATGAATTTAATCATCACCTTAGTTTTTAACAATGAATTTAATCATCACCTTAGTTTTTAACAATGAATTTAATCATCACCTTAGTTTTTAGCAATGAATTTAATCATCACCATAGTTTTTAGCAATGAATTTAATCATCACCTTAGTTCTTAACAATGAATCTAATCATCACCTTAGTTTTTAACAATGAATTAAATCATCACCTTAGTTTTTAACAATGAATTTAATCATCACCTTAGTTTTTAGCAATGAATTTAATCATCACCTTAGTTTTTAACAATGAATTTAATCATCACCTTAGTTTTTAACATTGAATTTAATCATCACCTTAGTTTTTAACAATGAATTTAATCATCACCTTAGTTTTTAACAATGAATTTAATCATCACCTTAGTTTTTAGCAATGAATTTAATCATCACCTTAGTTTTTAACAATGAATTTAATCATCACCTTAGTTTTTAACAATGAATTTAATCATCACCTTAGTTTTTAGCAATGAATTTAATCATCACCTTAGTTTTTAACAATGAATTTAATCATCACCATAGTTTTTAGCAATGAATTTAATCATCACCTTAGTTTTTAGCAATGAATCTAATCGTCACCTTAGTTTTTAGCAATGAATTTAATCATCACCTTAGTTTTTAACAATGAATTTAATCATCACCTTAGTTTTTAGCAATGAATTTAATCATCACCTTAGTTTTTAACAATGAATTTAATCATCACCTTAGTTTTTAACAATGAATTTAATCATCACCTTAGTTTTTAACAATGAATTTAATCATCACCTTAGTTTTTAACAATGAATTTAATCATCACCTTAGTTTTTAACAATGAATTTAATCATCACCTTAGTTTTTAGCAATGAATTTAATCATCACCTTAGTTTTTAACAATGAATTTAATCATCACCTTAGTTTTTAACAATGAATTTAATCATCACCTTAGTTTTTAACAATGAATATAATCATCACCTTAGTTTTTAACAATGAATTTAATCATCACCTTAGTTTTTAACAATGAATTTAATCATCACCTTAGTTTTTAACAATGAATTTAATCATCACCTTAGTTTTTAACAATGAATTTAATCATCACCTTAGTTTTTAACAATGAATATAATCATCACCTTAGTTTTTAACAATGAATTTAATCATCACCTTAGTTTTTAACAATGAATTTAATCGTCACCTTAGTTTTTAACAATGAATTTAATCATCACCTTAGTTTTTAACAATGAATTTAATCGTCACCTTAGTTTTTAACAATGAATTTAATCATCACCTTAGTTTTTAACAATGAATTTAATCATCACCTTAGTTTTTAACAATGAATTTAATCATCACCTTAGTTTTTAGCAATGAATTTAATCATCACCTTAGTTTTTAGCAATGAATTTAATCATCACCTTAGTTTTTAACAATGAATTTAATCATCACCTTAGTTTTTAACAATGAATATGATCATCACCTTAGTTTTTAACAATGAATTTAATCATCACCTTAGTTTTTAACAATGAATTTAATCATGGCCTTAGTTTTTAACAATGAATTTAATCATCACCTTAGTTTTTAGCAATGAATTTGATCATCACCTTAGTTTCTAACAATGAATTTAATCATCACCTTAGTTTTTAGCAATGAATTTAATCATCACCTTAGTTTTTAACAATGAATTTAATCATCACCGTAGTTTTTAGCAATGAATTTAATCATCACCTTAGTTTTTGGCAATGAATTTAATCGTCACCTTAGTGTTTAGCAATGAATTTAATCATCACCTTAGTTTTTAACAATGAATTTAATCATCACCTTAGTTTTTAACAATGAATATGATCATCACCTTAGTTTTTAACAATGAATTTAATCATCACCTTAGTTTTTAACAATGAATTTAATCATGGCCTTAGTTTTTAACAATGAATTTAATCATCACCTTAGTTTTTAGCAATGAATTTGATCATCACCTTAGTTTTTAACAATGAATTTAATCATCACCTTAGTTTTTAGCAATGAATTTAATCATCACCTTAGTTTTTAACAATGAATTTAATCATCACCGTAGTTTTTAGCAATGAATTTAATCATCACCTTAGTATTTACCAATGAATTTAATCGTCACCTTAGTTTTTAGCAATGAATTTAATCATCACCTTAGTTTTTAACAATGAATTTAATCATCACCTTAGTTTTTAGCAATGAATTTAATCATCACCTTAGTTTTTAACAATGAATTTAATCATCACCTTAGTTTTTAACAATGAATTTAATCATCACCTTAGTTTTTAACAATGAATTTAATCATCACCTTAGTTTTTAACAATGAATTTAATCATCACCTTAGTTTTTAACAATGAATTTAATCATCACCTTAGTTTTTAGCAATGAATTTAATCATCACCTTAGTTTTTAACAATGAATTTAATCATCACCTTAGTTTTTAACAATGAATTTAATCATCACCTTAGTTTTTAACAATGAATATAATCATCACCTTAGTTTTTAACAATGAATTTAATCATCACCTTAGTTTTTAACAATGAATTTAATCATCACCTTAGTTTTTAACAATGAATTTAATCATCACCTTAGTTTTTAACAATGAATTTAATCATCACCTTAGTTTTTAGCAATGAATTTAATCATCACCTTAGTTTTTAACAATGAATTTAATCATCACCTTAGTTTTTAACAATGAATTTAATCATCACCGTAGTTTTTAGCAATGAATTTAATCATCACCTTAGTTTTTGGCAATGAATTTAATCGTCACCTTAGTGTTTAGCAATGAATTTAATCATCACCTTAGTTTTTAACAATGAATTTAATCATCACCTTAGTTTTTAGCAATGAATTTAATCATCACCTTAGTTTTTAACAATGAATTTAATCATCACCTTAGTTTTTAACAATGAATTTAATCATCATTTTAGTTTTTAACAATGAATTTAATCATCACCTTAGTTTTTAGCAATGAATTTAATCATCACCTTAGTTTTTAACAATGAATTTAATCATCACCTTAGTTTTTAGCAATGAATTTAATCATCACCTTAGTTTTTAACAATGAATTTAATCATCACCTTAGTTTTTAACAATGAATTTAATCATCACCTTAGTTTTTAGCAATGAATTTAATCGTCACCTTAGTTTTTAGCAATGAATTTAATCATCACCTTAGTTTTTAACAATGAATTTAATCATCACCTTAGTTTTTAACAATGAATTTAATCATCACCTTAGTTTTTAACAATGAATTTAATCATCACCTTAGTTTTTAACAATGAATTTAATCATCACCTTAGTTTTTAACAATGAATTTAATCATCACCTTAGTTTTTAGCAATGAATTTAAACATCACCTTAGTTTTTAACAATGAATTTATTCATCGCCTTAGTTTTTAACAATGAATTTAATCATCATCTTAGTTTTTAACAATGAATTTAATCATCACCTTAGTTTTTAACAATGAATTTAATCATCACCTTAGTTTTTAACAATGAATATAATCATCACCTTAGTTCTTAGCAATGAATTTTTCAAATGAGTATGAGAACTGGTCAAGATAACCTATGAAAATTAGAATATATAGGCCTAAAAACAGTGAAATAACAGTTTGATACTGTTCTCAGTGTTCTGTTTTAAAATTAATGTTCAGCGTTGTTGTCAAATGCTTCCATAGGGGCTGGCGGCTGTTGGTAGGCTCTATGCCGCAGCGGTGTAGCGAGCGACGAAGGTTTCGTTTGTTACCCTCGTTAGTCCCCGTGCGATCAATTTAAAACGTTGCTCTCCCTAAAAAAAATTCTTGTGCCCATGAGTCAACCTTAGTTCGGTAGCTAAGCGCAAAGTATAGCACCTTTTAAGTAACTCGCAATCCGTTAACCCTTCCATGGATGGAATTAATTGATTCATATGTTTATCCTCATTTGTCCATCATAGGTGTCAGTTTGGCAGCTAAGTTTCCTAATGAATGGCTTCCATTGCCATCTTGTTTATCTCGTTAGGCGTAGACTGTTCTGAAGCTCGGCTCGTAGACGCCTATAAAAATGCTCTGCCCTACAGCTTTATTTGAAAACTCCTGCACTGTTTGGACTTTGACAGTACCAGTCCGAAGCCTGGAGAAAGGAGGAGGGCGACACCAAATCATCTTCGATATGGAACGGTGTCGTTAAAAAAATCAACACTCAGCTGTATTTGAAATTAGTCTCTGTTCCCGAGACTTCCCGATATAAGTAGGTTACTAATTATTAGCGTTTAATGACAGCTGAGAGCCGAGTCAAATAAATGCAGCCAGCCAATTAAGCAGGTACACAGACAGGCTGAAAAGAATTACATACAAACATATACAGGCCTACAGATCAACCATAGCCTACTGTGAGAGAAGAAGGAATGGAGGAATGGCTGAATACCACCCATTGAAGATTAAGTGGAATGCGCAAGAGGAGTGAGATGGACATGGAAAGATATGGTGAGTGCAGACAGAAAAACGGATGGTAGAGACTGATGGATGAATGGAGGGATAGAAAGGTAAGAAAAAGGTCGCATTGAGGGAGAAAGAGGATATAGTATGAAGAGAGTGGATACAACAGGAAGGATGGATGCAATGCAGCGATATGCGGAGACAGAAATTGACAGATAACGAGACAGAAAAAACAGTTCTGCTCAATTCCTTTTTCACTTGCTCAGGCGCAGCAGGAAAGGCAGGAAGGTAGAAAAGAGAGCAGGAAGGACTTATATTTTGAGAAGACAGACAGATGGAAAGAAGGAGGGGAGATGAGAAAGAAATAAGGAAGAAATGAAATAAAAGCTGGAAGGGAGGGAAGGTTCGAGAACCGTTTCCTGGAAGAATAAATATCTCTAATACGCAGGAATTTCATACGTAGAAATCTAATTGTTAGCAGGTTTTAAAGTGGTTTCGCAGTTTCTCATATCATGCATATAGGCCATAAGCCTACATATAGTAATTTCTAAAGAGTCTATAGGCCTAGTGGGATCATAAATTACATGCGAGTAGGCCTAAGCCGAGTATACATGCGCGACAGTGCGAGCTAATTTGCTGCGACAATCATGATATTGTTACAGCCGCGGATTAATGAAAGGTGGCGCCAACGAGATACATTTCCTACATGCTTGCCATCCTTGTAGGCCTAGGCCTACTCCTTATTTTCTCCTTCCAGAAAACCTTGTCCCAATCTCTTTCCTCGATCAACATAGCCTACAAAACAAGCAGGTAGGCTAGATATATTTGCTGGGGTTGTTGTTTTAGGGAGTTGTCAGGTGTTGTGCGAGAGAAATATTGGGTAGTGGTGTGGTAGAAACAGAGTTAATATAGGTCACTAAACATCGCCTTGTGACTAGAGTAGGCCAATAGCCCACCCGACAAACTATTGTGCCACACACGTAGCCCACGAGTTACCCTCGTTTGTCACTGAAAGTGGCACCTTATCAAACACTCCTGATGGTCAAACACTTACGCATGTCGGGCTCGTAAACCACTTGCTCCATGAAACTGCTACGGAAGGCATCCACAAAATGTATACACTGCATCGGCAACGGTAGTAATTAACTGCCTACAAGCATTTAACGGTTAACGTATAATGATCGACTCCATTACGTTGGTATAGGTGTAAGCATGCAAAGACGTCGGAACGGCTTCAAGTCTTCGGCTGGGAAGAAAGTAATCGTAATCTCATCATTTCTACAGCTCCCACAAAAGCGAAGTCGCGGGAAACAACTTATATTCGGTAACAAAGGCGCTTAATAAAAAAAAATCGATAGGCAGAGGTCAAAATTCATAGTCAGGCAGGCAGGCAGGCAGGCAGGCAGGCAGGCAGGCAGGCAGGCAGGCAGGCAGGCAGGCAGGCAGGCAGGCAGGCAGGCAGGCAGGCAGGCAGGCAGGCAGGCAGGCAGGCAGGCAGGCAGGCAGGCAGGCAGGCAGGCAGGCAGGCAGGCAGGCAGGCAGGCAGACGGTTAAGGTGGATGGTGTTGACATAGCGAGGAAGGGAGGGCGAAGAGAAAGAATTCAGGATAGGATTTGTGAAAAAGCAATGTTTTCAGTTCTGAGTGGAAAACCTGTGGTGAGATAAAAAAAACAGGTGATTTTTTTTTTAGTTTGTAAGATGAATCTGAAATTTTTCTTAACGCTGGATGTAGTTTAATTGTTCCAAAGAGGCGGACCGGCAGCAGCTATGGAGAGATTTGGAAAGTTAAGTGATGGTATGACGGACGAAGCAGTATGAGGGTGGAAGAGGAGCGGGTTTAACGATGTGGTTGAATCGTAAACAAATGACGGAGATATGTGGGCTTTGCATGAGGATTGCAGTGTGTTGTAGGTGAGTGAAATGACCTTATAAGGCTTATCCGTTCAGGTATTTGGAGCCAGTGGAGTGATTTGAGGGCAGGAGTGATGTGGTGGTGCTTTGGGGTCTTGGTGACATCACGGGCGAGCATTCTGAATGGCTTTTAGGCAGCTTTTTGGGTGCATGTGTCTATGCTGATGACAAGGAACAGGGGCGGCTATCCCGGGGGAGTCGAGGTGGACGAGTCCCCCACATTTTGCAGAGAAGGAACACGTTATACGATTATCCCCCAGCGTCTTCTATCCCTCTCAATGGGTGTCCCCCCACCTGTCAAAGGAGATCGCCGCCTCTGAAAAGGGAGTTGCAATAATCAGGAAAAGGGAGTTGCAGTCATCAGGAAAGGGGAGTTGTAGTAACTAGGAAAAGGGAGTTGCAGTAAGCCATGTAATATTAATTGCTTGCAGCATGCATTGCAACTCGTGTAGGCCTATCAATGCATGCAACTCTGACAGTTAAAGCCATAAATACTCATTCTTAGGTTAAAGCTACTTCCATTACCTACTTGAACTGAAAAAGGGATGACCAATTAGCCTGTCGTTGCCGTCCCCATTTGATACTGGTCAGACTTAAGCCGTCTCACAGCCATAGTCTCCCAATGACGCATGGTTAATGTAAGAAGAATGGAAATTTGAGCGGTTCCTGATCTTTACCCCAACCACTCCACCCCAGAATTGTGACCTTGCACCGGAACGGTCAGGGCCCTTTCCATATATTACGTACGTAAAAAATCGGATTTTCGGACCCCATCGATCCTCTGTTGCACCGCGTACATTTCGTGGACTCCTTCCTCCCATGCGTACGTACATTTTAGCTCTACTCTCATTGCAAAGGTTAAATAGCTAAAACATCTATAAGACATTGATTTTACCACAGGCCATTTAATTTTGTTAAGCATCATGTTTAACAGCTTAAATTTTAACAGTAATGAAGAAATAAAACACTAACAACACTTGCATTTGAAACCGTTTTAATGCTACATAAAATTGATTAAGCAGGAATATAGTCTGTGATTAGGTTTACAGTTCTGATTTTCACATTCTGTATTGTGAACGTCATAATTAGACAACTATATTTGCGTAAGTACATATTTTCGGGACCCCTCCTCCCACAATACGCGCCCGTAGGCAAAATGGCCGAAATTTGAAACCCCACTTCCTCGCTACGTACGTAATATGTGGACGGCCCCTCAGAGCAGCTTGGCTATTGCAGACTTGATTTCATATAGCGCCGGTCATAAGCTGGTCTCTGGGTTTCTCTGGCACCGGAATGCGTGCTTTGCATACGCTGAGAAATTTCCGAAGATTTACATCACACCACAGAGGAGAAATTGGAACTTTTCTCAAAATGATTTTAATCTGTGCAAATAAAGGTGGTGTCCATTTAATTGTACATCTATGTGGGCCCGCATCTCGAGAAACCTAAAGTGCGCAAAAAACAAAGTTGTCAGGAAACCAGTTTATTTACAGGCACACAGTTGAAACAAAAGCGATAACAATGCCTTTTGGCTTAATTGTCATAGATAACGTTATCTAAACAACCTTCAATGTAGGTAGACTTGCAAGTTGCAGTACAGTAAACTTTAGATGTTTACTGAGGCAGACGCATCGATTAATATGGGGCCAACCAGGCAGCCACACATATCAGATTAGACAATACATTTCCAATACCATTATTATTGTTGGTGTGGAGGGTTTGCATTGTACAAGTCTATTCACCAGGAATACATGTATTTAAATATTTCAATTTTAAAATGAGCAATCAGAGGTCAAGTCATACTAAATTCTCCAATCTACGCACACATTTGACTGCAATCCGAGAAATAAACTCTAAATAAAGAAGAAACAACATTTATAAAAATGCAACTCTTAAAACTTTTGACCTAAAAGTCAAACTTTGTTGAAACTTTGTGTATGAAAAAGTATTACACAGTCCACATATAGCGTAATTATGCTAAGTTAAATTTGTATTGTATTTAATTATTTATTTTGACATTTTTGCCCATAATGTGTATTTACAGCAAATGTAGAAAGCAAGGAAAACTGAAAGGATGCAACACGAGGAGGAGGAGAAGATGGAGAGTCTGGCTAGTTGTAAGGAAACATTCGACAAGGCATTGGCCAAACAAGATCTGAAACAAGAATAGAACAACAGATGCAGTATGTATACGTCTACTAACTGCATTGTAATAATGAATCAATAAATGCAAAGTAATAAAAATGCAAGGTATAATGAATGCAATGTAATGAATGGAATTAACTAATGCAATCAGATGAATGCAATATAATTAATGCAATGCAATGAATGTAGTGTAATAAATACAGTGTAATGAATGCAGCGTAATGATTGCAATGTAATGAACGCAATACAATAACGCATGCCATGCAATGTAATGAATGCAACACAATGAATGCAATGTGATGAATGCAGTGTAATGAATGGAATGAATTAAATGCAGTGTAATGAATGCAGGGTAATGAATGCAGTGTAATGATTGTAATAATTATCTGTAATACTGTAACACCTTAAAAAGCAGGTGCTACATAATTTTCTGCTTCTTTTTCTACATCTAATTAATCTCTTTCTTCTAATTTTTAAAATTTTGCACAAGCTTGAAAATAAAAGGCAATCGGTTGAAAAATAAACAAAGTCATAAGAAACAAGATAAAATCTCAGGAATACCAAATGACATTAGATATATTAGACATGTCAACAACATTGCTTATAAATATCAAAGCATAGGATCTTTAACAGGAAGACATCAGATATCTAAAATGGTGAACAATGTTTTAGAAAATGATGCACAAATTGCAGAAATATGAACAATATGTAGTAACATATACAAAATAGCCATAGGAAAAGATGCTATAATCTGTCGAAAGATACAAGATATACATGATCTGTACAAAATAAAACTTGCAGTAAACATTCAAGACACACAAATCTTTGGGAAAAAATCAACTGATAGGTCTACTATATCTGTGTAAAAAGCAAATGATATTTGATGAAACAATAAAATATAATTATAAAATGTAATGTAATGTAATGTAAATTTCTCAGCGCCCACAAAAGCCACTCGCTCATCTAAAAAAGCTTTCTCATCAGCTTTCACGTTAAACATCTGGTGTTAAATAGAAACATACGTGATATACAAAAAGAAACAAGATGAAGTATAAACTCTGTACTGTAAGGAATTTGACCTCACCCCCACAATCTATGGGTTGACAGTCCCACATCCCACCAAGTGATAAAACATTCACAAAATATACATTAGACTGAGAGAGAAATATTTGGGGGTTTGGCTTAGCATCAACTTACTTAACTGAAAACCTATAAATCAACAACCCTTCTGTTCACAAGCCTACAATCTGAAAGATTAACTCTTCACCTCCTATTTTCCTGACAGGCCGTTGATTTAAAAGAGTTATGTGTCTGCTTAAACATCAGAGCTGTGCAATTTTTAAAAACACTTACCAACTGCCATCTGGGTATCAAAAGGCAAGTCATATTTTCGGAGGAAATCATCTGGTGTAAGAATACAGATGACTTCAGCATTCAGAAGATAACTTATGGCAGCTGAAACAAATTAGCAGCAACAGATTGTCTTAAATATCAACAACTGAAAGTAAAGCAAAACTGCATCACTTATACAAAATTTCACAAAAATTTAGATTATATATATATATACAACATATATATATTTATGGATATATATAGCCGTGTATGTATGTATATATACATATATACATGGCTATATATATTAATAAATATATATATATTTTTCAAGAAACAGGATCACTACTAATTTCATGAGTGATTTATTTAAGTGTTTACAATGATGCTTTCACATACGTAAATTGAAATCTATTCAAGGCTCTGTCTAGACATGAAGAAGAAGAGCAGTCATTCCCTTAAGCTAGCCTGGAGGCAGCCATGGAAAAGAAGTGTTAGCAACATCAATTTCATTGCATTGGCATATCATGATGGCAAGAGGTCAGTCCTCTTCCTTGCTGCTTCATCTTCCCACTGGAGTAGTCATTAGCTGAGTTGGCTAGGGGTGCAGTTAGGGCAGAAATCTCGAACCAGGCGTTTGCGCTGGCGGAGATTTGAACTCTGATCTCTTGATTACCCGAGTACCTGACCGAAGCTGACTACTCAAGTAATGAAATCGGTTTTTGGGTACCCGAAATTCCGTAAAAATGCTCGATTTTACCTGAACATATGCCAGAAAAATTCCCTTGATCGTATTGGCTGAGTGTCCGGGCAATGAAAATCGGTTCTCGGGTAACGACATTCCGTAAAAATGCGCGATTTTACCCGAACATATGCCAGAAACATTCCGTTGATCATA
This sequence comes from Bimastos eiseni, assembly GCA_959347315.1. Taxonomy (NCBI): domain Eukaryota; kingdom Metazoa; phylum Annelida; class Clitellata; order Crassiclitellata; family Lumbricidae; genus Bimastos; species Bimastos eiseni. Next base: position 18,604,799 of record OY365807.1, read on the forward strand.
TTGGTTGACTGCCCGGGCAATGAAATCAATTCTTGGGTGCCCGACATTCCATGAAAATGCGCAATTTTCTACATTTCATAATAAAATATCCGTGTGGTCCGGTACGTACCCGGGTACCTGACCGCGGGGGACGACGGGTACCCGGGTCGTCATTTCAACATTTTTTTGACAGCCTTAGTCCAGACGTTTACATATATTAAGCAAATATATGTAAACATATTATATATTTTGGACATCATCAATCCGCTCCTGATTATCCTGACACACACCATTTGGCAGGACAAACCATCATTCAGTCATTCTCATTCACTAACTAACTCACACCTTCTAACTCTTATTCTAAATCTCATTCACTCACTAACTCACACCTTCTAACTCTAATTCTAAATATCATTCATTCACTAGCTCACACCTTCTAACTCACTCAATCACTCACTAACTCACACCTTCTAACTCACTCACTCACTCACTCACTCACTTACACACACTCACTCACTCTCACTCACAATATAGAAAGGTTTTGTCCTAATATAGTTTTCTCTGTTACTATTGCCATCAAAATCTTTCTTTGTAAATGGTTGTCAGAGTTAGCGGGACATGTCCCTTGCTGACGTGCCTTCTCTTAATTATCACTCATACCTCCTCATCTTCTGCTGGTTTTAATATTACTTCTCATTGTTTGATTTATATAATTAATAACCGTATTTGTGTCTGTTCTCACACCTAAGTGGTGACTGAAAATAGAAATGGCTTGACTTGACTTGACTTGATAACCACAGACACATTACTCATCTACAAACGCATGGTCTGAAAACTTCAGTATGCTTTATTTTGCCTCTCCGGCGAGTAACAGGAACATTTCAAGAAAGGATTGCACATCTGATATTTTCCAATTGATTAGCTAAATGTTCCTTGAAGACTTGTTTAGGTGTATGCATACATTATACATGCACATCCAGCTGTATATGCATAATTACAGAAGTAATCATTATTTCATTAATAGGAGAATATTAGTGCATTGTATTGCATGGTACTAAAAATGACAAATAGTCAAGCTACCCTAGGGTGTATTCACAGCAGATAAGTGATAAATGTGGAACCACAAAATCTTATAAGAAAGCCAAACATTATCTTGGCATTTGTTTAAAGTACTTGTAAGACCACAGTCATTCAGAGGTCATACAGTAAGCAGCTGAAGGAAGAATAAGAAAACTTGCACTACCTTGTTGTGGTAAAAAATCAGGCACTTTCTCAAAGAGCGACTCATAGATGATCTTCTGGGAACCCTGTAACCGCAAGCAACTGCTACTAAACAAATGATTACTATAGAACACCATGCAAAGACTGTTATCAATTTATCATGATGATTACAACTACTTCTACTATTATTATAACAATGATGTTGATTATAGTGTAGTTATACTAACAATAATGATAATGACGATGACTGTGATGATCTGACGATGATGATTAAATAATAAAAGTAATAAGAGTAATAGCAATAATAATTATAATAATAATGCATAAATAAAACATCTGCCAAGAGGAGCCATTCTAGAGCAATGCTCTCTAGAGCAATGCTCCTCTGATATTTGCAGTCCAAAAGGATCATGTGTATCAAAATGAAAAATAAAAATAACAATGAGCTCTTGAGGAATGCTGTGTATCTCTGGAAAAAATTATATAAAATAATATTAAATGAACCAACAATCTGTGTCAATGCTTTTCAGTTAAGTGTTTCAACAACATTTCTTCCCAGCACTTTCAACCATGTCTTAATAAGATTTAGCTATTCCAGTCTTCTGGCAGTTTTTATCTCCAATCAATTACAATTACTACAGAAAGATAATAATAATATTATTATTATTATTATTGTTATAGGTTTTAGTCCCCATCGGGCTGAACGAAAGAGCCCCTGAATGCCACTGCATTAAAACGTCGTGTACAAATAGACAGACGTTTAAAAAGATGAGTTGTTTCGTGAGGGTCTCCCGTTGCCTGTGTCATACGGCGGCCCAGCTCTTGTAGAAACTCCATTCCGGTACGGTTTATGGGGCCCAGTGATTTGATGGCCACTGGCACAAAATCATGCGTGGTGGGAGGGATGAGTACTTGACGCACTTTCGTTCTGCGGCATGTTCTGATGATCCACCGGCTGTTGATGCTGTCAGATGTACATAAGAGGATGCGCATGTGTGAATGGCTGTTGCGTCCCATGCTAGGTGTCTGCCTCTCGCCCACGGGATTAATATGATGCCATCTGGTCTCTTGCCATCGGTGCAGACAAGTTCCGATGGTTCTCTTGAGCTCGGAATGTCCGCTTTCAAGAGAGCTCTCCAAATTATTTCATTTATGGCAGAGTGTCGTGCTGCTCGTCCCATTGATCTTCTGCAGACCAGACCGTGATGTCCACCTGGATCGACGCTCTCCCCACATTGACACAGAGCACTAGTCCTAGGCGAAGTCCTGCCGCAACCATGACCGCCTCATTGTTTAATCCCAACCCGCAGGAAGCCAAAGGGATAGTGCACAAAGCCAGTCTCCGGCGTGCGGGGCAGATAATGCTCGCATTCTGGCTTGACTAAGTGGGTTGTCGCATCCGAACCAGACTTTCGTTTTATCTTCATTTATCAAAGGTCTGTCCCCAGGTCTTCTGTTGGATCGGAACCAGTACCATCGTCACTGGAAGGGAATCCTTACGAACGTCGAACATTTCCTCCGGGTACACTAAATAATTAAATAATAATTAAATAATAAATAATGGTAATTAAATAATAATTAGTAATAATAAAATTCTCTCTTCTGTACAGCGTGGCAAATCCATTTATATATGATGACTGCGATGATCTGACAATGATGATTTAATAGTATTTTTCAGTTTTCAATCAATTAATCAATCATTATTGTCAATACATTAGTTAATGCAATGGACAAATAAATTCCTTCTCAACATGCCGTTACTAAATAACCAGAAATGCAAGATCGAAACCTTTGGCTGTTTACTAATGTAGATGCCAAGCTTGAGAATCTGAGTGAGGATGTCAATGACAACTTTTTCCAAGCTTTCCGTTGGTTCGTATGTGTCCATGTCAGCCGCCTGAATGTCAAGAGTCTGGAAGGCCCAGTTCTGGTAGAAGCGATGCGGAATGTGAACGTTATGTTAAAGAACGCTACTAGTGACTAATGATCTGCATATTTAATCTTAAACAATTTAGACAGTCTTGCTGATTAAATAATTTTAGTATATGATTACTATTTGAAAAGAAATAATTGCGATTATTGACAAAGTCTTCAAATTTAAAGTATGGTAACTTACTGTAGAAAACAAGCAACTTGTTTGTTCTCTCTTGATTTATTAGAATTGCAAACATTGTAAACTTCATAAAAAATAAATACACTCAATGAAATCTGTTGATGCAAATAGGAATATAAATATCCAATATATCCTATCAATCTGTGTTTGTTAATTGCAACATAAAATCAACAAATCTGATATATCTATTTTTGCAAACAGCGTTTTTGAAATCAAAGGATATATCGTGGGAAATGACAAGAATCTTTGATGACTCGACATTACCAATGTACTGCCGACTGTCCATTCTCAAGTCACGAACATACTCAACGAGTAGCTCTGTGGGACCCTGTGAAAAAAAGGACCATGAATATCATGATGACAACAACCAATAACGAAGATTCAAAGAAACCACCTATGCCGACACAGTGATACAACATGGATATTTTCCTGTACTCAGAATATAATGACAGAGTGTGAGTTTGCACCCTCTATGTCTGAGTTTACCTATCGTTCATACTGTCCTGTTGATTCACCCAACCCAATGGATGGATTCTATAGATGAACTTACCATTCTATATTTACTGCAGCATCATGTGGTTAGCCTATGTACTTTTGAAATGTTTAGTTGCATAAGTTACTGAATATGGTAGACTATAAAACCATTATTGATCAGTCACAATGGTATTTGTACTGTTAGTATTTACTATTCAAGAACAAACCTCTACAACATGAAGAGCGTGCTGTGGGTAGAGTAGCAGTAGACCAGTTGCAGCCTCACATTGCAACTGATTTTGTATGTCGCGAAACAGTTTCTCGTAATGTCCTAAAAAGGTCAAAATTGCTTAATTCAGGTCGTGTACAAAAAACAGTACAATCCTATTTTAAATGCACTAGAACATTCTTTCAAGTAACTGCTATGTCACAATCTGTATTTTGATGACGTATTCTGCAACCTGTGTGAAATTTATTGCCATAGAATCTCAATAATATACATTTTTTGAATTAATTATGACATGGCTTGCCATAGCCATATCATAATAGTAAGAGAAGCCAATTCAAAAACTATAGGACAATCAGACGACCTTGACTTTCAAAGCTGCTTGACTTCTTCTGTGAGGGATGAGATTCTATGGCTAACGTTTGGCTTCAAAAGAACTTCAAATGATGTTCCTGGCACCCATCTTACATTTTCGAGTTTGTAGAATTGAAATACTGTACACTCAGCATTGTATATTGTATAGCCATTATATGATTAAAAGTTTAAGTCTTTATGGAGGGATCGAACAATGGATAACACACAGATGTATAAGAGCAGCAAGAAGCAAGATCAATTCATGCTACCCATAAAGCTAACTAGTCCTCCAACCGCTAGGCTGTGGGGTTGCCAAAATAAGATTTAAAATTCGATGTACACCTTACATGGCTACTGTACAGTTAAATTCAACTCCTCTGATGCCTTGTGATCATCCATTCAATATATACTTGAACAAAACTAGTTTAAACTGGCAATCAATCCAAAAACCACAAACATTTTATCTTATCCAGCAATTTTTTAACTTACCTCCAGTTTGTGGATAATTTTGATTACGCAATTTTGATATCACGACCATGCGATGAAGCAGTGATTTCTGGAACAACAGACACATATACCAATACAGCCAGTCTCATTAATCTCAATTAGCCATGATGCGTTTGAAGAGGTTCAAACTGGAATAAAGTTTCTGCACATATTTTATTTCTGCGCATATTTTATCTTACGAAACCTGCCAAAATACAGATCATAACCTTGGTACAACTCTAAGACTATATGTCAAATTCTTTGGAGTTCATTTGACAATGTAATCAACATGTACAATAATATTGCCTTGCCCTGCCTTCCTCACCTTAATCTAAGTTTACTAAGACACAAAATAACATAAATGTAATGCTGTAACCCACATTCAGTTATTTTGGCCAATATTATGAGCAATCAATTGGTGAGCAAAACCATTCAATGCCTTGTTCTATGTCAACTGTATCAGATTAAATAAATCTCTGACTCTTCCATCCACCTCCTATAAACTAATTTCTTTACTCTCAAACCCAACTCGCCTACATGCAAGCTTAGTGTCACCTCTAACCCACATCTTTAACTTTCTAATCACATCTCCACCTTCCCATGCATCTGTTCAATGAATATTCATTATGTTGGCATATGGCTATATCTAAACTATAAAGCGGAAATTTTCAGTTTGGGCTCAAGAGAGGTTCACGAATGGTGCTCTGAAGATTTTACAATACCTACTAATGCAAATTTATAGGTCAATATACTTTAATTCCGATTATTGAACAATTTTAATTTTGAATTGCAAAATTTGCTGACATTCTACACCGTGGTTCAATAAAGAGTAAGCCAAACTTTTACTACCGAATACTCATAGAACAACGCAAGAAATATCCAGAGAAACCCGAATTCATCGGTCCAGTGTTGTTCGAGTAATCCCAACTCAAGAGCCTTAGGAAGAAGCCAACACAGGAACTGACGAAAGCTAATTGTCTGACACGTTTGACCAGATCAAGACAACTGTTGAGAAAATATCCTCATCATATGGTTGACTTTATCTTCTTTGCTGACAAGAAGTTGTTCGCCGTTGCACGACCAATCAACAACCAGAATGATCGCCTGTACGTCACGAGTGGCACTAAAAAAGGCAGGTCGCTGCAAACAGACTGTTGCGTACGCGTACCCATTTCAGCAAGTCTGTGATGGCGTTCGTTGCTGTTTCGACACTTGGTAGTTCCCATTTGGTCGTTCCCATTTGGTCTTCATTGATCCAGGAGTAAAAGTTAGCGGAGCCTATTATCTCGATGTTCTACTGTCACTACAGCTTCTACCTGTTATCGGGAATCTAACCACAGAAGTTAGGCTGTTTTGTTTTCAACAGGACAGTGCCCCAGCCTACAGAGCCAGGAAAACCATCGAAATGCCAACAAGAGAGACACAAGACTTCATTTCTCCCACATTATGGCCTCCAAAAACAGTCCAGATTTAAACCCCCCCTGTCGACTACAAAGTGTGGAGCGTAATGCAAGGGCAAGCCTACCAGACACCATCTGAAGCAACGCTTGTTGGAAGTGTGAGATGGTCTGGACGATGTTGTTTCCCATTGGAGCCAGCATCTCCAGGCTTGTGTGAAAGCAGAATGAGGACATTTTGAACATCTTCTTTAATTAAATAATCAGATCGTACTACTGAGAGTTTCTTCAAAAAAATATTAAAGACTATTTTCATCTTAGAAGTAGGCCTACTTTGTTATATAATCTAAAAGAAAATTGTCAGGCATTAGAGATATATGAAATAAACAGTTTGGCTTACTTTTCATTGAACCACAGTGTATATATTAACAGCCACCATTTGCACATGCATCGTCTGAAGGCTGTGCTAATTTTAAAATGCAAATCAGGTGCTTTAGTTAAATAACCACACCAAGCACTCACCAAATGGAATTGAGAATGAAATTACGAAAAGCAACTGGGCAAAGCACATAGACACAGAGGAAAGCGTTCCAAAATAGGTTAAGTAATTGAAAAAGCTCCTTTACCAATAACAGTTCTTGATTTATATATGACCAGACAAATATAATTGGATGACTTTGTAGGATAATAATAAATCAGATGAAAAAAATTGATTTTAAGTATTATGGATGGAAAGAGTACAGAGTTTTATCAAATATGAAGTGCTTGCTGTAAGGATTTTATAGCTCTGATAACTTAGTTTAAATCTTATTCTCAATTCTAAAGGAAACAAACAACAGCTAACCGAGTGCAGGACAAGAGGGCAGACAATATGGTTCGAGGCATATTTTTTGATAATAGCAGACCATGTATAATTTTGGCGAAAGTGCACTTTTGTCTCTTATATTAGTTTATATATGAGTATATGAATATATGAAATATATTTGAGTATATTGCCGTAAACAAATATAAATAAGATTTGGACAGATTTGTTATTTGGTATAAATCTGAGATCACTGTCCAGGGATGATCCACATTTTTAGTTGTTGATTGAGAGAATGGGAGAAGTCAGAACGCAACTGTTGGGGTAAGCCATGCAAACACGTTGATGATGTTTGTTCTGAAATTATCATTACAAGAATTCACCATAGAATGCCATTCAGTATGAGCTCAAATTCTCAAATCAAATACAACGACTGATATTATTACTGTTGAGGTGAGCCTTGCAAACACGTTGATGATGTTTGTTCTGAAATTATCATTACAAGAATTCTCAAAACATTTCGGTAGCGTAAACTTATCATAACCTTGTTTGTTGCTCGGCCTTTCTCTTCGATAACATCTAAAAGATTCAGTCGCTTTTCTTCGTCGTCAGATTCAGCGTAGTCCACATATGTGTTCGCCATTTTGCCAACGTCTCTATGGCAACACCATAGAATGCCATTCAGTATGAGCTCAAATTCTCAAATCAAATACAACCATACAACGACTGATATTATTACGAATAGTTGTATAGCGCCTCTTTATACTACTCAGAGCGCTTCCTAACATAGCGAGATAAATTTGATTGTTGACAGGTTGAGTCGCAGGCTGCTTGTCGACATCCACGCCTCTAGGGCACCCAAAATCTGGCTCATTACTAGAACAGCAGCGGAGGCATTAGATATGACGTGCAGTGTAAGTAGGCCCGAACGTCATCAGCCTAGGCCTACAGGTGACCAAGCACAACAGTGGCATTAAGGACAGAAGCAATCTCGGAGGTGTAGATTACGTATAGATGAGGCCCAGCACCGAGCCCTGAGGAAGGCCATAAGGGACAGTACCCATGCACGTGGAACTGTAGGTCTACATAACTGCAGTGTTCCATAACGAATTATGCCAGCCAACTTTAAGTCACCACATTTTCAGTTAGATTAATAATATTGTTTGTAATTGTAACTATCTTTCCTGCAACGCGCATTTTCTGTCTCGATCGGGCTCCCTATTCCATAAATGGCATTCCACTCAAGCTGCATGGCGTCATCTTTTCAAGAATCCATAATCTGATCATCCGAACATTTGCTCCCAATTCTCGCCCTAAATGTCACCTATCTTAATATTTACTGTCCCCTCTCGAAATCCGTCTATTACCTAGATCTGGCGCTCGTGAAGCTGGTCCCCATCTGTGTTGGCTCGTAAGTGGCACTTCGGAAGTTAGGCTTTCAGAATAACAAGCCATATCAAGTTCAACAAGGCCGTAGTGCCTTGCTGGTCAGAGATATATTTTAGTGTATTAAATGAAATTTTCATATCCAGAGCCTATACTTATGCCCTAAAAATTATTATTTGAATAAATAAGTCAATGTACCTCATCAGTTTATCTAAGTATATTAGTTTTGCTATTTCAAAAGTTTATAATGATAAAAGATAAGCTGATAAGTTAACTAATGTATATGCTCTATAGTGTTAGTCAAAAAGCCAGGGCTGTAAGCAATACTGGAAATATTGGCAATAGCAATACAATACTCCCTGATAAATACTTTTCTTAAAAGTATTGCAATATCAATACTTCTAACAGTACATTCGATAGGTGTGCTGAATTATATTTTACCATACATCCAAGGATTGCAACTATATTTCTAGGAAAGTTATACTGGAATCGATCCAGACAATAATTCTTATATGAAGTAGGCCTATCCATCAGGCAAGCTGTTTGAACACCCCTGCACAAATATCACAAGGCAAACTTTGTTGCCACAGTTCTATTCATTTTAACATCAACTAACTCTGCAAACACTTTAACATTAATTAGGCAAGACACTTTAAAATAACCTAAACCTACAATGATTCTGACATTTCCCTAGTTCATTATCGCCAAAGAGGCGATTTTCGAAGTGTAACAATTTACTTCTCATATATTTCATGATCAAGACTTATTCAAGCAGATGAGAAACCATAGGTTTCCTTCTAGGTCACAAAATTAACATTAACATAATTTGATATGATTATTAAAAACAACAGGTCCCGTTTTCTAGATAGATTTTAAATCAATTTAGGATAGTAGACCACTCAGAGCACAAAATAGAATACATGTAACAATGAAACTACAAGTACATCCAGACATTTTAAAAATAATTAGGCATCATAATTGTTGGAACATAAAAATGTTCTTTTCCCTAGAAAATTTGCAAGTACAATGGATTATTTTAAAACTCTAACATAATAATAATATTGCTAGGACCAGTTGTTGCAGATGCAAGTATAAAGCTCCACAAAATGTTTTTGAAATATCAACAAATCATTGTTACTATCAGTAACAAATGAAAGAACATGAGAAATATGATAATAAAAATGATACCATGCCTACAATCATAATGCATCCTGATTGAAATCTATCAAAACGGTCTGAAAGTGTCACAAACAACTACAAGAAATACAAGTAGACATTGAAAGCTAAGATATTTGAAAAAACTTAGCATGTTTGTAGTCTATTAGTATGCTTCATTTTCCATAAAAAACAGTACAGGCAAGACAAAATCATGTAAATACCTTAAATGCTCAATGCAACAAAATTTGAATAGCCGGTCAATGAGCCTGTTATGGCAAGCAAATGACGAAAGCATGATGGCCAAGAAGGACAAAGTCGCTGAATTGTCTGAAAGAAGAACCCTACTCAATCAAAAGTATGTCACAGTATCAACCAACATCATGCCAATTGGTCATAATGGAAACTATAATATTATTATGAAGTGGTTTGGTACATTACTGCGGGTAATCACTTTGACGGGTTCTGACTTTGACGGGTTCAAGCAGATTCCCAGGAGTCGACCAAAAATACAGAGGTTCAAAAGAAGAAGCTAAGGTTCGATCCTCAACAAATCGGACGCCACCAAGCTCGGAAAATGTGTCTTAGACAAAATTAAAGATAACAAAAAACCACATAAGTTACATTAGAGAAATATAATGCAGTTCAGTTCCGAATAACTTTCAGAATTCATCGTTGCTTCTGCATTGATGTTGTTGCTTCAGAAAGTGTTCCGTTACAGCTCTCAGCTCACATAAGTAGATTCTGGAAAGAGCTCTTCACACTGAGACGTCAAATGACTAAGTAAAACACAACAGTGCAAAGATAAAGAAATAGAAGGCAAATAGTAATGCAATTTATCTCTAGGCAGCTTCTCTAAGCCAGGCTTCATTCCTCATCTCTAATGCAACAAAAGTTTGAGCCTCTAAAAAATGCACATGTTCTCGGCAAGCACAATATTTTAATCATAACAGTGCAATCAATCCATCTATAAAACATATGCATTACATTCTTCCATTATGTTCCCTTCTTATAAATTTATTATAGATATTATATTATTACTTCTTATACACCAATGACTTGACTTATATACCAGCAAGTTACAACACAGGAGTTACTTTTTAATAGAAAATAACTGAATGAGAAACCACTTAATAAAAATAACTGAAAAAGAAATAGCCAAAATCATGCAAACATACTCCAAGAAGAGCTGAAGATGTTTGACTAACTGCGTCTCTACACTTGCCGGCATATCCATTCGACTCAGAAGATCAGGCAGAGGAACTAAACAAACAGCATACATGTTCATGTATTATGAATTTACAGAAACGTGGGTGGCATGAATTGTTCGCACTAGAATGGTGAATTCAAACAAGAAAAATTATAAATCTGCGATATATCAATGAAATAAAATTGTTGTTTGGTGAACCATGAGACTGAGGAGATAGTGAACACTAAACAGTTTATACCATGCAAGCAGTAAACAGCTCAACGATCAATGTGCACAGAACCAAAACTATGGTAAAGATAACCACATCACATGTGACAAGGCAAACATTTGGTGCATGTTGCATATTACCATAAATTGGTTCACTCATAACTGAGGACCCTGCAGGTGGAGAATTGGTCACAACTAAAAAAAAGACAATGTGTTTGAACAGCACTGAAAAAGTGGCCAAAAAGTCACAGTATCTAGCCTGCAACAAAAATATGGCATACAATGGCTCACAAATGACTAGAAGTAATGCATGGCGGTGCTTAATGGATTTATAGATGGACATGCCCATTAAATTTATGAATACAAATAAAGTTAATAAACTTGTTAATGCTAGATCAAAATAAGTATACGAACCAAAGAGCCTCAGAAGATGATGAGCTCCGTAGATGAAAGACGGAAGCAAAGGTACCTCAGCTTGTAACTCATCTGGAACCAGTTTCCAAGCAAAGATGCTACTCACTTCCTTTTCCTTTTGTGAATAAATAGCTCTAATCTCTGGTCGAGACAATAATTGAGAAACTTGTGACGAAACATCACTTGGCTCCGATTCAAAATGCAGACAAGGAGGATGAGTCGCCTCAGAGTGCTCCTCCGTTTTCCCAGCTGACTGAACGTGTGGTGAAGATCGAACATCCTCGATCACTGGTGGATCAGACAGCAAAGCCACTTCCTGACGGGCACGCGCACAGCTCTGGCGGGTTTCACGCTCCAACCTGTGTGGCTGCTCATCATCACCTGTCTCTGCTCCACCAATCCTTGAACTACTTCTCGCTGGAGTCCTAACTGACCGAGCAGAAGTCCGGCTCTTTGTGACTCCTCGCGCACCAGAAGAATTTCTGGTCACTCTCCGTGCAGGTGATTCGCGTTCCTCTGCCTCTTTTTTAATGTTGGCCCGCAACAAATTGTCACTGAGCATAGAATACGCATCTTCACTGTCATTATGTCCAATCAAATCATCTTTGTGCTTATGTCGTGTAGATTGAAGATCACCGAATGGGTTCAGCCTGCTATCCACAGGTCTGACAGCAAAGTTTAAATAAAACACATTTAGCAAGTCAAGTCAAGTCAGTAGAGCTTAAATAAAATAGTTCTATCAGCACATCAAAGTTAAAATAAAACTGATCAGTCAGCAAAGTGCAAATAAAATAATTCCATCAACAAAGTTTGAATAAAATAACTGTCAGCAAAGTTTTAAATAAACAGCTCTATCAGCTCTAATGAGTTGACTAGAATGGCTCTGTTGGGAAAATTTGAATACAAAAACTGTTTAAATAAACTGGTTCCTGCAGAAGTTTGTATAAGACTACTTTGCCAGTAAGGTTAGAATAACACAACTCAATCGGTAGTTTAATTAATAATGGATGTCAGTAGTTAGTATAAAATGGCTGGCCAGTGAAGCATTAATGAGCACAGTTTAAATATATGGCACTGACAATAAGTCTAGAATACAATGAACAAATAGTGTCAGTAAAGTTAGAATACACGGGTTTCAATTCCTAATAGAATCATTTAAACTTTTCATACAATATTTAACCTGTGAAGAAAAAAACTTCTTTAGAATTAAATTGTTCAAACACTAACTACCCAGTCTTTGGTGTCTTCTGGTCAGCCAAAGGTGGCTTCTGGTCAGCTAAGGATGGCTTCAGGTCAGCCAAGGATGGCTTCAGGTCAGCCAAGGATGGCTTCAGGTCAGCCAAGGATGGCTTCAGGTCAGCCAGGGATGACTTCAGGTCAGGCAAGGATGGCTTCAGGTCAGGCAAGGACTGCTCTGTCACTTCTTTGAACTGTGCCATTTCACTTTCGTAGAGCAAGCACAATGGAAGCGTGAAGTCAAAGAACACGCGAAGTCCATCGACCATCTCTTTGCACAACTGAATGCTAAGTGAAAAAAGTCAAAAGATACACTTAACAAAGCCCAACAGCCCCTTATCCAAACTGTCAACTCATAACCATTAATTAACAGTGGTACCATGTAAAGAATAGTATAGCAAGTACTATTAAGTACAAAGGTTAAGCAACCAGTAATAAGCATTCTTTGTCCAATGTCGTCGTTTTTCACATTTTCCAGTCATGCCTTTGACTTGTTGTAACCCACTTTTATCATCCAGTCAAATATCTAGTAACATGATGATCCTCTAGTCAGTTCCCCTTCCATTAATAATAGTGCTTAGGAGGGACTCTCCTTTTTACTGTCGGCTTCTAATTATTCCTATCAGGGATCCTTTTTGGTCCACTATTTGTAGTGTCTCTTCATTTATAAAGCATTGGCAATTTATTCTCTTGGCCTTGGCATAAAGGGTATATAACCATTTCAATAGCTCAGGCCAAAGTTCTAAACTGTTTTAAGGCCACTGCGTCCTCAGTGTACTCATTTATAAACGAGTTTGCTAGTGGTGATAGTGTCCTATGTCTTACCTCAAATACAGTCAAACATTTTATTTTATTGACATAACAGTACCAGATAACATCATAGCACCGGATCTCAAATTCCAAGAGCATGAAAGTATGTTTGAGAAATTTTATTGCAGTAATCTTGCACAATTCTATCTGTGCCTTAGCCAACTGATCTTGTAACGATTGATAGTTCCCTATATTCAATCTAGGGCAGGCTTTACATCAAATCACTAGGCTCTCAACATTGAACCAGGACTTGCCAGTGTGCACTAGTACCAATAATACTGCTTGGTGATGTCCTATACAAACAGAAAGGACTTTAAGGTTAGAACCATTAAAAAAACTTGCCCTGCACAAAAGCCTGATGAACCTTATCCCATTGCATCTTGGCATACTGCTATAGAGTCTGTGAAACTAGTTTCCAGGTTCTAATTCCAATGCACCAGACATCACTCATTAAGCGGGCTTGTCAAACTGTAATGGTATCTAGCAATTTGTGCTGCATCAATGAAGGAACCATGAACATCACACAGCTGTCATTTGGTTCTCATGTTTCTGTAAATCCAGACAACATTTCCATGGTTCACTAATGTAATTAGAGGCATCTAATACATAGCTGCTTACATAGCCATAGCCTCAGATGAAAGCATGGATGAAATAAATGACTAGAGATAATCACCTCTTGTCTGGTGTCTGCTGCTTTTGACTGCGAAGGTGATGCTGAAGTCTCTGTTTTTCAGGGGAGATACACAGAACATTGACTGCAAAACATTTCACGTATCCCTCAAGAATTGTCACAACATTTGGAATGGCAGGCAACTTCAAGCGCTGAAAAAAATCCAGGTAAAAAACGCTTCTGCAAGCAACTATTTACAGTAGGTCATATTTTCCCATGTTTACAACACACAGTGCACATTCTGTGCATTATTACCTATCTTGGAAAATCATTTTTTACTATGGATTTTTGGGACCTCTCTCTCTTTCTATTCATTTTGCAAACAATGGAAAATATGGACCTTTCCAAGTCCTTGCTTTTGATATGAATCATTAATTATGCTGTACAAATAGATGCTGAGGTGAATTTATTATTCACTCATTACAAGTAATGATGTTGATCATAGTAAAATAATATATTAAATTGAATAATAAAACACCAATAAAATTATATTATTAAAATATTTTCACATAAAAGCCATAAGAAAACAAAAAAAAAATATTTACAAGATTCTTAAAATATCAAAAAATCAATAATTTAAAAATATGTCAATGAAACTCACTTTTTTCTGTCGTTTAATCAGATAACAATCTCTTTCTAGCTTTCGCTTCAAAAGCTCGGACAAATCTAAGCAAACTGGTTCACGCTTCACATTTTCGTCATTTGTCTGAGAAAAAAATAAGCCATCATCAGACAGACCAGCACAGGGAAACACATGTAGTCCCTACCAATGTGTGCACATTTCAAAGCTGATCTACGCAGGAGTTTAGCATTTAACATGTTGGATGATCAATAGTTAATATTTTGGATTGCCAGTAGCTAACCAGCCTAACCACTGGCAAAGTAGTGAACGTTAGCACAATATCTACAGTCGGTCCAAAAGTCCAGCTTCAAAATTATGTTTGCCAATCATGGTTTATGTCAATGCGAACAGCTTGATCATTTTGCCATGTCCTAACATTACCTGTGCTTAAGAACTCTATGCTCAGATAAGCATTTCAGAAGCTCACAGATGAGATCTCCCAAATCACGGTTATAAGAATTGTTCAATAAAGTTAACCAGGAAATGTAAAATTATAAGTCAAACAGATGCCACTTACTTCTGAATCATCATCATCGTCATCCGTAAAATCAGAAGACTCTGCATTTGAGCTCTAAAGCACACATAATTCATGTTTTTTGTGACAAATGTAAATGCTCTAAAATATGCATACATATACATATATATATATTAGGGCTCCACCTAATAGGCGATTTTCACTATTTGGCCAAGTACGAATAATTGGACCAACTATTCAGCAGAATACGAATAGTGTAAAAAATCGATCTACCAACAAATTTCTAAATCCCAAATGTGAGTAAAAGTTTCAGATCAGTAAATTTAATACACAAACTAAAAGTAAACAGTTAACTACATATAATTTTTCAATCCTTCTGCCAGTCTGTGTAAAACTACGAATGGAACTAATTTTATTTTACTTAGAAATGAGATGGCTGACACTGCGATACCTTGGTTCAGGCAGTAGAGAGTTACTTCAGTCAACTCAGACAGCCACCGCTTCTGCAGAAACATTATGTCGCGTTACCACTATTCGCATTCGGTCCTATCACCACTATTCGGTTTATACTGAATAGCTATTTAGCCCACTATTCGGCTCTGAAGTGAATACGAAGCGAATATTCGGCACAGCCCATATATATATATATATATATATATATATATATATATATATACACATACAAACAAACTATTCTGTGATTTTTTAAATGATGAAAAAATAAACAAAACATAAACTGAACAATGAAATCTGATACATGTATCTATTGTAGCTAACACAAACTGCATTTGAAACCCTATGCAAATCTTGTTTAACTGAGGCTTTTTGTTCTCAATAAATGGATCACAATGACACACAACAGTGACAAAACAAAAATTGATGGGAGTTTGAAAAATTCTCCTACAATATACTTGTTTAGATTGGTCATAAATTATAGACTATTCTCTGAGTAATCCAATTCTTAAAATGTTCCATAATAATTGTCTTGACACATATCGCACATACAAACGCGCATAACCAGTGTATAAATTTAGAAATTAAACCAAAACCTCAACATTTGCACCATGCTAGCAATTCTATTAATCTGACAGTACAGTTGAAAGTCTTTAAAATCTGGCAATATATTTGAAATTCCTTAAAAACCTGAGTTACAGAATTTTCCATGTCCATATTAAATGAGTCATCATCAGATTCAACTGCATCTATGTCCTCCTCCTCATCATCCTCTTCATCGTCCTCATCACTGCTTGATTTCTCATTGTCATTAGCTGTTACTGAATTCAAAGACTTGCTGTCTGTTCCCGATCTGCGCTGGAAGAACCTCGCAAGGACAGAGTCAATTTTTTTCATGCGAAGTTTGTTGGATTTTCTAAAATGGAAATTCATTTGTATGTTCAATGACTTATCCATTCACCTCCATTTTAATTTTACATTTTTAATTGGAGTACTTTGGTTCAATTTCTGTGCAGAGTTTTTAATTCACCAAAATGAAAACAAACAATTGACTGTCTTCATTTTAAAAGCATTTAAGGTAATATAAAATTCATTAATTGACTGACTAAGTATAATATATCAATTAGTTATTCAGTTAATTAACCTATTCAGCTCAATCTTTCTATCCATCACATTCACACAGTGACAACACAGACTATGAAATTGAATATCACACATAGAATTTATCATCATCCATTAGGGAACTGTTTTGAAGGGATTAAGGAGAGGATTTTCATATATAACCAAAAAACAAATGAACTGTTTGGAATTATAATCCATATATTATGTCCAAGATAAATTCAATAAATTAAAACATCTGCATCATTTATTATTAATCAGCACAACTGTCTGTAAATGACAACATTTATTTTTAATTTTAATAGAATACTAACATAAAACCGATCAACGAGTAAAACAAATTCGTGCTAGACAACATGATGCTAAATATCACTAAGAACTTGACTATTTTACGTCATTTAGCAAGACAATGCATGGCAAACTAGAAGAATTGATAGCTGACAAATAGCACCAAACTCTGCCTCAATAGTTAGGAGCAATTTTGGCAGAAGTATCTGTGGCACACAATGCATCAGATCAGAGTGTTTTACTGGAGGAATATGACACATTCTGCCACCCCTTGATCCACTGGGAACATAGAGAATAGATACTATTTCCCTCTAGTTGAAAGATCGAAGCACACCAGTGACCAACTGCCAAGGACACTCCTACTCTACCGAGACGAGATGCAGATGGCAAATGAAATCTGTAGATCTGAGATAACATCGCACTTTGGAAGTTCATCCCTACGCATTGACTCATTTACGCCAAGACGATATACAAAAAAAAGACCGCCCCCCACAAAAATTTGCATCAGAAATTAAGAATCTGTTACACAGACATAGCAGCTGCCAGTAGTAAAGGCAAACATGTCAGAAATATCAGAACAAATGCACTCAATCAAAATTATTTTGCAAAATGACACAGAGGGCAAATTCCTGACCAATGTGGCCGGTGACAGCCGAAGAGAGTGCATGACACGTGAAGAAAATGCACCAAGTAATGAATGTATTAGCATTACAAAATGTTGTAATTTTTAGATCACCCAATTAATTAGTCACTTCTATTGAGCCAATGTCTGATGTACAAAACATCAACCAATGGCACACCAAAAACAAGTCACAATCAGATTAATATCAATCAATCAATCAACCCACTAACAATATAATACAGAAGAACGCTCCCCTAAGACTGAGAAGCAGCCTGAGGTGAATAAGCATATTTTATAGTTTGGAGTCTGGAATATGTGGTACATATACATGGCTAGTTTCAAATTAATTATGATCAGTTAAAGTCAACCATTTAAATCACTTGCATTCTGTGGCTGATGGCTTCCAGCTTTTTCATTAAGATGCGATTGTCATCTGTGTTCTTTAGTAGAAAGCTCTCAGGAACAACTCTATCCCAGCTGAAAATGACAACAAACACAAAGTTGCCATAACATGTGACACACTAACCACATGCCTGTGTCTCCTATAAATTAGTCTCTTACAAGTCAAGGTTCGGATAACTATTTAATCACTAGCATCTGACCCTCCACTGGAAGCAATTACTTCAAGCCATATATGATAGAGATATATAGAACTCAACTCACAGATTATAATAATGCCTTCATGTATTTCTTGGTTAGTTTGCCATCTAAATAACCAGATTAGCCCACTAACAACAAGAATAGATGATAACAGCATGTAATAACAGAAACTTTGGACGAAACATTAGTCGTGTGGTTAGCACTTTCAACTGTCAACGCAAAGGTCATAGGTTAAACCTCACTAAAGAACACTAGGCAATTACGTGAGCTACATAAATGTCAAACATCTGTCGATGTTAAGACTCATTTCTGTCTGCCTAAAACAAGTTCACAGAAAGTCCAAGAACCAGAGATGGAGCAGTCAACCACATGAATATTTGGCAAGCAAGAAGCCTTACAAATAGACATACGCTATAATGTAATATGTATATGAAAAATTACAACAAAACATTACAATAAATTAACCTGTTATTCCATCCCAAGAAGTGGATCAAGTAAGATGGCTTACGCTTTCCCTTCTTGTCTGTCGACACAGAGACGTCCAAAATCTAATTGAAAAGAAAAATTTTGACTATTTAATAATCAATACTTTTAGCTTCATAAATGATACCATTGTCCGCAACACTTGTAATGATATAAATATATATAATATAAACTAGGGCATAACCGAGTAGACAATTTCCACCGAGAACCGAATCTGAGTATTTGGCTGCACTATTTGCCGGATCCGGGTACAAACCGAATAACCGTGGCAACTCTGGCCTCGCGATTACTATCTGCAGGCGATGCTTAAAATTCTCGACTTTCGCCGTTTTGTGTAATGAAAAATTAGCTGTGCTGTGATTTAAAATGGTTTGTGCCTGTAATAACTACTAATATGTGGCTTAAAATTTTTAATTTCCGTCTTTAGATTGTTAAATGTTTATAAAAAAAGTTATTGAAATTAAATTTTTTTTATTTTAACTATTTGTGTGAAATATTTGCTGAGGCGAATACTTCCAAATAGTCCCAAAAACAGGATATTCGGCAGAGGCGAATGTCCAAGGCGATTTCCAGTTATGCACTAATATAACCATAACCATCTTTATTTATTAATCCAATCAAGCAAACAGCGAAATAACGTACAACAGTGGTCAATACATATTCAAAGAATGATCGGGAAAATAGTGAAGAGATAAAACTCTTAACGGTCCTTGGTCCTGCTATCAGGATCACCTTTACCTGTTTACAAATACAGCAGTTGGTTAGGATAACACATACAAGTCAACATTGTTTATGCAAGTAAAAATTCTTAAGTAATTAACTGGTTCAATAATGGGTGGTAATCTAAAACAGAACAAAATAAAACATGGTATATACAATTTACAATGGTCATTAGCAAAATGCAATGACAACCATAAAATCAAGATACTTATTTATTTTTATTTATTTACACTGAAATTTGATATCGCCCTTCTTCCACAAATTTTTGCTCAGATGTGCACACACGTCTCGATGGTGCAACTGTACATGTATTACAGAGCAAATGTAATGACGCCTCCTACGAGGGTCGAACTCGCTCACTCAGCGCACACTGAGTGTTATGGGCGAACGCTCTAACCGCTTCCGTTCGCAACCACCGTGCTGCAAATGGAAGCCAGATAAGACTAATAAAATGATTTTTGGTAATAATATGGTGATTCGCGATACTGAATTCAATATATCGGGTGTTTGGAAATAAACAACAATTTTACTTCGACGGCCGAACACAAAAACAATTTAGCAATTGCAGACCTCTGTGCATGCGCAACCTTCGGCGCATGAGCACTGTCAAAAACGCCCAATTTTATTTTATGGGTCGTAAAAGTTGGTTAGGGTCAGGTTAGGCGTCGTGAAGGCCGGTTGGGGTCAGGTTATGCGTCGTGGGGTCGTTTGGAGTCCAGGACTAGGATTAGTGTCGTTTTTAGACATATGCGAAGGACCTTCGGCCACAGAAGTAATATTTCTGTGCGTTGAGAGGCCGAAGTTTCGGCCGCAGAGGCCCCACGCAATAGGAAATGAACCGGAGATTATTCACCTTTGCATCATACAGAACTTTAGCCTTTGATGAATCCGGTTCAAAACACAAGACATTTTCGCTCGTTTTGAAATTATATTTTACTCTTCTAGTTGACATTGAAGCAGATTTTCAAAATTGTAATCGCAAAACATAGAGGCAGCACGTACAGCATCCCGCACCAAATAAGTAAGCAAGTAAGTAAGAATATTATTCTTTTATAGACTATCATCAAATGGGTATACATTTATGAAAATAGCATCAATTTTAAACAAAGTTTGCATTATAAAAATTATTATTTCAAAGGCATCAACTCTAGATAAAATGAGCTCATGAGGTCTGGATCGCATGTTGTAAGGGTGACCTTATGGAGAGGGAGAATGACATGAAGAATGTTATGGGCTCAACAGGACTGAGCGGAAAAGAGCAAAGCCAGCTTTAGAACAGTGCTCCTCAAAGCGAAATAAAACAGGAAGGAAGCCAGAACGTGTCAATTTTTATTGATGGTCTTGATTGTTATAGTCAACTGATTTTGAGGTCTATAAGTACAATACAATACAACTTTCATTTATAGCGCACCTTAATAAGAGTCTTACTTAAAGGACGCGTTACAAGACAATTCATTAGTCGTAGTCATGGCGTAAGATATATCTTACACCATGGTCGTAGTACACGGAAAATAAATCAGTTTTAAGTTGAGACTCTCAAACTTCCATCGAGAAAGCTCTGCACACTGCTTCTGGATGTCCCGGTAGGGTGTTCCATTCAGCTGGCCCGGCTATTGCAAATATTATCTGTTGTTTATAGATACATGCTAGATTGAACTCACACGGCAAAGATACAATATTACATATGGTACACTGAACATCACGAAATTATATTCCGATCCCGCTTGTTTCTAATCGTAGCCGTTATCTCAATATTTCTATATCGCCCACAAAAGCCAAGTCTTGGGAACCAGCTTATTCATAGGCACGGTGCAATTAATATGAATCGGCTTCATTGCAAAATAGTGCATAGGATTTTTTTAGATTTTGTGCTTAGTTTACTATTTGTAACAACAAATACGCTTATATAGTTCGGCACCGTTCGTTAAGTTATAGTTGGCTTAAGAGCGAACTCGAATTTCTAGATCTTTAAGAAAACTTCAGGATCATCGGAGATAGAAATAAAACGCGCCCAGTTGGTTTGAAGACCTTGGTCCTTGCTTGAGTGTTGGGAAATTGTAGCAAAAATCAGCCAAGTTACATGAAATAAGTTTTGTCAACTGTGATATGCTTGAAATCAGCATTACTTTCAAGAGTTATGTTTTTATAGTGATCTAGAGTCCTGATTGAAAAGAAAACCAAATGTAAGTTTTATGTTGAAGTTTGTGTTGTTACACGAGGTATGTTTCTTAATATGTGGCATGCGTACGCAACCGTAACGATTAACGCGCGAGGACGTATTGCTCCCTGTTGTTCGGCCGAGTCTGGAAGTCACGGACCGCTCATGCCGTCTGCAGCCGGGTAATTTTCTTTCCAGTCTTGTGCGGCCATATTGTTTATATGGTGACCGGTCGCCGGCAGTCAAATGTAAATGTTTTCCAGACCCAACTCATATCTTAGTGACTTCTAGTCTTCTGTGCAATTGTTTGTTTACTACTAATGAAATTTTCTTTATATTTAGCATTATATAGGCTTCGGCAAACATCACGAAACTTTTCCTCAACATACCTCAGACAATTATGTGCATTCAAACGCGCTTATTCCCAATATGCTATGATGATCCGAAAACGAAGCCAGAAACAAAATATATAAATTTCTGCACAGCAAATATATATCTTCATCATTGATGATATATATATTTGTGTGCACGGATATGTATCTACTATAGAGGCCTATTTATTATATATAACGCTTACCAGCCCAAACTATAATAGGATCCATCAGCTAAGCACAACAGATGAGGGAATATGATTCCAATTAGCCGGGTCGGCCGATGCGGCTGAAAGCATTTCGATACGACTGAAGGCATTTCGTTGCGACTGAACGCATTTCGTTCTCTCCGGGTTGACAATATTAATTTCCATATTAGCAAGGGAGAACTCAATGCGTTAATCTCAAGGATGTCATACTTATTATACCATACAAGACTCACCTCTACTTGCCAGACTACGTGAAGCTTCGGTATTATTACAGTTTAGGATTGTGCCGAAAACGAACTCTGGTTTCGGCCGAAAATGAAACTGGAATGAAACTGAAAATATATGTCTTGAGGTTCTGAAAACGAAAATGGGCTGAAACTGACAAATTTGCAGTTTTGGTGCCAAAGCCGAAATTCGGTCACTCTCTGAACGAGATACATTTGTTCAGTGATGGGAAGAAATACAATAATTTTGATTTGATTTGATATATATTTTTTATTTGTATATATATATATATATATATATAATAAAAATTGAAAACTGATCTATTCTCATAGCGAGCTTTCAATTTAAAGTTCTTTTCCGTACTTCTGGAATGTATTTGGGTCAGGCTCCATGCTTTCTTTGTGACCTTATCCACCATCCTCTTTTTCAGCTGCCTCTCGTTGTCCTCTTGAGCATTAGCATTTGCACCAACAGTAGACAATTTTTTAAGCATCAGTGACTAGGAGTGGATTGCCACCGTCGATGATATGTGAATTGTCGCTATTGCAAAGTATTGTGACAGTGCAGATATATATTGTCACTTATCTTGCTTGTTTAGAATGAGTGATCACGAAGATCAGGATGATGAACTGTTGGCACTGACCAGTATTTATGACGAAGACATGATTACCGTGTCACGAGCTGAGGATTCAGGTGGTTGCAGGGGTTCTGTTTCCGTGGAAGTGGAAATTCCACAGCCATTCAGTTGTGCCGTTAAACACATAGAAGGTGTGGCTAAGTATTTGCTTGCATGTTAGTTAGCCAATTTAAGTGTATGTCATCCAATAATCCTTCCATTTCATACATATATGCACATATAATTATCAAAACATGCCAATGTACACAGCAAATTCCTTGTTATGTAGTAATTTAAAACCATATTTAACGCTTCTGTTAGGCCCAGGAAAAGGTGAGTAGTGTGAAGTGCTCAGAAGCATTTATAAATGCTTATCTACTGCATTGATTACAGCTGCATTATATATAGGTACTGTGCCTCTGCTGCTTCTGAATGAAATTTAGAACCTTTATTGCGGCAACACATGCGAAATGTGGATATAGAGGAAGATGCAAAGAATGTTATGGACGGAGAAGAAGACGAACGAAGAGGTGCACAGGAAGATTGGAGTTGAGAATGATGAGACGTTACAACAAACAGCGTTGAGAAGGAAGCTGGGGTTTTTCGGACATGTTATGCGATCAAATGGAATGGAAAGGGAAATGATGCAGGCATGTGGAGGAGGAAGGAAGAAAAGAGGGAGCCCAAGAAAAAAATGGATGGATGTGATACATGAAAAAACTGAAATGAGACTGGAGGAATTAAGGGATGCAACTTCGGAAAGAAAAAAATGGAGAGGATTGGTCATTGCGTTCGCTAGATTTCCAAGAAATAACAGCACAAGGTGATTGCTGCCTGCTTTGCATGTTATGAAGTTAGTCCAATCTGATGTTAGATGCGGATTTCTACATAGAACATCACTAGGCTAATCCATTTGTAAGATGTTTATATTAACCCCTTTAGCGGCAAACCCGAGTATATTCATCCTTAACAACTTACAATTATGCGGCAAACCAGATTATAATCATCCAATTGATTATGCATACAAACATACATAAATACATACATACATACATATAAACATGCATACATACATATATATACATAAGTGTACATGCATATACATATACATACATAAATACATATACATACATAAGTGTACATATATGCATACTTACAAACATACATTCACACACAAATACATACATATGCATACATTTATATGCATACACACATATATATATAGATATATACATATAAATAGGCCTACATAAATTATATATATATATATACATAAATATACATAAGCTACATATATATGCATGTATACATACATATATATATACATACATATATACATATCTACATACATGTATACATAAATATATACATATCCATACATACACATATACATCCATGCATACACATACATGAATGTATGTACATATATGTACATATATATATACACATTTATATATATATGTATATATATAAATTACATATATATGCATATATATATACATATCTATACACATATACATACATATATATGCATATATACATATATATATATATATATACACGCACATATATATATATATGCATATATACATGGATTTATATATATATATATACATATATGCACATATACATGGATCTATATTTACATATTTACATACATCTATACATAAGAACATACATATATACATTCATACATACATAAACATACATACATAGATATGCATACATAAAATTTGCTTGCTGTATAAGGGTAGGTTTTAAAAATTTTGCTGGACGCTAAAGGGGTTAAAGCATTTCTGTCCCAATTGAAATGTCTTTCATATCTGTGTATGGTAATTGTTTCATTATACTTTATTGTGTTTATTTGCATGTTTTGATGTTCGTTTAGGCACTGAGCATGCAGTGATGCACTTGCCGTGCATTGTTCTCGATTTCACTCTGCCACCGGACTATCCTTCAGTCAGTCATCCAAACTTTACTTTGGCATGTCCATGGCTGACAGACTTCGAGGTTAGTTGAGTTTTCTGATTTAACAATGCAGGCATTGTCATTGTATGCAGACTTAGCACTTGATGTAAGCTTTGGACAATTAAGACGAAATTAGGTCAGGAATCATTCATTATCAGTACATGCAGGGGCGTGTATTCCCCTAAGTCATTGGAACAATTTCTCCCAAATTTTGACTTAAAAAACGGATTAATGTTATGCAAGGATGAATAATAGTTTGAACTAAGTTAATGGCACACACAATGATACTGTAAAATAGAACAGAATGGCTTAACTGCAAATGAATAAAAGAATTGCAATGATGTAATACCTAAAAAAATAATGCCCCTAATTTTGAATCTTTCTGAAACTTAAGCAGCTAGGGAAATGGGTCAGTTTTCAGCTTAGAGCAAAACTTAGGCTGATTAGGAGTGTCACAAGTAAGAAGAGTTGAAAAATAGTAAGTGACAAATATGATGATATTTTCAAGACTTTAACACTATTCAGAGTATTGGTCAGTGTCACATAATAAAATATGCTGTTTGAAACATTTTTTTTGCATTTTAGTTATCGCTTTTGACGACTGAACTTAAGAAGTTATGGGCCAACAACTGTGGATCTGTGATACTTTTTACATGGATTGGTTTCCTGCAAACGGAGACCATTGCCTTTTTAGACATCAAATCTCCTCTGCTTCTAAGCGAGCAAAATCTTCCGCTAATTCTCGATCATGATCGGACTAAGCGTGAGAGTGTTTTTGCCAGCACAATGTTCTCTTGCCAGGTTTGTCTGTGTGAGAAACCTGGAAGTGCATGTATGCAGATCTGGGGATGTGACCACGTATTCTGTAAGGCTTGCCTCAAGGACTATTTTGAGGTGCACATCACAGATGGTTCAATTAGCCTGCTCAAGTGTCCAGAAGACCAATGTGGCATCCAGGCACATCCAACACAAGTAATAATTACAGTTTCTTCGTCTAAATTTGTTTCTAGAGTTAGTTGATTGTTGATGGTAGGCTTTATTGTCATTCTTGAAAATTATTTTGCTTTTGTGCAGCTGTCAATTTCATCGACAAACAAACGTGTGATGATTTGTTCAGTAAATAATGGCATCTTATATGGTGCTTCAGGATATGTTCTCTGTAGCACCAGCCTTGGCAATAGAGAACAGGTTGCTGGCATTGAATTATGGTTCATGAAAGATCCATAGTTAGAAGATGCATGTTGCATTCTTAGAATGTTACCACAGATCCGCCCATCAGATACTGTATTCCATCGTCCATATGTCCATCCACAAAAATTGTAATTTGTCTGTGATTGGAACAGTGAAAATGCTCAAACGTTTGCCTTTGACCTCTGTATGCTAAGTTATAATCCTGATAAATTTTCAAGTGAAGTGCATTGTAGCCCACTAGGAAGGTTTGTCCAGTTGTTGAATAGTTATGATTGCTGTCATATTATTTAGTATAACCTGGACAAAGCCACTAAAGATTGTTGAAAGAGGCATGTGTGCTTGACGGGTGGATAAGTTGTCTTACGTAGCTCTCAGTACTTTTAGTTTGCTATATGAAACACCTCCAAATATACACTGAAGACTCTGTATAACTTGACCTCATTATGACATGCGTTTTTCTGTTTGTCACTTAGTGGCTTATGCTAGATAGAAGTTAATCACTTAGCAGCAATAACTTCGTTTATTAAGACATAAATAATGGCTATTAGAACTGGTTATTGTCATGGATTTTTTGGACATAGTGAGTTATGCCCCATGCCATTGCAAGTGAGTCTCAAAATGGTATTTTGACACAAGGAACACTATCTGCAGTCAATCTACCTAACTTTTTGTTGATAGCCGTTTCTGCAGGCTTGGTCACTCCACAGGTTGGCAATAACTTACACTTCCATTGACTGTTGCCATTGTGAAAAGTGTCCTAAAGAAGGCAAATGGCATTTTCTATGGGTGGCAGACTTTTGCCTCATTGCACCTGGAGAGGTTAGACAATTAGACAATGCCCTCTGCCAGTGTCAGTAGAGCTGTACCGATAAATCGGGCTCATCATAGAGATATTGGCAATATCGGATATCGGCAAGATAATCTGCAACGATATAAAAAATGTTGTTTTATTTTATATAATTATTATCTGTTTATAAAAGCAAAATGACAACAGCGTCTGTGAAGGACGGCATTACGTTCTGTTCCCATATCGTGTCGTTGAGCCAAAGGCTTCTTCAGACCAGTGGTGAGACCACCCAGTGTGCTAGTATAGACCGTGAGAACGTGTCAAAATAGGTCTTGTGCAGAGTGAGTCGTAGTGCCTGCTTAAAGGTCAAGGAATGGCTGGCCAATTCAAACCAAGGAACGGCTGGCCAATTCAAGCCAAGGAACGACTGGCCAATTCAACAGAGAAATCGATGAATATACATCATGGAGGCATGCCTAATGAATACATGCTAACTGCCAATCAGATCTCCCCGAAACATTTCCGTCGCCTGAGACTAGATGGGTAGCTGTGAATTGGCTTTTAATTACCCTGGGCACAGTTCGACGGCAAGCGTTGTGTCTAATCTGTATTGCGTGCCTAGGATTAGTCCCCAACTACATGCATACGTCTCCTACGGAGCAAGTGTTTGCTTGTATCACAACAATAGGCAGTAGCAGTAGGTCTATCTTTTGGAACCAGACATCTTGGGAAACACAATGAAATTATCAGCTAATAATCGGGTATCAGCAAATGAATAATCGGCAATAATCGGTATCGGCATTATCGGCAAAAAGTGATATTGGTACAGCTCTATGTGTCGGCATTGACGTAGATGGTAAATACTTGGTTGCTTTCAGATTGCCATCACATTGTTAAAATGGTCTTAGCAGTCTTTAGTTGATGGAATAACCCTGTGCTCCTGGCCATACTTTGGGACCCCAAGACTATTGATCAACCATCAACCGTGTTATGTCTAGAATATACAGTCAGCAATTAAGCTAGTAGATAAATATGTAGAGATACAATTACCATGAACAGCTATGTAGGCATGTATGTTACAGAACCAAGCATATTCTAATTAGTACAAACCAGAGTAATTCACAACAGTTACTGGCACAGGATTGTTTTTATCCAGGCCTAACAGTTCTTCAACTTTACAATGTTGCTTTACATTACCGATGTGTGCAGGTGAAGGAATTGGTCAGTTCGGAATTGTTTGAGAGATATGACCGCTTGCTTCTGCAGCTGTCCTTGGATACAATGAATGATATCGTCTATTGTCCTCGCAAGGCCTGTGCCTCTCCGGTCGTAGTCGATAAGGACAGCGCGATGGGGTCGTGTGCTGCTTGTCACTATGTCTTCTGCATCTACTGTCAGATGGTCTACCATGGTGTTGCCATGTGCAAGATGAAGTCTGGTCTGTTCATAAGATTTTGTCTAATCCTAATCTATTCTTTCTTGTAAATTTAATCTCGTGCTGAGACCATACATCACACATTTACAGTTTCTGTCCTTAGGATTTCATCTTAATGATTGAAGAATGTGAGATTCATCATGTGCTCTATCTGTATCTGAAGATGATCCATCGTTAAATGGAAGGCAGGACAACGGACAGCTGAGGGAGAAAGCTAGTTGACCAAAAAATTTTTTAATTGGAAGTTTTTAGTTACTGCTTGAAGTATGAGATTGTTGGGGTGGGCCTTAATAGTTTTCTAAGCAATTGCATTGAGTGAGGCTGAGTCAAAACACGTTCATCTTGGCAACCAAAGATTGACAAAACATCAGAAGATCATCTTCTGATGTGAGCAGGAACTGATCAGGGACATAATTGTTTGTAGGAGATGAAGGTTATTCTAAAATCAAATTAACATTAACTTGATGAATGTGGGGAAAGATAGGTAACTGCTGATTATTAACAAATACATCAAACTTGGTGGTCAAAAGTATTTAGTCTGAAACCTTGAATGCAGTGAATACAACCAAGTATGTTAGAATTAAAGCTATCAACTGATAGGGCAATTTGACCATGTTTGTGGTTAAACTCTTTGTGTTTTCATTGTAATTGCTCGTTTAAGAGTGCTTTCTGAATATGAAAGTAAAACGATTATGGATTTGATCATGCTATAATTGACTTTGTGTAAGGATACTGAACAAATTGCTCTTGCATATCTGTGTGTTACCAAGCAGTCTGATTTGGCACCAACATGAGTTGGAAGTAAAAACACCCCTACAATGCTCTGGCCTCATGTAGGACTTTGGCATTTGACTATAGCTGGCTGAGTGACAGAAATGAACAGCTTTTATTCTTATACATTCCACATCGATTCTTTAGCTTAAAAACTTTTCAGTCAGAATTCCTCAGAGGATATTCCCAGATGGTACAAAATCAAGGTTGAAAAGAGTCATTAACAGATCTATGTTGATGTAATTAATATTTTGGCCAAAATTTGTTGCATTGGTTCAGTAATCGGTTGTCCCACCATCAGATACAATGAGAGAAGAATAATTATATTATTATAATGAGACAGTTATTTTGAAAAATGCAATGTGTGAAGAATCTTTTCCCCATAATGCAATGTAATGCTATAAAGTATTGTCTCATTTGCATATTGTAATGTAATGCTATAAAGTATTGTCTCATTTGCATATTGTAATGTAATGCTATAAAGTATTGTCTCATTTGCATATTGTAATGTAATGCTATAAAGTATTGTCTCATTTGCATATTGTAATGAAGATGCTGCACAGAAGATTCGCGAGTCTTATCTCAGCGGCAGTGAACAGGAAAAACGCGATCTTGAGAAAAAGTATGGCCTAAAGCAATTGAAGAAACTCGTGGAAGAGCATTTTTCTGAGCAGTGGTTGCAAGAAAACAGCAAGAAATGTCCTCGCTGTATGGCACAAGTTGAGGTGTGTTAAATTTCAGTTTTTGCATTTGTGCTCAGTTTGCTAACTGCTAATTTAAAGTACTTTCAATTACTACGTCATTAGCGGAGTAACAGCAGAATGCCCACAAGCATATTTGGCAAAATGAACTTGTGTATACTGTCATTTGGTAGAATTGTTGCAGAGAGAATAAAACTAGTAATACAATCGTTCCACATGGCAACGGATACAATGCCTCACTGATGAAAAAGTTGCACTGAACAAACTGTGATAATCACATTGTCACATCCTGTGCTTTTGCTGCTGTACGAGTGGTACATAACTGATAACCCATAACAGTTAAGTCGCTGCATTATTGACAGCGACATTTTCTTATCTCAATAAACAAAGATACATACATACATAAAACCAAACAGTTTCTACGACAGTCTACTATTATATTATTAAATGAACGATATGTACAGTATTTGAATGGTTGAAAGTAACAACTGCAAATGGGAGCCAGTTTATTTATCCAGAAACATGAATTTTCTGGTATTAAATCATAATCATATTTTCCATAACTCCAACATACTGTGGCTTTTACAATTAATTAGACACTATCGTCTGCTGGCAGCTGACTACAGTGCTATTGCTGTGTCGTGAAGTAGATCTTATCTTTGAGCGTTTCTGGCCATGCTAGACATTGCGTTTGTCTTGGACTGCTTTGAATAGTTTTTAAAGTTTAATATCATCATGTACTGGTAAATGCATTGCAGTATGTTTTCATTTTTTTAGCACTGCAGATTATGTATCAGAGTAGTCCAATATATGCAAGTAGCCTTTTCAATTAGAGACATTCTGGAATTGGCTCAACAATAAATTATGGTTGCCAAATGTCAGATTTATGATTGTGTGAGAATGTTCTAATTTTTTATCCACTGCAATGCAGTGATTGTTTGTTTTATATTCCAATATTCTAACAATGCGGGAATGTTCTGATTTGTGATTGCATACTGAATAGTTCTTATTTGTAACTTTATAATGGATTGTTGTTCTGCTTTTCTAGCTGTTATCTCGAAACTTCTGATTTTATAAATTTCTTTGTTACTGTTATTATAGTATTAGGTTGTATTAATTATGCATGCAAGGTTAGAAACTCTGAATCTGGCATGAAGAAATTGTAGGTGAAGAACTTGCTCAAGGGGAGTATCTCTCTATCGTAAGCACAGTGCTGTGGCCTAACTGCAACTATGCCTATATAATGTTTCAATGTCCTATTTTTTGAGAATATGATATATTTCAAAGTGATTGTTGTAATTTTCTAACAGAAGATTGATGGCTGTAACAAGATGACATGTTCAAAGTGTCATTCATATTTCTGCTGGCTCTGTCTATCGGTCCTGCCCAGTGAACGGCCGTATGATCATTTCAACAAAGCACCCTCGTCCTGCATCGGAGGATTGTTTCGTGGGGTTGCAGTCGAGGACGAGGACGATAATGACGAATTCTTCAACCTTGTGCGAATATAACTTTAATGGATGCAATATATAATGTATGTCAGTGGTTCCCAACCTTCTTTGTTCTTGTACCCCCATCAGAAAAAACTTTTCAGAAACGTTTGTTAGTAATTTATTTAATTAGGAAAGATTATTAGAATTCGAAATTGGTTATAATATTATTAATGAATTTTGCTCAATTTATTATATTAAGATTATTAAATTTTTGTATAATTTGGTAATTTAAATTGTTTCGCATTTGTTTTCCTTTTATATTTTATTAATATGTGAGGAAGCTGTGATGTTATTTTGTGATAGACAAAGAATAGATTAACATAGCATGAAATATTAGCAAGAAAATTACTTGACAATATTAATTTTAGTATATTACTGTTGTAGTGTAACTATAATATGCATAAATATATTTCTGTTTCTGCAAAAAATATTTATTTAAAATTTTTTCTTGTGTACCTCTTGACACTTGCTGACCTAGGGGTATGCGTATGATCAGTTGAAAGCCGCTGTTGTATGTTATACATGTATATATATATATAAGTATCTATAATATGGCATGTGTCGAGGAAGTTTTAATGAAGGTCTGTGCTATATGAAAGATGCCTATGAACATAAAAATATGTATTAATTAATTTCTGTTTCAATATATAAGCATGGTGTGATGTTTAACCCTTTTTGGGCAGGCAGAAAATTTATGGGTTTTAATGGTGTATCAAATCTTCCATAATTTGTTTACTTTGAATTAAATAATTTTTATATTTAAAAAAGTTTTACATTATAAAGGTGCGTCTAAAATGTTGATGATAATTCAAACGACATAGGTTAAATTTGCATGTAAAATAACTGTGGGCAGATTGTGTTTGTTTGATTGATATCCACTGTGTGTTGACCTGGTTTTTGCCTCTTGGAAGAAATTGGATCATAAATTTAACAGAACTAAGGAACATATTTTAATGCAACCTTGCAGAGAGACTCTAGACATGCCATCAACTTTGGATGCGCTGCATGTGTGTGTATTTGTCTGTTACTGGTTTTCTGTGTACTGATCTGGCATGATAAAATTTCTGTTCTTAATGGTTATCGGAGTACTTGCTTACTTAGTACTCGTACTCAGTTCTTCCCATGAAGTCTGCACGTCAGCAATGCATCTCCATTTGTCTTTAATCGTAATCTTAGAATTTCTACAGGGCCCACAAAAGCGAAGTCGCGGGAACCAGCTTATTCACAGGCGCTTAATCAAAACAGAATCGATAGGCAGAGGGTCAAATCCAGAGAGTCAGACAGGTAGACAGCTAAGGTGGATGGTGTTTGGAATTGAAACGGCGAGGGAGATAGGAGGAAGAGGAGGAATCGGGATAGGATTTGCGAAAGAGCAATGCTTTGAGTTGTGAGTGAAAAACCTGTGGGGAAATAGCAAGAGGTGAGGTGTGTGTGAATTCGTAGCCATTAGTCATTACCTGTCTTCAGCTTCAACACTTGACATCTCCAGCAGGGACTAGGTGCTGCCAGACCATTGTGAGACCAATGCCTAATTTGCTGATTAGTTTTATTTTCATTCACCTTAAGTATTAAGATTGATTTAACTGCACGTTTAGACAATTATGTGACTATGTCGCCATCGAAAGTGATGGCCTTGTAAGTGTTTTTCACTATTAATTTTCAAAATTTCTGTTTTTTGACTTACATTGCCAACTGTCTACTGAGGGGACTCGGACCGGCACTGGTCCGTGGACCACAGGATGTTGTGTACACTGCCTTAGGGTAATACGAAAATAGCTAGTAGGCCTAAATATTTATCGATTTTTGAAATTCCATAACCTTTTTAATCATGACATGATATTAGCTAATTGTTAATTATCAAATTCGTCACTAATGCTGGTCAAAATATAATAATGTCAAGACTTCAAATGTTAAAGACTACCAAAAATTATCTGAACAATTTCAATATTTTTATTGTGTTATTTATCAATAGTAAATGTATTATTATACTTGAATAATACTAGGCCTCGCCCAGGCCACTCTCTAGAAACAAAAAGTTGGGCACATAAAAGCATTCGATCTTCAAAATCTTGACTGCTGAACTCCGAGTGTACGCGAGTAGGCCACTATGACGGCAATGCCTCTTCACTACACCGAATGACGTGTGGTCTTTTATCACATTTTTAATGTCGTCGTTAATCAGCTGATTATGTTCTGTCCGTTCTTGCAGCTGGTCGGTCGGTCAGGATTCACTCAGCGGGCTATATCTGACCAGTCATGCATTGTGTTCTTGCCCTCGGGCTTCACACCAACTTCACCTTGTGGTCTTCAGCCCTTAATTATGCGCACGCTGGTTTGTTAGTTAGCCTTTGCGTGCACGCCTTCCACTATCGGGTGGCAGAGGCAAATTTCACCAATGTTAGTCTTGCCTTCCTGACACTCCCGAGGGGTCTGCCGCCTCTGTTAGGCTTTCTCTATGTGTGTATATCTTTCTCTTAGCTTATATCTCCCTAGGCGATGAGTCTATTACCTACATATTTATGCAATAGCATCCCGGATATTGAGGAATCGTGAAAAGCACAGTGCTGAAAATTAGGCTCTGCGAGAAAAATGGTCGAAATTGGTCCCGACCTGACGACAACAGTACTCTTGGTAAGCCAAACATCGAATCTCTTGGTTATTACTTATTAGCATTCTGCTAGTGTTGGCAGTCCTAGTCAGAATGTGGGAGGGTCCTCGATCATGATTTCATCAACCAGATGAGGGCCTATTGTAGTGTAGGCCTAGTAGTTTAAGCAAAGATTTTAAAGTATAATACGACTTCGACTCTGCCATCTTTGGCTTTAAGTTTGACGACACTGTATGATAAAAAAAATCATTAGCGTCGTCCTCCTTTATCAACACAATGGTCAAAAATACCCAGAGTAATTCAGACTTGGACAAAAATACCTACAGATACCCAGACCTGGGATCAGCCCAGACGAGAGCCAAACACCCAAATCTAATTTTTTTAAACCAGCTATAAACCAGACTATAGTATAGTCCTGTTTAGAACGTAGGCTAATTTCCAAAGCTTTCCCCTCTTTAGTAAGATCAATGCGCGTAAAATTAATATCATAGGATTCATAGCCACCTAAGTGCTAGCCACCTAAGAATAGGTATACGGAAGCTAGCCAATGAGTCATGGTGTAAACATGGCGCGAACGACGATTTCCATCGCTTATGCAATCGCAGCCATTGACGCAATGCAAGGCAATCGGGATCGACAAGACTTGGTGGATACAATCACTTGAATTCACTTCCTTCAAAAACGTTGAGTTAGTACAAAATTGGTTAGACCGAAGCAGTGCCAGGTTTGGCTCCGCGCCAGTGCTAAATGCGTGAGATTTCAACAGATAGCCTACCTCGGCCAGGTTTGTCGTATATTCGTAGTTGCGAATTGTTTTGATATAGAAAATAAATGTAGGCCTACTCATTTAGAAATCTGAGTCAACCCACACTTGAGTCTGATTTGCTCAGTAGGAATCACAACACGACATAATTCAGACCAACTGAATACAGCAGGAAGTTAACTAGTAATGTAGGGAAAAGCGTTACTATAGTTTTGTATTATTGTGTTTATAATTGAACATTTATAAAGCGCCACTCAGAAATTCAGTAACGCTCTCGACAGTAGGTGCTATCATTGACGAGTTAAGATCGTGTTCAAGCGTTTCTGAAGCAGAGGAAGAGTAAGGCTGATGAGATCAATCTGCAGTTGCTGCGTAAGATGGTTCCAACTGGAGGGGCTCTTGCATTCACAGTAGCACTGCACATGTAGGGAACATTCACAAGGCCTCTACAGCCCATTAGCAGCCGAGGGAGAATTGAATGACCATGATGTGAAGAGACTGAGGTACATCAGTTCAGGTTTGAAGAAGCTACCATGACCACAGAGTTGCATTTTAGTATTTTGAACTGCTGGGATACAGGAAGCCAGTGGAGAGTTTTATGAACAAAGGCAGATATGCCAAAAAAACTTTAGGAGATCACCAATAAGGTGGGCAGCAGTCTGAGCAGTGTTAAGTATTGATTGAAGTGTGGAAAGGGTAAGTGAAAAAAGGCCAGCATAGTTGAAGTTTCCGGAGTTAACCCTAATAGAAGTCAGTGTATGGACAAGACTGTCGAAGGGCATCCTGCATTGGTAACCCCTCTTAAGAGCACACAGAAAAGGGCGACCCTCAAAAGGGCGCGCATCATATGGGCGACTGCCTCAAAACGGTGCGCTCAAAAGGGCAACCTGCAAAGGGTGATTTTTGGTTTAATTATTCTGAATAGAGTATTCTCTTGAGAGAACTTTGTTAAGTATGAGCTGGATTGATGAAAATAATCATGCTTAAGGCAAAGCTGGATTGATAAACAGAATAGTGTTCGAATAAAAGCGGGATAGGTGAAAATAATCGTACGGAAGCAGGACCTTTTTGAGTGTTCCCCTTATGCAGCGGTCACCCTTTGAGGCGCGCCCTTTTAAGGCTGCAGCCTTTATGAGGCGCACCCTTATCTGCGCGCCCTTTTGAGGGTCGTCCTTTATTGGGGTAAACCTCCTGCATGTACATCAAGATGTAACCAAATCTAAAGACACCGCCAATCATATGTCAAGTCAGTGGGACACCTGAAAAGTTTGCCTTGAAGTTCCCTTTTAAATTGTCAACAATTGATGCATATTACTAATGTATTTCTTGCATTTTTTATAGGATGAGTAATTACGAAGATCAGGAAGATGAGCTGCTGGCACTGACCAGCATTTATGATGAAGAAATTATTACTGTGTCTCGAGTTTCAGATTTTCATCAGGGTTCTATTTGTGTGGAAGTGGAAATTCCACAGCCGTTCAGGATTGCAGTAGAAAAAAGAGAAGGTGTGGTTAAATATTTGTCTGCTTACATCAGATAATCAAGTTCAACTGTGCATGTCATGTTTGTATCCAATAATCCTGTCATTGTAAGAATTTACATAAATATGAATATACACAATTAAATTTTATGTTTATTTTATTGTTATTATTATTATAAAAGTCAAAATAAGTTTGTTTTCTTGATACTCAAGGATTCATAAACAAACTAGTTGAGTTGACTATTTTTAGTTCATGGGATTAGGCAACCATCATTTAGTCTAGAATTGCCAAATGTCTCTGGGTTGTTCATGTCCGAGGTGTAACAAGCGGGAGACAGAGGGGCGGGGCACCGGCCACCGGCACCAGTTTCAAAACTGGGGAGCAAAGCCCCTCCCCAGTTTCAATGCTCAGTGCCCCCTCCATGTGTCCCCCAAATCGGTTCTATTTTATGTTTATCCAATGGCTTTATAAGATTACTTTTGTTAAGATAATTTGTGCCACCTCATTTTTCAAATTTCTTGGGGGCAAAATTCAAAAAGTGGGAGGATAAAAAAAATTTTGTCGCTTCGCGCTATAGTTTTTTAATTAAGCACCCCCACTTTTCAAAACCTTCTTCTACCTCTATTCCTGTCTGAGGTGTTCAAGAGAGAAATGGTTTCTTATTTGAGGGGCAACAGTTGCCTGTTACTTTTGTGATAGGTTAAGTCTGCGACGGCGACCTGTGTGAACTTCATCATGCAGATATGTTAGGAAGGTATTTTCTTGCTTCAGTGTGACATCTCTAGATTAATGACTTTGGATGCGTTTTATTGAATTTTTCATTTATTTAATGAGAAGTCAAAACCAGTATTGAGTTGTTCTGTGTCACTGATTGCACAGTTTGACAGCGTACGGCCTGATTATTCAACAATTTCAAAAAGTTCTCTTACATGCTGTAAAAGTTCTGAAATCTGTGATTACATTAAATTATACTAGAGCTTAATTCGATTTAGCATCTTTGTTGATGACTGTGTTTGGTCATAAATTTTTATTACGAGGCTGAATATAATATTGAGGTATCAATGCGTTCAGTATTGTTGTAAATTTCTTAAACTCTTCTGTGCAATTTTTTTTATGAATAGATGCAGTTGTACATGTAGGATTAAATGTCTAGTTAATGCTTCAATCATGTAAGAGATTTCTTTAACTTAAGTTTTCAACATGTTATCTAGTAATGTTATCAATGTTTTATTTGTTGGGGGTGTAACTGCTAATTATCCTAACCCCTTAGTTAATTGACTGAAAAGATGTTGGCGGTTCAACTCCTGACCCCCATCTCAGTAGTTCTATGTGCCTCACTCATATTACTCGGTGGCATTCTTGTACTCCCATCTGACCCCTCTGACCTGCGTTCTCTCCTGCGGGACCTGTCCGGCTCTTTCTGTAAAACATAAAAGTTGCAACTGACAGCTTTGTGACAACTAAGTGTCACACAATTTTGGAGAAATTTTGACCCTCCCTCATGTAAAAGTAAACAATACAAAAATTAAGACTGCAATAATCATAATTAGTGTTGTTAAATTGTGGTAGCAATTACTGATAATTAAGTGGAACTTATTTAATTGAGTAAATGTTGTTAACAAAATTATGCATTTTGATGTCTGATACATGTGATGATGTGACGTCGCATTTCGTCGAACACCCCTCTCGCCATCGTCACACATCGTCACAAATGGGTGAACCCCTAAGCACATGACGTCATTAGGACCGCCCTAAGACACTTGTTATTACAACTTTGGGATTGGCTGAGTGTTTTCTGAGAAAATTTGTAATTTTGTTTCCCTTAAGCAATATTTGGCCATTACAGAAAGCCATTTGTATATTTTCAGTTTACATTTTATTGTTTTTATGTTCTACAGGCACTGAACACTCCATTTTGCACTTGCCTTCCATTGTTCTTGATTTCACTCTGCCGCCTGACTATCCATCAGTCAGTCCTCCAAATTGTACTTTGACTTGTCCGTGGCTGACAGAATTTCAGGTCAGTTCACATCTTAAGAGTTTGTATATGTCGTACCTCTTTAATTCTGGTCCTTCTTCACTGTGAAGCCAGGCAGCATAAACAGAGAGGAAGAGATTAGATTTTGGCTCAAGGTGAAACATATCGTCTCAGGAAATGAGTTGCAAAAAAATGCAACAAATGAATGGTAGATACAATTGGAAAATAACAACTGTTTAGCTTGCTCTTCGTTTTTCTTTTGACTTGACCTTGCCAGCATATAATTTTGATTGTTTTTGTGCTGAAGCTGATTTTCCTAGGATGCTTTTATTTAGAACAATCAGCAAGTGATATTTTCACATGATTGCTATCATTCAGATTTTGTGAATGTCACAAATAAAATTGCATAAGGCAGCTATATAAATATTTGAAATTTAACAAATATATTTATTTTGTAGTTGTCGCTTTTGACGACTGAATTTGAGAAGTTGTGGGCGAACAACTGTGGATCTGTGATACTCTTTACGTGGATTGGTTTTCTGCAAACGGAAACCATTGCCTTTTTAGACATCAAATCTCCCTTGCTTCTAAGCAAGCAAAATTTTCCGACAATTCTCAATCATGATCGGACTAAGCGTGAGAGTATTTTTTCCAGCACAATGTTCTCTTGCCAGGTTTGTCTTTGTGAGAAACTTGGAAGTGCATGTATGCAGTTCTTGGGATGTGACCACGTATTCTGTAAGGCTTGCCTCAAGGACTATTTTGAAGTGCACATCAATGATGGTTCAGTTAACCTGCTGAAGTGTCCAGAAGACCAATGTGGCATGCAGGCACATCCAGCACAGGTATTAATTAGGCTGCAGTTTATGTCATCTATAATTTATTTATTTAAAGTATTTATTATGTGCACAGACAATATATCTGAATATGGGGTCTTCGTGAGCAATCTGATATTTCTTCTGCTATTGTCAAACTAACTTTACATTAATTGCACTATCACCACAAATCAAATTCATTTGTTTAGTTCATTCATTCAGTGCTCTTCAATATATTTACTCATGATGACGGCTACCAAATGAGCTTTGGCAAAAGAACGGATTTCAGATGTTGATAAAGTTGTCTAAAACAATCCTAGTCAGAAGATGCATGCTTGTCCACTCAATCAAATGTATGATTGATTGATGTATTGGTGGCAAGGATCCTTTAATTTTTCCGTCCATCCGTGATTTAATCCATCTATTCATCCAGCGCATGCTTCTGTTTTTCCATAGGTCTATGTATCAATCCGTTTATCCATGAATATATTCATCCAAGAATTCATCCATTTGCTATACTTATTCATTTTATAAATCCAGCCATGCGAACTTACATAGGGATGCAAGAGGCTTAAAGAGGAGGCACAGAGGAGAGAGGAATGGTGGCATCAAACATTTGAACCTGCTTGAAAAAGGAACAAGAATAAGAAGATACCAACATCCATCCATCCATGCATATACATTTTTCTCTTAATCGGTGATACCAAGTATTGCAATAATTTATGGTGATGTTAACAGCCCTGTTTTCTGTTGTGGTAATGTAATGTAACTGGATGTTTTATTGCATCTTTGAGGGTGCTTGTTGCCAGCTTAAATAATGAGAGTGTGTTACAGGACATTACTTCAAGTTTACATCATTGCCGACCCTCACCTCATATTAAATAGTTGTCTTTCAGACAAGCAAAGTAATAAGTGCAGTCTTCAACCAAGGGCCCATGGATGCCCTTTGTCATCGAATAATAATAATAACTTTATACTATGTCTCTTCCATAAGAACATGTGCAATATGCATGGGTAGCCAGTGGATGTTTAGCGAGGCATGGGTCCCCACCTCCCTTATTGTTTCTGACTAACTGTTTTACTAAATGTAAATTAGGTTATGGATCTGACAAATTCACGTCCTATGGAATTAAACTCATATTGTGTTCTGATATTATATTTCATTACCCGTGCTTATAGGTGAAGGAATTGGTGAGTTTGGAATTGTTTGAAAGATATGACCGTCTGCTACTGCAGCTGTCCTTGGATACAATGAATGATATCGTCTATTGTCCTCGCACGGCCTGTGCCTCTCCAGTCGTAGTCGACAAGGACAGCATGATGGGGTCGTGTGCTGCTTGTCACTATGTCTTCTGCATCTACTGTAGAATGGTCTGGCATGGCATTTCAGTGTGCAAGATGAAGGCTGGTTGGTTGATCAGATCATGTCTATGCTTTATTTTGGGATGTGGGATTGATGCGATGAGAGTAACATGTGTTGGGATGGATCAGACGAATATTGTATTGGATGGAATTGAATTTGACCAGATTCATTGGCATGGGATCTCATTTGATCATTAAAAGTTAATTATGTGATAATGATGCTGTCAGGCACATCCTCAATTTGGTCCACAGAATTTGCATTTTGCCAAGTTTAATGGGATTTATTTCATACAAATATATTGATACAATAATTCAGAACTGTTTAGAGGAAATTCGAATTACTGCTCTGTTGCAATGTGATGCATGTTAATAGCATTTTTTTGATGCAGTTGTGTTATTGTAATCAGAATTTTTATAATGTTGCTCCAGATTAGACTAAACTCTTGATGCTAGACTAAATGATTTTATTCCATCCATCAACGCTTCTTCATTCTATATAACCAGACTCACAAGCTACCATCCTTACATGTATTCTCAAGTCCATCCATCAATTGTCCATTTGCTCCATTGAGCCACACATTAACAATCAAAGGATACAGAAATTCATCAATTATTTCATTAATAGATTTAGTTAATCAATTAGCAAAGCAATGCACATACAACTGATGAAGTCACCTTTGAGATTATGTCACAATATGTAAATCCCAACCATTCAAGGTAAGAGTTTATGTGGAATGAATGTTGCATTGTGTATCTGTGATGATGTTATATCAAACTATTTAGTGTATATCTATTGATGTGTATAATACTGTGTATGTTTCTATTTTTCTATTGCTGCGGATATTTAGATACTCTGCGAAAGATTCATGAAGCGTATCTTAATGGCAGTGAACAGGAAAAAAAGGAACTTGAGAAAAAATATGGTCTTAGTCAATTGAGGAAACTTGTTGAGGAAATTGGAATATCAACTGGTAAAGAACTTTCGTTATAATGTGGTACACTGTAGTAATTTAATTCTGTGGTAAAGCAAGAGACAATTTGGGAAGAGGTTGTTTGATATATGGATCTTAGGGTTCTAGGACAAAATGGCAGAGGACAAAATGGTACGGACAAGATGATAGCAGATAAAATGGTACGGTCATAATGATATGGACAAAATGGTATGAGGACAAAATGGTAGCGGACAAAATGGTAAGGACGAAATGGTATGGACGAAATGGTATTAGGACAAAATGGTGTGGATAAAATGGTACGGACAAAATGGTACGGACAAAATGGTATTGTACAAAATAGTAGGCTTACAGATAAAATGGTAGAGATTTAAGGGGTCTAGGACATATTTCCACTCCCCGGACATTTCCCCTAGGACATTTCCCCCGATTGATCACTAACA
This sequence comes from Bimastos eiseni, assembly GCA_959347315.1. Taxonomy (NCBI): domain Eukaryota; kingdom Metazoa; phylum Annelida; class Clitellata; order Crassiclitellata; family Lumbricidae; genus Bimastos; species Bimastos eiseni. The sequence continues at coordinate 18,646,646 of OY365807.1, forward strand.
TAGCACACACATATATAAGTTGTGTATCATATTAGCCATATTAATTAAGTATGTATGATTAATGTTATATAAAACATATATATGATTAATGTCCGGGGAGTGGAATGTCAGGGAAATATATATATATATATATCAGACTATGTTTGATATGTGTATAACAAACTTTGGTAAACCATAGTTTAGGTTGGCAAAGTCATTTTTCTTGCAAATATCATGCTGTCTAAATTTGAAATAGAAACTGAACTGATGAACAGAATCCTTGCATAAATTTAGGCTGGATTAATTAATGGAGTCTTGTTTAATCAGAAGCTGGACTGATGAAAAGAATTATGTATAATTTGAAGTAGGACTTATGATAGGAATCCTTGCTAACATCGATGCTTGACTAATTGAAAGAATCTTGTTTAATCAGCAGCTGGATTGATGAAAAGAATCAGGTTCGTTTATAAGGGGATTGATGAAAATGATCGCTCTTCAGATCAGAAGCGAGATCGATGAGAAAACGATGTTCAATTGGAAGTTGGATAATGCTTTAAAGGCAAAGCTGGATCAATGAAAAGTTATACTTGGAGGGTTCGATAAGAGAATTCTGCTTTAACGAGATGGATGTTAAAAATTATGCCTAATTAGAAGCTGGATTGGTCTAAAGAATTACGCTTATTTGGAAGCTGTTATCTGTATTCCTTGAAAAGAGAGGGGCTGAAGAAGATGCTTGATTTACGAAAAGAATTATGCTGAAATGGAAACTGGATCGAATAAAAGATTCCTATTTTAAAAGAAGCTGAATTAATAGAAAGCCGCTAGAATGGATGTTGGCTTACGTTGAAATTGAATACCATTTTATCCATACCATTTTATCCACTACCATTTTGTCCGTACCACTTTGTCCGTCCCATTCTGTCCGCTACCATTTTGTCCCCATACTATTTTGTCCGTACCATTTTGTCCGCTACCATTTTGTCCGGTCACCGATCTTAGTTATGCATCTAATTTAACCATTGCCATTGCCTCGTTAAAGAAGGACTAGTAAGATTTTTTGCTCTGCATGCCAGTGTCTTATCCATTAACCTATGGCCCCTTCTGATGGAAGTAATGAGTAGACACTGCTTGCCAAGCATTGACTTCAGTTAATGGTCTTTCTCATAAAAAATTTTGCCTCTGCTTGAATTGAATTTGTTATGAAACAAAATATGGGCATATATTGAATGTATTTAGCTCTGAAGATGCTCAAACTGTAGCTTATTGCTAAAACATTGTAAAGATAATAAAATGATGTTAATAATTATGGTATTAATTATCATTACTAAATGAGTAAAAATACTCTCAAGACTGTGGGCCAAATGTGGTCTATGCCTCGATGGGCTAAGAGTTTCAGACGAGCTGAATATTTGTTGTACATCTGCATTTATTTATGTGTCTATTGTTGTGTATCTGTAGAGGATGCATGGACCATTCATCAGACTTATGTGAATGGCACTGAACAGGAAAAAGAGGAGCTAGAGATATTGTACAGCCAAAAGAAACTGAGGAAACTTGTGAAGGAACTTGGAATTTCTGGTAAAGGATCCTCATTATTGTAATCGCATATATGCATATATGGAAATGATCATAGTAGGGAAGATGGAAGGAAAACGACACGGAAGAGGCACACCGAGACAAATGATGCCGGACTGGATGATGCCAGAGGGATACAAGAGGCTTAAAGAGGAGGCGCAGAGGAGAGAGGGAATGGCGATGTCGAACTTTTGAACCTGATTGACAAAGGCAGAGAACAAGAAAAAGAGAAAATATTATGCATTATAATGCTGCATGCTGTAGAAAGGTTTTGTTATGCATTGAATTTATATCTGTATGTTATGTTATGCATATGTATGTACTATGTATGTATTATATATATATATATGTGTGTATGTATGTATGTTCTTCATTCTCTTCTTAACCACTATTGATGCTGTTTGTAAATGGAGGCTCTTTTTACTGGTAAGTGACTCTGGTCCATTTTTGTATATATATTTATATATATATGTATATATATATATATATGTGTATATATGTAATTTTCATATTATATATATGTGGCACAGTGGCTGATCGGTTAGAGCGGTCAGCCCGTAACGTTCATTGTGTGCCGAGCGCGCGTGTTCGACCCTTGTCCGGAGCGTCACTGTGTAGGGACCTTGAGCAAGTCCTTCACGCACCATTGCTCTGTAGTACAACTGCAATTGCGCCATCGAGGCGTGTGTATGCACTTCTGAGCAAACAGATGTTGGAAGAAGGGCGGTATCAAATTTCGAAAATAAATAAATAAGTAATATGTACTAAATATAATATATATTTTATCTATGTTGTACAGAATGCATATATTCTGTCTAGAGCTGTACCAAATATTCGCTTTGGGCCAAATAATGGGTCATATGGCTATTCAGTATTTAGCCAAATAGTATCGGTCGGACTGATTGCGAAGAGTGGTCATGTGACATCTGTTTCTGCATAATTATGTGGCTGCTATAGCAAGTGGACTGCCTGGACCGTAGTATCACAGTGTCAGTAGTCTAATTTTTTTGTGTACAGTGACTGAACTTTGATGTTCAGCATTTTGAGGCTTGAGCAGGTCGATTGTTAGTTAAACTTTTTAGTTAATTGTACATGATATTCTAATAACAGTTGGTTATTTCAGTGAGGGATAAGCGAATGTGGTCGGCAGACCTATTTTGCACACTATTCGTATTTGGCCAAATAGTTGATCCAATTATTCTTATTCGGGGCTCGAATTGTGAAAATCTTCTATTTTATACAGCCCTAATTCTGTCGTATTAGGAGCACATTGACATGGTGCGCAAGGGACAGTCATCAAATTTTTGACTGACCAGAGTATGCCATAGTAGAACACCTTTATTGTAGCATGTTTGTGATGTCTAGGCAAGACAATAATTGAGTACTGATTTGTGGCCAGACTTGTATTTGTTATACCCAGCAGCTTTTTAGAATTCTATAGACTGGATATCAAGTACACACTACACCATGTGCTTCAGAGCAGTGTGTTGTGCTTGGATGCTACTTAAGAAAACTTCAGTGGTTTGAGTTTCGAATGATCCAGATAACTGTTGGCCATTACAGCTTTTTAATGGAATTGACGTGGACGTTTTTGTAACGTGATTGAAGTTAGTGTTGTGATGAACTTTTGGGAGTTATAAAAGAATAAAAATTGAAAACTGTGCACTATTCTGAATACTCATACATATGAAAAAGATATTATGCATTCATATATTGAAGATTCAAAATTTGATTTGCAACCTGAAAGAGTTGTCAGTGCAGCTGTGTTATTTAAGTATTATGTGTCTATATCTCTTGTTGTACTTCTGCATCTATTTTATTGTCAATTCAGGGGCTACAGAGAATATCTGTGAAGTTTATTTGTATGGCAGTGATGAGAAAAAGCTGGAGCTGGAGAAAATGTATGGCCAGAAGAAAATGAAGAGGCTTGTGGATGAACACTGTTCAGAGCAGTGGTTGGAAGGAAACAGCAAGAGATGCCCAAAGTGTTTTGTTCCTGTTGAGGTTTGTTGAAATGATTGCTTTGTGAATTGTTAATATTAGTGCACAGGGTCGCCACTCTCTCAGCTCCTCTGAGTGAGGCCTGCTCATTGTCCCATTTGCCCGAACAACTTCCAGGGCTGTTAATATCTCGAAAAAGTATCGCGATACTTTGGTATCACCCATACTTTTGTCAGTATCGCAGCTAGTATCGCGATAGTTTTATTTTGCTGATATCGCATGTGTATCGCAATACTTTTTTTAGCCTGTCAGCGATACTTGATACCAATACTTTTTCTCAATGAAATTTAAAATTTATAAGGTATATGAGAAGTCGATCGTTGTGCTCTAATAATCTTAGGCCTATATTATATATATATATATATATATATATATATATATATATATAGCTTCTTTTGGCCATATAAACCTTGATGCGAACAGATGAAATAATTTATAGGCTTAAATAAAGAAATGACCGAAGTAGGCCTATGTCCTTTTGTGATCAGTGGTAGAAGTGGTTTGCCCAATTAAATTTAAAGTGCTTGCAAATTTAGTTGATCTTGAAAATGAATAGGACTGAGGAAACGAAGATTACAAGTGCGATATCAGAGCAGCTTGCCTGAAGGCTACTTGAAAGACATTGTGATTGGCTCAAGGACCAATATACACAGGACTGGAAAATTCACATTGTTCCTTCGTGTCAACAGTTTTGGGGCGATATTCAGGAGCCAGAAATTTTAGATCCTTTAAAAAACAACAAGCTGATTCATCAACCTTTAGTCATGAAGCAAAATTTATAAAGGTGTATACTGCAGTGTTCTGTTTAGCTAACAGTATTTAAGTGTTCTTGTGTTATATTTTTTGAGAATGCTGTACTTTTCTTAATAATTGCTGTAATTTGTTAACAGAAAATGTCAGGCTGCAACAAGATGGTCTGTTCCAAGTGTCGTTCGTATTTCTGCTGGCTCTGTCTGACAATCCTGCCTAACATTAATCCATACGACCACTTCAGAGAGGAATCGACACGCTGTTATGGAAAAGTAAACGCTGATGCAATCGATGATGAAGAGGTCAATAATGATGACAATTACGTAATGCATGTCTGACCTCACAGTGAAACTAATTAATTAATTAATTAATGATAATTATGGATATGAAAAGAAATTTTATAAGAATACTTACTTGTGTATTCAAGTGATACATATGTAGCATAGATTATTTACCCAGTACATCATATTATTATGATCATCAAAATGGGTTTGATGGGCAGACCTTTTCAAAATAATTTTCTGTTAGTTGATTGCATCTGGGTGTCTGAATTTTGTCCAGCATTTGGTCGTCACTCATCAGTGAGTGACTTATCACTGAGATGCTGACTGGGGTAAGCTGTCGACTGCAAAAGCTGGGCTGTTTGGAGGCGGTCAGACTGCTCAGGTGGTCGTAAAGCCTCGTAAGAGGTGTCTATAGATTGAATGATGTTGACAATTATGTTATCATACAGACTGATGCAGTCTTGATGTAGAGCAGTTTATTGAATTGAAGGGGTGGATGACAGGCTAGCATCTTGGACAGCTATATGAAAGTAATTCATAATTTACACCTCGTGTAACTGCAAATTACATGCAATCTTTTAATTGACGGGCCATTACAATTTATTGTAATCGTAGTCTCCAAACTTCTAAGGCGCATCTTGAGAGCCAAGTGCAGGGCACCAGTTTATTAATGTGAGTGCTGGGCTAAAATACGATTCAATTAGGCCTACAGTTAAAGAACTTTTGTTTCAATTATGTAATTCTATTAATTCAAGTTAATATTTTAAATCCCTTTAATTTATTTCATTTACTGAACAGCACTGCAGAAATGGTCAGGAAGACTGTTTGACGTGCTGAACTAAAGCATATATCACACCCTTATAAGAGATTTCATTCATTCATACAACTGTCCAGTGGGTAGTCAGAAGGTCTGAGTCTGATTGCCAGAGGGGCAGAGTAGCTGTTAAGGAAGGATATGTGTTAAGTTGGAGTTCACATTCCTATTCACTTTCAAGTTCATATTCGTATTGATAGAGGCGTCAAATACCACACAAACAACACCTGCATGAAATGTAATGCCCTGTAGCGCTTTGTACCACATACACACCCACTAAACCCACTTCTCAGAGCAGCCAACACGTTTTCATTACAATGCCTAATGTTCTCGTGCAACCGTCTGTTTAATTAAGGTGGGTGTTGTTTAGGATTGGAAGGTGAAAGATCAATAGTTACTGTGTCAGGTTATGAATTAGCAACATCAGGCTGTCATTAGCTATGCATTAATATTTAGGGCAACCGATAGTTATCATATTTGCAATTTTTTAACTTCTTATAATCTGATTTTTCAAGAACAGTCGAGTGAGTTTTATAAATTTTTATTATATCGATTTGAAGAAACTAGAAAAGAGTCTAGAAATCTAGAGCCAATATCAACATTGGCAAAACGACATGTTACAATGTAAGGACTGTAAGTCATGATTTATGGTGGGTTTTGAACAAAACATCACTAGCTACAGACCGAAATGATGCAGACAATGAAGTCCTACAGATTGAGCAGACTTAGGTCAGATTAGATTATAACAATTTCCAGGGGCGTCAATCCCTCTGAGTGATGGAGGCAAACCCCCGGTTCCCAGTCTTAGGAAGGCAAGATATTCCCCCTATAAGGCTAAACAATTATCCCCCTTACCTGAAATTGGAGGCATTTGCCTCAGGACCCCCCTATGCGGACGCCTCTGACAATTTCAATTACATCAGATTAAATTTACCCATAAAAAGTTACAAGTTATAACCTTTTTTCAGTGTGGGCCTAACTAGGTTGAAAGGAATTTTAAATATTAACTTATTTACTCTTGGCATGAAGGTGTTATTCAGATCTTGAGAGATTGTTAAATCAGGGACTAATGATTTGTTGGAAAATGCGTTACGATATCAGATGGTCTGAGCCAATGAAGGGAGAGGGCTCCCCAAGCTTAGAAAGTTGCTTAGAGGCAGAGTCGAAAGCTCAGAGGCTGTGGTTTGGGACTTCGAAACTGTGACAACATGCTTGCAGTCAGTGACGAAATTCCTGGGTGCTTTGGAAATAACTAGCAGCCAGGAGAATTATGGAGAACTAATGGATGAAGGGAACTGCAAGAAGACCTTGAGCAGCAGAAGAGTTGTGATACGAGCAATGAGACCTTCAAAGAAAGCATCTAATGTGAAAATGAACTGTTCAGGTCAAAGATGCTTGTGGGAGTTTGCTGCAGGGTACCAGATGTCACTGGATATGCTGATTGAGGGAAGTGCAAACCACTGGCAATAGTTAATAAGGTAATGTCCTTGATCATTGGAAATTTCAGCATATTGATTGGAGATAATTACTGGGATAAAGAGAAAAGGATATTCTTGGATTTTTGGATGCCAGATTTATGCTATAACATGTCTTGGAGCCAACCAGAGTGGACCACATTGTTTCCCAGAGTGGACCACATTTTGGACTTGTTGATAGCATCTGATGAAAATATAGTGGAGACTGTAAGTGTGGGAGCATGTTAGCACAAGTGAGCATCAGGTTGTCGTATGCGAATCTGTCATGGAGCAGACTAGTGGATGTACAATGTAAAAAAATTGCTAAACTAAAACACTAATTATTCGATAAATTAGTTCTAATTGCATCAGAATAAGAAGTTAAATAAAGAGTAATTAATTTTACCCCTCATTTTGTCCCCCTTCCTTTGGCGCCCAGAAACACTTGTCATCTTGTCCCCTAGCCTTGCCTCTGGTAGTCTGAGATTTTTAATGTCACCAAACAAGGCAACTCGGGGACATAACTTACTAAGGTATAAATTACTTAAGCAACCGATATGAACGTTATGGCAGAAATTCTTCAGTACAAGAGTTATTGAATTGTGGAATGGTTTGTATGATAGTACGGTCTAATTGAAAGCTAGGTCTATGTGAAAGCTAGGTGAGACAGGCTATATATATTAAGTACGCCTATTACAGGTTAACTAGCAATGGTTCTAAGACATGTGTACACTACACGTTTTCTGAACCACTAAAAGCCGTTGTTATGTTAAGCGCATAGAACTGTCTTGGCTCATTCTCCATTCTCCATTAAAAATAATTAATTTAGTGACGGAGACATTGCCTCTGCCCCGACGGCCTCGGTCGTTTTGCCCACGCTAGGACTCTCAGATACCCCATATGGCAGCGGTTGAGACCAGCGATGGAACCAGTAAACGTAGCTGCATGAAAAGATCCGACATTGCCGCTACTGGTGAGAGCAGACATCACTGAGTCCACTGAATCAAGGAAACTGGAGAAATCAGTGGACCAAGTCTAAGCAAACTGAGGGGAAGGCTCTGTCCGCTCAGAAGTTCCAATCCAGCGACTTCCGTCTTCGACAGACTAGTCATCATCTGATTCCCCGGGTCCGCCGCGATCGATCTGGAACGACCAGTCACTTCCACAAAAACGCGATAGAGAGCGTAGACATCGTCTGTACTCAGTTTGTTCCTGTGTACCAGCGCATTCGCACGAGAGACTTCCTGTTCCGGTGTCCCATAACGATCCACGACGCGCTCGTATATCTGTCGCCTCTCCGGCGTCGCAAGCATGTCCACCTCTGTCGTCCGGATCACGGTCACTGACGACTTCCGGTAGGACTGACCGCTCAGCCGGTTAGGGACGATGCGCTCGCAGTGGACAGTGACCTTGACCTGGGCCAGTCCGTTGGACAATTCGACGTCGAGGCGTTCTTCGACGACGTCGACGTTGGTCACTCCTTTCGAAGGATCACCGCTCACCTGCAACGCCTCCATCATCTCCTTCGTCAGTTCTTCCTCTGTTCGTTCAACCGTGACTGTTTGTCTGGCTCCATCGGAACCGTCGTCCACAAGGCGTAGGATCTCCGACCGATTCGGTCCATCGACTTTGACGCATCGATCAGCGGCAAATGGTAAAGAAGAACGACTGCTGGAACCATTGCCATTCGAAGAAGTGGCATCTGGAAACACGCACGAACATTTATCAGATGTAAAGCAGTTGACTGAGATGATGTATCTGCCAGTCAGTAGGACATTCAATTTTTGTCGGTATAAAGTGGATATGCATATACAAAAGGTTTATATTTACTGTGTCTTATTTCTGATCATCTGTTTTCATTGAAAGGTTGCTAACGATGAAGACTTAGAGTACGGAACAACATAATTTATAAGCATAATCTAATTATAATGTCTCTGCATTCTTCGTATTTCTATTTTTTAACTCATCTCCCCAACTCATTGATTGTTCTTCCCTTCTTACAGTATGTAAGAATATTCTTTATTAGACTACCAGCAAATGCACAGTAGCTTACAAAAGGTATTAATAATAGCATTAATTTTAAACAAGGTCGTATAGCATTCATGTAATGAAAGCACTCTTGACAAATATACCAGCTCTAGCCATCAACAGTAGATGCAAACAGACCAAATGGGTCAGCAATAGGACTCTAACAAATCAGTCTTTTAGTCTCACTTGCAAAGGACTCTCTCTCGTTACCTCGAACTAACCTAGCCATTCTTCTATCTGCGTGTGTCTGTCTTTTTGTCTGTCAATCTATTTGTGACCGTCTCTATCGCTGTCTTCATCTATTCCACCCATCCTCACCGCTATCTATTACTCTCATCTTACTCTAGACCCTTATACACCTCTATTTCGTTTCTGTAGTCTTGTGGCATACCTTTGTCTTGCTGGTTTTGGGCGAGCAGCGGACGAACATTTTGAGGTTTTTCCATGTTCAGTGTCGAAACCATTTTCCCTTCTGGTCCTCCATCGCCACTCCCCAAATATTTTCCAGCTTTTGCCTTATCGCGATGCGTCTTGGACCTATCCTCCCTATCTTCCACCTCGTCCAGATCCTCATGGTCGCTGAAGTAGAGAGGATTCTCCCTTAGCTGGAAGTACCTTCCGTGGAAGAGATTCGTGTTCTCTTCGACCACGATTCCCTCGTCAGAGTCCGAGGTTTCGACGACGTCCAGCAGCCTTGGCCATCCAATCATATCGATCGAATTCCGGACGAGGATCGAACCCCGGACCACACGTGGCTGACTGCTGTCCCCATCGCCACTCGGAGCCACGGCGGTTAAGGTTGCTTCTGGAAAGAATCTAGAAGCCTCGGTGGGATAAGTTTTGATTTGGGGCTCTCTATTTATGTGCACTTGGTCTTTTGATTCGATTGATGCCTCTTTATTTTGGGGTACTTGGTCTCTTCCTGTTGCCTGGGATTCAAACCGAATGTTGCCTTTCCCGGGTTCCTGTGACGTCCTATTTGAACGGAAGCTGTTCTTACCGTTTGTAAGGACGCCGGAAGTTGACGTGGAACTCGTGGTTCTTGCCACAGAACTGGCCTCTGTTGTTATAGAATTCGGTGGCGTTGCTCTATGGTTCGCTGGCTTTATCATGGAACTGGATGGCGTTGTCGTGGAACTCGCTTGAGTGGTCATGGGAATGCCAGGCGTTGTCATGGAACTTCGAGTGGTTGTATTGAAGCTCGGAGCGTTTACCATGCCACTCACAGGCGTTGTAACGGGACTCTTGCCCTTCGTCGTGGAACTCAATGGTGTAACCAGGGAAAACGTAGCTGTAGCAACCGAACTTGTCGGAGTTGTCCTGGCAACTGAAACCGTTGCTAGTGACGAAGTGGATGACTTCTGCGCAGTCTCCATCTGCCTCGATCTGTCTCCTCTGACCAGCTGAGGTTTCTTCTGGCCATCGGGTTTTAAGGATCGTTCGTTTTTGGACGCCATGCCTTCCCAAAGTGACCTCAGCTCGGACAAAGACTTGATGCGACTTTCGTCATCTTGTGACTCCGCTGTTGACCCGGAACCATTTTGCATCATGGTGCTCATCTTTCAGAGGCTGTAAAAAGTACGAGTAAAAGGAAATATATGAACTTGTAGTTGGCTAAATCTTCCTATTCGTTTGTTATTGATATGCTCTGCCTTGTCAGTATTTAATTAATGCTTCACAGAAGCAGTAAGCGTAAAACAGTTGATACTTTTAGCTAGTGTTTCAGCTATGTGAATTAAAGAGGGTGTGGCATTGTGGGCATGGAGGTAGCCAGAGAAAATGAAGGGTTTCATCGAACTTAATCATACTTTCCTACAGTTTTAATACCATTAATGCGTTTTATTTCTGGAGGGTTGAACGCGTACTGATATACCTTTATAAATACGCCATGGGCTGTGTGACCAATTTAATCTATATATTTCTTTGCTGTGGGATACTCGAATTGAAGAATTTAGCCATAACATAAGACTTCCGAAGTACAAAGCGAAGGAGGTAAGAATTTCTCAAAGGGTTTTGTGTAGACTCGAGATTTCTTTGCTAGAGATTGAGCCAGTTGACAACGCAAACAGGTTATTAAAATATTAGCTCTGTCTACTGTGTCTCCTTCTATCTTATCGCCATTTAAGTTCAAATGAAGTATTTTAGAATGTTACTGTTGTTGTTGAAGAGGAGGAGGACGACGACGACGACGATTATGATAATGTTGGCGATTATGAATGTGGTGATGAAAATGAGGCTAATGATGATGACAAAAAGTAATGGGATGACTGATCAAAATTATGATGACTGTGTCTGATTGTGATTGCTGTAACGTTAATGATGAAGATTGCAGCTAGGAAGTAAAGAAGGAATGAGCAGGAGAAGGATAGGGCATTATGATAATGGTCTGGGTTGTTGTCCCAGTCTTCATCGTATTCCTCCATCCCGTAATCGGTAACCCCATCGGGATAGCCCAAGAAACTACACAGCAACATAATTGTAGCTATAGACGGCAAGGCACTGAAAGTACAGGGTGTAAAAAGCAAGCCATCAAGTGCGATATGATTGATCTTGAGAGATACTGACAAAGAGAGACACGCAGATATGCATTGAAGGATAGAGACAGAGACAGAGACCAAGCCAGTCGGCCTTAGACGAACAGGTGGCATGCCCATCCAGACAAAATCGATGAAGATTTTCATACGACATTTAAGGCTTGCCGATCACAGGTAACACCATTCTCATTTAATGTGATATAATAGGCCTACAGGTAACATAATTCTCGTTTAATATGACTTTATAAAGATAATATCATTCTCATCTGTGTATAAACATAACGACGTTAGAATGGAAATTATAGTATGTAGGACTTAAGAGGAAAAGTAGCTGAAGAAAAGACGAAACGCTTTAGAAGTCAAGGACAAAATTTAAAAATGAGTAATGAACAGGAAATAGGTCAGAAGGAATAATCCCTAAAGTATAAGATTTAAAGCGGAATTAAATGAAAATATATAGAACATGAGGAACAGAAGTGAAAGACAAGATTTCGAACATAGGGAAAGGACATGAAATGGAACAGAAGCTAAGTACAAGATTTAAGAAAAGAAATAAAGGACAAGCAGGTTAGGAGTAGAAATAGACAAGATATATTGAGCAGAAGCAAAAGACCAGATTATGTAGCATAAGTAGAGGGCAACATTTAAAAGCAGTATATTATAGTAGCATACTGAATAAATAGCAAAGTACCCTAGCATAAAAATTGGCGCTATCATGACTAGCATCCTTGATCTACTGCTAAGTACATAGAACCGGATTGGAGTTTACAGATAAACTACAATTGGATTGATAATTGCCCGTCCTAAGATGGCTAAAAGTTAAAATCCATCACAAGATCAGTCTATACCTGTACAATCTTACTCGCTTGAGTGCCAACCACTAGAATTTCATCAGGTGGTTGCTTCAGGCAATAGCCTAATATAGGTAGAAGCGCAGATATAGTTAACTATAGCGGGATGCATGTTGTGGTTGTTGTTGTTGATGATGTTGATGATGATGATGAAGACGATGATGATGATGATGGCACTGAAGGCATACCGCTAAATAACTAGCCTATAATTACACAATAACGAAGATTGAATGAATACCAGGACCAACGAATAGGATGATAAATTGATGATTCTGATGACGATTATGATGACGATGACGACGAAAGCGATGAGATCTTTAAAGTACTATTGTTAGGACGCATCTAACGATTGTCTTCAAGATTTCATTTCGATTAAAATGACATGATTTTCGAGAACAGATTGACGTTACCTGATGTAAGTGCAGCAGTCGAGGCCTCGCTATTTAGTAAGTGCACTGGATTCAACAGCTGGCACCGACCATTGTTAACAGCATCGTTCAGGTGAGTCATGCAGGTATGTCGTGCGCATCACAAAACGCCGCGGGCTTCACTGCCTACCCATGTGCGGCACCGTTTGATGTCTTTCGATGTCACGAGGTCTAACCCGATCGTCAAATCCAAATTCTGAAGGACCGAATGTAATTTGAAGGACTAAAAAAGCCTGGAACGACGTCGATCATAGGTGGGCTAACGATCCGATCATCCAACTGAAGGCGATTCATACACACCACTTGCCAACAGCCTCTGCAGGCCTACGCCTTACCTGTACGTCGGCCTACGCTGCAGTCACGACAGATCCCCACCCAAGATATTGATTCGCTGTTTCTCTGGTCTGCGAACAATTGCTGCAGCTGCAAGCGGACACCTGGCGAATGGTAGTTCCAACCATCCCTAGCGAATAGTTTCGAGTTGTAGATCCTCTAAGCTTTCTCGGTGCATGCAAAATTCACGTAATGGCGACTGACTCAATCACTGATGTTATATCAAAAGTCGTGTTTCTCCGATCGCTCCGATGCCCACTAGTGCCCTGTGTGGGAAAACTGGGTATAACTCCAAGAATTTCTTCAACTGTAGTGATTCCTCCAATGATAATCTCATTAGATCAGATTAGATCTCCTCTTCTCTGTTGATAATCACAATCGTTAGTATATTATATAGAGCCACTTCAGTAAACACGAAACACTCATCAAGGGCTCTCCAAACCTGACACCACCAAATCACTGTCGAAAAGAATGGCTTTCAAACGATGGCGGAAATGGGGCAAAGCAGAAGACCAAGAAGTTCATTACGGAGTCTGATAGGCAACCAATTCCAGAAGGGTGAACCGACCAAAGCGAAGCTTTTGTGTGGAGCAGTGTGGAAGTTCCAGATACAAGGAGAGCCAGATCAGTGCAGCTTGCGTGTCATTGCGATGGAATCCACGGCCTGGGATGGATAACACAAGAGTATACAGAAAGATCTCGACGACGAACTGGGGTTTGGTCTGCAAGGCAATTGCTCATGTACCTCTTTGACCTTATTCCTTGCTTGCAACCTTATAAACACAATTTATTTTTTATTTTTTAGCGTTTCATTGAACTTTCTTCAGCTTGCCATATCCTAATTCTGGTGTGAATGTCATTCCTGGGTTCAAAAATAAAAAAACTAAAAAAATTATTTTTACAGCCAAATGTCCTGTTGATTAGTGTCCTTCCTTCCCATATAGTTTGTTTGAATTTGAGCTGGCCTTTGTTTATGTTTCTTCACATTACTTCGAAGGATTTGCAATCTTGTGCACATTCACTTCCAAATTCCTTTCTTACTAACTGACTTACAATACCATACCCCATTTCATATGGAATCCGTATGTTTCTCTTCCCATATAGATCTACATCACTAAGCACCTTTCAAAATTAAAGAGTATGATCACATTGAATCCATCTAAAAATGAAGCGAATAACATTATCCTGGTAGAAAACACTTGTATCATGGCAATCTAGCAACTTACATTGCGATAGATTCTTCACCGGAGCTCTAGCTCTAGCCCCAATTTAACTAATGAAAACTATTATTATCAGTTTTACAAACTTTATAATGTCCGTCTTTTAAAATTATAATATTACTGACACTACATTTGGTTCTTCAGTCAACAAATGAAGCATCTGACTATTACCGTATCCTAATTGTAATTTTTTGCTATCGAACACGAACATTTCCATCTGAGAGGCTCGTGCCCGCTCTGACTATAGGTGCCAGGGATGTTTCTACCCAAAGAATCCTAATTTCTCTGTTTCTATAAGGTCCGTAATTTCTGTCGACGGGTCTGCAGCTACAAGTAATGAGAATTCTTGGATTTCAACAGGATCATGTGTTTCTATAAATTGCTATAGTTTGCAGAAATCCACTACACCTCTGAAGTCGAGCAAACATTACCATCTCACTCTGGCGCATGCGTTTAAATTTTCACAACGGACAAGTCGCTGAGAAATTGTGTTGATAATAAAATTGTGAGAAAAACATAGTACTATGAATGTAACTTTTTTAATTTTAGCTTATTTGACTAAGCAGCTTAGCTTGAAGGGATGCGACTATATATGATTACACTTTGCAGATGAGCATTCAGTGACATTTATTTAGAAAAAATGCCTAAGTATTGAGTACACCATTACGATGCAAATTAAAGGTGGAAAAATTGCTCCAAATGTTGAAAGGTCAACATTTGGAGAGGAATTATTCAGCTCGTGAGATAATATCTACGGTTCTATGACTTGTCAAAACGAACTAAACGACAGGTCAGGCCTATACCGTATTCAGTTGGAGGAAGAAAGCAAAAGCGGGTAGGTCCTTCGAGTTGAATTCAGAATTTACAGACTTCGTTGTGTCTGTATTCAAAGCAGCACACTCTACGCACCAACACCAATACTTCAACTTGGCCTTCCGTGTAGAACGATACGGAGAGGGCATGATACCAATGCCCTGTATGTGCCCAGTTACAGCGAAGAGATAATATGCGGTCAAAGATAGATACACCAAGAACATCGGGTTGTAAAACACTAATACACGCAGTCGAATGTCTCCTAAGTGCAGGTGTATTTATCATGGAACCAACCAGTCAGGCTCTATTACAGTAGTCTTTCCTCTTGTCGAATGCAATAGCACTTGCACTTAACCATTGATTTAGCCATGCATTTCAGTGGACCTTGGAAGGTAGGTCTACGTACATGTACCAGAGCTCTGAGTAACCAACTGATTGACCTACATTTCGTAAGGACCTCTGCTAAGGTGAGATAAGATAATACAAGGAACTTGAGGTTTGGGTATTCTGAGTGCTTATTTAACAATCGAAATTATTAAGGTACATGTATGTCATCCGAGGTCTGGATTATCTTTCGATGGAGACAGATAGAATCATGACGACAATTGCCTGAAGTTTACACGACAACTGACGACGAAGTGATCATTTCGGGCAATGTATAGTGGTACTTGAGGTCTTCATATAATGTAGGTCAATCTGAGGTCATTACGCAATGTTGGTCAGTCTGAGGTCATCACGCAACGCAGGTCTATTTGAGCTTCAAAACTGGGAGTTGCGGACCATTTTCTAAAAATAGCATTGTTAGGCCTATATCTTTAATAATATTAAAATTCCGGCTTGTTGCCAATATTTCCTGGGTAGTATGAGCAGTTCTTTTAATGTGATACGATTAATAGGATGCAGATGTCAAGGCAGACTCGGTAGCAATCTGCCTCTGTGCAGATTAAAATCTATGTTCTTTGAAGCGTGTCAATAAGATTTTAAAATTAGACTTACGAAAAGCATAATTTCTATATCGCAACGTAACCCATCATGTATATCTGAGACCTGTAAAAAGTCTGAGTGGCCAATCGCCGGCTTAATACCACCTTTGTCAGATTGACTTACAACAAAATGCGCCTTTTCATTGCATCGTATCAATACATCTATGTAGCTTCTGTCATCGTGCACACCGATCAAAGTCGCTTCCAGTGCGAGAGAGATCCAGAGAAAATAAAACGGACTTGAGGCAACGGAAAGAAGCGCCTGGCGCATCACTAGTATATTATAAGGAGAAACGTGTCGAAAGAGGGTAGTTCTATAGAGCTGCGCCAATGACGGCAAAGGCTCGTGTTTTGGCCATAGCTGTCCTCGATCTTAGGTAACGTTATGATCCTGATTGCCTTGGTCACTATTTATAAGTCAAGACTTTCCAACCTGGGTGCAAGTAGGCCTACCGCCAGCAAATGAGACATGTCATTTAAAGGGTGCAACAAGGAGAGAAAGTACGAATTAGGATGGTTGAATACATTATAAGTTGTCAATTTTACTTAAATTCATATTCAATTTGCCAACACGTTGTACTGTATGCGTGTATGCTGCCACTACTATGTGGCAGTGAATGCGGTTCAATCTATGGAGCAAAAAGTAACAGTTTCATACGTGTTCATCTTCATATACGATAATACCTTAGTAAAGTTGCGAACATCGGTGAAATATTTCCCTGAAAGTATGAGAACTTCAGCTCTGGGCTCATATCCAAGTGACGTTTTTCACTTACAAATGTGATCTTGCATTTCATTGCAATGTGGTTTTCATGCGGTTTGAGCTATGTGATAGGTTTAAAAGTGCTATTATTGTGTTAACTCAACCAAACCAATGGGCACATCTTGGCCAACAGCCACACACTTTGCATTCTAATTTCAGACCTCCCGTCCAATCTCAGACGCGGCCTATGGCTTCCTGCTTTGTCAATGTAGTAACCGTTTGAAATCGAAAAGTCGTTGTTGCATTTTCTCTGCGGGTTTGACATGGCCAATCACTTAGCCTGTGGGGTCCTCAGTGTCATCGTCGTATGCTTGAATATGTGTCCAAGTGGCATTCAGTGTGTGTCTGTGGGTGTGTCGGATCTGTCGGTAAATATGACGGTATATTAAGGAAGGAGCCAAGCTAACGGTCGACTCTTCTGAACGTTTCATATAAAAGGACAGATGCGTCAGAATAGAAACTATAGCCTTACCTCTGTCTCAGTCGTCAAGTCCTGTTTAGCCTGCTTATTGGGATATACGGGTGAATCAGAGAAACCGTGCAGCTCTCTCTGAGTTTCTCTGATACCTGCCTGTAGTAAAGATCATTTTTGTTAATTATTCTACTAGGACCTGTGCGTATTCATGTACATGCATGTGCCTCCAGATATATATATACTGTATATATATATATAATATGTGTCAATATTCAGGCCCACTTATGCAAATACAGGATTGGCCATCGATATATGATGTAATGACTTCTATGGCGCAGGGACGTCATTTCAGTTTTTTTCAGAGTGGGGGCAAGCAAAAAATGTTCTGGCGATGGGGGTTTCTCCTTCTTGTTTAAAATGTTTCTTGCTTTCGTTTTTGCGTTTTCAGTGTTGCCAAAAAATTTGATTTGCTAAATCTTGTAGGCCTATCGGCAAATACGCTAATACAGTTTCAAAAAGTGAAGCTATTCAATTATAGGCACCGTTGATATGATACAATGTTAATATAGGAAATTCAGTGAGATTTATTATTAATATGGCTATTAAATTATGACCTTGTATGGAAATTTGCACGCACTATAATCTAAATCAGGAAATTCAAGGGGCAAATGCCCCCCCCCCTACTCCCTCTCCTAAATGACGTCCCTGCTATGGCGCCATGATCAGAGTGTACAATCAATGGCGTAGAAAGTCCGATAGAAATCCAACGCGATATAGAAACTAGAAAATAAGAGAGAACATACAACGAGTAAGCAACATACGAGTCCTATAATTTACACATTGACTATAATTATAAGCTTAAAAAACCAACATAGCAAGCGAACAATGCTCGACAATTACGGCGCTCGATATTCATCAAATATTAGTCAGACAATAAATGTCGTAGCATACGTTCAATATGCCATGCTTTCCAGTATCAGGCTAAAATATCAAGACATATTTTCAGACTACTGTATTCAGATGTATAGGGTGGCGTATGAGTACATGTCCCTTGACTTGAGAATGTCTTCAGTGACCTCGGGACAAAGCGCATGTATGAATGTATGCGTGTGTAATTTTGTAAATTGTAAGCATGTATGAATCTATGTGCATGTGTATAGGCTATCTATGTACGCATGTCTGTCTGCTTGACTGTATGCATATCTGCCTGTCTGTCTGCCTGTCTGTCTGTCTGTCTGTCTGTCATACAGTGCACTATCTCGATCCTTCTAACTCCATCATTGTCTCAGTATTTATCTGTACGCATATGGTGGTCAGCCTGTAGCTCGGTTTCTGACCCTGCTGGCGTTTCAATGGGTCTTATAATTATTGGTCCCGTTTGAGCATGCTGGCACATTGATGATTATACATGCCAGGACTATTATAAAGAAGAACTACACTTAATAAGGATGTAGAGAGAGAGAGAGACAGCGAGAGAGACAGACAGACAGAGACAGACAGACAGAAAGACAGACAGAGACAGAAAGAGACAGATAAATAGACAGAGACGCACGAATGCTTGGATGATGATGGTCATCATCATCATCCAAGCATTCGTGCGTCTCTGTTTATTTATCTGCCTCTTTCTGTCTGCCCAGTTGACAGCGAAAACACCGACAATCATATTGAAGACGTCGGCGACGACGACACCAATGATGATAATGAACTGATGATGATGATGATGACGGTGATAATGGCAATGCAAATGGTGATGTTGATGAACCATCAGTATTACATTACAACCATTGCACGATGAGGCACGCTCTGCATACGTTACATGCATAATAATTCACTTGCAATAATTTTATCTTTAGTGTTATTTGCTGTCTGTTGTGATCGGCGTAATTGAAAAGTTGACCACTTCCGGTCAATTCGTTCTGCGCAACAACAGCTTCAGGGAGATATTTCGAAATCAGTCTCAGAATGGAGTTAAATTACAAATTCAATCTCTTCACATCTATCATATTAGGTAGGTTTTAACGTTTCTTTTCTAGGTCTTTATCTAGTCTTACTCAATATAGTAATAATTATTATTTACATGAATCAAAGTGATCTTTGGATAATCAAGGCTCATCCTAGTTTCCGTGAAGGTGGCTCTCAACACGACTTGTCTATTTACTTGAACCAGCGTATAGCTTAAAATTTTAGATCAACGAAGATTATAACAATAATATTCGGATTGAAATACTTACAACTGGAATATCTCTGACTGCCGTCAAATCGTTAGAGAAGGCGTTTAATTGCAGCAACTTCATGGCATCAA
The DNA here is from genome assembly GCA_959347315.1 of Bimastos eiseni. Classification (NCBI taxonomy): domain Eukaryota; kingdom Metazoa; phylum Annelida; class Clitellata; order Crassiclitellata; family Lumbricidae; genus Bimastos; species Bimastos eiseni. The sequence continues at coordinate 18,666,173 of OY365807.1, forward strand.
TTTGTTAATTAATTGTTGATTTATTAATCTATTTAGCACTTAATACTCGTGCAATCAGTAGGTCTAAGTCTATCTATGAATCGTTGGAACCGATAGGTGAATGGGCAAAAGTAGTTCGTGTGGTTATAATCATTGTTTAACGACGTCTTATGACTCCCAGGGCGGTTGAACTTGTCTCAATTTAGATCTGTAGTTGAATGGTAAAAGATTTGTTGATGTTTAGAAAAAGAGAGTGAAAGAATTAAGGTGTTCAGTTTTTGTAGTGATGTTACTCCCCAATTTATGTACGGAGTGTGTTTGACGTTTCTGTAAAGGCGTATACGTTAATCGTTTTCTTGTTAATTCAGTCCCACGTCGCTTAATTAGTCGCGATCTCAATCAGCGATTCACTTAGTCACTCAGTCATTTACTCATACCTTGCTCAATCGCTCACTCATTCGCTCGCTCATTTTATCATCTACTCTCTCACACACTATCTTGGCTAGCTCGCTCACTCACGGAGTTTCCCATTCAAGAAACGTAAAATATTGGGACAGACATTATTATCTTGGGCAAATAGTTCTTCTGTTGTAATTGAACCTTTCAACTAATTTTTTGACACCACCACCTTTCCTAGAACCGTATTTTTATCTCCCTGCCAGTAGGGCAGTGACAGGCTATAACTCTGTGAATGATGCTTTCGACATGTCCTGAGGTGGTCCAGCTGCCAGGTGGGCCGTAACAAACGACTGATGATTGGGTGTCGACTTTGAAGTCACGCCTTTCAAACGGTCGCAAAATTATGGGCAGGTACATGTAGGGAGGCCTACCCGGACCAGGTGAACAAACCCACCCTGCAGCCAAAGGGCTTCAGAGCAATGAAGCACAAAGGCCGATCCAGAGATTACTTCTGCCATGGCCATTGTCTGAGTTTATGGCGGAAACAGCCCATGCTTTACCTACTCTTCCGAATCCGTTGTTTGTTTTTGAACAATATCCTTCTTTCACATAGCCTACCGGGAAGACGTAGGCCTATGCCTAGTAACAATAGCACTGCTTCTGCCACTACTTTCGATATATACAACGGCAGCCGAAAAAACTACTGCTCAAACTACATCTAGTATACTTTTAGTTGATGTAATGCTACAAATATCCCAACTAATGCGGCCACTACTACTACCACCACGCCAAGGAAATAATGTTGCTGCCAATGTCTTATCATTGTTGCTGCTATTGTTGTTGACATTATTATTGCTAGTGAGTTATGTCGTTATAGGGTATTTATTGTCAGTGAAATCCGAACCCACATCTTCCTGGTATCATTCTGGAAACTTTCATGGCTACACAAGATCCAGTGGAAATCCATTGAATGCTAACATCCGTCGAAACATATTCGTCACTTCGTCCCAGGCGAGGACAACGCAAGAACTCGAGACGCAGAAATTTCAACTGAAGACCACTGACGTCATAAAACCGAGAAGCTATGTCGTCATTGAGCAAAATAGAGGTGACGCCACCGAAAAGGTTTCTCACTTTGGCGATATCACTGATGACGCAAACGAAACCACTGCTCGCCTCAACGATGCAACTAAAGTGAGCGGAGATGTCGTCACCGTTAATGAAGCAATTGATTCTATGATTTATCACATGGCCGAAACGACGCAAACTTACGTCACTGCCAATACTACTGGTCTTATCAAAGGGAACGCGACTGAACACGAGTACCATGATTTTGCGGAGACGTATGGACGTGACGTCAACAGAACGATACAGGATGACGTCACCGTAAGTAAAACTGATGATGACGTAACGGAAGTTTCGCTGACCAAAGAGGAAACTTATGAGAGCTTAAATGAAACTAGGACATTAGGAAAAGAAGACATTTTCGTCACTATGTTAAGATGGAAGGCAGTTAAGGAGCCCGATACAGAACAGGTAACTGATGAAGTTACGAAACAGTTTCCTGAAACTGTAGGCATTGAGATAGTTGTTGGACATTTTGCTGAATACGATCCCGAGAAAGTCACGGAGCACGTTGTGGAGCATGCTAAGGAGAGAGCCCTTGGACATACTGATCAATATGGCGATACGAAACATAGTACCGAGAACGTCTTGAAATCAGTTTTTGACGAAGGTGGAGAGGAAATTACGAGACAAACGACTAGACAAGGCACTGATAATGTTTACGAAAAGGTTACTGAACAATGTGAAGAGAGAAGTGCAGATATTAGCGGCAATATAACGAGTCAGATGCAGACAACCTGGGCGTATTACACTGAAGAGATTGACACCAAGACTAAACGCACCAGCGATAACATCCATACACACACAGAGGCCAACGAGTTAGGCGGAGAATCAAATACAGCACGATACGGTTGCACAGACTATCCTGTGCAACAAAAAAACCTTTAAAACTAAACGAAAGATGGATCTGAAAGAAAGCGTCTCTACATCATCGCAAGCAACCATACTACTAGAGACACCTGGCGGCTGAACTTTGAACCTTTCGTCAGCTGTTCATAACAATGAAACATCTTTCTCAAACAGTTCAGATGATAAATCCGTTAGAACTCCGCATAGCCCCAGAACGATAGAGCGACGAAGAGAAACATCCATTTTGGAATATTCCGAAAGTCACGAAATTACTGAAAACCCATCTACTGCGTTGAAGTGAAAATAACTAGCCATCGAAAAGATTTTTTCTAAACGTCGAAGCACAGAAGTCACTCGAAACTACCTAAGAAACTGTACTGAAGATTCCACGACACCGATCTGGAAAGAACAGACGGTTAGCGATCATTCTAAGGAGATGGAAACGAGCAGTGAAGTTACCAAAACTGCACACTTGAAAGTTATGTATACAGACATTAAGGCATCAGAAAACAGAGCGAATTTCAACGCTACATACAATATGGACGCAAAATTCAGCGAAAAGAGTTAGAATGCGGTAACGTACAGGAGGAAGATGTTACAATCAGCTGAAACACAGAAAGTCACGAATATCGTAACAGCGAAAGAGCGATTCAACAACGCTCTACCGACAACGAAAGATGCTAGATCACCGAACTCCACAACGGACATGACGCACATCGAGGCTGTCGGAATGTTGATGGTCAGTCCTTCTAACTCAGAATCAAGACCCAAACACTCTGGCGTCTCAGACACGGATAAGATTTTTATTTCAGTGTTGACGACGTCGATGATACTGATCATTTTAGTCATAGCGACCATACCGGTCGCGTGCGCTACAAGAAGCATCACCGTTCGCTGAATTTCGTAAACCACAAAGGCATGAAGGAGGCGGAGAACGGAGTTCAAATGTCGCGCATAAGTGACGGAAGAACACGCTTGATCCGTGATAATGAGCAGAGTTACGATCGTGAAAGTTCCCGGACATAACAATCGACGAATGTTAAAAGGAAGAGCAGCACAAAAGAAGATTTCGGACGATCCGCTGGGAGAACCTCTCAAGACGGTCTACGGGATGATTCGCGCCTCAGTGCAACGAAAAAGGTTCCGGAACCAGCATCATACCAAACGGAACCGTATGACTTGGCTTGCATCGGATCGGAGAATTCAACACATGAAAAGTTTTGATTCCGTAGCGTGACATCATTCCTCAACCTATAAAGGAGTAAAGCTTTTAAAGATCTAAAAATCATGTTGTATAATATTATGCTCTATGTTTTTCTCATTAACATATTAATATCATCATGTAAAAAGGACACATACATATAAGTACATAATAACCTATTACATTGTGTTTTGGGGGGCGACTTGGTGCTGCGACAGTCAAAATGAATGGAGCAAAGTTAAGCAAAGCGAGGCTAATTGATACAATCATACAGGCTTTTAATTGATTTTTACGTCCAATGAATATCACGCCGTCTCATATTAAATGTTTGGCATTACGCAGTAGTATGGTCACATGTACTGTTTAAAGTCTTTGAGCGAAATTGTGAAAGGTGCTTTTTAAATGTTTACCAACTCCACCGTACTCGGCCCAACCCATGCAGCCACCTATTGGCCAAACCCGTCCATTCATCCATCTATCCTTCCTGAACTTATCCTCTGTTCGTCACCTACTTTATCTGCATATGCCTCCGTCTATCAGTCCATCAACCCGCCTGCCTCTCTACCTGTCTGTCTCTTTCACCTCTTCCATTCATTTCCGGGACTAAGATTTAAAAGTCATCTCCCATGCATCGCTCCCCGGAACGGCTCAGGAATTTCCTACAAACCAGTCTCTAAATGCAAATCCCCGCAACCATCAATCAATCAACCGACCAATCAATGTCTCTCTCCACAGCCCACACAAATTCCAAATAGATGCGGCAGAAATTCACACCAGTACACGGTGTTTAGAGTCCTCAGATCCAGCCTCATCGCTTCATTAGTCGCTTGGCCTGAGCGCATCAATCCATGCCTTAATTCCTCGGATTGTTTCAACGCCGAGATTCGAACCCCTGCCGCCACTTCCTTTCTTCAGTTAACAACTATTTCTTGCTAACATAAATCAAACAATCTACTCTGATTCGTAATCGAATTCTGTCATAGACCATGGACGTCCTTATAAACAGCATCCACAAGGATTTCAGTGGGCCATTGCAGACTTTTGTGTAATAGCAAAGCAACGTGAACTGCTGCGACACCAATGTAGGCCTACTTCATACAGCAAAGCTCGTAGTAAAGATTTCGACATCTATGGAAGTACTTGAACACATGAGTAGTAGGAAAGTGAGCTACCTGGGACAATTGACCAATATTATGGTCAATTCACCCACCTAATAGGTTACAAAACGTATTATTAACCTATAATTGGGTTTCAAAATCACCAAAAATCGCTACGAAAAGCGGATTTGATTAGTAAAATTGAAGCTCACGGGGCTCAAACACTAATCCCCTCATATTTTTTTCCAATCTCATCCGATGCTAGTTTGATGGACGCACCCGTTCCCGACATTGGAATCCCAACACTTGTTCCCATGCCAACTACGACAAGACGAAAAATATTCGTTAAGACTAAGGCTATTAATACATTCGCAAAGTGGATCGAAGGGTACATACCTGAAGAACCAAGGAGAAAGGTGAACGAGAATATAGAAGCACTGAAAGCTAAAGTGGAGAAAGGTGAACGAGAATATAGAAGCACTGAAAGCTAAAGTGAATTATATATTCGGTAAAATTCTTATGAAAACACGCGAAATAAAAGAGACGGCAACAGCTATCAAGGACTTCACGAAACAATACACGGTCGAAGGAGCAGACTGAATTGACGCCACATCTTTTCTTGACACCGTTCGAGCACAGGCGATAGACTTGTTGACTAAAAGCGACAAACTAAGGTTAATTTCATCCTTACCTGCACAATGGAGCGTATTGATATGAAATCCTGACAAGTGGATACCGAGGATTTTCCGTTTCGTTCAAAGACTGAGGTGGTTCTAGACTCCACCGATACGAGCGAAATTTACAACAATGCGAAAGATAAAATCCTAGAGTCTATGGCAGCCTACTAGATGCGGGGTAGTAACTGGAGACTTAGAACGGCTAAAAAATTTGAAATCAACACGGTTGCTTATAAACCGCTGAAGGGTAGTTCTTACATTCCACTACCGACATGTCTAGCGAGTAAAAAGGCTATTGTTAATATGAAGAACGAAGACGAAGAATGCTTTAAGTGGTGTGTAACGAGAGCCTTAAACCCTGTTGACGAACATTCGGAAAGAATAACGAAAGAATTAATAAAACAATCTGAGGAACTTGATTGGTCCAGCATTGAATTCCCAGTCGCAGCGGATGCTAACGTGATAAGTAAGTTTGAGAGAAATAATAATATTAGTATTAATGTTTTCGGTCACGAGAGAGATGTTTACCTATTCCCACTATATTTATCGAGGCACAAGAGCGATATCAGTGTAGATCTATTATTCATTTCTGATGGAGAAAAGAAGTATTATTGTTGGATAAAGAACTTTAACAGATTGATGGCGGTTCACACAAAAAACTCATACAATTCGATGCATTATTGTAAAAGACGTTTGATAGGATATAGAAATATGGAGTCATTAAATAAACATACCGAGTGCTGTTTCCAACACGCCGCTCAAAAGATAGAACTTCCAGAACCAGGAACTATGTTGAATTTTAAGAATTATTATCAAAAGATGCGAGTTCCCTTTGTCGTGTACGCCGATTTCGAATCTTTCATTAAACCTATAGACACTTGTCAACCAGATCTCAACATGTCTTACACCAACAGATATCAAAACACGTTCCAAGTTCTTTCTGCTATTATATAAAATGTTTTGACGATGACCTATATTCGCAAGCTCCTGTGACGTTCACAGCAAAGAGCGAAGACAATGATGTAGCACAGATATTCGTAGACAGTCTTATAGTGAACATAAAAGATATCTATGATCGATTTAAATTTCCTAAGAAAATGATATTTGGAAAGACAGAACAGGCGCTATTCGATTCTGCTATCGTTTGTCACATATGAGAAGGCGAAATGGTTAAAGATCGAGTTAGAGACCATTGCCATTTAACTGGAAAATATAGAGGCGCAGCTCATAAGAATTGTAATCTAAATTATATACTTCCCAAGGTTTCCCCAGTATTGTTCTACAATCTATTCGGTTACGACAGTCATCTATTCGTGAAGAAATTACGAGGTGATGATAACGAAAAGATTAATTGCATTCCTAGCAACGAAGAAAAGTACATCTCTTTCAGTAGAGAAGTCGTAGTGGATAATTTTATAGATGAAGAAAATAAGTTAAAAACTGTCAAACGACAATTACGTTTCAACGATAGTTTTAGATTCATGGCATCGAGTCTCGACGCTTTATCGAAGAACCTGAACGAAGATCAGTGTAAGAATATAAGCAAACACTATTCTGGTAATCAGCTCGATCTCTTGCTTAGAAAAGGATTATATCCTTACGATTATGTTGATTCCGTCGAGAGACTGAACGAAAAAGAACTACCACCAAAGTCAGCATTCAACTCAATACTTAACGACTCGGGTATTAGTGACGAAGACTACAACCACGCACAGATGGTATGGAAAGAATTCGGATTCAAGACGTTGAGAGAATACCACGATTTATGTAATGTGACTGATGTTCTCCTGCTTGCTGATGTATTTTAGAATTTTATATATGTACGCAGTGAGAACTATGGCCTAGATCCCGCCTGCTCTTATACTTCGCCAGGTCTTGCTTGGGACGCTGCATTGAAGTTGACAGGAGTAAAGTTGGAGTTGTTGAGCGACTATGATATGATACTAATGGTTAAGCATGGGATAAGGGGAGGTGTTAGCACCTTTTCGCACCGTTATGGACAGGCAAACAATAAGTATATGGGAGAAGCGTTTGACGATAGCAAGCCTTCAACATATATAACCTCTTTAGACGCGAACAACCTGTACGGATGGGCAATGTGTAAGAATCTACCAACTCATGGATTCCAGTGGATGGATAACGATGAGCTAAACGTTGGAGATCTTCACCATGTATATTAGAAGTCGATTTGGAATATCCTAGTGAATTGCACGATCTTCACAACGACTATCCTCTTGCGCCAGAGAGTGTCATACCCAAAGAAGCGGATGTGTCAAAACTCCTTCCAAACCTGTGTAAAGTAAAGTAAAGTAAATAGTCCATTACGAAAATTTAAAGCAGTATGAAAGTTTGGGTTTGAAGATAATGAAAATTCATCGCGGAATTAAATTTGAAGAAAGTGCTTGGCTGAAAAAGTATATGGATCTAAATACTAATCTGAGGACCAGAGCCACCAACGATTTCGAAAAAGACTTTCAAACTAATGAACAATAGGCTGTTTGGCAAGACGTCTGAGAATATTGAGAATCGTGTAGACATAAAATTGGTGTGTAGTGAGAAGGAAGCTATTAAGCTAGCAGCGAGAACGAGTTACGACACTCGAACTATTTTTGATGAAAACCTAATCACCATTCACATGAAACGGACGAAGCTATGTTACAACAAGCCTATATATCTTGGTATGTGTATTTTAGACTTGAGTAAAACTATAATGTATGATTTTCATTAAAATTACATCAAGGAAAAGTACGATGAGAGAGCAAAGTTATTTTTTACAGATACGGATTCTTTAGCCTATGAAATTAAGACCGAAGACTTCTACGCCGATATAGCACCCGACATTAGAAGTAGGTTCGACACTAGCGACTATCCTAAAGACCATCCCTCTGGTGTAGAAACTGGCATCAACAAAAAGGTCATTGGTATGTTCGAAGATGAAGCAGCTGGTAAACAGATCGAAGAGTTTGTAGGTTTAAGATCGAAACTGTATTCGTACAAGATGGCCGGAGTAGACCACAAGAAATGTAAAGGTGTCAGGAAGAATGTCGCTAAGAAATCAATCACTCACGAAGATTACAAAGACTGCTTGTTCACCAAGAGAGAACAATCGAGAAAGATGAATGTCACTCGATCGCATCTTCACGATGTCTACAGCGAGGACATAAACAAGGTAGCCCTCTCAGCGGAAGATGATAAACGAGTGATTCAGCCCGATGGAATCCACACTTTAGCATATGGACATTATTCTCAAATATAAAATGAGTGTTAAACAAATCGATGTCGAAGGCGTAACCCTACCTAATATTGCTTTGTCGAACGTTGCTCAAATCGAAGCGGCGAGGAAACTAAATATAAATAATTTCAGAGAAGTTTTTCTAAGAGACGAGTTGCCGAAGAGGCCGAGACCGAACGAATGCGGCATCCTTAATCTCGATGATTCTGATGGCAAAGGAACGCATTGGACGTGTTGGATCAAGCGCGCCAATGATAAGATTTATTTCGACAGTTATGGACTACCTCCACCTACGGAATTGATAAACTATCCACAAAGACCGCTATTCTACAACAGCGAACGAATACAACCTAACAGTGTAGTGTATTGCGGTCATTTATGTATATATATATATAAATATAAAGATGCCCGTTGATAAATTTGGACGAACCGATACTGGATCAACTCAAAGAATAATTTCTGGAGGTGTTGCTCTATCTCAAGCGAGCAATATATTTCTAAAAAGAGATGGAACGAACGCAATGGAGGGTGATTTGGAAATGAGCGGCAACTCGATAAAAGGTTTACCGACTGACATTCATCCACCAACCTAAGCCAGCCAGGCTGCGAGCTTTGGACAAGTCGAAGCCTTAGTCAACCAAGTGATTACGAATAATTCTGCCTACGATTACCTGAGAGTATTCGTGACAGGGGCTCCAACCATGACTTCTGATACAACAATAATAAACGGTTTAACTTACGAAGCTAGTGCAAGCAGTTTTCGTCACGGTCATGAGTTCGGTCCATGGAGGGCTTTTCAAAACGATTCTCACTACCCCGACGTTAGGGTCTCCGAAACAACCGCAAATGTTTGGATAAAGGTGAAGTACCCCATTCCTCTATCAACGTCGGGATTTTACATCACCGCTGGCCGCTCTGATAACGAAGAAATTACTAGTTGGAAAGTCCAAGCTAGTAACGATGGAATAGTATTTACAGATATTCTAACCTCTCAAACGAATGTCCTTCAGTTTGGACTTTTGATAAAGTTAACATTTCCTCCTTCAACTAATTACTCGTATTGGAGATTTCATATTATATCCACGAGTCCTGGTGCTGAAACAGCTGCCCTCTGCATGCTACAGTGGAAACCAACGCTGGCCGATCTCACACGAGAAAGAAAATGTCACGTCGGTTACGTGCCGAGGTTAACTATCAGACCTATAAGTCAAAGCCTATAAGTCATTGCCTCCAGGCTGAATCAGGGAAGCTAGGATTAAGCGTTATGCAGTTATTCGTGTATGAGGATCAAAATAAGAAATTATTTTCACATTTCAGCTTAAAGAAAATATTTTCTATATATAAAAAGATGATTGTTACACACAAGACGTTTAATCTAGATAAAATAATCTTTAAAGTCGTGAATAAGATGAACAACTTTGGTCAACGAATTCAAATTAAGTATAAATACCCGAACGGTGTCGAAGGCGATTTTCATATCCAAACTCCAGCATAAAAAAATTGGGGCATATCACCAGATCATTGTTTTGGTAAATCCGATGGTCCTATTGTTGGCTATAGTATACCAGTAATGATGTATGATAGGTATTTGGAACCAACTGAGGAAGAATTGGAGACTATCGGTATGTTTGAAAGTATTTTAGAATGCATTCAAAAGCATCTGCTCGATCCTGATACAAATGTGGATTCGAATAAGAAACATGAAGATTCACAGGTTGAACAAATGTCTATTTTTTATCAAAAACAGGAAGACGAAGCGCCAAAGATGTACCCAAAATTGTTAACTGCGTATGGATCAACGGATATAACAACCGGATTGTATGATACAGACGATAATCTAATCGACCCTCTTACGCTAATATCCACTCCGTGTAGTGTCGTGTTAGATTTATAATGCAGTATATTCATTAGGAGTAAACCATCCGTACAATTAAGAGTAGAGGATGTTGTATTAGTAGAAAGAACTGAAGTACGAAAGCGAGAATTTGCTAAGAATTTCACAAAGGTTTAATTAACAAAGTGTTGATAGATTTTCAATGAGAAACATCATTGAAAATCTAAACCAGGATCTGAATCTCGTATCTATTTCTCCATACTTTACCGTTGGAACGACGTATTGTATTCGCGCCGACTTTTAACGCCATACTCGCCTTATACAACGACGGGTTGACGACTGTTTCGTTCGTGTCGACATCTAAAATCTCTACGCGTATGGGAGTATTTCGAATCGTTTTTAGATGCTCGAAATCGGGTGACACATCCTTTTTCTACTTCACCAGCGCCTTCAGTTCTGATTCCGATAAAATACCCTTCTCAACTAGTATTCTTAACATTTCTGGTTTGTTCATATAACTCGGCTTTATTCCATTTTCCTTTAATAGCGATATCAGTTGTGGGAGTTTCATTTTTTTTATAATAGAAAATATTTTCTTTAATATACAACGCTCATCTCCTGACCGTCTGATGGGAAGTTTAGCAATTTATCTGAAATGACAACTGCATAAGCTTCCATTTAAACCGGCACCGCAGCATTGAAAGTAGCCTTGATCTGGATATCTACGACATATGACTTTAACCGCTCTGATTGTTTACTTACATCGAAAACGAACAGCGGATATAAATCTTTGTAATCAGCCGACGTAATGTTGCTCTGAGTCACGAGCTGATCCATCCCATAGAATTTATCGCTAAAGGTCGCGGCGTCTCTATGAGCTCTCGAAAACTGCTGATTCGGGAATAATGGGTTGTAATCGACTGCTGGGTATCTTTCTTGGTTCATCATCACATACATGTTTCTAATATCGCAATGATCGAAAATTTATGGATTAGCTTGTTGACTAAGGCTTCGATTCGTTTGAAATCCAACGATAATATACCTCGGTTTTTCGGTGATGTCTTTACGCTAAGTCGCCAACTAAATGTGGTGGATTGAGTAACCGCTAGGGTATCGCAAAGATGAGCTTGGTAGGCTACTGGTAACGTTGCCTTTGATTCGATGGTTTTGTACAGCTGCATTCGTTCCATGTCGGACGGAATCACATGCGGCATAAACCATGAAATTTTACTGATGTTGACTTTACCAGCCACTGCTACGGCTTCCAAGAAAATAGCATCGCCGTCGGCTTTGCGAACGAGAGCTAAAGTATGCTTCATGCCGTATACTATCTTATCGTAATCCTCACAGAATCCAAAAATATGCTTCAGAGGTACTATGAAACTAAATGTGCCCTTTGCAGTTGGTTTCTGAGTGAGATACGCCTGCCTTATCGCGAATCCAGAGTTGTCGACTCTAGCAGCAGTCGCGGCTGCATCTTTAGTCCATAATTGGTTAACTCATTGCGCCAGAGCGAAGTCGTTGGGATATTTCAGCAACCCTAGCATAGTTGTGGATTGTCCCGGATGAAACACGCTTTAAATCTCTTGATTCGATAGGGAATACGAAATTCGACTAAAGAGGTGCATGAGTCCGTTGTTGACTAAAGCAACATCATCGCCATCGGCGTAAAATGTTCCATCCTCTTTAGTCAGTCTGCTTTGGAAAGGCAGGTATGACTCAGCTGGAAGGCTGAAAAGATCTTGAAGTTCGATATTGATGCGAATTTCCACAGGGCTGTTAAGATTCGCCCCACCACTGGTTCGTACACTCGTGCCATTCGTATCTCTCGACCGCCTCATCTATTATTGTATTTTCAGTAAATCTTAGAATATCTTACTGCATTTTTTAAATTTAGCAATAAACTATTTTAAGCCAACTTCATTCCAGATCCACGCACCAGATCTTGGATCGACACGGCGCCACCGTTACCGGATAGTAAATTATATATATTCGAATTTCCATGGGGAAATATTAAACCCTTTAACGTCTCCTCGCTACCTCGACTAAGTGGCGTATTCGCGTTGGGGTATATTAAACCCCTTAATGCGTCCTTGCTCTGTTGGCTGAGTACGGCTGATTGCAGCGGTGGAGGATTAAACATCTTTGCCGCTGCTTTATCCACCAATCGCATTCCAGCATTGATAGCAACGGTCTTACCAACATCTATGGCCTTTTTCCAATCTCCGTTGCAGCGTCTTTCCCAGCACTTAATGCGGTTGTTGCTAACTGTCTCGCCGCATTCGAGGAAAACATTCCTTTGAAAAATCCTGATACCGTATCAAATATTCCAGAGCCTATTCTACGACGTATATTCTACGACGTATCTTTTAGTAAATCTCCTCGTAGATATGACAATCATTTTATAATTGTATCATTAAATTTGTATACGCTAACGAATCTATCGCATTTTGTCGAAGTAACTCACCGCAGATACCGACTATCTCGTTTCTTAATCCCGTATTTCCCGCTTTGAAGCTAGCGAATCGAAGAGTTAACACATACACTAGCGCATTAGGATCATGCGGGAGATCTACGACTCCTTCGCCCGTTGAGAACCTCCCTTCCCATATCGGCTTAATGATTTCCCTATTTTTTCGCTTCTAGACGACTTGGGTTTGTTCGGATTCTCAGGTTGATGGATTGCGTTTGTCACAGTCAAAATCTCGCTCAAGTCTTTAAAATCGTTTATGTGGTATATCGTCTTGTCTGGTTTTGCCCTTGTCAATAACTCCCAACGTCCCGGAGTTCCCTTATAGGATCATGGTTGTGTTCTCGTAGATTTTTCAGTGTTGGGTTTCGTCCACCCCATTTTGTGAATCGGATAATGATACATTTTATATTGGAATGACTTTTTATTTAAACTGAGATAAGAAAAAAATTATAGTAACAATCCGAGAAGTGGAATGTTTTTAAACGGTGAATCTGGTCCAAGGATAAGTTCTTCGCCGTTTACGAATCCAGAGCCTGTTTTCAGATTCAGACCTTCTCCCACACCATCCAGTCTAGAACCTTGCCATGGCTTCAGGTAAAGACCATGAACTTGTTGCACTATCTTGTAGTTTTTACCTCGACTATTGAGATATACTGCACCACCCGATCCGGTGACTTTGTCTATGACTTTTGATCCAGCCGCTGCACCTATTCCTGTCAATGCACCCGTTGCTAAGCTAGGTAACACGCTCGATAGCAGAAATTTGCCCGCAGTTGCTAGAAATGGTAAAATGGCGCCGATAAAGCCACCTTCGACTTTGGCATTATGTATCAATTGCGTTGTACTCATTTTTATAGTCGCACCCGTTCCACCCTGATAAGCCTTAGTCAACTTATTAACCTGACCCTGGGTAAGAGCTAACACGTGGTTTCCATTTAAATCGTTGTGCTTTAATCCAATGCTATCGCCGGTTCACGCCTGTAGAGATCTTTTGATTTTGTCTTTTTGTCCTTCCGAAATATTAACTTTGACATTCGTGTATCGACTCATTTTATATTAGACTATAAAAAATGTTAAGCCTCTCTCATATGAAACCGTATCGATAATTCCTCACCTCGTAGATTAATTAGTTGGCCATTTTGATCGGTGAGAGTTGTTTCCATTATCGAAATCGTGGATAAAGTGATTGAAAGATATATCAAATTCCTAGGCGTTTCGATAATCTTGTACCCAGGCCCTACATTTGGGAAAAAGGAATAAATAATGTTATCAATCGTTCCGTTGTTATAGGATGCCCCGATAATATCGCTCGTTACCCTTAGATTACTAACACTCATTATGTCCACTATATTCTCCGAATCCTGGTAACCCGCTGAATAATGCCGCCTGTTGAAACCGAAGGCTTTTCCGATAGAGTTCAACGCCCAAAAATTGACCATGTAATTATCCGCTAGATGTACAACAGTCTTTAACGTATTGCTGTTTGCTTCTATCTTAATATTGTATTCTTCGTTAACCATATCATAATGCTCGTTTTCTTTCATGATTCTCTGGACGTATTCGTTACTATCTGTAATTTCATAGCAGCCTTCGGAAATGGTTATAGTAACCCACATACCTCCACCATTTGGCGAATACGAAAAGTTGTTGTCAGTCTCATCGATGTTTGGGAATGAAAAATATGTTTCCAGATTGACAAGAGCCATCTCGTACTTTTCATCTTTATTGAACTGTATCAATGGATTGAACAGAGTCCTTATTCGCCAACTCTTATCACTCAATAATATATAAAACGATGACTTTGGCTCTGTGTAACGAGCGATCCTTTCGGTGTAGTCTACAATCTTTTGTAAAAGCGATTCCATTTTTATAATATAAAAGATTTTTTTTATATTGAAATGTAGAATTCATTGAAAGCGCATCAATACTTGCCGTTATTCTTATTACTAGTCTGATCAATCACCACAAATCCATGAGGTTGCTTCCAGGCTGTTTTACATAGTTTCTTAAACTCATCCTTAGACATATCTGTACTTAAGTGATCGTGGTAAATGTGATTAATATTTTTCTGGTCTTAAGGAAACAAGCAGATAAAGTTTGCATTCTCTCTGATCGTCTGTCTAGGTAGTTTGAAATAATTTTGAGCGAGGTAGAAGCAATCAACGTTACTATGCCTTCCCCTGATGTAGTAGGTCTCACATTTATTTTGCTTTTGTAACTGTAAATCATCGAAAATCATCAAGTTTATCTTTTCACGATTTAAGTCTTTCGGGTCGGACACGTTTTCCGATGATTCAAAGAACTTACAGCAGATATCAGATTTTTTATACAAGTGTTTAGCCATTGCCTCAACTACTAAGGCCGGCGGAACATTTAGTCTCGCGATCTTGTCTTGGCACCCGAATAGCCCGATGATGGATTCTTTCGGTATTTTTTCTTCAAATGCTTGCTTGAGTATTTTATATTCTGGTTGAAAGAGAGATCTTCCTAATACTGATTTAGTCGATATGCAGAGTTTCGCTAAAGATAACGATAGCGTGAAATACTTACTAGCCGTAATAGATTTGTTTTCCAAGTACGGTTGGATTGTACCATTAAATGATAGGAGTGGAAAATCTACGGCTAGTGGCTTTGTGAAAATATTCGAGAGCGGTAGAAGACCTGGCAAGGTTTGGGTGGATAAAGATAAAGAATTTTATAATAAAGACGTCAAGAAATTAGTCGAGTTGTATTCTACGGAGAACGTAGAAAAGTCGTGCGTTGTTGAGCGTTGGAATAGAACAATGCGTGAAAAAGTGTTTAAGTATTTTACAGTTAATTCAACTAGACGATATATCGATGTGTTGGATGAAATGGTTAGTAATTATAATGAAACTAGGCATTCTTCCATTAAAATGACACCATCTAAAGCTAGTTTGAAAATGAATGAAAAGGTAGTTTGGGTGAACTTATGCGGCGATGAAATCTCGGAACTTATTATACCCAGGTTTTCGATCGGTGATAAAGCTAGAATGACGAAGAAGAAGAACATCTTTGAAAAAGGTTTTACACCGAGATGGACGGAAGAGATCTTTACAATTTCAAAGATTCAATACACGGATCCACCAACTTATAAGATCACTGATTATAATGGTGAGGAATTACAGGGCTCATTTTACGAACAGGAGCTACAGAAGACTACTCAATAAATATTTAGAATAGAAAAGATAATCAGGAAACGGGGAAACAAGTCGCTGGTGAAATGGTTGGGTTATCCTGAGTCATTTAATTCCTGGGTTGATAATGAAGACTTGGTGGTCACGTGATGACTCATCATCAAAACTATTGGAAATTCCCGTGACTTTTGACCTATTGGCGGACGTTTTGACCAGGGCTTTGGTCTGTGCATGAATTGTGGCTCATTTTTCAATTTTATGGTGGCCTATTTGGTTGGTATTAGAACCATGATGTGGGTTGTTGTGATTTTTGGTGATTTTGTAACCTAATTATAGGTTAATAATACGTTTTGTAACCTATTATGTGGGTGAATTGACCATAATATTGGTGAATTGTCCCAGGTAGCTCACTTTCCTACTACTCACATGTATACATGTAATTTCGACTATCAATAGTGAAATAACGACTATATGTAGAAATATGCAATAGTAGCCCATACTTACGGGGAAACAGAGTGAAATTAGAAATCAGAGAAAGGAATTAAATCGGTCTAGATGCGACTGTTGTGGACAAAATATTATAATTGGGCTATAGCCTTATAGTAGTAAGAAAAATGAATTAACGTTGTCAAGAAGCGAGTGTTGTGGTCAGGCCCACGCAGCCTTAACGAGGGATCGTCTTCCATCTTTCCAATCTTTGGCACAGCTGAAGCAAACGTTCCTGTAGCCGCTTGTTGATGCGCATGCCTAGCTTCTTTGGAGACTGATCTCGAGCATTCTGTGCAATCGCTGCGTTCACTAATCCCTCATCCACCTGCACCGCTCCGATAAGCACCCACTAAGCACCCACAGTGACGGGTGACAATGGCCCACCAGCTCGCTACTCGTGAATCCATTATTCCACGCAAAAAATGATTTGCGCGATCGTATCCTGATATTATTTCGTGGATATCCCACAATATCCCCGGACAATAACCCCCGGACAATTACCCCCGGACAATAACCTCCGTACAAATAACCCCGGACAATAAACCACGGACATTAACCCCATGCAAAAAAACGGACAATAATCTCCCAAATAGTATGTTGGTAAGAATTAAGTAGAAAATATCACATAAATACCGTAAGATTTAAATTAGTAGGCCTAAATAGGTTGCAGATGATTGTCAAACAAAAATCTAGAACGGGCGGTATATATATGGTCGATTACATTACATTACAATAATAATCATGTCGAATCGAAATAGTCAACAAGATCGTAGACGCTTTCCAGATCGTCTCGACATGTCTCGTGTTGGGCAAGCACGCAAAACTTAATGTCGTCAGGTACCTCAACCACCAATGTGAAGGCCACCGCGTTTAGGAATCGACAACAATTCCTTAAATCGGCATTCCATTTTTCGCCATGAACTTCGAGTGAGATGGTAGGTTTATGATCAACCTTGTACGTCGACATGTTGGCCCAAAGACGTTGGCACGTAGTTTATCATCGCCTTTCGAAGCAGCAGGCGACAGAAGATAGGATTTACACGGAGACCAGGATCCTCACAATAAGTCTTCTTCATCGCAGCTTTCAGATTAGTTAGCCCAAGATTTAGTATTAAAGAGATAAATAAATTATTCAGTGATGGGCACCAACTACTTGACAAGTAGTTAAAACTACTTCCCAACTACTTTCAAAATATGTAGTTATAACTACTATTTAACTACCTTAGATGACAAGTAGTTATAACTAGTTTGGTAACTACTACATAAGTAGTTAACTACTTTGAAAACTACTTTGCTAATGTTATGTCATGGTGCATTGATAGTCACCATGTAGTATGCAAATTTGTTGTCAGTATTAATTGCTGACGTTCAACAAAAGTAATAAAAATGATCCGAAACACAATGACATATCTAATTGTAAACTAACAAAGACTAGAACTACTAGCACATGCTGCAACGTGCCCTTATTAGAGGACAGTATTAGCAGTAACATACGCCAACTTGTTACAACTACAAAAATACAAGTATCTAGCCTACAAAGTCTGGAATGATCCGGTGGGGCACCAAATAATCATGCCTGGCAAATGGCTCTCTGTGCTCCATAAAATATTATTGTATACATATATATCACCTGTTGCTGTCTGCATCGACTGTGCTTCTTCAATTCCACGTCCTCGTAAGTTTCCAATAGCTGCTCAGATATAAGCCAATGCCCAGTCTCTTACCGTTGTCTCTGTCTGTCTGTCTCTCTCTCACCCCTGTCATTCTTGACTCTACAGTCACCTCTCTCATGCCCACTTGTAACCCAGCTGCCCACAATGACTAGTGGTCATCCAGCTGCGTACTGGCTTCTTTCCTCATTCTCAAACCTTCTACGACCGCTTTACTCTAGTTCTTATCGCACAACAATCTCCGGGTATGCCACTGAACAGGCATAATGCCTTAGGCTTTCTCGATAGTTCTGAGAGGAACCCACTTCCTCACAATAGAATGCTCAAATTTTAATGAAACAATTACATAGCGAATTTACTCATGAGACTATAATGGGCAACGTCCATGTTGTGAAACAACAGAAATTCCTGTGAGACGGAATTAATAAATAGGAAAAAATGCAGTTAATGTGAAATATTGTAGTTGACTTAAAACTACTTGATAAAAGTAATTATAACTATTTCTTCAACTACTTCTTAAAAACTAGTTATA
The DNA here is from genome assembly GCA_959347315.1 of Bimastos eiseni. Lineage (NCBI taxonomy): Eukaryota > Metazoa > Annelida > Clitellata > Crassiclitellata > Lumbricidae > Bimastos > Bimastos eiseni. The sequence continues at coordinate 18,684,885 of OY365807.1, forward strand.
ACTATTAGGCAACTACTTCTATAGTAGTTATAACTATTAGTTATTAACTCCAGTAGTTAAAAGTGCCTATCATTGAAAATATTGGATTGATAATGAAAGTTGCTAAAAATAAACACACAGAGGTTTTGTTCGGGGGCTATTGTCTGGATGTCTGTACTAGGGGGTCTCGTGTCTTACACCCATAATGAAGAGATCACTGCCTGTGTGTATTCCTGAACGCGCATGCGCCTCCAAATATATATATACTGTATATATATAATATATGTGTATGTATATACGCACACATCTTTACGTACACACAGTAAATATATATTTATATATACATATATATGCATGCATGTATGCGCTTTTATACACAGAGACAAGTTTGTTTGTGAAATATGATATGCACCCAATAGGATTAAGTCAAAGAAGCTAATTAACTTCAGAGGCAGATAAAGCATGGAGGATGATGACGAGGTTCCTCTGTCAGCGATCTATAGCCCTGGGCCTCTGATGGGATTCCGATGCACTCGGCTATTTTTCATTGCTGTGCTCTATTATTAGCTAGCATGCAGTAGCGTTACCTTGGATACACCACATCCGGGTCCGCCTAGGCTGTAAAACTCGCCCGTACGCTCTCAACGGCAGCGGGACGTGTCTGTCAACTGTGGACACTACTGTAGCCAGAATTATCGTGGGCGCAATTGTCTGGTAATAGAAGATATTCTTAACAGCCAGATATCGTGCCCCTGTACCGTGTTACATGGAAAAAATGTCTAGCGACCATAGAAGAATAGTCTAGAGATCCTTGCTATTTGATTCAATCAGGCATTACCAGCGTTGCAGGACATTATCCCGAGACAAAATCCTCTGGATAACCCCCACCCCGATCTTGCGCAGGACAAATTTATGTCCCTCTGTGGAATTAGTCTATTAATATATTTAACTAATAAACCTTAATTGCCCAGTTTTTGTTTATCGTGTCAGTTTGTAAATATCGCTAAGGTTCAAAGATGGTGTCATTTTAGTGTCATCTAAGATTAACATTTGCTGATGTCGTTTCATTCCTAGCACAAGTCTTGCTAATGTCGTTTACATCTAAAATCAAATTTACGATTTATAAACGAATGGTCGGCGAGATTAAACGATTGGTGAGATGTTAAAAAAATCCGGTTATTTATCATTTTAGCTTTCTCAATAATTCGTCAATTGTAAATTTTGCTTAGATAGAAGTTGGGCATGATGAATATAATTCTTGCATAAATAAAAGTTACATAATGATTAAAAAAGGAAAAATTATCCCATAGATGCCATTGAATACAATGTATAATTTAACAGCGTAATGCTCAATTCTCGGGTGATTATATCCTAGCCTGGGGATTTCGTCAGAGGATTTTTTCCAGGAGAATTAGACTTCTGTCCATCTACGGGTCCAGAGCGCACATCCAGAAATCGACAGAAATTCCGGGGCCCTATGCGGAGCATTCATGAGCTTGCGTTTAGACGGAAGTCGATGTGTTCTAGAGCAAAAAAATGATGCGTTAGTGATATTCAGATGTTTGAAGTCTAAACGGATTGTTGTTAGGTGTCAGTAATACGATAGTCAAAAAGGCAAAAATCATAGACCGTATAACTGATAATAATATTTTTCATAAGCTGATTGTAGACCCGGCTCGTACAATTAAAAATCGTAAGACGTTTTTCTCCCACTGCTCCTTCTCTGCGTGCTATCCGTATCTGTATGCATGCCTGAAATCAATGTCGTGAATGCGAAATAATGATGATCACAATGTTTTATCTCTAATGCACCAGACAACTGGTTGCCAGCGTTATGGGCACAGCAGGTTCGAGTGTTATTAATGTAATGCCATGTATCTGGCCATCTATTTCGTGTCGACAGGGACCTCTTAATTATGTGGCAAGTACGTCACTCGATCCCGGTGTAGCCATAGAAATGACAACTTCAGATGAGGTGATGAATGGAATTTCAGCGAAGTAATTATGCCTGCAGAGAAGGCCAAGCACTCCGATTGGATTATGTCATACAATGCGAGATAGTGAAGAGGTAGAGTGAGCAGCCGATCTAGTTGGGTGGTGTAGTGAGCGAGAAGACGAATGAAATTGGGCCATCCATATATTACGTACGCAAAAAAATCGAATTTTCGGACCCCTCCCCTCCTGTTGCAAAACGTACGTTTCGTGGACTCCTCCCCATGCGTACGTACATTTGAGCACTAGCCCCCTATTGCAAAGGTCAAATGGCTAAAACATCTGTAAGACATTGATTTTACCACAGGCTATTTATTTCAACTGTTATGAAGAAATAAAACACTAACAACACTTGCATTTGAAACAGTTTTAATGCTACATAAAATTGATTAGGCAGGAATATAGTCTGTGATTAGGTTTACAGTTCTGATTTTCATATTCTGTTTGGACGTCATAATTGGACCATTATTTTCCCGTACGTACATATTTTTGGGACCCCTCCCCCACCATACACACCCTATGTAAAATCGCCGAAATTTTAAGCCCCCCCCGTTGTGTACGTAATATGTGGACGGCCCCATACTGAAAAGTGAGGGCTCAAAAGCATTGCTCCCGAAGAGCTTAAAGCCAAAGTACTCGAGTGTTCAGACTGTTTGATCTGTGAGAACGTCTTAAGCTGTTGTTCTGCTGTTTTCAGGCGAGGCGAGACAACCCAGACAAGTTTTATAACATATTATTGTCAATTTATTTACAGGAGTGTATATAGTTTTTGAGGACGCTGCGCACAATTATTTTAGTGCAGTTTCTGTTCAAATGACAATTTGAAAGCAGTTCTTTCAGACTATAAGTTATTAAGTTGTTAATTAAAAAAATTATTTGTCGTGATGTTTGTTGACAGAACCTATATATAATAAAATTGTTATTATGACAGAGATGAGAATATCTGTTGCTCACACGATAGAATTTTGGGGTCCAAAGTTTGCGGGACACTGCACGAACGCATATACGCTTGCAGTGAAATAAGGGTGTTCGAACGAGATAGTGACGACACTAATGTGAGGGTCTCAAGTTAAAGGAGGACTCCGACCGTTCATAATCGAGAAGTTGGGTGACTTTCCCTTCATATGCCTCGTGGTTGTATTGTTTACCAGTCAGTCCTATAATGTAAGGCGTGTGTGAAGTAGCAGAAATGGTACAAGTGATTATAATTACAGGCTGCAGGCGATGATAAGATTGACGTGTTCGAAGTTATTTGTAAGGTTATCAATTCAAAATGGCTTGCATGTAAGCGCTGGCTTGGCGACATAAAAGAAGTCATAATTAAGGTTTTGTCGGAATATGAGAAAAGTGCCAGATTTTACATATTCTACCGAACATAATGGAAGGCGGTCATGCGCACCTATCGCCAACAAAATGCTGGATCCAGAAACTGGTTATGTCTATTAAATGCAGAATATATATAGAAATCTTGAAATCATGGCACTCTATCTACTTTGTTATCAATTCTTTATTCACAGTTCAATATAGTTTTCTTAATAAAAAAATTTTAAAACAATTATTGTCGCTATTACGTGAGTAACTTCCGACTTCTTATGCAACTCCTCTCACTTAGAACGTTCTAGAAGCTCTATTTAAACGCCGACGGCAGGTGTCCTCATAACCTATAACAGGTCTACACTCCTTCAGTAGCTATGCAGAACCAGCAACAAAATAATACATGTAAAATAAACGCAAGGTTCACAGAGTAAGGTATATATATCGTCGATAAATAACTATATGCTTATGTCATTCTGAGGTCGAGGTAGGATTTGTTTCAATGAAACCCGAGTTATACCAGACAACCTTTCCTTATGAATCACGTGATTCGACAACGAAATATCCATTTTAGACGAGACATTGGGATTCGAACCCCAAATGGCAAGACTAAAAATAGATTCATTATCAGTCAGTCATTGTAAGTAATTTCCCCTCTAATATGTACAGCCTACAGGGTATATAGTTCTCGACATGTAAGAGGCTGCGTTGTGTCAATTCAACTTTATGTCTTTCAATAAGCGAATATTACCATTACTATCGTAGTCTGTGACCTCGGCGAACTAGACTCACTAGGGAATCTCATTGTCAATTCAAACGGTCTGCAGCTTCAAGGTCGACTTGTGAATAATGCATTCCAGATTGAGTGCAAAAGGGATAGTCCTAACAGTCTATACGTATGTTGAACGCATGATACGCTCTCCTATATAGCGAATGTATGGACGCCGCCGTTTTCAATTGGTTTCACGCTTTTTATTTTCCACGCGAACGAATCGTGCTGATGACGTACTCCTCCGGCCACAGCAGTTGGATACTCTATATTCACACTTCCATCAAAAAATTTTACGATTTTTCTGTAATAAAATGTCGATGTCATCCAATGATGATTTATGTATACATTGTATTGCGCTATCAAACGTGTTTTATGGTTTATTCGTATATATCCTGCGTTTAATTGTGCAGCGTAGGCCCTATGTGATATATTAAATTGCATGGGTTCCTACTGTGAGAGATAGCAGTGTGGATCGTCTGGGAAATTCTCTTAGCATCAGATACGGAGAAGGAAATGAAGAGAAACGTAAGGTGGAGTCTAATGGAGACCTATAGGGACAGACGGACGAATGGAATCGAACGGATGGATGGATGTTCCACGGTCTTCATGGCGCCTCCCCTCCTCCGCCTCCTCCTCGTCCTCTTCTTCCTCCTCGTCCTCCTCGTCCTCTTTCCATCGTCAGTATCAGCTTTCCGTCTTCCGTCCTCTGTTGCACTCAGTGTGTCCTGAGAAATTCTACCTCGCATCGATCCTGCAGCCAGGAATGTGTACGCATATGTCTCTTTTCGTCTATCTCTGTCTCTACCTCTGTCTGTCTGTTTGTTTCGCTCCCTGTGTTTCTCTCACTCGCGACACATCGCGTACAAACTAATTGTGTAATCTAGCATTGTCCAATCCTCATCGAGATGTTTTATTTATATATGTAAAGCACGGAATAAAGGAGCGACGTAAATGACGCACTCTGATTGGCTGTCTACAAGCGCGACATCTCAATACCAAGGAAGCAAAGTTCATCGGAACATTAGACTTCAGTGAGGATACGATGAAAACCCTTTCTATTGACACTCATTTACATACAAATAATGTACACGCTCGCGCACACGTGTGTATACAATAAGTCTCTTATGGAAGATTGTGAGTCTACTGAGCTGACCTCGTTTACACTCTTCCCAGTCGCCAAGCAGCTAAGCTTGCTAGTTGTGTAAGCTAGAATATAAACTCTGCTAGTCCTGCGATGCGCTTACCCCGTGTTTCTGACTTCGCGAGCGCCTACTTCTGGAGCAAGGGCCGAGGAACAGGAATGTGGATCACACTTATGTCTATATAAATAAGAGATAATTACAATATATTTATTCTACACACAGACAGACATATTATGTCTGTCTGTGTGTCTCTGTCCGGCGATGCATTTGCACAGTTTTAGAGCAATTCACTCGAAACATTCACCGTTGGCTCGGGAAACACCTGACACACGCAGTCGAGGGGTTCGTGAAACCCGCGGCCGCCCCCTTCCTGGCCTCCAGGGTCAAAAACCTGTCTCAGGACCCTCCAAGGAGAGTTTCCTTCTCAGTCGCCAGGAGCGTCTCGCTGAAATACCTGCATTTGATATCTCTCTGCCACACCTTTGTTCGGGAAATATACGTTTTCACAGTCGGTTAGGTGGGTTTGTACTTTGTACGCAGTTGCACACTTTTACAGCTATTGACTCGAAACCTTCGCCGTTCGCTCGCGGAACACCTCAGACACCCAGTAGAGGGGTTTTTGAACCCCTGCCGCCGTGTTCTCCTCTCCAGGGCTAAAAACCTGTTTCAACCCGGGCGAACGCCAGGTGCTCCAGCTAGTATAATTATATATGTTTCGTATCGAATATAATTAGTAATAAAAATAATCATAATAAGTATTATAATTATAATACAAACAATAATCATCATCATCTTAATAATAATAATAGTAATGCTACAACATTTCGATGAGGATTAGACAGGGCTAGATTACACAATTAGTATGTACGCGGCTCTCGATTATCATCCAGCGCTTCAATGCAGTCGCGTTTCGCGGGATTTTCTTAATGCCTGAACCGGTGGAGACGTAACCGTTCCAGAAAACCCAATTTCTTAGTCTCCGGACAATTTTTTTATCACCTGAGAGATCAGAACTGACACACAAAATATTAGCAATAATAATATTAAAAATTGTAACAATAATATTACAATAATAGAAGTCAACTGAAATTTGATATTGCCCTTCTTCCAACACAAACAGAACGCCATCGGCCATTAGTTGTCCAGTTTAAAACCCAGTCACTCGGTTCTAAACTTTTATATAGTCAGACATCATTGCGATCTTTGACATGATTTAGCTAAAGATTGTTTCACAACAGGCGACAATAATTGTATTTTGGCAGCAGTAGTGTTTACACTCGTAGCAGTCGTCACATGCTCCACTAGTATATTAAGTGGATGAAAATAAATAGAATATATTATATATATATAATATATATATAGTGAATATTATAATTATACATGTCGTCATCACCGAAATCCCTTAGGTGTCCATTTTGCACATTTGACCGTCGTTCTCTGGTGTATTGTCATGATGTGTAAACGATTTGTGTATTCTTTTTCTTTATGGTCGACGTATCTGCACCCATTCGACCGACCCCCTCTTCTTTCCAGGTTAGGGACTGGCTCTGCTGTTGTAATCAGAGGTTCGGTAGCTGCTTAGCATGAGAGTTTTCCTTCTGCCAGCCCTACACCTCTCCCGAGGTACCCATTGGACAGTGGGGCCATGTTTAATGTGATGGCAACCTGATCTTGCCATGCCGCAACTCCGTAACTGGTATGAGCAGTTTTTCAAGGAGGTGGTGTCACCGCTCGCCACCCCTCGCCACCCTGGTGGAGTTGCCGCTATTGGTCCGCGACTGGCTTCTTTGTCAGGTGCAAACCCCTTTTATTTCCCAGCATTCGACCTGGGTTGCATTGCGGCTCTGCAGTGTTATAGCAATGCCACAACAGTTGATAATACTCAGAGGGATCAAAAAAATTATATATATATATTTATATATATATGTGAAAAGATGAACAAAAGCTTAACTAGAAGCAGTTATATAATTCTATATTCAATTAAACAATAATGGATTTCAGACTGGATACTAATTCCAAGTCTCCCTTGAATATCCCAAAAAATATTGCAAGCCATGGAAAACAGCGAGTATTCAGTTGAAGAATTTATCGATCATAAAAAACATTTATATCCTTCAAAAATGAAAAGTACGACATCCGAAGGTTATGGCCTTCTCTTGTTCAAAATTTATCTGTATCATAAACAACAACAGGTCCGATGCAATATTAAAGTTTCGGAACCTAGCCTTATTGAATTTGGTGCTTCCAGGATTCCGTGTTGCAGGGAGCCACTACTATTTTTACTTAATTTTAATATCCTATCTAGTGTGTCTTTCTTATCGCAGCTTTTAGTTGCTTGCTTATTACTCGGGCGTTTTTATATCGCGCACGTCCCGCGAGAATTATTTTCAAACTATGAACCTCAAACTGCGCCGGTTGTGGGTATAGGCCCCTAGAGCAGACTTAATCAATAAAGTCTTTTTCCTTTTTTATTCTCAAAGAAAATTCCACGCGTAAATACTCACACTATTAATTGGCGGTGTAGTCGCTCCTCACATCACTAAACAATCAAAATGTGGCCTTGAAGAAACATATTTATCAAATGTCGGGTTTATTGGCCAAACATTGGGTGTCTTATCGTGCATCTCATAGAAATTGCTCATCTACATTTTGCCCAACCTATATTAGACCGATTAATAAATTCACCCTTGACAAGCATGTTGCAATATGATTTGGGCATCGAGCTCAACCTTGCGACTTATACATTTATTTATTTTTCAGAGAGCCGTTCGACTAATTAATAAATCTAATTAGAAGTGTCATACTGCCCAGCTTTTCCTCCTCCACCTCGTCTTAACATTGGATCAGATAAGAATATTGCAAACTGGCAAATCCATGCTTCGTTATGAACGTGAGTTATTACCTCACATCTTCGCTGGATATTTTAGGACCGACTCGGTCACTCATTCTCCTAGAACTATGACAGCCTCTAATTATAAAACGGTCTGTGTTAGCAAAAACACCCGTAAATTATCTATTAAGAAAACTGGTCCCACTGTTTGACGGACCAATTTCCTGCTGATAATTCCTAGCGTGTCTCATCGCCTCCTACCTAAAACCTTTTGCTGCCCCTTGCTTGAAGCTGTCCAGCATTTGTCAGTGTATTTAATACTGTCTTCACAGTTGACATTTAAACTACTCCCACTTCTGATCGTTATGTTATCAGCTTCCACCTAACAGTACTGGTACACTATATATGTGGCCCTGTTCACAGGGCTTCTGGTCCTTTTAGGTCATCTTTTTGTATTCAAATTTGGTACTAATCTGAATTCTGATCGTATTTGTTACCGTACAGCGTAGGCCTATACATCGTGTTTCGGGAGCAATATAAACCCATGTTATGTATTTATAATTATGTATGTGTCTAATTACAAGCCAATAAGCTCCTTTTGGTCAAATCCGTTAGACAGAAGAGAAATTCAATTTGGGCAAATCTATAATGCCAGAATAATTGCCATTCGTCACTAGGTTACGTGGTGTTGTTCCAATAATTATAAGAAAGTTGAAGCAGAACGAATGTATCTGCAGTATACGAATCCGATCTAATTGTGTCATCGAATATTCGATTCACTTGCAGCTAATAGCCAGACAAGAACGGAATCAGAAGAAACACGATAGCAGCATAACACTAATCATACCGCTTATATTAATCGATGCAGTTCATAGGTTATGGAATAATTACAGACAGTCAATAATTAGCACAGTAATCTAGACGATGGTAACGCTGACGATGATAATGATAATGATGACGATGATGACGACGACCACGACGATGACGATGACGACAACGATGTTGACGATAACGATGACGATGACGACGACGATGATAATGATGATGATAAAACGCTGACAATGACGATGCTACAAATATAAGAGCGATGAAATGAAAATGATGTCGTCGACAATGTTAATAACGATCATGTCGAAGATGTGGACAACGATGATGTGGATACATAGAGATGATGACGACGATGAAGATAAAGTGAAAGCGATGATAAACCGTGGAGGCCAATGAGTGATGACTCTGATGAGACGAGAATAGAGTGAAACACGGGATAAAGCACTTTGATTCACTGCAAGTGGAGAAGTAACTTACAACGAAGCACCTTTAGTAAAAAAATACTGTGATAAGTAGACTTCGAGTAACCAATTACATGTCTTGTTGTATAGTGTATACACATATATGTATATTATGCATATATAGAAATGTCAACAAAGACATATATAAAGCTGAAATGTGTAAACTATATATATTTATATATATATACATATATATATATATATATAATATGCGTGTGTGTGTGTTACTGTGTGTGTGTGTGTGTGTTTGTGTGTGTGTGTGTGCATACATAATTATACATATAATTGATTAATAAAACCTGTGCCGTTTATCTATGTCACGATGGACTCTGTGAAGCAAGTTCACTTAAACTTCATTAATTCATTAATTATAAGAGAAAATTCCAAACCCGAGATACCATAAACCAGAAAAATATTTTCTTTACGTAATTGATGAAAACACAGCTGTCATATGCATAAGATACAGCAAGAAAATTGATCGAAATCCTCTTGACTCAGAAGATTAATGTCTGCAAATGGCAGATACTAGTGTGTCCAGTATACTCTTTGACATGCATACGCTATCAGATACCAAGGTTCAGTGCCTACTGTCGTACAGTTTTGAATGCAGGTACGAATGATTGAATTCACGCTTGTTTGCATTTATGTATGCGTATATATGTATGTATTATGTATGTATGTAAGCATGTATTATGTATGTATGCATGTATGTGTGTTGTATATGTGTTGTATGTATGTATTTATATATGTATGTATGTATGTATGTATGTATGTCTGAGTGCGTGTATGTATGTATGTATGTATGTATGTCTGAGTGCGTGTATGTATGTATGTATGTATGTCTGAGTGTGTGTATGTATATATGTAAGTATGTCTGAGTGTGTGTATGTATATATGTAAGTATGTCTGAGTGTATGTATGTATGTATGTATGTATGTATGTATGTATGTATGTATGTATGATGTATGCGTGTGCTTGGTTGTATGTATGGATGCATGTTTATGCATGTATGTGTATGTATATTTATATGTATGAAATTCTTTTGTGTGTAGGTTTCTGTGTGCATGTATACTACGTGTATATACATATATATATGTATGTATATATATATATATATATAATAGGCCAGAGTAACTATGTTCTCAACCAGACATTTGAGGGCGTTCCACAACCGTAATGTCTGTTCTTTCTAGATGCTGTTCAATGTTCATAGCAGTTACTTCAACGTGGCAACGTGGCAACGTAGACGATGCGTCTGGAATTTGTAGGATTTTCTTTCGGATGAAGCGCACAAGAGTTCCTTCCCACTCCATCAACTGGAAATTCTTCCCTAACGATGATGCACTTCTTGTTTTCGTAACTCATATCATCCAATTACTTTTTGTTATTCTTTCACTTATACACCCAATCATTCATTCAGATCATTTATATAGCGCCCTGTCAATGTATCAAGTCGACGACGCTCATATAGAGTTCATCCCCGGCGAAATGGAAACAGTTTCAAGTGTTCACGAAAGATGTCTGTTGAGCGTCAGTGGCCAGACGGATCCTACACTCCAGAGCGAAGCCATTCCAAACTGAAGAACCATCCACTAAATCGAGACGTGATTTGGCCTCGACCGAAAGATTTCTTAACCCCAGGTTTACACTACTCACTCAAGACGCTGAAGAGGGTTATAATCGACGAACGAGCACACCCAAATCATTTGACAGGTATTTGCAAAGACGCCCAGACGACTTAACACAGGCTATAGCTTCGATATGCTTGTCTTATGTGTCTGAAATTCAGTGACGAGTGGAGGCGTCATGCGTGACCACACATGACGTTCAGTGAAGCACGATGACTTCCAGAATAAGGCGATAGGGTTCAGAGATAAACGCACGATTCAAGGCAATATTTGACTGCGCCATTTCAATCACGGTTCATCTCACGGAATTTCCGTTCATCGTCTCAACCGGAAGTTCAAGTTCATCACGTGTCTGCCTCGCGTCGTCGTCATCGTTGTGGCAAGCCACATCCGAATCCGGCGAACCTCCTTCTGCCAGCGCGTCCTGGATCGGGCAACATCCGTTCTCGTCCTGTGGAGTGGCGTATAGGGTTCGCTGAAGAGGAACCTGTGATTCCATGACAGAATAGAGCGAGATGGAGACGCCGGTCTGAGTGGGACGCTTGACGACGCGTCCGCTCGAGATGAGGCAGGGGAGGACCCGACGGAACTCCGTCTGGAAGTTATCGTTCATCCAGGCGTACAGGAAAGGGTTGTAGATCGTCGAACTCATCGCAGTGACGTGCGCCGTGAAGAACGTCAACAGGAAATAACTCCACCTATCGAGGTCTTCGTGGTACTCGAGGATGAGCAACACGACGTTCAGCGGAAGCCAGCACAGCACGAAGATGACGACCATCGCTATCAACATCCGGTTCGTGCGTCGTTTCCGGTCAATCGCCATCTGGTGACGTTCGCTCGTCGTCTTGGTGCGCATGCCCCTACGCACAAGGGCACGGGCGCGGCGATTGAGGGCGATGGACACGCGGGCGTAGCAGAAGATAATGAGACTGCAGGGGACGATATACTGGAGGATGAGCGTAGCCACGGTGAAGAACTTGCGGGCGGCAGGGTGTGGCCACGCCTCACGGCAGACGTAGATCTCTTCGGTTGGGAGCCAGGCCACCTCTTGGTAGACGGCCAATGGCAGAGAAACGGAGATTGACACGATCCAGATCGAGATGATCAAGGCCACACACACCGGAATCTTCATACGCGGCCTGTTAAATGCAACGATTCCGTCTTAATTTCTGCAGCCACTCAACAACACATCATAGGGAGAGGTCGTTCCAGAAAACTGGAATATAGCTTTAGCAGCAGGAGGCATCAGCATTTACCTCTGGTGCAAAACAGATAAGAACAACAATAGCAACACTACGTGCTATTGAATCTATCATTGTCTGATATGACTACTACAACTAAAATTCAAGCAACGGTCTATTGGTAGAACGTAATAATAACAATACAATTCGTTTAATTGGCAAATTACAATCCAGCTGACACAACCACAGCTGAATTTAGGCCTACATTGCAACGATTCGCAACCAACTAGAATGGAAAAAAATTACGGCAAAGGCGTATGATTAAACTGGGGTTAGTACGTCTCTGTTAAAAATTGGCTTTAAACAATAACATCGTGCGATTGAACGAAAACGCGCCCTCACTTGAATGGATGAACGATGACAAAATATCTATCGATTGCGATGGCGACTGACGTCAGAGTTGAAACGTGTACGCTGATACCGAGGCTCATAGGAACCAATCGGCAAAGAGCCTCTCCGAACACCCACGACTTGAGCAAGCCGGACAGCGGCGTGAATGGGGCGGCCAGAAGACACATCATGATGTCCGAAATGGCCAGGTTTGTTATGAATACATTGGTAATCGTCTGCATGGCGTGATTGCGAACGACTACATAGACTACAAGGGAATTTCCTGAAATCCCCAGTAGAAAAATGACGCAATACATCGATATGAAGAGAATGCGAAGACCACTGTCGCCCATGACGTCATTCTGGTACGGCGCAGTGTCGACGCCTAGCGATTGCAGACTCGTTGAATTGTTCATCGTCGCGTTGTGTTGGTGTAAATCTGAAATCAACAGAAAAACAATTAGCCACTGCCTAAAATTTGAAAAAGCACAATTGAGAAACTATTATTATGTGCCTTTTGTAGTGTAAATATAGTGGTTGAGGAGAAACCAAAGAACACTTCAGACAATATTAGCTCCCTTCTGTAAATGTTCAACATCCATTAATAGTCAGAATTTGCAATGCACTAATTTTAGATCGATGCGTTATTGCTGTGCAGGACTATTCGATCGACGCCTATTATACTAGCCTGCGTTTATGCGTTAATCGAATATCGGGTGTTTAATTCTTTGGAATAGGTCACAACGCACACACACACACACACACACACACACACATTCGAAAGGCTTTATATGAACTTGTATAACAATGGATTCCAATCACTTTATCACACCAAAAATGACTCGTGACCACCTCTTTAAGGTTCTTTTATGTTTTTATTCTTCCAGCTGTTACATGACGACCACAACCCGCGCGAGATATCCTACTTCGTAGCAGTTAACCTTTATCCGCGTCCTTATTTTTAGCTCTCACGCTCATACACTTTCGAAGGCAGACTACGTTGTTTCAGGCGCTACATAAATTGTCGTTATTAGCGACGTCGGAGATCAACCGCTCAGCTGAAGCGAGCTCCATTGGCCCATTGTCGCAGACTTAACGGGCGACATTAAAACTTTTCCTTTTTTCCGGTGTCGTCGAATTTCATCTGTTGGCCTTTTACTAACAGCGGAACTTGCAGCGTCGTGCACAGCCATTAAATTAATCGAAGGTTCCGTTCGCATACGACGGAATCCGACTGATATTACGCTCGTAAATAAACAGAAAGTCGGTGGCCGCCGACGCCGTTAGGTGTTTCGTGTGCGCGGTCTGATGCGGACATCGATTTTGCCAGAAATATAACAACTGACGACTGAGGATGTTTCAGATAAGTCGCCATTAGGTCTATCTGCTTCGGGTGAAGTATAGGCTAATGAAATCAGAAATAGCAATTAAGCGTGAGCGAGAGTATAGATTAGTCCCGGTGCAAAATTATTGTATAGAAAACCTATGTGCTGCCTATGAAATGGGTGTGGCACAGTGGCCGACCGGTTAGAGCGGCGGTCAGCCCGTAACTCTCAGTGTGCGTTGAGTGAGTGGGTTCGACCCTCGTCCGAGGCGTCACTGTGTAGGGACCTTGAGCAAGTCCTTCGCACACAATTGCTCTGCATTACAACTGCAATTGCGCT